>OY856411.1:474911038-476111038 GCA_963693085.1 Alisma plantago-aquatica
CTCAATGTAATGTTCATGTGTATTTTTATGCGGTGGGAGAGTGAACTACATGTAATGGTTGTGAAACCCATTCATTCTAGCATTTCCATAATTTGTTAATCAAAACTCTAATATGGCCTTTTGTATATGAAATCTTATTATAAGAAACCAAATCAAACTTTTGTAGTAAATGTTGATTCTTGTGTGATCATATTGATAAAAAAATGTTGTCCTTTGAGTTCAATCCTATACTATGTAATTTAGGTAAAATATCTAGAGAAATTTTTCTAGGTTAATTTTTCCCATGCAATTAATCACACATCACATGCCAGCTATATCATCAATTATTAGTGACACAAGCACGTCGTCTATCTCAGAGGACTACCCTATCTTTTTTTTTGTAGAAATTTGGACTAAACCATCTCTTAGGATTGGATGAAAGTAACCGTGAAGGATTTTAGAGCATGCTATAGAGTATCGGTAAAGTTTTAGTCTCTTAAAAAGATCAATCTTATGTTTTGAAGACTTCCGCAAGGAAACACCACCCCACCCCCAAAATCATACATGGTTGTTGTGCTTGTACTCATCAATTTCATTTGAAATACACATATCAAGTGGATTTTAGTGACCCACGACATTTATACATGGGAAAATATTGTGGAAAATGCTATCATCATCATCATCATCTAAGCCTCAATCCCAACTATGTTGGGGTGGGCTACATGGATCCTTCGTTTCCATTCAGCTCTATCATGGGCCATATTCTGATTGAGATGTAGAGATTCAAAATCTCTCTTTATAAGCTCATCCCATGTTAATTTAGGCCTTCCTCTTCTTCTATTTATAGTGTTTGTCTCAATAGCATTGCTTCGTATAGGCGCACTAGTAGGTCTGCGTTGCACATGTCCGTACCATCTGAGTCGGCCCTCACGCAACTTGTCCTCAATGCTCACCACCCCCACTTTATTCCTGATATAGTCATTTCTCAAACGATCTTTTCTTATCTTCCCACACATCCATCTCAGCATACACATTTCAGCCACGTTCATCTTGTTGAGACCTTATTTCTTCACCGCCCAACATTCACTCCCATAGAGCATGGCTGGTCGTATAACTGTTCTATAAAACTTACTTTTTAACTTGAGAGGGATCTTCTGATTGCATAAAACTCTAGTTGCACTCCTCCATTTCAACCATCCTGCAGTGATCCGGTGACAAACATCATTTTGGACATCCCCTTCTATTTGAATAATAGAACCTAAGTAACGAAATTTGTCACATTTTGGTATATCTACTCCATCCAACTTTGCTCCATCATTCACACTGTGAGATTGGCTGAAATTGCAATGCACATACTCAGTTTTGCTTCTGCTAATCATCAATCCATTTGATTCCAATGCCTTTCTCCAACATTCAACTTTATCATTCAATCCATCTTTTGTTTCGTCAATCAAAATAATATCATCAGAAAATAACATACACCAAGGAATATCATCCTGAACATTCTTTGTTAACTCATCCATAACCAGAACGAATAGATATGGGCTGAGTGTGGATCCTTGGTGTACCCCAACTGTAACAGGAAAAGTTGGTGTCTCTCCTCCAGGAGTCTTGACACTTGCAGTAGAGCTATCATACATGTCTTTGATCAAGTCAATGTATTGGATAGGCACACCCTTTTTCTTCAAAACCATCCATAACACTTCTCTGGGTACTCGATCATAAGCCTTCTCTAGATCGATAAACACCATATGAAGATCTCTTTTGCTTTGTCTATACTTCTCCATAAGCCTCCTTATCAGAAAAATAGCATCTGTTGTTGATCTTCCAGGCATGAAACCAAATTGGTTGTTTGATACCTGCGTTATAGATCTTAACCTCTGCTCAATAATCCTCTCCCAAAGCTTCATCGTGTGACTCATCAGCTTGATACCTCTATAGTTTGTACAGCTCTGAACGTCACATTTGTTTTTGTAGATTGGGACTACTATTTCTCCACTCATCCGACATCTTCTTGGTCTTCATGATCTTGTGGAAAATGCTATATGTAGTTAAAATCACACCAAAAGTTGAACCCAAATGTGTTTATCCCAAAGGCAAACTGCATACAACAAATAAAAGGAGGGAATCATTTTCTACTTCCCTCTTTTTATCTGTATTATTCAGCTTGATAAAGACAAATGATTTTGCTTTAGGTGTAGTCTTGGCTACATATAGCACATCTCTTATATGTATTGTTGTTTCATTCTGTCGATCGATTTAATAACTATTGGGCCTTTCCATTTCATCTTAATCCACATCTAAGCTTGAATGAGTATGAATTATTTGGATACTACCCCACTCCATTTCTCATATGAACAACAACTCATACTCATCTTATCTTCTATGAATTTTAGTACTCACGGAACATGACTGTACACACAGTTGTGCTGAACTTATGTTGAGCACCGAACTTAGCTGAGTACTGAAGTCGAAGATGTGTGGGTGCTCCAGCTTTACAAGGTAAAAATATCAATGCGGACATGAGTATGATAATTAATGTGTTGTCAATGAATTTTGGTTTCCCACTTCCACAAGACTTGCTTTTTCTGTTTTCTTTCATCTTTATCTCCATCTCATCAATAAAAGTTTTTACCATTTCTTCGTTCCATGAAAATTAAAGAGGAAACTGCCTGTCAGGAAAAAATACAAGAAAAATAAACGGCACTGTATTGGCTGCATTCTGGGCTCCAAATGTGGTTTCAAAATTAAAATGGATCTGCCAACTGGCATCGAACGGGTTACGGCCCAACCGATCAACGGCCGTCGGCTCTTATTCATCCACTCCCCTCCAGTCTTTCTTATATTTCCCGCCGCGACTCAGCTGGAGGACGACTCCTTGCTCTCCGAAGCACGGCATATAAGCGGTAGGAACTAGGAAGGAAGCCCTGAATACTCGCTTTAGCACACCACTCATCCTTCCTCGTCGCCGCGGATTCAGAAGAGAGCTCTCTTGCATTCGTGGTTTCCTGTCTTGCCATGAGCCGGCTGTACTCGAAGGTGCTGGGTAAGGCAGTGAGGCGCGGCGACGTCGGATCGCCGTCCCTGTCCACGTCGAGGCGGCTGTCGAAGATTACTCCCGCAGGCGGTAAGATCGCTGGTTCGGTCGGCCAGAAGGCCGACAGATGTGAAACAGAGGATGAGGAGCTTTTTCTGTTCTCGAGCAAGCGCCCGAGCTCTCCAGTCTTTAATTACGGTGATATGACAGAACCTGGCTGCAGCAAAGGTGAGAGATTGATGAGAGTTTATGTTTCCCATTGGTTTCCCGTTCTCTGTTGTTAGATCACGTTTCCAAAGCTGGCGTTTCTAGCCGCCGCGTCCCGACTACTTTATTTCTACTGGCAGTGTTTTCTGATTTAGTAGGGAACACTGGTTCGAAAAAGAAAAAAAGCTAACGGCTCGTTGGATTTGTTGCTTCGTACCCCTATTCCAATGACTTTTTCGCTTCATAGTTCGAAAAATCCTGTATTGATACATGCCGTTTTGTTTCAGGTGTTGGGAGTAGAGGTTATACAAAGCCGTGTTGGGAGTCAATAGGGAAAGCAATCACCGTGCTGGAAAACGCAATGCTTGATGTTCTGGGCCTTCCTCGCAATATGATAGATGATATAACTGCTATGAGCATAGGAGAGCATGATTATGACTGGTACGTGCTCTTTCTTCCCTCTGTGTGGATTTCAACCTCCCTGCGTGCGTGCGTTGCTTTTTGTTCTAATGGTATTCTACTTCATTATTGTCATCAGTCTCTACCGATCTAACACTGCCACCCATCTTTATCGGCCATCGCATCAGATACACCTACATTGTCACATGTACACCTCACTACATTGCAAATTCTAGCATGGTTATTGGCATCTTGCATTTGTTCAAATTCAATCTAAGAAACCTCTTGAAGATTTTTTATACCTTCATATTTTCATGAATTAGTTCGGAGATCATTCGGGTGCCTACTATTAAGATGAAATTGCTGAAACGGATTCCTCACCTTTTATAGAGAGCTTAGATGTTTGGCTAGGATTTGACTTCGTCTTGTTTGTTAGTATCAGGTTTAGTGTTGCTAGTAAGATGAGATCACTGAACTGGATTTCTGGCCCTCTATAGAGAGCTTGTATGTTTGGCTGGGATTTGGCATTGTCTTGTTTGTTAGTAATAGCGTTGGTTTTTATATAGCAAGCAACTATTTGCTGGTAAGGCATTTCTGTTGGCTATACTAGATATTTATAGTGAAATCGGGGGAACATTGCCCACATATTGCTAGCTTGCTGCCCATCTGCTATGGAAACATTGCATATATGGAAATTACTGAGGTGCTGGTTGTTGCTTTCTGGCCGACTAAGAAACCTGGATTTTGAAGCAATATCAAGTAGTGATTTTTTTTGTGCTAGTTGGAGTCCCATGCTTTTTTGCAGAAATGAAGTTATCATGACACAACAAAGCACATTGATGTATCATGGTCATATATCATCACCTAGTGAAATGCCACTGAAGATGTTGATATCAATTTGTGAAAAGCTCTCTACTTTGGATTATTTGTTAAATATGGCAATCATTCTATGGTATTTAACTTTGCCCTGTCTTTATGTATGGATGATTCTTCATTGGGCTCTAGAGAGATAGCGAATTAGTCACTTTTAAGGGTCTTGATGCATTCGGAGATCTTGGAATATATATAAACAAAGAGGACATTTCTTACTGATGATGGGAGTTCATTCTAGTCAAACAGGCAATGAGTTGGTCTATTTACCACCTAGTCCCAGTTTCATTCAGGGAGCGATATGACATCCAGTAGTCAGCCCTTTCTGGGGCAAAACTTCTTCTAATGTAGTGGTTGACATGGTTTCAGTATAATAGCTATCACAATAGCCATCGTTGTTCAGTGTTTAACATGGTCTCGGTATAATAGCTGGTTGATCTTTTTCTCCATATTCTTTTATCATTTGACTTTCCTTCCTCACTGGTTAATGGGCTTTGCAGAAGCAACAATGATTCTGTATAGTTTCCAGTCTCTCCTCTTGCCTTCCCTTAGGGTGGAACCAACTAGTCACAGTAGGATGAGTGGCATAGGAAACTTTAGGAAATTTGAGGCTAAATTGTTATTCAAGTTAGTAGGAGTCACGTACCATCCTCATTTTTGTGACCGTACTTTGACACTAATATAATCATGGACTGACAAGCCACAAATAGCAAATGATGAATGTACTTCGAATGATGAAGAAGGATGCTTCTATATTCGTAGTAGGATGAGTGACATAAGAAACTTCAGAAAAATTGAGGCTAAGTTGTTATTTAAGTTAATAGGGGTCCTGTACCATCCTCATTTTTGTGCCCATACTTTGACACCTATAAAATAATGGACTGATAAGCCAGATATAGCAAATCATGAATGTGCTTTGAATGATGAAGAAGGATACTTCTCTATTCACAATAGGACGAGTGACATAAGAAACTGTATAAAACATTGAGGCTAAGTTGTTTATTCAAGTTAGTAGGGGTCATGTACCATCCTCATTTTTTTGCCTATACTCTGACACCAATAAAATCATGGACCGACAAGCCAGATATAGAAAATCATGATGTGCTTCAGATGATGAAGAAGGATGATTCTCTAATTAAAGGCACCATGATTGATGGGGGAAAATAATCTAATATTTTGAACCATGAGTTTAATCAAATTGCTTCATCCTGCCATGATTTCAATGTGCTCAGATACAAATGGGAAAGATGTTTTCAAATGTTAAGATGGATCCATAACACTTATGGTGGGAAAACCTCAAAAACTTATATGGAGGGTGCCCAACCAAGATTTCCCTATAGTTTACACATGGTTCAGATCTTTTTAGTTGGGGTGTTTCTGTTGGATCCTAGATGGGTGATTAGATGCTCTAGAGGGGGGGTGAATAGAGCTGAAAGCACTTACACAAAATTCATTAAACCTTCAAAGTGAATGACAAGATAAGGTTGCTAAATAGGTAATTTGAGTGCAACTAAATCATGCATAGCAAGGATAAGAGAGATTGAACATGCACAAATTAAACAAGCTATTTAGAGTGGTTCCACACTTCAAACTAGAAGTGTGTCAGTCCACTTGCCTAGAGAGGTCAACCTCTAGGACTTCAACCAATTGCACTCTTATATTCACTTAATAAGACATACAATACATGACCAACAAAGGACTTACCTATCCAATACAAAGAGTCTTCAACCTTACCAAGGACTTACCCACTTTGCAAGAGTCTTCGGCCTTCTCCAAGGACTTACCCACTCTTGCACAAGTCTTCGGCCTTGTAGGAATTAACCACTCTTCTTGGATCTTCCGCCTTTGACTTCACCTTCACTCGGAGAAGCTTTCCACCAAGGTCTTACCCACTTGAGCTTGAGTCTTCTGCCTTCTCCAAGGACTTACCCACTCTAGCTCCAAGTCTTCAGCCTTGATCTTCACCAAGGGACGCCTTCCCTTGTTCTTCTTCACCTCTCTTGGACAAGAGAGAGAACCTTCATCTTCATGATTGCAAATGAGAGAAGTGGAGGTGGTGGAAGTGAGAGCCTCACAAGATATACATGTAGGACTAGCTCTCTTACAGATTTCCTACTCACTCTAATGGATGTAGCAAGTGATTAAGCTTAGAGAGAGAGAGGAGGCTGTAGGAAGCACTCAACTATAGAATAGGAGCCTCACATAGAGTTTGCAATGAATGCTCAACCTTGGAATGAAGTCCAAGGGGTCCTATTTATAGCTGGGGATGCCTCTTAGCCTTTGGGAACACTTGTGAACGAAAACTAACCGTTTTGTGGCTTGCAACGGATATATTTTCACTTGTTGCAACCCCACAACGGCTAGAAACACTTTTCTGCACTTTTCCGTACAGTGCATTCGGTCGAGTTTCTATATGTGTAACTCGACCGATCAAGTAGCAGGCAGCCCGATATTGAAATGATCGGTCGAGTTTGTTCTGAGGAAACTCGACCGACTATTCCAACTGGAACTGGCCTACTACCCAATTGGTCAAGTTCTGTGAGTGCACAGCTCGACCGATACAATCTTCAGAAAATCAACCAAGGTTGATCGGTCGAGTTTCAGGGTGGGAAACTCGACCGAACACGTGCTTGTAATTGATTTTCAAAGTTGCATTAAAAGTGCTCTAAAATTCGATCTAAGTGTTCCTGATATTTTTCTAAGCTTAATTACAAGTCATACAATCATTACAAGTGATTTACAACATGATTCTAATGGATATACATCATATTACAAAAATGTGCACTTGTATGACTTTGACTTGTCTTTTCTCCAATTTGAGATGCGCAAGTTAGGGCAATTGGAGTGTGTCTATACCTAATCTGAATTCACTCAAGTAGAAGCATTAGACACCAATATGTGGAATGGTTAGTCATCATCAAAACACGGGTTTAGTCAATTTAGATGTGAGTCAACATTGACCTAATTGACCTTGAGTCAACAGTTTCTACTTTAGTGCCTTTGCTGGTGACCTCTCTAAGGAAGAAATAGAAGAACATACCGTTTCCTAGCTAGTTATGGTGGTGGCATAGATGCTCATAGGCATATTATGACAATACTAGTGATTTTCCATGTAATGCTTGTATATGAGTAACAGACTTATTGTAATTTATGGTGAGTTTGGAGACGATGCTTTTTAGATAGGACGAGTGTTTCTAATCAAATAGGGTAACACACGGTATTAAAAACCCTACCTAGAGGCTTTTTAGGCTTTGCCTCGAGGTGAGGCTATCTCGTTTGCACATGAAGGCTTACACCTCAAAATGTTTGAGGCTCGCCTTAGGGTAGTGGGGCTCTAAGGCTTAGCCGAGGCGCAAGCCTCAAATCTGGATGATAATGTCTTGTGTAAAGCATCAAGTTTTTTCTTTTGAGGTAGTTACATACACTTTTTTTTGAAATATCATTATTATATCTTGATATTTCAATATTTTCTACAGTTTTAATTTCTATTTTTGTTGGTCCCTGTTATTCACATTGCTCTTAAACCCTAGCTTTCCTTGTTAGCTTTTTAAAAGCTTTTTGTTTAGTTTTAACTTTGTCTTATACATAGATACATATTTATACATATATTATATAGAGTCATGCTAGAATACACTCGAGTGTATCTGGGATAGAATACACTCAAGTACTTTTTCATGATGCAATATATTTTTAAAAATCTAATCTGTTGATCTTCTTAAACATCTTGTGAATAACTCATATGAGCCTATTTGGACATTTATATGTCAAGTTATAAAGACCAAAAAAATAATGTATTTCAAATTAGTTTCGTGCATCGATGTTGTTGCCCTCGTATGAGTGACTTACACTCGTCCAAATGGGCTCAAAACTTGTATATAGCCTAATTATAGTATGACAATGAAGATCAATAGTTTACATTTTGTAAAAAATGTTCTTGATATGCATACACCACTTGAGTGTAACATGTGATATGTACACTCCACTATACTCTAGCTTGACTCCATTATATATATATATATATATATATATATATATATATATATATATATATATATATATATATATATATATATATATATATATATATAGGGCGGAGCCCCACGCGGTATAGTACGATCTATTTTCTAGATCCAAATAGGAATCCGATTACGGTTCTACATCTATAAGTATCTGCGTCCTGATCAGGGTTTGTAATCATCCTGTATTTTGTTTACATAGACATCAGCCACCGTACTCAGGGTGTACTCGGCCTCTTTCGAGAGCGCTCCTCTTTGTAATCTTTCTCTGATATAGTGGAAATCTCACTCCCTCCCATAGAGTAGGCCATCCGACCGAACCACGCAAATCCTGTATTTTGGTTGCGTCATCGTTCTCTTTTCTTCTCATCTTATAATTCCACTCGTACTCGTCATATTCTACCATTCGAAAACCTAACAATATATATAATACATAATACATAATTTTAAATATGTATAGATGTGTATATATTATTTACTTTTCAACACCTCATACATATATTGAAGCAAACGTCTCAATCACTTGAGGCTTACCTTCGCCTCATTGAGAGAAAAATACCTCTGTATGCCTCGTGCACTTTAAAACCTAAACACAACATCAAACTTAAAATTGCTTTAGTGAATGCTACTTTGAGGTTGTTTTATGCAAGAAAGAGATGGGAGGTCCAACTAATTAATTCTAGATCTCTTGTAGTAATTATATCTGACTGCACAAATAGACCTAGATTATAGGAATCCATCTTATTGGATGCATAAGCTGAATGTCGAGTTAGCACCATTAGCTAAAACTTCTCAAGGTAGATATAACCACCTTGTCAATTTCTTTTGCTAGGGTCAGCCATGTTCATGTCCAATGATGAGCGTACAATCTTGCAAAAGGAATGTGCCACAATATGTAATGTTGGAGGAAGATAATCGAAATTGAATAACAAGTTGAGAGATCAACCAAAGTGGTGTCTATGGATGAGTCACGTTGCGGGCCTAACTCTTGGATACTTTAGATTTATGTGTTTTATAGCGGTGTTATCCTAAGGTCCTTGTATTGTTCCTGTGACTATAACTGTAGTGTGCAATTCTAAGTTTTCTGTTAGGCGCCTTGTACGAGTTTAATTAACTTTGAGAATTCTGATATATAGTATTGTCTTTCTAATTTTTTGCACCTAAAAAATTTATAGGACAAATGCATTGCCTTAAAAGAAAAAGGAGTTCATCTAAACAGTAAGATATTGGTTGCAGCTCTTGTTGTAGTAACGTCATTCCCTGGTCACTCATTCTAGGGTTTGGGTGGTTAAGAGGCGCATGAGGGTTATCCCCTTACGTTATCCTCTTGTTATTTTCCCTGAATATGCAATTTTGCTGTATTAAGGTCATCAAGTCTTCATTTCAAGAAACTTCCTTATAATGTGAGCTAGTTTGGATTTCTTATAGACTTAAATTCAATAGCTATCCTCTTGAAGCAAAAGCTGTCCAAAGAGAGTATAATCGTGATTGTTGATGGAAGATGCACGTCTTGTGATTAAATATGGTGATATGACAAGCTAACAACAAATAATTGAAGATAATCTTAACTTGACCTCTGACATGCCCTCATTGAGGGACAACCAAATTATTGTATACTCTTGATATTTTCTTTGACGAAAGATAATGTAAACTGCTGCCCTCTGATAGCATAGCTGCGTAGTTAGGTTTCTGTTTTCTCTTTTGATGTATGCTTGAGTGGTAAATACTTGTGCTACTGACTACAGGCTTATGGCTCTCCCTGAATCACCACAAAATTCTCCACCGTCTGCCCACTCAAAAATTGCAATTACGAAAACATCTTCCACTGCTAGGATGTCATCAAAAACTTCTAAGGTACGAAGTATACTGTTTATTGTATCCAACTGAAATTATGTTAAGGGCATACCTAAATAACGATTGTAATAAGAACATTGTTTGAAATATTGTCTCAGTTATGCTCAATGTTGTTCCTAAATGGTTGATTTTTATAGAGGCATATCGGAAGATATTTTCTGATGTTCACTGTGTAATTCTGTCTTTTAATGAATTTCATTATTGTTGTCGTTTTATCTCATATATTTCTACATCTGTCACAGATTCCCATTTCTCAATCAAAGAACAGTAAGCCTGCAATACTAGCAACAAATATATCCTTACAACAACGTTCCCGTTCTTCAAATTATCCGAGTCATGTCACAAACAGCTCCAGGCCTATAATGGCAAGCAAAAGCAAGGCTTCTACTCTTGGTAGACCTGTAGCCCCTAGAGCAACATTGACTCCCACTCGACAGCCAACCCGAAGATCCTCAACAGCCATGTCCGTATCAAGCAAACAGTCAGGTTCACTATCACATTTGGCAGCATCAAGCCCACCAACTCCCTCCCCATCTACTGCACCTTTATGTCCCAGAACTAGTGCTTCACGTTCAATGTCAATTTTGAAATTGCCCGCTAGGCGTCCTTCATCATACAGTTCTCACTGGAGACCCGTTCTTGTGCGTTCATCACGAAATTCTTCAAGTGCCACCTCTTCCAGGAGCATGACCACAACTGTTTCGGGAAATATTCGACCTTCATCTCTAAGAACTACTCCAGGCCGAAATAGAAAAGCAACAGCCCAAAGTCGTTTACCTCCTGTGTTCTCCATAGATACACCACCAAATCCAAACCTTCACAAGAGGCTAACCCAGAGGTTCTCAGTAAATACACCTTCAAATTCAAACCTTCACAAGAGGTTGACCCAGACGCCAGCCTCCATAGGAAGGACACAAGAAAGTCTTGCATATCATGTTAAATCAAAGAAACCACAACCTCCCATTAATCCATCCAAACAGCAAAGTTCACTGGTTACAAGGACCTCCAAGAACTTCACTCCCAAGGTTCACACTCACGGCAATGTGCTCCAAACAGCCTCACCTGAAATGCAGAAGAGCAGGATACCGAAATTTACATCTAAGAAAACCATCGGAACTACCAATTTGAGTCGAAGTACTGGGTCTGAAATAACAACCTCTAAGAAGTCGCCACCTAGGCATTTGGTATGTCCTTTTTTATATGGTCACTGTATTTTAATTTTATACTGTCAAAAGCATGATTTACCACAAAAGCTAAATGCATTGACTGACTGTTGGTGTCCGTCACTGAAAATACAAGAATTAACACTTTAATTGTTTCCACCTATTTCTCATATCGCCATCTTTTCCTGACAGTGATGCCATTTTGATGTGGTGCTGATTTCTTACTGTTTGTTGATTTCATCCAGAGCATGGAAGATGATCCCATTGCGTGTCCCTTTTGTGGAAGCGTACAATCTGTGTCAACAAGTGCCAACTCGAACAAGACAATGCCTACTTTTGATCCTTGCGAGATAGGTGGAAATGAATCTGACGACTACTGTACTACTAGTTGCGGAAGCTGGAGCATCAGCAACTGTTTTGACTCGGACCTCGATGAGCAGAATGTCTGATCTTATAGTGGAGAGCTCCTCATGGATATATCCTTGGATCATGATACTTCTGACAGCTTAAGATACGACGCAATCTTTCTCGGCGAGGATCCAAAGAGCATGAACTGGTTGCGCAACATTGATGGTTCCTGTGAACAAATGAGGTTGTCTTTGGAGTTTGGACCCTTTATTTGAAGTGCTTCCGGAACCATTCCTCATTGTAGGATGAGTAGATAGCTATACTACTGGTATTGTTGCATGTGTGGCACAATACTGTAGTGGGAGGCTGTAGATAGCTAACAAATCTTCATCTAGAACGACCCATAGTTGTACGATTCTAATGTTAAACAACAGAAATCATGGCATGTATAGTCCCCTATCTTGTGTTTTTGAACGAGCTAATGTATAAAAGGTTTCATTTTATCAAATGTCTGATCTGCTGAACTACTTCCCATTCTAAACTTAATATGCATGAGTTAATCTAGTGTTTATATTGTCTGATGGGTTAATTTCACAAAAAGACATAAAATTTGCATCTTTTCACAAATCTAGCATGAAGTTATAAAAATTACATACATATCATTAGAATCTTTTACTTTTTTCATTCCTATCCGAATAAAAATCTGTTAGCAAAGTTGCGAGCAACCGTTAGTGATACGGTTTTTCAGCAATGCACTGTATGTTTTAATATCCTATATGCTAGTTAATATGCTCTAACTCATTCCAGACTTGATTAGTTGATGAAGCAAATTAAGTGTAGAAGAGTCAATAGAAAGAACAAATATCAAAACCTACAACCTTATAGGAATCCAGTGCAACATACTATGTTGTTGGTCTAAGTTATTGCTGCAATAGACAATCGTTGTTAGTCCATTAAGAAAGTGTGGCCTAGAATTGTGGAGCAAGAATATTCTTGTTAGCACCTGATCGTACTAGTGGTACCTGCGCGCACCTGAGTCGGGACGGGTCGTGCGCTGAGGTGGTGCTATTTCCACACGGGTCCCGTCGACGGTGCGTTAGGTTCCCTTCGGGCGAACTCATTGACAGAAAATGAACTCGACAAGGCCACTAGCGTCTCTCATGGTATAGTTGAGCCAGAGGCAAAGATGAATCCTTCCAGATTAGCAAGACCGAGAAGAAGAAGATGCCTCTAGAGCCCTCAATGTTGTGGAGTAGCTCGTTCAGGGGAAAAGGCAGCTGCACAATGGCATAGGCGCGACACGTCTGCGTCAGCTTCTACGAACAGAACTCCTTCAACGCGCACACTCGATCACCAACTTGCTGGCGAACGGGTAGTACGACATCAGGTTGCAGGGTTTCGGCTTGTCCAAGTATGGTCCTAGCGGTATACCTGGATCACTAGAATCTAGAACTGGAGGCTCACCTGGGCTCTCGTGAGGGTTGGGCACGGCAAGGGCTACTAGGACGGGCGCACTTGGACAGTGAAAAGCAGTTGTATCTCAGAGGAAGCCACGATTGTATACTGAATCAAATGTACAGGCTGGTGTGCTGGATATTCTCAGATTCTACCCAGCAGGAATAGCATGCTTCACGTCATTATTTACCTCTTGCCACGTTTAGTTCAGTAATCGACCGCCAACCCAAGGAAGGTTTGAGGTCAACGAGGATGGACTCTGTGATTTGCAAGGAAGGACAAAGGGGTAGACGAGACTGGAAGGCTGATTTTACTTGGTTCAGAATCCAACACGGAAAGGGGATAATCGTTGGGAATCAATCAGGCTCATGCCTAATTAATAGGAGTCAAATCTAAAAGAGAATGAAGATGACGTACAACATGGAGTTGGAATCGGAGATGCACCTAGTTGCAACCATATGCCATAGATGTATATAAATAGAGGCCTATGAGAGGTCATTGAGATCATCCCACCGGTTGAGATGTGATCCCTCATGTTACTTCTTGGTTCCTTCTGTGGTAGAAGGTATCACAGAACAAGAACAACTAGAGGAACTCTCTTGGTTGAATAAAAGAGGGTCAACGACTTTATCTTGAAGTAAAATAGTGACTGACAATCAGTGACACATCTCTCTTGGTTGATAAGAGAGTGCCAATGACTTTACCTTGAAGCAAAGTAGCGGTTGGCGGTTACAGACGCAGTGTTGCCATAGCGACAACTGTCTGGCCCAGTCAACGGTTACAACAACATCAAGTAGTCCCCAATAACGGCACCAGCATCGTGAGTAGGGGTGAGCATTCGGTTAATTCGGTCAGTTACGGTTAATTTGGTTCGGTTAAATGATTAATTTGTGATTTAAGATTTTAACTGTTAACCTGACCAAATTAGTGTCGGTTAGTTCGGTTATGGTTAATTGGTTAATGGTTAATTTTGTCGGTTAATTTGGTTAACCAAACAACACTCTTATAATAATATTGTATGAAAATAATTACAAAATTCGGAATGATTATTATATTATAGTAATATTACATATAAACATAGTGATATATAGTTCATAAAAGCTTGATTAGTTTATAAATGGGATGGTGTTTTGAAATAAAAGTAAATTTATATAGGTGTATATATGAACAAGATATTTCTTTATGAATAAATTTTGACTATTCAGTTAATTCGGTTAACCAAACACAAAATATTTTTATCTGAAAAATTAACTATTTAACCAATTAACCACAATAAATTAACCAAATTAACCGAATTAACCAAACCGTCCAAAAAAAATTAACCATTCGGAATTAACCATTCTGTTAATAAGTTATTAACTCAATTCTGCTCACCCCTACTCGTGAGAAGATCAAGTAAAGAGGGAGATTTTGTACACACTGCGTGTGATTCTCTTCTTCCTCATCTTTATTCTCGTATGGGGAGGGCTACCTGGATTTATGGGTAATTAATTCCAGACAGTGTGAGTTGTAATCTTAATTACATAGTACTTGTTGGCTTGCTCCTTAGTTTTTCTCTCCTTGTCTTGGGTAGAGTTTTCCACGTTAAATATGATATTTCTTCTTGGGTTTATATGCTTGTCTGTAACGATTCCGCAATAAGTTTTGTCACATCCGGGACCGTATCGGTACAACATCCCCAACAAGTGGTATCAGAGCGCAGGCTGCAGATATTGGTTCAGATGGAGAAGGATGAAGATGCGACGATGATAAAGTTGACAAGCACAGATTGGTAGATTTGAAAACTGAAGATGGAGGATATTCTTTATTGCAAAAGATCTATACGATATGATAGAGGGACAAAATCCAGAGAGTACGTCTGATGCAGACCGGAAGAAATTAAATAGGAAAACTGTTGGAACAGTTCGAAAGTGGCTTGACATTTCTGTGTTCTATCACGTCTCAAAAGAGACCAATGCCAAAGATCTGTGGTAGAAGATCAATAAGTTATATTAGAAAAATACTACCATAAATAAATCTTTATTGATTAGAAAGTTGGTGAACCACAAGTACCAAGATGGTACAAGCATCGCCGAGCATATAAATAAATTCCAAAGCCTTGTAAATAAACTGGGGTCCACAAAGATGAACTCCAGGTCTACTTCTTCTGGGATCATTACCTGACAGTTAGGAGACGCTCATAGTGACAGTCAGCAATTCTGTATAAGAAGGAAAGTTGACACTTGGCTAGGTGAAGAACAATCTACTGAATGAAGAGACTCAGAGATGAGCCTCAGCCGACAGCGGATCAGAGGTGCACTTCACAGAGACCATATGCGTTGATAGAGCGAGAGACCATGACTGATCTAAGAGTCGCGGTGAGTCTCAGAACCACGATAAGTCTCGTGGTAGATCCAAATCAAAGAGTAGTACAGAGTGCTTCCATTGCGGAAAGCCAAGTCATTTAAAAAAGAATTGCAAGGTTTGAAAAAAGAAGCATGGGTTTTAAGCCAAAGACAAGCAAGATGACGACTAGACTACAACAACAATTTGATATGACAGGGACGATGATGACGATGTGGTCTTAACTGTCCAAGAGCAGTGTTTTCATGCTGAGGATGATGATTCTGAGTGGGTGGCGAATACTACAGCTTCTTATCATGCTTCATCGAGTAAAGAATTCTTCACTTCATACGGGAGGGGAGATTTAGAGAGGGTGAACATGGGAAATTCCAGCTTCTCCAAAATTATCGGGATTGGAGACAATTGTGTTCAAATAAGTGTTAGTTGCACGCTCACGCAGAAAGATGTTCATCAAGTTCTAGATTTGCAGTTGAGTTTGATATCTAGTTCATTCCTTGATAGAGAAGGTTGTCATCTTGATTTTAGTGGTGAGAAATGCAAGATCACCAAGGGGGCCTCGGTTATTGTGTGGGGTAAATTATTTCACACATTGTATAAGATCCATCTTAAGGTGCTCAAAGGCGGTCATATATATACAGTTGAGGATCACCAAACAGATCTATGGCATAGACGGCTAGGACACATGAGCAAGAAAGGCTTGAATCTTTTATCCAAGTAGAGATTGATTCCTTTTGTCAAGGATACTGGTCTTAGTTCATGTAATGCATGTCAGATAGGAAAGCATAAGTGAGTTTTTTTCAAGATAAGATCGAAGGTGAAGTGAAATGTTCAATAGTTGATTCATTCAGATGTATGCGACCCATTTGAGATGGTTTCACTGGGTGACAATAGGTATTTTGTCACATTCATCGATGATGCATCTAAGAATGTGTGGGCCTACTTGCTGAAGGCCAAGGATCATGTCTTTCAGTGTTTTCAAAAAATTCATGACATGGTGGAGCGGGAGATAGAGAAAAAGTTGAAGTGTCTCTGCATGAACAATGGAGGAGAGTACACCTCCAGAGAGGTCAAGATTATTGTACGCAACACATAATATAACATGAAAGGATAGAGCATGGAACACCACAACACAATGGTACAATTGAGAGAATGAATCATAACATAGTGGAGAAAGTTAGATGCATGTTGAAGACTGTAAAGTTGCCAAAGGTATTCTGGAACCAGGCAGTACATAGTGCATGCTATCTGATTAATCGATCTCCATCAGTTCCTTTGGGTTTTGATATTACTTGAGAAGGTATGGATAGGAAAGGATGCATCCTATGCTCATCAGTTAGTATTTGGGTGCAAGACTTATGCACATGTTCCAAAAAAAGAGACAAAAGTTGGATGATAAAGTGGTGCCATGTATCTCTCTTGCCTATGGAGATCATCAATTTGGCTACATGTTATGGGATCCTATAAAAAGGAACAAGCAGACATAGAGATGTGGCTTTTTGTGAGAGTCAGACAGTTATAGAGCGTGACAGTGATGATGCAGAGGTTGTAGGTTCAGGTGATAGTTCTTCTGATGATGAGTGTGAGAATGCTTCAACTTCTTTGTAGGTGCAGTCTTTAGATGATGAAGAAGAGCAGTAAGATCACCCTGAGCATCAAAGTGAGAGCACTTCGAGTGTTTCTATTCTAAACATATAGTTGAGTGATTCAGATTCACAGTCAGAGACTTATGGGCAGGGGGAGCAAGATCATCACCATGCAGAGTCCTCAGAGCAACAGTTGAGGAGGTTTGACAGAGTTTGTCATCCTTCATCTAGATATTTGGCATCTGTGTATATTCTTCTTATTGATCGGGGGAGCTAGAGACTTATCATGAGGCACAAACTCATAGATATAAAGTACAGTGGCATCACGCGATGCAAGAGGAGATGTCTTCTCTGCAGAAGAATGATACCTATGAGTTAGTAGCGCTTCCCAAGGGCCAGAAAGCACTAAAGAACAAGTGGGTCTACAAGATGGAGAGAGAGGACAACAACATGGATCAAGCTTCTATTGAATATCTACATGGATAGGGGGAACATCATTAGAGGATTTTTGAGTCTTGGTACAGAAGGTCAGAAACATGGTTTTTATCCAGGATGGCTCGACTTACCAGTCAGGGGGAGCCTACAAAGTTCCAGGCGTGGGCATGGAGAGAGAAGCGGTACTGCCAGGATACTTCTTCTCAGTTGCTTGGGAACAAAGTGAAGTCAGGATGGGGCTTCAAGAAGATGGATGAAAATGATAGGATGATGACATGTCTGAGGAGAGTGGATCCATCACAAGTGGTAATGAGGTCCACAAGCTACTCCAGATAATTGCTAAAGATAACATCTCCCTCATGGTCCGGAGGGGGAGATTATTGGAAATAGGAAAAGGATCCGACCCAATGCCTAATTGGATTTAGACTTGAGTAGGAGTTGGCTTGTGCTACCAATCTTAATAGGATTCAAATCTAAAAGGGAAGGAAGATGGATCCCTACGTGCAACATGGAGTTGGACTTAGAGTTGGACAAGGATTCTTAATTGCAACCATATGCCATGGAGGTCTATAAATAGATGCCTTGGGGGAGGCCATTGAGATCATCACACCAGTTGAGGTGAGATCCCTCTAGTTACTTGTTGGTGCCTTCTGTGGTAGAGGGTGTCAGAGAATAAGAATAACTGGAGGATCTCTCTTGGTCAAAAAGAGAGGGTCAGTGACTTTGCCTTGAAGTAAAGTAGCGGCTGACAGTCGATGACACATTGGGTGCACTGACAGATCATCTCTCTTAGGTTTAGCTAATTTCCTTAAAGCAAAGTATCATTTGGTGGTTACAGACGCAATGTTTCCATAGTAGCAACTGTCCGACCCAGCCAGTAGTCACATCAGCATCAAGCAGTCCCCAACAACGACAACAGCCTCCTGAGAAGATCAAATAAAGAGGGAAGTTTTATACACACTAGGTGTGATTCTCTTCTTTCTGATCTTTGTTCTCGTGTGAGGATGGCTACTAAATTTATAGATAATTAAATCCAGACAATGTGAGTTATAATCTTAATTACATAGTGCTTGTTGGATGGTATTGTCATGTGGTTTTTCTCTCATTATCTTGGGTAGAGATTTCTAATTAAATCTGGTATTTCTTCTTTGGGTTTATATGCTTGTCGGTAACACTTCCGCAATCAGTTTCATCACATCTGGGACCGTATCACTACAACGTCCCCAACAATAATATTATCGATCAATTCATTGATGGTTTTGTTAACAAAGTCATATTTGTTGGGTTTTGTAGAGGAAACATGTGTGGCGGAAGCAATAAAAAAATATTTCCATGCAACTCACAACAGGATCTCGTCGACAATAGCGTATTCAGAAAGAGTATTCATGGGATATAGCTTGTCGTAGAGCAAGTCTGGAGACGTTTCACTGTACGATGGTGTACAACACTCCTGGCTTACACAGACAGTATTTCTCCCCCGTCTTTCGAACGTGTCGTTAGAAGATCCAGCGACACTCATTTTGTGTGTTGATGTATGCTTCTCGTAGCGCATATAGACAGTCGTTGACGCCCTCCAAACATAGGCGCTCAGCGTCTACATCTCTACTTCATCCACACAAATGGAATGGAACTCCACGTCGCACTTCCTAAGCCGGTAGGAAGGAGTAACCTCTGTGCAATGACGTGCTAGCATCGTGATGCTCTCCTTTCTCTCCTAAAGACGGTGACAGATAGGGTTTACATACGTGAGCATAAACTAAAAAGTCTCTCTCTATATCTTATAAAGACATCGGTCGTCAAGCCCCTTTAAATAGGAGACGAAAGGAAGTAGGGTTTCCCAAACCCTTCAGTAAACAAAAAGACTGTGTGAATTAAAATGCTCATGGATTAATTATAATATTTTGAAATTAATTAATTAACTAATTAATCGTATTAGTTGATAAATTAATATCTGACTCCATGTAATCACTCGAGATGGCTCTATGGGCATACATACCAATAGACTCCCACATGTACTTAGAGCCAGTCACTCCAATTAATTGTCTTAAACATTTTAACATATTCCAGTATTATTCTAATGGATTACATAAACATTTTAGTAATCAATGTAATTTAGAATAATTCCAATCAAATCCATAATTATACTCCTATTCCAACACATCCTATGTGTGTGACCCGGTAGGCTCCAAATTACATTGCCAGTGATATCCATAATCATATTATGATTTCACAAGCAATGATTAGTATCTAGAAAGACTTCATTGCCACCCAAGTAATTGGAGAAGTTGGAGAACAACTTAACCTATCATTCATGACTGGTGTTACAGTGATTGTATAGTTCCTTTGTCGCTGATATCCATATTTAACTCAAGTCATGGAACTGTCATCCTCTTCAACGTTCAATCCATGTGCCTTGAACTATAGTAGACTGTCTGAGATATATGTAAGATCAATATCACATATTGACTCACATCAACATGGCCATGCATTTCTCAGTATCACTTATCAAGTGGCTAGAATATCAAACTCCTGTAGGAAGGACAAATTCTATATACATCACTCACAGTCATCCCCATGTGTCACAATGCACCCAAGCACCATCTTTATGGCAATCCTTATTCAGGACCACGGTGGATGATGTCAAAGTACACCGAACAACATGTGATAAGTCTAGTGACTTTAGGTCTAAGAACTACAATCACCACCATCACTATGAGATGTGCCTCTAACTACCAATCATGGTTTCCATATGTCACTCTCAAGGTCGGTCTGTCTGATACATGGTTCTCTAATAAATATCTATATATCATGTTTGATATCTCCATATCATGGCTAATGAGATTCTTCCATCAACCAACATACATTCTAGTATTATGTGTCATTGATGTCTATGGATATTTCCACCATAACAACCAATTAGGGACAACACAAGAATACATACTCTTAGCATACATATAATCTCACTGTTCATGTCATCAACCCGAAGACATATGCCATTGAGTATATTATTCTGTAGACATCTATAAGTTTTGTGGTCATCTCACAATATAAAACACAAACATATAGATTGGAAACTTGCCTTTATTTATATGATCAATATAGTGTTACAAATCGTTTACATAGTATCCCATTACAATCATCAAATGATGGTCTCTATGGGCATACACACCAACAAATTTCCACTTGCACTTATACCCAATCACTCATGAATCTCAATCCAATTGATCGAACATGTCTGTCATGTTTCTGCTGTGAAGGTGCTTTTATGATCGGGTCAGCCACATTGCTTTCTGTAGGTACTCTACAAATCTTCACATCTCCTCACTGTATGATCTCTCGTATGAGATGGAGCCACCATAGAATATGTTTGAAACATTGGTGCGATCTTGGTTCTTTGGCATATGCAATTTCTCTATTGTTGTCGTAAAACAATTCAATTGCATCACTAGCGCTTGGAACCACTCCAAGTTTAGAAATGAACTTCTTGATCCACATTGCTTCCTTTGCAGAATTAGATGTGTCATTATATTCAGACTCTGTTGTAGAATCTGCAACCTTCTCTTGCTTGGAACTCTTCCAGCTCACAGCTCCGTTGTTCAGGAAAAACACAAATTCATATTGCGATCTATAGTCATCTTTGTCAGTTTAGAAGCTAAAATCAGTGTAACCCTTTGCCACGAGCTCTTCCTCACCACCTTATACCAAGAATTGATCCTTAGTCCTTCTTAAGTACTTTAGGATGTTCTTTACGGTTGTCCAGTGACATTCACCTGGATCTGACTGATACCTGATTGCCATGCTCAAAGCATACAACACATCAGGATGAATAGATTACATCACGTACATGATAGATCCAATCGCTGATGCATATGGAATCTTACTCATGCGTGCCCATCCATCATATGAACTAGGATATTGGGCTTTAGATATCATAACCCCATGGGACATGGGCAAGTTACCTCTCTTAGAACCCACCATGCTAAACCTCTTTAGCACCTTGTCAATGTATGTGCTCTGGCTTAGGCCTAGAAGCCTTCTAGATCTATATCTATAGATCTAGATTCCTAGTATATAGGATGCTTCACCTAAATCTTTCATAAAGAAGGTCTTCCCCAACCAAGATTTTACAGTCTGAAGAGTAGGGATGTCATTTTCCATCAATAGTATGTCATCCACATACAATATGATAAATACAACTATGCTCCCGGTAACCTTTTTGTAAACATAAGGTTCATCTTCATTTTAACTAAATCCAAACTTTTTGAATACTTCGTAAAAATATAAATTCCAGCTCCAAGATGCTTGCTTCAATCCATAGATTGACCTTCGTAGCTTACATACTTTATCAGCTTCCTTTAGATTGATAAAACCCTCAGGTTGTGTCATATACACATCCTTGAGTAAATTCTCGTTAAGGAATGTTATTTTAACATCCATCTGCCAAATCTCATAGTCATGACAAGATGCAATGGCAAGTATGATCCTGATGGATTTAACCATGGAAACTGGTGAGAAGGTCTCGTCATAATCAACACCTTGAATTTGTCAGAATCCTTTTGCAACCAATCTACCTTTATAGGTTTGAACATTTCCATCCATGTCAGTCTTCTTCTAGAAGACCCACTTGCACCCTATGGGTTTTACCCCTTCGGGTGGATCCACTAAGGTCCATACCTTGTTGGTGTACATGGATTCCATCTCAGATCTCATGGCTTTGAGCCATGTCTCAGATTTTGGTCCCTTGGTAGCTTCTAGACAGGAAGTTGGCTCATCTTCTATGCCCAATTCTTCACTGTCTTGAGTCGTGAGAAATCCAAATCTCTCAGGCTCAAATCATGTCCTACTAGACCAATGAGGTTCCTATGTTACATTTGAAACTTCAAATTCTACAACAGTTTGTGAGTCTTCATGTTCCTTATGTACCTCCTCGGGTTCTCTGCTTTCTTGTTGATCTTAAAATTCTTCGAGCTCTACATTTCTATCACTAATTTCTTTGGAAATAAATTCCTTTTCAAGAAATATAGCAGTCCTAGAAACAAACACTTTGTTGTCAGTTGGCGTGTAGAAGTAGTATCCCCGAGTTTCCTTGGGGTATCCAACAAAATAACAATTTTCATATTTGGGTCCAATCTTTTTAGGAAATTGTTGTTGACCTAGAGGTTATACATTGTCCATATGTTTATAATGACTTAACCATTCCATTCATATGTATCTAATATGTGCATTAAAGATTGATTTTAGGTCTTAGGTACATGAAAATGATCAAATTGCACAAGCCCTAACTTGTCAAAGTTCAAGTCAAATGCAATGCAGGTGTGCTAATAAGGAAATCCCTTCAAACGACCTTAGAAGAATTTTGTAATTACTTGTATTGATGATATGAGTTGTAACTAAGATGAGAAAAATATGCAGGACACTTAATACCAAGTTTTAATCACTTTTTAGCCAAATTAGAAAATCGATCACAGACTGCTGATCGGACAAGTTTCAATATCGACCGATACCATGGATTGATTTTCTGAAAGTAGCAACCGGTCGAGTTGTGCATTCACAGAACTTGACCGAACAACCTTCTGACCAAATGCAATTTTGGCTGATTGGTCAAGTTTCCTAGAACAAACTCAACCAATAGTTTGGAAATTGGGTTTGTCTTTTAGTCGATCTGTCGAGTTATCTTTATTGAAACTTGACCAAATACACCGTATGGAAAATGTAGAAAAAGTGATTATAACCATTGGTGACTTGTTTGAGGTGAAAATAGATTCATTTCCTTGAGAAAAATGACTATATTTCGACCCTAAGTGTTCCCCAACTCAAGGGAGCACCCCAACTATAAATAGGACCCATTGGAGTTCATTCCAAGTTTTCTCATTCACTACATTCAAGGTCCTTGCTATAGTTGAGTATTCTAATACTCCTTGAGACCATTTATCTCTCTACTTTACACTTCATTTTGTGATTTGTGAGTGAGTTAGGCTTATTGTAAGAGTGCTCCACCTTTGTGCATGTAAAGATTTCAATCTTCTACTACTTCCCTATCCCTTTCCTTCATGAAGAAAAGCTGAAGCAAGCTCCATCGAGTGAAGAAGGAGTTGTAGCTGGTCCTCTTCAAGGTGGTTGAAGAGGTAATGATCTTTTCCAAGTGAAGGAGAAGGCAAAGGCTAAAGATCCAAGAGGAGAAGCAAAGTCCTTCAAGGCTGAAGACTTGAGCTTGAGTGGGTAAGACCTTGGTGAAGGCTGAAGACTCAAGCTAAGTAGGTAAGACCTTGGTGAAGGCTGAAGACTCAAGCTAAGTGGGTAAGTTCCTTGTTAAGGTGGAGATCTCCTTGTGGTTGGATGGGTAAGTCCTTTGATGGTCTTTTGCTGTAACTGTTATTGGTGATAATATAGAGAAAAACACTTGCAAAGTCCTAGAGGTTTACCTCTCTAGGTAGTGGACTGACTCACTTCTAGTTTGAAGTGTGGAACCACTCTACATCCTTTTGTCAAGTGCTTGCTATCAATATCTCTCATCCTTGCTATGCTTGTTAGATAGGACTTCAAATTGACATCTAGCTATTGCTCTAAAATTGATATAATTTTAAGGTCTAATGTGTTTTGTGAGATATTTTGTAGCTCTATTCACCCCCTCTAGAGACCTTAGATCCAACAAGTGATATCAAAGCCGAGGATCTTCTCCAACAATCTCCCATAAGATGAGAAGATGGGTGACAACCTACTTGGTTCACTCAACCTAGAGGGAGGCTTCTCCATGCATCCTCTGGCCTTTGACGACACCAACTTCCTCTATTGGAAGAGGCGGACGCAGTTATACATTCAAGGGATGAACTTTGATATGTGGAAGGTGATGGTCACACCTTACAAGGAGCCAACCAGAGCTGCTGCAACATGGAGTGAACTGTTCTCAAGGAAGCTTCACTCAATGCCAAGGCCATTAGCATCCTCTACGTAGCTCTCACCCCCACAGAGTTCAACCTAATCTCATCATGGGACACCACCTATGAGATTTGAGACAAGTTGTACATCACATATGAAGGCACAAAGCAAGTCAAGGAGGCAAAGATCTATATGTTGAACAACCTCCTAGAGAACTTCAAGATGGGAAAGAAAGAAGGCATTGTGGAGATGTACTCAAGACTCAATGTCATCATCAATGGGCTGGTTGTATTGGGCAACACTTTGGATAGATGCATCATCAACTCAAAGACCTTGAGAACTCTTCCAAAGATGTGGGAGTCAAAGGTCACCTCCTTTGAAGAAGTGAGGAGCCTTGGTGACATCCCAACTGAGGAACTCATTGGCAATCTTCAAGCCCATGAGCCTAGACTTGACAAATAAGAAGAAGAAGCAAAGTAAGAAGAGAAGGAAGCCAAGAAGATCAAAGATAGTGCTTTCAAAGCACAAGTGCGGGTTGTCATCCCACAACAACAACTTGCTTGCCAGACTTCTCCCTCCTCCTCTAGTGAAGATGAAGGCTATAGTGAGCATGAAGCCAACTACATCAAGGGCAAGCACTTCAAGGGAAAGCAAGGATCCTCCTCCTCTACTCTGAGATGTTACAAGTGTGGTGAAAAGGGGCACTATAAGAGTGAATGCCCAAAGTCAAGAAAGGCACAACACAAGAGCAATTCAAGGAAAGAAGAGGATTACAAGAAGGATATCAAGCATAAGAGGAAGGACAAGAAGGAGAAGATACAAAAGAATGCAACTTGTACGGCTTGGAAAGCTTCATCTTTAAGCAACTCTAGCTCTGAAGAAGATGGAGAGTGCCACATTGCTCTCATTACCTCTACAAGTGAACACATTAGTGAGGTAAGTGAAGTGAGGTAAGTTTGCATGAATTGCCTAAAGAAGCTATTATTGACATGCTTATTACTACCTCTTCTTCTTTTGCTAAATGTAAATCTAAGAGAAAACGGTTAGGAAAAAATATTGATGATCTTTATGCTAAGCTTGAGATTTTAGAATTGAATGAGAAAACTAACTTTGAGAGTATTGATAATTTTCAAGGGTAATACCTTTATCTTGAACTCCAATACAATAGGGTTGAAGTTGAGGATGATATCTACCTTAAGAACATTGAAAATCTTAAGGAAGAGAACCAAAATTGCCTAAAAGAACTTGAATTGCTTACAACTAAAAATGCTGAATTTAAGTTTCGTATTGATGCTCATAGAGAAGAGAGAGATGTATATCTCAAAGAGATTTAAATGCTAAAATTTGAAAATTCTAGGTTGCTTAGTCAAGTAAATGGTTTGTCTTCTAGACCTTTTTTGCCTACACTACTAAAATAATGGTCTATAGCGTCAGTTTTTTTTAAGCCTATAGCATCACTTTTTAACCAATGCCTAAGTGGACGTCACTATATAATTTTCTCTATAGGATCCGTTTTTTTGACCAAAGAAAACCAACCTTATAGAGTAAAAACTGACCCAAGAGGCTGTAAAAAACCTGACCCAAGCGAGAAAGAAGAGGTTGTAAGGTCAGTTATTCCTAAAAAACCGACCCTAGAAAGGTCTTGTAAGGTCAGTTATTGCTATAAAACCAACCCTATAAAGCAATAGAGGTTTGCTCAGTTGAGAAATATGTAGATCAAGTGGATTTTGGTCAAGAAAATTGTCGACCAAGAATGTACTGTCTGAAGCTTCCCAGATCCTATAAGGTCGATTTTTCGTAAAAAATCGACCCTAGAAAGGACGGACCTGTAAGGACATTTAATTAAAAAAACGACCCAAGAGAATACAAAAAATGAGCTTTCTGATCCCAGATCCGATAAGGTCGATTATTCCTAAAAAATCAACCCTATCAAGAAATAGAGGTTTACTCGGTCGAGAAATATGTCGACCGAGAGGGTTTCGGTCGAGAAAATTTTCGACCAAGAAAGTACTATCTGAAGCTTCCCAAATCCTATAAGGTCAGTTTTTCGTAAAAAAACTGACCCTAGAAAGGACATCTAAGGACGGTTATTTAAAAAAACTGATCCAAGAGAATACAAAAAATGAGCTTTCTGATCACAGATCCTATAAGGTCGGTTATTCCTAAAAAACTGACCCAAGAAATCTATAAGGTCGGCTTTTTTTAAATAACCGACCCTAGAGTTTAACAAACCGACCCTATAAATCAACATAGGTACTGTAAGGTCACTTTTAGGATAATACAGTAACTTGCTCAGTTGAGAAATATGTCGACCGAGAGGATTTCAGTCGAGAAAATTGTCAACCAAAAAAGTTATTGTCTTAAGCTTCCCAGAGCCTATAAGGTCAGTTATTACTAAAAAAATTGACCCTATAGATCTATAAGGTCAGTTTTTTAAAATAACCGACACTAGAGGTTACAATTTTTTTAAAAGAAAAATTTTACAGAACAGAAATCTTCAGAACAAAAACCTATAGAACATAAATCTTGCTTTACAAAGATCAAAACCTACAATAGAAAGTAGACTTGCAAATACAATGATGCAAGCCAGAAATTTATTCCAAAGCCACATTTGCTTGCTTTTATGTCCAATCCTATTCGAATTGATTATCAATTTCCAAACCACACACATTCATAACAAAAATAATTCATATATATAATTCATGTCAGATACAAAAGTAAATTTGAAAGTTCTAAAACCACATACATAAATAGAGCTGACATATATGCTATTCAATCTAATGCTATATTGACTTCATTTAGAAAAGCATCTGACCACTCTTCTCGAAATTCATTTAAGTCCTCAGGTGTGTAAGGATTAGTTGTAAAGATCTACAATAGAAAATACACATGCTAATATTTTATTAAATGACTACAACTCACTTGTAAATTTATGATGTTTCTTTATTACCTGATCTATAGTCTGAATGTCATGTGATGCTCCTTTGACAATAGTTTGCATATATTTCATTACATAGTAGCCACAACCCCAACCATTAAGTTGTATAGGACACTATAAATAATGAATTATACTTAATGTTAGTAAACTACTATAAATAGAGTTGAGATAAGACTATAAGAGTTGACATATAAGAGTTGAAGTTAATACATATAAGACTAAGCAGTTATCAAAGTAGCTACCTTGACATTTTTCAAAGTCAATGTCTTTAACTTTGTGGGTATTTGTCCTCCCCCTTCACGAAAAGCCTTTATACCCCTATCAATTAAACGATAGTTGGTAAAATAGAAATTCTAAATAGAAATATCATGTTGAATCATAACAAATGACTAAATTTATGCTTACTCCATAGTTGGTAATTTCAGTTTGTGGCCCCTTGTTGTTTTTCCCATTGGGTCAACATAACAAAGAGTCATAAATTTTGGGACAACCACCAATAATTCCCAATGTCTAGATCTGAGTAAGAATAAAACAAACATTAAAATAAAGAAATTTATTCATTATTAAAATTATATTGAATAATAATACTTATTGGACATTAAAAGGAATTAGAATAATTTTCTTTCTCGCACTATAAAAATATTTGAATGCAGTACAGAAGTACACATTCACTTCATCAATATGTGTCTCCACCTGACTAGTGACTGAAGGAACTAAGAATCCAACATTCTTTATATCAAAGTTTATGGCCTCTGTATATAAGTGGTTGTATAATATTTTTAATCATTTCATATATAGAAATAAGTTTAAAATGTATATTAGAATTTTCTATATTGGTAAATCCTTACCTTATCCATACTTCTAATATCAAAGTATTTAGCCATTCATACTGGAACAACTCTATAATATAATCAAGAAAAATATAATTTTCAAAGTCCCTCCCAGTTGCATCTTCTATTAAATTGACCAACATTTGTGATCCCGAGCTTTGGTTGGCTAAATATCGACACAAACATTTCCATTTACTTCCCAACTCATCGAATGTGGATTCTGGAATAAAAGATGGCTTGGGCATATGAGGATGACTAGTAGAATTTTTACTTTTTGGTTTACAAACCTATTAATTAAATTATATACTTATATTATACGAGTTCATATATGTATTCAAATATGAAAAACATGGTAGAATTCAAGTATACCTTGTCATTGATGACCAAGTGTCTAGGCCAACCCATCATAGCATCTTCTACTTATTCAACTGTACTGTATTCATGATTATATATGGGTAATGGTTTGTCCCCCATTCCGTCATATACAAGATGGATGGACACATGACAAATGTCATCAGTAATTGGTTGGCAATGCAATGTACCGCCAAGGTTGTATACATTGCCCGCTGCTACAACATTATATTCTAGAATCTCCACTGCAAGTTTACAGTTCATACCAACCTAGAATTGAAATAATATAAGTTATATATGAAGTGGTAAAGCAGATACCTAGTACAACTATATATATATATATATATATCATACTAATAACAAAACATATAGAACAAACTTACTGTAGATTGTTGTGGTGGGTCATTGGGAGTTCTCCCACGACCTTCTACAACTAGAGCATGGGCTTTTACCTCATCATCTGAGAGACACACAGTTTGAATAGGTTGAGAAGGTTGACTAGGCTGAAATGGAGACATTATTTCTTTTACTTTCTGTGCTACTAATGCTTCAACTTCCTCTTGTGTAAGACCTCATGTACGACCTCTTTTGGATTGCGAGGGTCCAAAATAAGACTTGAATCCTATGCCATCTCCTAATCCCCTAACACATCCAGGATGTTGCTTCGTACCAAGACCAACTGATAGTTCATCCATGCGGCCAGTTGGGATGAACTTTCCTTCCTTCCTTTTCTCATGGAGACCAATCTATTCATTGTTAATAAAAATATTAAATCACAAATCAACTAGATATAAATAAATCAAAGTTTGTGGGAGTTAATCTTTACTTAGTTGGGATGAACTTACCATCTTTTGTGCCACCTCCTTAGTTACATGGTTGATAATTTCACCTACTTGATTTTTTCTAGCATCAATCCACTGCAAGTGTCGGGGTGGACGCTCAACTTGAGTTGTACTAGAATCTTCTCCAGAAGAGAGTTGCTTCTCTTATTGTTGGCAGCAGTAGGCATAACCACCAGGCCCCAAGCGATGGTCATGCACATTTTTAGCTCATCTTTCCTTTTGGGCATCGTGAATAGCCTGATCATTTAAAATGAGGATATTGCAATTTAGACTTGGCAAACATATATAAAAAGATTCACCTCCTTCATTGTATAAAAAGATTCATACAATACATCACAATCTTTATTACCGGAAACTCTTCCGATTTCCTAGATATAACAAATCTTTCCCACAACTCAGGATCTATAAAAATATATTGATATATTACTTTCTTCTGTGTTTAGGATTATCTATAAATTCCCTTTTGAGGTATGTCTTACAAGCCTTCCATCATACACCACAACGTTGTAGCATTTTTTTCTTGTGATCTTTTTAATTTAGATGAAAAACACCCTATACATACAAAAGAAGAAATAATGTTATTTTAATAAGGATATGTCTTTCCAAGAAAACTAAATTAGAATCAATAAACAAAAAATATATTAAAATAATATCACTTCAACTCACAAATATATCTTTCCATATGAGGTCTTTTAAGGCATTGGAAACATCATGCCAATTTTCTATATCTGTTGCCACCTTACTGTGCGCGATCGCCCTACGTAATGCTTGAAAACACTAGCATGTTCCCTGATAGGTGCTCCTGTGACATCAAATTGGATTAGCAATTTCTCCCCTTTGGCCCTGAGCTCTTGCAGCCTACGCATCAGTGTGGGACATCTACATTTCTTAGCATCACCACTACCATCCACATGGTGCTCATGCTCAGAATGTTCATCTTCACTTGCCATTTTAGAACAACCTGCAAGTATACATGATAAAAAAAACATAAGTGATAATAAAATCACAAGTGGTGATATGATGTATATTTAAAAGATTACAAGCTTGAATGATATTAAAATAAATAATTCAAAGAATACATGCCTCTAGTATTGGTTGAGTTGTTAGTCAAGTAAAATTCCTTTAGCATGGTCTTGACGTTTATAGTATTCATCGATGTTAAATTCAACATTTACACTTGGCAAACCAACTGAGAATGGGTTGGAATCATCATACTTTTCAGTTGGTATGTATGCCCTGAGAGCCAATCATGGGATGATTGGTGGGATACATTAAGATTGATTTGATAAACATCAAAGGCAAGCTTCCAATTCTTTATGGTTCAGTCATTTGAGATAGTGATAGAACAGATTGAATGTCTAGATAATGACAATACTCAATGACGTATGCCTTCAGGTTCATGACCTGAACGATGAGATCATACAGATGCTAAGAGTTTGTACATTCTTCTTATGTCCCTAGTCGGATGTCATTGTGGAAGGTAGATAGACAACAATGACACACAAGACTAGATTGTGGTGTTGGTTGATGACAGAATCTCATTAGTCATGATATAGAGATATCAAACCAAACACATAGGTACTTGTTAGAGAACAAGTGTACCGGACAGACCCACCATGAGTTTGACACATGGAACCATGACATGGTAGTCACAGTCAGTACTCACAGTGGTGGTGGTGAATGTGATTCTTTGACCTGAAATCACTACACTCAACACATGTCGTTGGGTACACTTTGACATCATCAAACGCAGTCCTGAAACATGGGTTGTTATAAAGGTGATGATTGGGTGGCTTTGACACATGGGGCTTTTGAGGGGTGAGTGATAGATATGGGATTTGTCCCTCCTGAGGGAGTTTGATATCCAAGGCCACTTGATGAGTAGGATTGAGATAGGCGTGCGCACACATGTGTGAATCAGTATGTGATATTGATGTCATACATATCTCGTTCAATCTACTCTGAGATAAAGAAAGTGAATGAACGTTGACAGGATGATTGTTCCATGCCTTGAGTTCATTCGGGATATCAGTGACAAAGGAATTATACATTCACTGTAACATCATTCACGGATTGTAGGATTGAAAGTTGTTCTCCAACTTTCTGCTTTCACTTGGGTAGCACTAATGTGTGACTAGGCACCGCTATTTGCTTGTGAAGTCATAAGTGTTATGGACTTTCACTGCCAACGTGAAATGGACTTGTAGGGTCACACACATAGGATTTAACCTGGAAGAGGAGTTTTGTCCACAAACAATGTTTAGATTGATTACTAAAGGAGTTTAGTAGTTCAATTAAACACTCAATTGATTGATAGCTCAAAATTATAGTGTTCAAGGTGTTGGACAGATTGATTAGAGTATCGTATTGATTGAAATCGCAATTGATTGATTCTGCACAATCTGCACTCCCAACCGATCGGCTCATGTGATGAACCGATTGGCTGAGCTTGGTGAACCGGTCGGCTCAAGTGTTGAGTCGATCGGCTCAAGGACAGGGTGAACGGTTGCTTCAAGTGTTGAAACGATCGGTTCAACTGTTGCAACAGTGTAAGTTGGGAAAGTAGGATTGGTGAGAATTTTCCTTTCGTTTCACTTGCCCAATTTGATTGGAACAAGGATTGGTATTTGATACCAATTAGAAACAAAATTTGGAAAGTCAATCGAGAACTGGTCAGGACCACGAACCGACCGGTTCAGAAAGTGAATCGACTAGCTCATGGGTCCCAACCGATCGGTTGAGTGTCAACCGACCGGCTCAGATCCCCAACCGACCGTTTCAGAAATGAAACAATAGGTTCAGCTTGCGAGTTGGTTGTTTTTGTGGAAAATCTCAAACCCTTCTACTCCTGCTTTAGTCCCATATTGCCCAGGATAGAGAACAATGTCCCATGACCCTCCTATATATAGGGGTATTGGGGGCTTCTCAAAGTACAACTCAGTGCAACCAGTTGCTCTGCAAAGTTGTCGTTCTCTCTGGTTTTGGTAACCGAGAGAGAGCCCAAGCAAGTGCTACCCGCAAAGGGAGGCACAACAAGGGAAAGAAAACTGTAGTTGCAACTGGAGGCTGGAGAGTGTGTTGGCGACTAGTACTTCAAAAGGAGGGTGCGACTCCTTCCAACTCCTTGTGGGATAAGGAGTGTGGAGTTCTAGGTGGTCCGTGTGGACTACTTCAGAGGCGGGAGGTTTCTGCCACTCAGGAGGACAACTGTCAACCCCGACAGTCCCGGTGAGAGGAGGAGTCATCAGTCCCGGTGTGACCAGGAGCTGCACAGACACCGTCAAGACCAGAGGTGAAGACCGTGCAAGGCGTGAGGTATTGTCGCCGAGCAAGCCTCAGGACAATGTATGATTCCACAAACCATCCTTTCCTATTATATAGACGTTGACGCGTTTCCTTGTTCTGGGTTTGGGGGAGAAAATTTTGTTTCCGCTGCCTTCTCTGCCTCCCCTAAAACCCAATAGTGGTATCAGAGCCACATCAACTGTTCTATATTTTAGAAATATCGATATGATCGATTTTGGTTTGTCGCCTTTATTTATTGCATACGATGCGAATGATATTGGCTTTATGCATGTCCAATCCTAAATCCACAAATCCCAATTACATATATGATATGTATTATTAATGCACTCGATATGCGTCACCCTTAAACGAGTTTTGTGGTGGATGTATAGCGTGGTTATGGCCAATAAACCCTATCTATGTATGGTTGTATGTGGTTGCTTGCATCTCGGTCTGCGCATCGATCTTCCCTCTCCTATTCCTGATGTAACTCGAAATAATTCGAGATTCTTTCCTACCTTTGCTCCCCCCGAATGTAACTCGGGGTTTCCCTTTTAAGCAATGTAAAATTAGGATAGATTTTATTTCCTGTTATGTCAAAGAACGAAGGACATCCAGATGACAGCTGAGACGATCGGTTAAAGACCTGAACTAATCGGTTGACGTTCCAGACGATCGGTTCAAGGAGTGAACTGATCGGTTGATGACCGGTTTGAGGAGCGAGACAAGCGGGTGGCAGCCATGATGAGATGCACGATGACCGGGTGAACCGATCGGTTGGAGGAGCCAACCGATCGGCTGGTGGCACCCAGATGACTGGGCCAGAATGAGCAAGTCAATCATGTGATGAGTTGATCTACTCTGAAGGCAAAGCACAGAGTTCATCTTGTACAGGTAGCATGTGATGTAGACCTAGATGACTGTGATTCCTATTGGCTCGAGGAATCACATTAGGATGTCCATAATCATTGCTTTTATCATTTGGCATGTTTTCTATGTGATATAGCATGTATATGATACATACTATGTATTGTGGTGATTGGATATGTATATGTATATAAAAACCAAATCCCTCATTAAATATTAAGTTTTAGATGCCTTCCAAATGTGACACACATGAAAATCTTGATCGACCAAGTGTGGGCACGCCCTAGTGTGGTGCACCATCTATCTCGTGGAAGCATGAAGGATGTATGTGTGGGTCTGCCCTAGCAGGGTGTATATTCATCGTGTGTGCTTTGGGTCGGACTTAACAAGGTGATCTAGATGGGATCTAGTACCTTGAGGCATGGAGATGCTCATGGAAAGGAGTTTCATATGACATCTTATCAAGAGTTGCATATGATGCAATTGGCAAGAGTTGCCTACCTGAGAGATCTATGTTGTGGGTGACAGCCCTAGCTGGTCCATGACTTAGAAGATTTCAAGATCTTGCCCACTAGAAGGTTGTACGCTGCAATCTTCCGAATTGATCGTGAGGGCTATCAATTTGAAGTAAAATAGTGGGAGCGATAATTAATTAAAGGCCTAATTATATCGTCAACTTTTCAAATCAATCAAATAAGTCAAAAGCATTTTGGACTAAAATTGCATATTTTCCTTTTGTAGTACAAATGGCAACAAACAACAATCACTTTATTTGTGATCGGTCTTTGAGATCAACAAATTAAATGGGAATAATTCCACGATTGGTTAGGATGATGAGAAGTGTTCTCAATCAAAGACCGAAAGCTCTAAGTCCTAGTTATACCAAGACCAGATGAACTCAATCCCACCACATCAATGGCTGAAAGTATGCTTATGGAAGCATACCGAGGATGACATTGATGAGGAGTGCTTGATGTTGTGTTCTCTGAACTATGAGTTGCAAAGACAACATGAGACATATGATGTCTCCAAGACACTATCCTAGTATGTCATGACAGAAGGAGATCCAGTAAGGTATTCACACACTCAATGTGATTGGGTATGTGGAAAACCTGACAAACAAGGATTCCTTCTGAGCCAAGAGTTGGCTATTGGTATGATAGTGCAAATGTTGCAAGAATCATACAATTCATGATAAGCTACAACATGAACAACTTTGACAAGCGTTGACAGAGTTGTTGGACATGTTGAGGATAGTAGAGGCAAAGATGAAGAAAGACTAACCCTAATCTTTGATGAGATCAATGAAAGATAAGTCTTAAGGGCAAGGGCAAGGGAAAAGCAAAGAAGTGTTCTGATGCTAGCCAGCAGCCCAAGCCGTCTTTAACCTCAAGGCACATGGGGAAACGGTGTATGAGGGATTGCCCTCTATATCTGGAAGAACAAAAGAAGATGAAGGAGGGGATGGAGATCTCCACCTAAGGTATCATGAAATGAACTACTTCTTTATCTGAGGTATATGATACCAAGATATGGATCTATCATATATGATATGCAAGATCCGCAAAGAAGTGATAGCCTTTGTGAAAGGACCAAGAAAGAAGTACCCATCATTGGAGCAAGTGTTTCTGCCATAGATAGGAGTATCTTTCAGTTTATTTCAGCCTAAAGGGCACAAAATAGAGTTGAGAACTGCTATTTCAGATATTTCCAATAGACAGAAACACTTTATTTTTGCACATTGTATGATAATGATGGCAATTAATAAAGTTGATGTTTCAATCTTAAAGATATGATCTTTAAGGCAATACCTTGTTTATCTTGTGATACATGGTATGCATAAGATAAAATGATACCTAAAGTTATTGATAACTCAAACAATCAAATTAGCATCAATCATGAGAAATTCATTTCTAGTGTCCATATGATGGATAATTCTAGACTCTTTTGGTTAGAGAACCAGTAAGAGACATGAATATCTTGGACATGATTAATCAATCTTCACTAATGGTAGTGGGAGAATGATTATCCTATTAGGTATAATACATATGATGTATTTACATACCTATTGGAACAAATGCTAATACTTCAAATGGTGTTTAGAGAAATACCAATATGAATATCTTGAAGTGTTCAAGATTATCATAGATGAAGTGCAAATTTGGTAAAGTGTTAATTCTTGATGAGATCAATGAATGAAATACTTGGACCAAATGTTTGAGATCCTTATGAGTGATTATGATAGTGAATCATAGTGAACTCATGATTAAGGCATGGTGATGTCTAAATCAAGAAGGAATCATACTCTAAAGAGATAGAGAATGATTATCGAATAACTGAATTCTTCTTAATAAAAGAATACCCCACACTAATAAAGGATAATAAAAATCACAAGGAGTTGTGAGTTCTTATATCCTTGACAGATACACCTCAATTATCTATGTGATGAGTCAACTATCCTGATGAATATGAGGAACCGGATTTTGAGTTATGGTATATGACCATTACATCCTAAATGAATTCCATGTGAACCATAAGGTATGACCTTGATGGTAGCACTCATTGGATGGAAATCCATAAGTGCAAATAAGTCTTAAGTGTTAAGACACATGGATAACATTTTGAGAAGGATGATGCTTGTTGATTGCAACTTAATGACTAAGACATTTGGCATATGGATACTAAAACCGCATTCCTGTGAGGAATAAAACAAGGATGTGTACGTGACACAACCTATAAGGTTTATGAGTCCACTAATGAAAATGAAGTCTATAAGTTACAATGGACTAATCAATGTGATTGATTAAGTACAAGCAACTCATAATTGGATCTTTACTTTGATGATATAGTCAAAGGTTTTGACTGATATGTCAAAGATAAAGAAGGGATTTGTGATTTAGTGGGAGCGTGTTCACATTCCACATGTTGATGTGAAATGGAAATGTTCTAGAATGGAAATCCAAAAGTGGAAATTATCTTTAAGGAAGATAGAGATGTTTCCTATGTGATAGGAATAGAGATCTATAGAGATAGTTCTTGAAAAATCTCTTGACCTGAAAAGAGAAAGTATACATTGGCAATCTGTACTGAAGGGTTCAATATGCACAGATTCACTGGGAGAAAATTTGTCCATGTTACATGGAGTTAGTATCCCAAGGCCAAGTGTCCAATTCTTATGAAGAATGGGAACACTAAGGATAGATATGGATCTATCATGTATGTAATCATCCCATTATCTTGCATGTATAGACATGTCAAGAATAAAATGCATTCATCATTTTGTATGTATGACATGACAATATGATATGCTCATCCTGATAACTCGTATGTGAGACATGACGAGTGGATGTCTATCTATTTCCAGTAAGGGTTACTGGAATACCATGAGAACTTGATAAGTACTTTGGAAGTACTATTTCTATGGAGATAAGGAAGAGTTCAATGTAAAGTGTTACATTGATGCGAACTTCCAAAAAAGGATAGAAAATTAATTGCAAAATATATATAGGATATATAAAAGTGAGAGTTTGTTGTTACTTGGAAGTGTTCCAATAAAGCTGTTTAAAAGGAAATGCCGAGTATCTGTATGTTAGAGAGAAACAGTGGATACTGTATGGATCTGGAAGTTCATGAGATGAACTTATATATATTCCACGCATTGATGACAAGTTTGGAATCCTTGATCATGCAATGTGGCTAAAGGTTAGCAAGGGAATACAAGATCGCATATTATGGCAACTCAATCTCATACGTGTGACATACAACGAAGAGATGTGAGACATGAAATTTATACTGACTTTGGTAAGGTGTTACCATTACTCACTATGATCGCACTAGAGCAGAGTAACATGTGGGACATGTTTGAAGATCACTATGAATATGATTCAAGGGTGATTGGCTCGCAGTGCAAGTGTGAGTCTGTTGGTATGTATGCCCTGAGAGACAATCATGGGATGATTGGTGGGATACATTAAGATTGATTTGATAAACATCAAAGGCAAGCTTCCAATTCTTTCTGGTTCAGTCATTTGAGATAGTGATAGAACAGATTGATGGTCTAGATAATGGCAATACTCAATGACGTATGCCTTCAGGTTCATGACCTGAATGATGAGATCATACAGATGCTAAGAGTTTGTACATTCTTGTTATGTCCCTAGTCGGATGTCATTTTGGAAGGTAGATAGACAACAATGACACACAAGACTAGATTGTGGTGTTGGTTGATGACAGAATCGCATTAGTCATGATATAGAGATATCAAACCAAACACATAGGTACTTGTTAGAGAACAAGTGTACCGGAAAGACCCACCGTGAGTTTGACACATGGAACCATGACATGGTAGTCATAGTCAGTACTCACAGTGATGGTGGTGAATGTGATTCTTTGACCTAAAATCACTACACTCAACACATGTCGTTGGGTACACTTTGACATCATCAAACACAGTCCTGAAACATGGGTTGTTATAAAGGTGATGATTGGGTGGCTTTGACACATGGGGCTTTTGAGGAGTGAGTGATAGATATGGGATTTGTCCCTCCTGAGGGAGTTTGATATCCAAGGCCACTTGATGAGTAGGATTGAGATAGGCGTGCACACGCATGTGTGAATCAGTATGTGATATTGATGTCATACATATCTCATTCAATCTACTCTGAGATCAAGAAAGTGAATGAACGTTGACAGGATGACTGTTCCATGCCTCGAGTTCATTCGAGATATCAGTGACAAAGGAATTATACATTCGCTGTAACACCATTCACGGATTGTAGGATTGAAAGTTGTTCTCCAACTTTCTACTTTCACTTGGGTAGCACTGATGTGTGACTAGGCACCGCTCTTTGCTTGTGAAGTCATAAGTGTTATGGACTTTCACTGCCAACGTGAAATGGACCTACAGGGTCACACACATAGGATTTAACCTGGAAGAGGAGTTTTGTCCACAGACAATGTTTATATTGATTAATAAAGGAGTTTACTAGTTCAGTTAAACACTCAATTGATTGATAGCTCAAAATCATAGTGTTCAAGGTGTTGGACAGATTGATTAGAGTATCAGATTGATTGAAATCGCAATTGACTGATTCTGCACAATCTGCACTCCCAACCGATCGGCTCATGTGATGAACCGATCGGCTGAGCTTGTTGAACCGGTCGGCTCAAGGACAAGGTGAATGATTGCTTCAAGTGTTGAAATGATCGGTTCAACTGTTGCAACCAGGCAAGTTGGGAAAGTAGGATTGGTGAGAATTTTCCTTTTGTTTCACTTGCCCAATTTGATTGGAACAAGGATTGGTATTTGATACCAATTAGAAACAAAATTTGGAAAGTCAATTGGGAACTGATCAGGACCACGAACTGACCAGTTCAGAAAGTGAATCGACTGGCTCATGGGTCCCAACCGATCGGTTGAGTGTCCACCGACCGGCTCAGATCCCCAACTGACTGTTTCAGAAATGAAACGACTGGTTCAGCTTGTGAGTTGGTTGTTTTTGTGGAAAATCTCGAACCCTTCTACTCCTGCTTCAGTCCCATATTTCCCGGGATAGAGAACCCTGTCCCATGACCCTCCTATATATATAGGGGTATTGGGGGCTTCTCAAAGTACAACTCAGTGCAACCAGTTGCTCTGCAAAGTTGTCGTTCTCTCTGGTTTTGGTAACCGAGAGAGAGCCCGAGCAAGTGTTACCCGCAAAGGGAGACGCAGCAAGGGAAAGACAACTGCAGTTGCAACTGGAGGCAGGAGAGTGTGTTGGCGACTAGTACGTCAACAGGAGGGTGCGACTCCTTCCAACTCCTTGTGGGACAAGGAGTGTGGATTTCCAGGTGGTCCGTGTAGACTACTTCAGAGGCGGGAGGTTTCTGCCGCTCAGGAGGACAACTGTCAACCCCGACAGTCCCGGTGAGAGGAGGAGTCATTAGTCCCGGTGCGACCAGGAGCTGCACAGACACCGTCCAAGACCGGAGGTGAAGACCGCGCAAGGTGCGAGGTATTGTCGCCGAGCAAGCCTCGGGACAAGGTATGATTCCACAAACCATCCTTTCCTGTTATATAGACGTTGACGCGTTTCCTTGTTTTGGGTTTGGGGGAGAAATTTTTGTTTCCGCTGCCTTCTCTACCTCCCCTAAAACCCAACATTTTCGTAGTATTCTTCTTCATTTATAGGATCTACAGTAAACTATCTTTTTCCATGAAGAACGACATACCAATTTTTATTTGTCAGGTCATCAATATAGAATACTTGTTTTGCTTGGTCTGTCATGATGAATGGTTCATCTTTCTCACCAATCTTTTTTAAAATTCACCAATGTGAAACCCAACTCATCTACTAAAAATCCTTTGTTGTTATCAACCCAATTACACCTAAAGATAGGAACTCTAAAATTTGTATAGTCCAATTCCTATATGTTCTCAATGACACCATAATATGACATCTCAGCTTTGCGTGGTCTTTTATCTTTCGTACTAGCAAAGTACAATGAACAAGCTTGAACAGTGACTCCACTATTTTAGACTACACTACTTTCATCTTGACGCTTTGTGTAGTATAAAAATCTATTTATGTCATATCCTTCATATGACATGACATCCATTTTTGGCTTAAAGGCGGGCCATTATATGTTCTCAACAACATCATTTGGTGATTCAGATGGTTGATTAAAAACTTTCTCTTCAAACCACCTAATAAATGTTCAATTATGCTCTCTTGCAAGCCACATTGAACTGGATCACGGATGATTTCTCTTGATAAGATCATTGTGTTATGTGATGTAGCTACTAACTTCATCGATATTGTGTAAAATATACAAATGTTCTTGTTCCCACAACTCACGACTAATTCCTTTCACTCGTGCTCCCAAAGTTCCTTTTCCACAATAAGATTCAGTGTGATGGGAATTTTTTAGATTGCTATAAGTTTCATTGCAATTCAAAAAATCATTGCAAAAGTCCATCACCTCCCTAGACACATAACCCTCAATAATACTCCCTTCAGGATGATAACGATTCCAAACATCACCTTTAAAAACACTCATGTAGCATTCAAATGGATATATCCATTGTAAGAAAATTGGACCCAACATCTTCACCTCCCTTGTTATATGTAATACAAGATGAACCATGATATCAAAAAATGAAGGAAGAAAGTACATTTCAAGTTGACACATGGTAAAAATTACATCTTTTTGCAATTTATCGAGAGTATCAAGATGTATCACTTTGTTGCATATTTCATTGAAGAAGAAACAAAGTCTTGTGATTACAAACCTTACATGCTTTGACAATATAGATCGAATAGCCACAGGTAAAATTTGTTGCATTAAGGTGTGACAATCATAAGATTTGAGACCTATCAACTTCAAATCCTTCTTTTATACCAATCTATGAATCTTAGAAGAGTATCTTTGTGGAACCTTAATATTATACAAGCACTCACAGAAAGTCTTTTTCTCCTACTTTGATAAAGTGTAACAAGCTGGTGGTAAATATATGTGGCGACCCCTAATCTCTACTCATAATTCTTTTCTTATACCCATCAATTCGAAATCTTTTCTAGATTTGATGTCATCTTTAGTTTTTCCTGGTATATTCAATAGCATACTAATGATGCTATCACAAACATTTTTTTCAACATGCATGACATCAATGCAGTGTTTTATCGACGAGAATCTCCAATAAGGAAAATCCCAGAATATTGACGTCTTCCTGTATAGAGATTTGCCACATGCGAGAGTATGACTACTTGAACTCTTTCCAAATTCATTAACAATATCTTTCACCCTGTCATATACAACATTTCTTGGTATAGGTTTAGGAGTACTTCGTTCCTCAGTCGATCCATTAAAGGTTTTGTGTTGCCTTCAATAAGGATGCACTTGTGGGAGAAATCTCTGATGACCAAGATATACAATTTTACCACCATATTATAGTCGGATTGAATCAATATTTTACTCATAAATAGGACATGCTTTGTATCCTTTTATGCTATATCTAGACAAATTTCTATAAGCTGGAAAGTCATTAAACATGAAAAACAACATAGCACGCAAACTAAAGATCTCTTCACATGAAGAATCATATGTCATAACACTTTCTTCCCATAGTTTCATTAGGTCATCAACTAGAGGTTGAAGGCAAACATCAATGTCATTTCCAGGTTTCTTGGGCCCTGATATCAATATTGACAACATGACATACTTATTTTTCATACACAACCAAGGAGGAAGATTTTATATAACAATCATAACATGCCAAGTGCTATGTTGGCTGCTTAATGTACCATAAGGATTCATTCCATCTGTACAGAGTCCAAGTCTTAAGTTTCTTGGTTCTTTACCAAATTGAGGGTATAATAAATCAATTTTCTTCCATTGTGTGAATCAGATGTGTGTCATAGGATGCCATCATCATTGGCCTTTAACTCCCCATGCCAAGACAAATTTTGTGCATCTTCACTATTAGCAAATAAGCATTGAAATCATGGTATTATAAGTAGATACCACATCATCTTGGTAGGAGCAATTCTTAGCCTTACCTAAATTTGTGGTCTTGTACCTTGACGCACCACATTTTAGACAATTTATCAAATTACTATAGTCCTTCTGAAATAAAACACAATCATTTGGATATGCATGAATCTTCTTAGCCACCATTCCCTTTGGGCACATCATTTTCTTTGCTTGACATGTTGAAATTGGAAGCTCGTTCCCTTCAGGAAGATTTTCCTTTAACAAAGATAACAGTGAAGTGAAACTCTTATCACTCCACCAGTTTTGAGCTTTAAGAGTATATAATCGCATCACTACACTCAACCTTGTGAACTTAGTACAACCCTTATATAACGGTCTTTCAACATCATGGACAATGTTTGCAAATAAAGAAGGTGGATCAATGACATTGTCCCGATAACTACGTAGCATCTCATCAACCATATCATCCTAAATCGGTTCATCCTGAATCGATTCATCATTGACATTATCATAATTATCTATGCCAAAACTATTAGTATCGGCATTTTCCGATCCATAATTAAATTTCTCTCCATGCCAATACCATTCATTATAACCTTGTATGATCCCATTGCATATGATACGATTCTTAATTTCCTCAAAAATATCAACTTTCAAATTGTTACCACAATTTCTCCACGGACAATAGAACCTATATGTAGGTAGTTTCCTATGTTCCTCAGAAAATCTGATAAATTCATCAAGACCTTTGGCAAACTCTAGACTGCAAAGGTTCTTGATAGACATCCAACTTCAATCCATTTTCTAGATCACATTAAAATTAATTATAAAGCTGAGCATTTAATAATGGAAGTCCCTCATGCAGGCGAAATACACGAAGGGACCTCGTATCAGACAGTCTGGTTCTATGGTGTGGAGAAGTATCCTTGGAAACCGAGAGTATATAAGAAACCATATGGCCATCGCGATTGGGGATGGAAGGAGGACGAATGTTTGGAGAGATAGGTGGTTGCGAGGAGGAGTGTGTCCAATCCCCAGGACGGATATTTTGATCCCGCCTGAGCTCGAACACCTGAAGGTAGCAGACATGATAAACCTTGATGGAGATTGGGATTGGCAGTTCGTGGAGTCCTATTTCAATGCTGAATCTAGGAATCGCTTACGAGGTATGCGACCACCACTGCCGGAACCTCATCCAGATGTTTTCTACTGGGACACGGCGCAAGGTGGGAGACCTTCTACGGCGATCTTCTATAAGGATACTTACCTACAGGAGGAAAAAGTGTCCTACCCTTGGGATCTTATCTGGAGCACTCCGGTGCCCCCAAGAGTCAAGTTGTTCTTGTGGCTGGCTGGACACAATCGCTTGCTGACTACTATCGAAAGATACCGGCGGGGATTGTCGGATGACAAGATCTGTCCGTTATGCAATGGAGAAGAGGAGGATTTGCTGCACACAATCCAGCTCTGCCCCAAAACTAGTAAAATTTGGGATAACACTCCAGGGTTTCAGGAATACAGGCACCTCTCGCAGAATGGAACCAACTGGTTCTGGGAGAATATGTTGCAGGTGGGGTGGCGTCAGCGGTTTGCCATCACCTCTTGGCAGGTGTGGAAAGCAAGGAATGAGATCATCTTCAGACATTCGACCAGGGATTTCACTCGAGTGGCCACGGAGGTTCAGGCGTGGATGAATGTTCTTAACACTATCTCGAATGGGATCTCCGGTATGAGCAACAATGTGCACAGCATTATTACTGAAAGGTGGAAAGATCCGCGGAGGGGAGTGCTTCAAATCTGTGTGGACCTGGCACAGAGGGTCGGGGATTCCACACAGAGCACGAGCTTCATTGTTAGGGATGAAAATGGACAGTGGATCGAGGGAGGTACATGGAAACATATTGGTACGGACCCTCTAGAAGGTGAGCTGTTGGCCATTGCAAAAGCTGTGGATGTATGTGTGATGAGGAGGTGGCCATGCGTGGAGATCATGTCAGATTCCAAGTTAGCAGTAGAGTATATGAACGGAACTGCTGAGATCCCCCCGAAGTTTAAAAACTTGGTGACTGGGATTCTGTTGATTATATCTAGTCAGAACATAAAGATTCAGAAAATCAAGAGAACCCGCAATAAGCTTGCTGATAAACTAGCGAAGTGGTTTATGAAGATTCCTGATCCGGATAGAAGCTTGTTAGTATGCCCTACTGAACTTAAGGCTATGTTGGATTTTGATAGAGTGCATTGTAATAGCGGAGTAGAGGAAATTAATGAATAAAGGGTATCGTTTGGCCAAAAAAAAAATATTGATACTCTAAGTTGTAAGTTTTTATTGATAGTAAGTTAATTACTTTTATACTAAAGTGTACCACCTATCCCATTTTTGAATATTTAATCTCACTAGTGACTATATAATGTATGTTTAGTTTTAAAGAAAATTTCAGCAGCATTTCCCCTAAGTTCTCCAAGTACACTGATGTAAATGGAAAATAACCACTCACATATGTACCTAGAGAACAAATGAGGAAATCCTACTGAAATTTTCTTCAAAACTAAACATACAAATACACTTACATCCTAAGCGAGGTTAAATATCCAAAAATAGTCCCAGACTGGGGACTATCCAAAATTTACTCCTAATGAGTAAATTTTGAACGGATTTCTAAGTTAATATATAAATGTATTATTTTCATATTTATATATTAAGTTAAACATCATGCATTGATGATCTCATCTATGAACCCTAAAGTGTCAATCTGGGAGTACACATGTCTAATCTCATATTTCTAGAATGTATACAATGATTACATATGTGACTGATAATAAAACGTAGATATGAAAAAATACATATTTTAATTATTGGTTGGGTTACTATTCATATAAAATGGAAAAACAATGTAACTGACTTGAGCCGCCGAGATGAAAATGAGTGAAGACTATGGGTAGTGGAAGGTGCACAGGTGCCAAAGAGAAAGAGGATGACTGCCGAGCACCGAAGCTTCTACAAGAAAAAGGATGACGGTTGTGAACAATATTAGGCAAACCAAGAGTACTTCCATAGATAAACATGCATTATGTGTACTGAATTGAAAATCAATTAGGTACTCTTGACAAATATAAACTGAAGGGCATGCCAAAGAGTTTTCATGAACAGAGAAATAATCTTATCACAAAAAGTAGAGGTTGTGAGAACTAGGTGAGATGGAGCAGTGAAGTTTTTTTATCCTAATTCCTAGATATCTTCCTGCTATAATCATTCGATCACATAATGCGCTTTGTTAACCAACTCATAAGACCAACAACAACAACAATTACTACTGCATCTACAACTATGGCCCAGTCGATCCTCATCATTGTTGCCTTGGCTCATCATGTGGGAGAAGAGAAGCAAATGAAAGACACACAAGTGTTCGTTGTGGCTCAACATGTGGGAGATATATTTTGTATTACTGGATGAAGATGAGAATAAGGAAAAATGAAGCTCACTCGAACCCACTGGAATAGAATACTTCTATAAAAAGGTTTGTTTCCATTCAAGTCAACTTAACTATTAATAAAGGAAAGTACAAAAATAGTGATCATAATAATTGAAGCATCAAGTTTTATTAGAGATACTTGAGGATAGGTTTTCACTATATCATGCCATGAAGTAACAACAAAATCCAATAAATAAGAATAATCACAGAGGAAGGTCTGAGTTCTACACTCCTCCTGCTATCATAGAACTATTCTAACTTTTTATAGGAGGCTCATAATCCCCATCCCAAAATAAGATAAAGGCACATAACCTCAAAAACTAAAGCATATTATAAAACCATAGTACTACTGAATCAACAAGCATGGAATGTAGAGGCAAATAAAGTTTAATCATGGTATTAAACAAGATTGTACAACTAAAAGTTGAACATTAGATCGTAGAAATCCATCATGAACAAATTAGGGTTTTAGTGTACAACTAGCACAATACGAATCAATTGCACCAGATGTACCATAACCCACTTAGCAGATGTACCATAACTCCAAGAGGCTACACTAGTTAACCCCCAACTCACTCTTATTGAACTTATCACACAAAAGTATAGTTTCTTCAAAACTCTTAAGGTTTAGAAAATATGCTAACCATGCTACTGACCACTTCTGAAATACTTTGAGATGTCATCATTTGAAGTTTGTCACAACTTATGAGACATAACCTAAGCACTATGTTCCTATTATTTATGAATGCTACAAATACTTTGGTTAGTCTAAATGACATAAAGCTAAACTTGTCTGAGGGAGAGGGCTGTAACCCATGTATATACACATTAAATCTTATCCCTTTTTCCTAGTATCCCTTAGTTCCACTTAACTTTTCAAATTACAAGAATATAGTCTAAAAGGGATTTAGAACTAAAGATAATGGTGATAAACTTAAAGAGATATACTTGTTCGGATAGTCTAAGGGAGAGGACTGTAGTCATCTGCTATTTGATTGTAGGTTCACCAATGAGTTATGGATGCGTGCTGTTTCTAGGTATGGATGCAATCATATGCTATTTGATAGACTATAGAGGGTGATGATTTCACCACCTGTGCTAGCTATGCCAAATTTTACATAATAGCAAGTTCCAACTGAAGAATGGGGTCTTTTTCAAGAAGGGAAAGGTGGTCAACAATGCGGTTCATCGAGTATAACATCATAAATGTAATCTAAACAGGGAGACACATTAGTACTCTTAAAACATGGTAATAGGTTGTTGAGGCTTTTCTTGTAAATGTAATAAGAGAGGTGACATTGATCAGTTTTGGATGGTCATATGAAGTAGTGCTTTGATCATAGGACCTTCTCTCTTGGATATAAGTTATAGCAGAGGAGAAGAGACGGAATAATTAGGGATATCTCTAACAATGTACCTCAACAGTAGCATGAGGTTGCCTTCCTCTACACAAAGTCACCGCCAGTTGTCTTCACAGCCACTGCACAACCATGGCCAACTGTACGTACGTCAGGCTCCCTCATGCGCCTCTGCACAAGCGCCACCAGTAGTAGCTATGTCTGCATGATGGGGATAAGCACAATTGCCGAGCCCCACACAATGTTCGAGCTCTTCTTTGGGGGAAGTACGTCGTGACTGGCCTCTTCTTTTGGACACGACAACTACGGAAGCAGAGCTCGAGTGTGGCATTAGAAGTGGGGGCATCGTCCCTTTGGTTTCACTCTTCCTTAGGCTCGGGCACGGCAGCTGCAACTTGCTTGATAGAGGGTTATAGAGTAGCGACAAGGTATTCACACGAAAATGAACTGGATGGCTAGCGGGTTATAGAGTAAGCTTATTAACCGGTGCCCACACTAACACTGCAAGGTCGGGTAAGTGTAAAACCGACGCTAAGGTGATTCTTGGTCGAGAATTTTGTCGACTGAGATTCTCAGTCGAGAATTTCGTCAATCGAGAGTGGCCCTACAAGGTTAGTTAAAAGGAAGTCGGTGCCCAAATTTTTTCATTTCGAACTACAAGGACGATTATATTAAAAAATTGACCCAAAATGTCTTCTCGGTCGAGAATTTCATTGACCAAGAGTGGCCCTACAAGGTCATTTAAAAGGAAAAAGCCAACCCTAGAGGTACTTATAGACATGTGAAGGCAAAATGGAGCTAATTTTTACCACAGGATTCTCGGTCGAGAATTTTGTCAATCGAGGGGCCCTACAAGGTCAGTTAAAAGGGAAAAACCGACCCTAGAGGTACTTACAGATGCATGAAGGCAAAATGGAGCCAATTTTTGCCGCATGATTCTCGGTCAAGAATTTCGTTGACCGAGGGGCCCTGCAAGGTCAGTTAAAAGGAAAAAACTGTCCCAATAGAGGTTGGTGCCCGAATTTTTTCATTCTGACCTATAAGGACAGTTATATTAAAAAACCAACACATAAAGTCATCTCGATCAAGAATTTCTTCAACTGAGAGTGCCCTAAAAGGTCGGTTAAAAGAAAAAACTGACCCTATAGGTACTTATAGACGCGTGAAGGCAAAATCGAGCCAATTTTTGCCGTGGGATTCTCGGTCGAGAATTTCATTGATCGAGGGGCCCTATAAGGTCGGTTAAAAGGAAAAAACTGACCCTAGAGGTACTTATAGACACGTGAAGGCAAAATGGAGCCAATTTTTGCCGTGGGATTCTCGATCAAGAATTTCGTCGACCGAGAGGCCCTACTGTTGGCTAAATGGACATCATTTAAATTGCTTTATTTTGATAATGACAAATATTTCATTCTTGTGGATCTAACATGCTACTTGAGTGTTGCAGGAACAAGGTGGATGACAAAAATTTGGGAGATATATATGCTTGAATTTTTGTTATTTCATGATTGTAATTAAATGTAAAAACTTGTACACGTATATAATGTACAAGTACTTAGATATCATGTAAATCAAGCGTTTAGATCTTCCCTAGCCAATCACAACACTTATATAGGTCATCCCCCACAATAGTGTCACAACTGCACACTCATACACACACTTAGTACCTAGTTTAAAACATTGAAACAGAGTCATTCTCGGTCGACAAACTTCTCAACCGAGACACTCTCGGTCGACAAACTCTTCGACCGAGAATGACCCAGGTACCCGTTAGACACAGCAGACAAGGTAGTTGGGAGTTGTATCAGAACGTTACATACACTTGCTCCAGACAGTCCCTCGGTCGACAAAGACCTCGACCGATTGGGATCTCAGTCGATAATTCCTCGACCGAGAATGTCTCTGTCTATAATATTCAGGATTAATTAACTAGTCATTGTTAAAGCAACTAATGAATACCTAACGACTAGTTCAACACTTAGAACCCCCTAGAAAGTGTCTAGAACGTCCTTAAGAATTCATAAGCCATTCCTATAAATAGGACAAGCCTTAGGACACCCATAACACACTTGTGCAATACTTGAGCTTACATACTTCCAATTGGCAATATGTTTTGAGCAACTGAGCAACTATAATACTTGCTACTCATTTCCTTTGCTCCAAATTTGTGTCCTATAGGCTAGCATCTCCTACCCACTGAACTTACACTTCCATACTCATTGGTTAGGAGATCAAAAAGCTTGATATAGGAAATCAAGCCTTGTGCTATAAGTGGTAATTGTAATTTCAGTTTCCTTTCTTGTTCTTTCTTATTTCTTGTACTCTCCTTGCTACTCCTAGGATTGGAGGCTGTGGATTGGAGAGGGTTTGATCTTCTTGGTGGAGAAGGAGGTCTTTGGACTACTTCAAGAAGGTTGTCTCAACATGAAGCTACTTCAAGAGGAAGGCTACTTCAAGGGGGAGCTTGAAGTTACTTCAAGGAAGGCTGCTTCAAGGTTGGTGAGACTACTTCAAGGTGAAGGCTGTCCAAAGGGTGTTGAAAGTGTTGTAATTTTATGTAACATCCTTGCGAGGTAATAAAATTAAATACTTTCAAAATCCTGATTGGGTAAGCAACCGGGTAGTGGATTGACTGCCTTAGTATTTGCTAAGGTTGGAACAACTCTAAACACCTTGCCTCCTTCTTATTATCTCAATTGTGGTTGTTTGAGTTGAATTATTATTAAAATCTCTATAAAACCCTATTCACCCCCCTCTAGTAGTTTTTCAATTGGTATCAGAGCAGGGCTTCAAGGAACTCTAACAAAGTATTGAAGAATGGGTGACGGGGTACTTAACAACCTCAACCTAGAAGGGACACTCGTGGCTAGACCTCCACCTTTTGATGGCACTAACTACACCTAATGGAAAAGGAGGATGAAATTCTACTTCCAAGGAATTAGCTGGGATCTATGGAGAATGGTATCAAATCCATATGAATTCCCTCAAACAGAGTGTGCAACTTGGGATGCTAATACGGTAAGATCATCCCAAATGAATGCAAAAGCTATAAGTATACTCTATTGTTCAATTTCCGTTGATGAATTCAATAGAATATCAAATTGTGAAACGGCATATGAAATATGGCATAGACTCTCTATAACATATGAAGGAACTGTTCAAGTTAAGAATTCTAAAATTAAAATTGGAATGCTTAAGCAAAATTTTGAACAGTTTCGTTTGGAACAAAATGAGTCTATTAGTGAAATGTATGCAAAATTTTCTTCTATTGTGAATGGTTTGAATTCTTTAGGAAAAGTGATCAGTGAAGAAGATCAAGTGTCAAAGATTCTTAGATCTCTCCCTCCCAAATACAAGCCCAAGGTGACTGCTATTGAAGAAATAAATAATCTCACCCGACTAAGGATGGAGCAACTCATTGGCAACTTAGAAGCACATGAGACAACCTTGGAGGAAGAGGAACGATGAGAACATGAACTTCAACAAGGAAGAAAGAAAGATATGGCACTAAAAGCTTCAAAGATCATCACGCAAGAAAATGATGAAACAAGTGATGGGGAAGGAGAAGAAGCCCTAATTGTTAATGGTAAGAAATATAGAAGATTTAGATCTAACAAAATTGCTAGTTCTTCTTCTTCCCTCCTAGGTGCTTTGAATGTGGAAAGAAAGGACATCTAAAAAATGAATGTCCTAAAGCAAAGAAAGGAAAGAAAAGCTCATACAAGAAGAAGGGAGAAAAAGCTTATGAAGCTACGTGGGATGAGTCAAGTGAGAGTGAAAGTGGAGAAGAGAATGTGGAGTGTCTCATGGAAAAAGAAGATGACAATGATGATTCCCAAGAGGTAAGCCTTCTTGATTTTCCAAAAGAAGATCTAATTGTTAGTCTACAAGAAACTCATGATAAGTATGTTGACTGCAAAAAGAAACTAAAGAAGGTTACTAAAACAAATGAGGATCTATATGCTAGATTGAATGATCTTTCTTCTGAAAAGAACAATATTGCTTCTGAAAATTTGACTTTGAAATCATCTTTATATGATTGCAATATGATGTTACTTGATTTAGAAATGAATCATGATCTTCTTTCTAAAGAAAAGGTTGATTTGCTTGCTAGACTAAACAATTTTCAGACTCAACCTATTCTATGTAATCATTTAGATTATGATAATGTTGTTAAGGAAAGAAATTCTTTATTATCTGATTTAGATCAAACAAGGATAGATATTAATAAGAAAATGGATGAGATTGCTAAGCTACAAAGAGAAATTAATGGCTTAAGGGGGAATGACGTTCTTGATAATATTCTGAAATATTCTTCTAGCTACAATGGAAGAAGAGGCTTAGGTTATGTTCCAAAAGGAAATCAACCTAAAAGAGATCAAGCATCCAAGACCAAGATCATGTTTGTACCTAAGAACACAATTCCAAATCCTAGAAAGAGAAATGAAATTGACTATATTTCTTGTCACTTTTGCCTACGTCTTGGACATTATTCTTTTTCATGCCCTTATAAGAAGAAGGATTCTGAGTTAGTTTGGGTCCCTAAACCTCAAACTTAGAAGACTTGAATGTAATTAGGTTGAGATATGATCTAATACTTGTTTTTGAACATCAAAATGTCTTATATCAACTAAGCAAATAGCTTCATGTATTGTTTTAAATTCAGAACTGATATAAACAAATTACTGAGACAAACAGAAACATTGTCGGTCGACAAATAATTCGACTGAGACATTCTCGATCAAAAAAATATTCGACCGAGAGATTGCCTGTGAAAAATCAAAATCTACAGCAGAATGTTAGTGAAACAACAACTATTCTGGTCGAGAAATTATCGATCGGAGCAAAAATCGGTCAAAAATGGTCGACCAAGCGGATTTTTGTTTCTATTCAGTTTTAACCTGTAAAACAACAACTTTTTTGATCGACAAGTTTGTCGACCGAGGCACCTATCGGTCGAACTTTTGTCGACCGAATGAAGTTCTGTTCAGTTTTTCTTTGTTAAAACATGCTCAGTTTGCTATTAAATGTACTTAACCATAATGGACCATTACATGGGTACCAAAACCTATATCTTAATGCAGAATTGGGTAGTCGACAGTGGATGTTCTAAACACATGACCGGAAACAAGGATGCATTTCAAACTTTTGAGGAAAAGAAAAGAGGAACAATCACTTTTGGAGACAATGGTAAAGGTAAAATCGTTGGAATAGGTAATATTAGTACAAACCTTGAAATAAAGAATGTTTTACTTGTAGATGGTTTGTACCATAATTTAGTAAGTGTTAGTCAATTATGTGATAGTAGATATGATGTTTTATTAAACAAAAATTGTTGCAAGTTACTAATAGAAAATACTACAAATGTTGTTTATGAAGGAAAAAGAGTTGGAAATCTTTATATTATTAGACCTAACTCTATGCAATATGTAGTTGGAAAATGCTTACTTGCAAAAGAAAATTCTTTACAACTATGGAATAGAAAATTAGGTCATGCTAGTTCACATGTTATCAAAAAACTAGTTAAATATGATCTTGTTCGTGGTTTGCCTAAGTTATCTTTTGATCAATCTGAAAATTGTGAACCATGTACTTTGGGTAAACAAACTAAAACCTCTTTTAAATCCAAAAATGTACTTAGCACCTGTAGATCACTAGAACTCATTCATATGGATTTATTCGGACCTATGTGGACACAATCTATTGGCGGGAAAAGATATTGTTTTGTTATTGTTGATGATTATAGTAGATATACATGGGTACATTTTCTTGCAAATAAAGATGATACTATCCAAGTTTTCATACAATTTTGTTCCAAGATTGAAAATCTACTACAAAACAAGATATGCACAATTAGGATTGATCATGGTGGAGAATTTGAGTATCATCTATTTGAAGAATATTTTACATCTCAAGGCTACACTCACAATTTTTCTGCTCCACGCACTCCACAACAAAATGGCATAATTGAAAGGAAAAATCGATCACTATAAGAAATGGCTAGGACTATGATGCTTGAACATAGTACACCTAAAACATTTTGGGTTGAAGCGGTAAACACAACGTGCTATGTGCTAAATAGAGTAACTGTTCACTCTTATTTAAAGAAACACCATATGAAATCATATATACTAAGAAACCAAGGGTTGACTATTTTCATACTTTCGGATCAACTTGCTATATCTTGAACACAAAAGATGGTAGAGACAAATTTGACTCTAAATCACAAAAAGCCTTTTTCTTGGGATATTCAAACTCTAGTAAAGCATTTAGAGTTTACAACACTATCTCTAGAAAAGTTGAGGAATCCATTCACATTACTTTTCATGAAGAACAACAAACTAAAAATCTTGAAGTAGTTGATATTACTCATCAATTAGAAAATTTATCCATACCAACTGATGGTGACAAAAATGCTACTAATGATCAACAAGTTGAGACACAAAAACCTATTCCTAGACTCATTAAAGATCATCCTCAAAAACTGATCATTGGAAATCCTAATGATAGAGTCAAAACCCGTTCATCTTTTAGAGATGTTGCAAATATGGCATTTGTTTCTATAATTGAACCTAAGAAAGTGACTGAAGCTCTAACAGACGACTATTGGATAATGGCAATGCAAGAAGAATTAAACCAATTCCCTAAAAATGATGTATGGGACTTAGTTCCTAAACCACAAGATAAAACCATTATTGGAACTAAGTGGGTTTTTAGGAATAAGTTAAATGAAGCCGGAGAAGTAGTAAGAAATAAAGCTAGGTTAGTAGCACAAGGATATAATCAACAAGAAGGAATAGACTTTGATGAAACCTATGCACCAGTAGCAAGACTTGAAGCCATTAGAATGCTACTAGCTATAGCCGCCCACAAAAACATCAAACTGTTCCAAATAGATGTCAAAAGTGCATTTCTCCATGGAATAATACAAGAAGAAGTATATGTTGCCCAACCACCTGGTTTTGAAATACTAGAAAAAGGTGACTATGTATACAAACTTAAGAAAGTACTTTATGGTTTAAAACAAGCACCTAGAAATTGGTATGAAAGGCTCAAGAATTACTCTTTGATAACAATTTTCTCATTGGAAATTCAGATTCTACTTTATTTTTCAAAATATACGACTCTGACTTTCTAGTTGTTCAAATATATGTTGATGATATTATCTTTGGTGCATTAAATGAATCTTTGTGCAAACAATTTAGTGATATTATGCAAAAAGAATTTGAAATGAGTCTCATGGGAGAACTGACTTTCTTTCTTGGTTTTCAAATAAAGCAAACACCCACAGGGATTTTTATAAGCCAAGAGAAGTATACCAATGAACTTTTAAAATGTTTTCGGACGGACCATTGCAAACATGCTACCACTCCAATGGCAACCTCCACTAAAATTGATAAGGATGAAAATGGGGAACCTATTGATGATTCCTTATATAGAGCTATGATTGGTAGCTTGCTTTACTTAACCGCTTCTAGACCGGACATCATGTTTTCTGTTGGTCTTTGTGCTCATTTTCAATCACAACCTATGCAAACCCATTTTCAAGCCGTCAAACGGATCTTACGATATTTAGCTGGCACTACAAGTTATTGTCTATGGTATCCTAAAGGACAATCTTTGGACTTTATGGCTTATATCGATGTCGATTATGCTAGTTTTCGAATTGATCGCAAGAGCACAAGCGATAGTTGTTTCTTGTTAGGAAGAGCTTTAATATCTTGGTTTAGCAAGAAACAAAACACGGTTGCCCTCTCTACAACTAAAGCTGAATATATTGCAGCCGGATCTTGTTGTGATCAAGTGCTTCATATGCAAAAAGTATTAAACGATTATGGCTTTACTTTTTCATCCACACCTATTTTTTCTGACAATACAAGCGCTATAAACTTAGCACATAATCCTATTTTACACAGCCGTGCCAAACATATTGAAATCCGTCATCATTTTTTAAGGGATCATATCTCTAAAAATCATGTATCCCTTCATCATGTTGATACGGAAAATCAATTGGCTGATATTTTCACAAAACCGCTTCCACTAGATCAATTCAATAAAATAAGGAAGCAACTACTTATCACTCCCTTAGAAGATGTTTTCTTTGACATTTGTGCTTCTTAAAATGGTTTTGATCATGCCATTTTGTCTTCAAATGGACATCTTTTTCAAATGTTTTGATGGTTATATTTTTTTAAGGGAGAAAAAATTAAGGGGAAGTTTTATTTGTAAATTGATATCTTTTTGAAATGACAAAGGGGGAGAAATAAATGTAAATCTGTAAATCTTACAAACTCAATCAATGAGTTTCATAATCTTCATAATCACTTGGCTTTACATCAAAAGTTTCTATATTCCCTAAAGAATTAGATTTCATGTTTCATATTTCTTTGGGAATAATAAGCACACATTTCATATAATAAGAGAAGGAATTTACAAAGTAAATCTCATGTATGAAACTCAACTCATTTTAAAGACTGGTTGATTTATATTTTGGAAATGTTTGTCATATTCAAAAAGGGGGAGATTGTTGGCTAAATGGACATCATTTAAATCCCTTTGTTTTGATAATGACAAACATTTCATTCTTGTGGATCTAACGAGCTACTTGAGTGTTGCAGGAACAAGGTGGATGACAAATATTTGGGAGATCTATATGCTTGAATTGTTGTTATTTCATGATTGTAATCAAATGTAAAAACGTGTACAAGTAATAAATGTATAAGTACTTAGATATCATGTAAATCAAGCGTTTAGATCTTCCCTAGCCAATCACAACACATATATAGGTCATCCCCTACAATAGTGTCACAACTGCATGCTCATACACACACTTAGTACCTAGTTTAAAACATTGAAACAGAGTCATTCTCGGTCGACAAACTTCTCGACCGAGACACTCTCGGTCGACAAACTCTTCGACCGAGAATGACCCAGGTAGCTGTTAGACACAGCAGACAAGGTAGTTGGGAGTTGGATTAGAACGTTACATACACTTTCTCTAGATAGTCCCTCGGTCGACAAAGACCTCGACCGACTGGGATCTCGGTCGAAAATTCCTCGACCGATAATGTCTCTGTCTGCAATTTTTAGAATTAATTAACTAGCCATTGTTAAAGAAACTAATGAATACCTAACGACTAGTTGAGCACTTAGAACCCCCTAGAAAGTGTCTAGAATGTCCTTAAGCATTCATAGGCCATTCCTATAAATAGGACAAGCCTTAGGACACCCAAAACACACTTGTGCAATACTTGAGCTTACATACTTCCAATTGGCAATCGGTTTTGAGCAAATGAGCAACTCTAGTACTTGCTACTCATTTCCTTTGCTCCAAATTCATGTCCTATAGGCTAGCATCTCCTACCCATTGAACTTACACTTCCATACTCATTGGTTAGGAGATCAAAATGCTTGATATAGGAAATCAAGCCTTGTACTATAAGTGGTAATTGTAATTTCTATTTCCTTTCTTGTTCTTTCTTATTTCTTATACTCTCCTTGCTACTCCTAGGATTGGAGGTTGCAGATTGGAGAGGGTTTGATCTTCTTGGTGGAGAAGGAGGTCTTTGGACTACTTCAAGAAGGTTGTCTCAACGGGAAGCTACTTTAAGAGGAAGGCTACTTCAAGGGGGAGCTTGAAGTTACTTCAAGGAAGGCTGCTTCAAGGTTGGTGAGACTACTTCAAGGTGAAAGTTGTCCAAAGGGTGTTGAAAGTGTTGTAATTTTATGTAACATCCTTGCGAGGTAATAAAATTAAATACTTTCAAAATCCCATTTGGGTAAGCAACTGAGTAGTGGATTGACTGCCTTAGTATTTGCTAAGGTTGGAACCACTCTAAACACCTTGCCTCCTTATTATCTCAATTGTGGTTGTTTGAGTTGAATTATTATTAAAATCTCTATAAAACCCTATTCACCCCCTCTAGTGTTTTTTCACCTATAAGGTCAGTTAAAAGGAAAAAAAACTGACCCAATAGAGGCTGGTGCCTGAATTTTTCATTCCGACCTACAAGGATGATTATATTAAAAGATGACCCAAAGAGTCGACCCTACTAGATAGGTTGTTTTAAAAAAACTAACCCAATAGAGGTAAGCGATGCTCGAAATTTTTTTAGAATTTCTAGGTCAGTTTTGCTAGTAAAGTTACGCTTTCGACAGCGACATTATTGACCAAAAATGTAGTAGTGCTAGTGTTAATGTTGCTTCAATCTCTCTTGAAAAGGATTCATATATTACTAAAGCTTTATGTCTTGAGGATGATCTTGTGCATGCTAGGGATAATATATATCTAGTTTATCTTCTACTATTGTTTCTTTGAATGATGATAACCATAGATTGAGAGCATCCCTAAAGAAATTCCTCAAAGAAAAGAACTCCCTAAATGAAATCCTTGACCATTCTACTAAACAAAGTGGTACTAGTGGTTTGGGATCTATAGGGGGAGCCTCAAAGGGCAAGAGTAAGGCCATAGGTAAGAAAAAGAGCAAGGATATATCTTTCTTTGTAGGAGAATCTCCAGGCACTAAGAATCCTATGGTTTGTTTTTATTGCAAATGTGATGATCATAATTCCACTTATTGTCCTTACAAGCCTAAGGGGACCAACCCGAAGATGAAATGGGTCCCGAAGCTAACTCCAGATCCCAAAGTTTCAGTTGGGAACTAACATTCTCCTTTCTTGTAGGAAAAAGATAGATAGATTGTTGATAGTGGCTGCACAAAGCACATGACAGATGACATAAGCCATTTCAACAATTTCACAAAGAAGAAAGGAGGATCAGTCACCTTTGGGGACAATAAAAAAGGTAATGTCAAAGGTGAGGGTGATGTAGGTGAATCCTTGTGCATCAAGAATGTTCTTTTTGTGGATGTCCTACATCACAATTTAATAAGTGTTAGTCAACTTTGTGATAATGGTTATCTTGTGCTATTTACTTCTTTTGAATTCTTGATTCTAGATTCCCTCACCTACCAAGTTATATATAAGGGAACTAGAAGTTGTAATATTTATGTTATTGTTCTTAAATCTATTAATCCTATGGTTGGTAGATGCCTAGTAGTCAACTCGAATGATATTTCTCTTGGCACCGCTGACTTGGTCATGTAAATATGCATCAATTAACGAAGTTGAGAAAAAAGGACTTAGTCAAGGGACTTCCTAAATTAGATTTTGAAAAGGATGAGGAACGCCAACCTTGTACACAAGGAAAGAAAACCAAGTCTTCCTTCAAATCCAAAGGAGTCCTTAGCACTAAGAGAGCTCTTGAGCTTCTTCATATTGATCTATTTGGACCAATGACAACGCAATCACTTTGTGGTTCCATGTATTTCCTTATTATCGATGATTTTTCTAGATATACTTGGACCTTCTTTCTTGTTTCAAAAAGTGATACACTTGATGTTTTCTAGAGTTTTTGTAAATGAGTTGAGAATGGAGCTTCTTGCCTCATTGTTTCAATCCATAGTGGCCATGGGGAGAGAATTTGAAAATGAGCTTTTTGAGCATTTTTGTCAAGAATTGAGTTATGCACACAACTTCTCTTGTCCTTGAACGCCTAAAAAAAGTGGGGTTGTAGAAAGGAAGAATAGGTGTTTATAAGAGATGGCTAGGACCATGCTTCTTGAGTATGATACTCCTAAAAAGTTTTGGGCTGAAGCTGTCAGTACCTCATGTTTTGTGTAAAATAGTGTTTTTACTCATCCTTCACTTAAGAAAATCCCCTACGAGCTATGGCGTGGTTGGAAGCCTTCTATAGAGTATTTCCTTGTTTTCGAATGTCCTTATTTTGTCTTGAATATGAAACATTCTCTTGACAAGTTTTATCCAAAATTGTATAAGACTTTCTTTCTTGGCTATAGCACTACTAGCAAGGCTTATAGAGTTTTTAATATTGATCTTGCTAAGGTAGAAGAATCTATTAATATAAATTTTATTGAGACTAACCCCTCTATTCCCAAAGATATTGCTCCAAATGATGATGTTGCAGGTGAAGTAATTCATATCCTTAAAGAACTCAACATCACCCAGAAGGGAAAAGAGGTGGCTATTCAAGAAGAAGACAAAGATGATGAAAAGAAGGATCCAACTCCTCATTTTGCAAAGAATCATCCAAAGGAACTGATTTTAGGTTATCCATTTGAAAGAGTGAAGACGCGGGATGCATTCAACAAAGAACAAACCAATAACACCTTCATCTTGCAATTAGAGCCTAAAGATGTCAAGGAAGCTCTTGGGTATGAAGAATGGATCCTAACTATGCAAGAGAAGCTGGAACAATTTGAAAAGAACAAAGTTTGGACCCTTTATGCCAAGACCAAGTGATAGAAAGATCATCGGAACCAAATGGTTTTACCACAACAAGATAGATGAAAGCGGCAAAGTGGTAAGGAACAAAGCAAGGTTAGTGGCTCAAGGCTACAATCAATAGGAAGGTATTGGCTTTGATGAAACATATGCACCTATAGCTAGACTCAAGTCAATTCGTATGTTACTTGCCTTTTCTAGTCATAAAAACTTTCTTTTGTATCAAATAGATATTAAAAGTGCACTTTTTAATGGTACAATTGAGGAGGAAGTGTATGTTGCACAACCTCTGGGCTTTGAACATGATAGTCTACCTAACCATGTTTATTTTTTGCAAAAATCTCTCTATGGACTCAAATAAGCACCAGGGGCTTGGTATGAGAAGTTAAAGAACTTTTTGATAGATCATGGTTATATCATGGGAAAAGTGGATTCTACATTGTTTCTAAAATACAATTCTAATAATTTTCTTATCATTCAAATATATGTTGATGATATCATCTTTGGAGGAACTAACCTTGATCTTTTTAAGGAATTTAGTAATCTTATGCATAATGAGTTCGAGATGAGCATGATGGGTGAACTCGCATTCTTCCTCATCTTTCAAATCAAGAAAACAAAAGATGGAAACTTCATCAACCAAGGCAAGTATACAAGTGAACTACTTAAGCACTTTGGGATGGAAAACACCAAGCCGATGGGCACACCCATGTCAAACTTGATAAAGATGAAGAAGGTGAGAAGGTAGATGAGAAGCTCTATAGAGGTATGATTGGAAGTTTACTTTACTTAACTACCTCTAGACCTGACATAATGTTTTGTGTTTGCTTGTGTGCTAGATTTCAATCAAATCCTAAGAAATCTCATCTTATAGATGTTAAGAGGATTTTAAGGTACTTAGCCAAAACACAAAATTTTGGACTATGGTATCCCAAGTTAAGGGACTTTATTCTTACTGCCTATAGTGATGTCATTTATGCAGGCTACTTGATTGATAAAAAGTGCACAAGTGGCACTTGTTTCCTCCTAGGACCATGCTTGGTGTCTTGGATCTCCAAGAAATAGAGCACCATGGCATTATCAACCACCGAGGCTGAGTACATTGTATCCGAGAGTTGTTGTTCCCAGATCCTATGGATGAAGCAAATGCTCCAAGACTTTAACATTCATTTTGATGCTTCTCCTATCTTTTGTGATAATACTAGTGCAATTAACTTGTCTTACAATCCTATATTATATAGTAGAGCTAAACATATAGAGAATCTCCATCACTTTCTTCATGATCACATTGCCAAGAAGGATATTTATATCACGTATGTGGACACAGAAAATCAGTGGGCGGACATTTTCACTAAACCTCTAGCTAGAGAGCAATTTAACTTTATTAGATCAAAATTGCTTATAACTGCTTTAAATGAATCTGATATGCCTTCTAGATAGAAATCATCTATCCTATATGTTTTGCAACTATCTTGATCATCTTTTCTTGCTAATTTGCTTAAAATCAATTTTGTACGTTCATTTTGCCTTGTTTTTCTCTTGTTTTTGGGTATTTTTTGTACATACTTGTTTTATCACAAAATTGTACCCAATGATGAGTGATATGTACCTTAGTATGTTCAATATACATAATGGAGTTGAAAAATAAATTTAATTAGCATTCAAATGGCTAGAAATTATGGTTTTAGGTCAGGTTAACCATCGGTCGAGTTTCCCTAGGACAAACTCGACTGATCCATTGCCGAGAGATTTTTTAAAAAGGGCCAATCGATCAAGTTTCCACCTCACAAAACTTGACCGATCGTCGGGATGAAGCTAACTTAAGTTGGGTTTGGCTGACTATTCTCCCTCTCAACTAGAGAAAAGTCAACTGATTCCACTCTCTCAAGCCCTAAGCTCTCAACCCTCGACCTTCCCTTCCCTTACCTAGCCTTAATACGACCTAGAGAGACCCTCCTAGACCTTCCCCTAGCTATACCTCGGTGTGTGAATGTTTTTGGTGGAGTGGTTTGTGTATTTGATCTCTTCTTCCTCTCCTTTTTGCCTCCATGGCTTCAAATAAAAGGAAGAGAGCCGCCCCTAGCAGTGCACCATCCTCCTCCTCATTTTCCCACTTAATTCCTTTCAATGAGACCTTTTTTGTCTCAAATGAGTCTATTAATCGGTATAAGGATCTTCTTCCATGGAGTCCTTATCCTTTTGGAGCCCTTTTTAGCCTAGACCTAGGCGCCAAGCTATCATCGATCAAGTGGCTAAGTTGCTTTCCGTTCATCACCTATCTTCCCTGGGTGTCGAGCGTGAGTGATTTCACCATTCAATGTCTAGCATGAAAGTTGTTCATGAATTCTACACAAATTTGTGTTGGAATTACGAAACCCTTGTATCTCTTCCCAATACTCAAGTTATCCTTACTTCTATGATAGTCAGGAAGAAATTCCATATCTCGAAGGATATCCTGAATGTCTTCTTTTCAGCATCCGATGAGAATGATACCTGGCATAAGGGTTATGGTGAGTATTTTGACCTTCTTGACCCTGAAGGTTTCTACAAGCAATACGATATCACACTTCCTGACATCCATCATTACTTGAAGAAACCTGAGGTTCCCTACAAGAAGAAGAGCACCCAACCCTCCTCCTCCTTAGATCTCAAGAAGCGTATATTAGTCCTAGTGGTCAACTGTAACATCCACCCCAAGAAAAACCAAACGGATATTGCAAAGAACACTACGGTAATAATGTACTGTATCTTAGAAAATGTCAGAGTCAAGTGGTCTAGATACATCCTCCATCACATGGCCTGCTTAGACTTTGGAAAGAACACCCGTGGCACCCATCCTCCATATCCTGCCTTGATATGTGGTCTTTTCTAGTTCGCCACTAAGAAATCACTCTTCTCTGACTTCCACTATAGACTTGCCAGAAAGGAAGTGTGTATTAGTGAGACCACTATCTAGAAATTCGTGCCTATCCTTTCCTCCACCACATCTGGTGCCTCACCCCTTACCTCTGCCTCAACTACACCTTCCTCTACCTTAGTCCATGCTCCTCCACCTCCTCAACCTACCCGACCTAGTGTGCCTCGTTCCATGTGTCCAATGAAGCCCTCATGGGTTATATGATACACCAACATGCATACAACCTCCAGGTCCAGGAGCACCTGCACCAGGATTTATGTTCAATCATGACCAACATGAACTTATCCTGTGCACACCCATACTCCACCTACCAACCATACCCCGATAGTGATTATGCATCATATGCATATAATAACTTCTACCCTACCCCTCCACTTGGACCAGAGCCTTCCGCTGCTTCTCCAAAACCTTCTACTACTGGTGAACCTGCTCTAATCATCCTACCTCTGCCTGCTAGCCCCTTGGCCTCTCTTCTTTCCAGTCTTGGCAATTCTGCTCCTTCCTTCCCTCAATCTAATGAGATTTGTACTCTTGGTATGACTTGGGATGAGCAGAATGCTCATTGGCCTAGTCATCACTTCGGTCCTTCTATTGATGAGGACAAGCCTGACCAGGCTGCTGATGAGATTGTTGATGCTGCTGCTGATGTTGGTGATGGTGAGGATGTTGGTGCTGCATTTGATGATGGTGATGGCTCTGGTGGTTTTGGTGGTGACTCTGGTGATGAAGGTGATGTTGTTTCACCTTCAGACGGAGAAGATGACTATGAGCCTGATGTCGAGGATGATCATGATGTGGACGATGTAGATATAGATGACCTAGATGTCTAGATGTTCTTAGTTTTTAGTCTAGTTTACTGATCATATATATCTTTCTAGGCTATTTTGTATTAGAAACATCTAGGCACATGATTTGAGTTGTACTATTTTATCCTTAGATTTTGTCACTTTTGACTTGTAGTTGTTTTTATGAGCACTTGCATTCTGGGTTGTAATCCATATTTATGTGAATTCTTACTCTTTGATCTGTTATATCTTATGAGTTGGTGCCATATTTCACCATATTTTGATTATGACTTAGCATGTTTGATTCTCTCGTCTCTATTTGATGTATGTTTTTGAGATTGCATGTTTGGATATCTACTTGGTTGTTTTTGGAGAAGACCTACTTATATGCTCTTCTAACCCCCTTTCTTTTTTATAATGTCAAAAGGGGGAGAGAAATTCAATATCTTGAAACTCAACCATATTGCTATTTATTGCCTATTTGATCCTTTTCCTATTCATTATATGCTTTATTATGTGACTTGCTAAAGGACCATATTGTACATGCATGCTTTATTGCTTTGTGTATATAGACTAACTACGCAGGTTAAAGTACACATAGATTGAGGGGGAGCTATTCACATTGTTCAAATCTTAAACCCCCTCAATTCTTAAGGGAAAGGTAAAATTTTCAATATCCTTTTCAATATGTTTGGGGAATGGTTTGTCATTGTCAAAAAGGGGGAGAATGATGACCTAGAGGTTATACGTTGTCCATATTTTGATAATGACTTAACCATTCCATTCATATGTATCTAGTATGTGTATTCAAGATTGATTTCAAGCCTTAGGTACATGAAAAGGATAAAAATTACACAAGCCCTAGCTTGTCAAAGTTCAAGTCAAATGCAATGCAAGTGTGCTAATAAGGAAATCCCTTCAAATGACCTTAGAAGAATTTTGTAATCACTTGTATTGATGATATGACTTGTAACTAAGATGAGACAAATATGTGGGACAATTAATACCAAGTTATAATCACTTTTTAGCCAAATTAGAAAATCGATCACAAGCTGCTGAGTGGTCGAGTTTCAATCTCGACCGATCCCATGGATTGATTTTATGAAAGTAACAATCAGTCGAGTTGTACATTCACAGAACTTGACCGAATGACCTTATGACCAAATGCAATTTTGGCTGATCGGTCGAATTTCCTAGAACAAACTTGACCGATAGTTTGAAAATTGGTTTTGTCTTTTAGTCGATCGGTCGAGTTACCTTTAGTGAAACTCGACTGAATGCACTGTATGAAAAATATAGAAAAAGTGATTATAACCATTGGTGACTTGTTTGAGGTGAAAATAGATCTGTTGCCTTGAGGAAAATGACTATATTTTGACCCTAAGTGTTCCCCAACTCAAGGGAGCACCCCAGCTATAAATAGGACCCCTTGGAGTTCATTCCAAGTTTCCTCATTCACTACATTCAAGGTCCTTTCTATAGTTGAGTATGATACTACTCCTTGAGCCCCTTTCTCTCTCTAGTTTACACTTCATTTCATGATTTGTGAGTGAGTTAGGCTTATTGTAAGAGAGCTCCACCTTTGTGCATGTAAAGCTCTCAATCTTCCACTACTTCCCTATCCCTTTCCTTCATGAAGAAAGGTTGAAGAAAGCTCCATCGAGTGAAGGAGTTGTAGTTGGTCCTCTTCAAGGTGGTTGAAGAGGTGGTGATCTTCTCCAAGTGAAGGAGAATGCAAATACTAAAGATCTAAGAGGAGAAGCAAAGTCCTTCAAGGCTGAAGACTTGAGCTTGAGTGGGTAAGACCTTGGTGAAGGATGAAGACTCAAGCTATGTGGGTAAGTTCCTTATTAAGGTGGAGATCTCCTTGTGGTTGGATAGGTAAGTCCTTTGGTGGTCTTTTGCTGTAACTCTTATTGGTGATAATATAGAGAAAATCACTTGCAAAATCCTAGAGGTTGACCTCTCTAGGTAGTGGACTGACTCACTTCTAGTTTGAAGTGTGGAACCACTCTACATCCTTTTGTCAACTGCTTGCTACCAATCTCTCTCATCCTTGCTATGCTTGTAATATAGGACTTCAAATTGACATCTAGATATTGCTCTAAAATTGATATAATTTGAAGGTCTAATCTGTCTTGTGAGATATTTTGTAGCTCTATTCACCCCCCTCTGGAGCCCTTAGATCCAACAATTGTTTCCTAACATAACCTTAACATCCCCAAATATTTAACATAAAAAAATTGGGATGATTCCCATTCGATATCTCATATGGTGTCTTTTGAACCAATTTGGAAGGTACATGGTTAAGTTTAAAAGTTGCGGTTTCAAGAGCATATCCCCAAAATGATATTGGAAGTTAGATTGAACTCATCATTGATTGTACCATGTCTAATAATGTATGATTCCTTCTTTCTAACACACCATTATGTTTTGGTGTACCAGGTGGAGTCCATTGTGATACAATATCACAGTCTCTCAGAAGGTCCTAAAACTCTTAGCTTAAGTATTTGCCACTTTGATCTGAACGAGGTGCTTTAATACTCTTACCAAGTTTCTTCTCTACTTCATTCATGATAGACTTGAACATTTCAAGAGTTTCTGAATTGTGTTTCATAAGATATACATAGACATACCTACTGAGGTCATTAATGAAGGTAATGAAGTATTGATAGCCTCCTCTAGCATTTGATCTAAAAGGTCCACATACATTAGTATGTATGAGCCCTAACAGTTCACTGGCTCTCTCATTGTGTCCAGTGAAAGGAGTCTTGGTCATCTTACTTAATAAACAAGCCTCACATGTCTCTAGTGATTCAAAATCAAAAGAGTATAGATAACCATCCTTATGGAGTCTAGATATGTGCTTCTCGTTTATGTGCCCAAGATGACAATGCCATATGTATGTTTTGTTTGAGTTGTCAAGTTTTAGCCTTTTAGCATTTACGTTGTATATGATAGTCTCAAGTTCTAATAAGTAGATACCATAAGACATAGGGACATTACCATAAAAGATCTCATATTTAGAAATAAAAATCATTCCATTCTTAATGTGAAATTCCAATCCATTCTTGTCCATACTAGATACAAAAATAATATTTCTATTAATGGCAGGTACATAATAGCAATTATCTATTTCTATTAGAAGGAATGTAGGAAAAGATAAACTAATAACTCCAACTGAGGTGGTAGCAACTCTTACTCCATTAGCTACCCGCAACTCGACTTGGCCATTTTGTGAAGGCTTACTTCTTATTAGATCCTACATATCTGAACATATGTGAGATCCACATCTGGTATCCAGTACCCATGATGAAGAAGTATTTAAATTTATCCCAATAACGTATAAACCTGAAGTGGAAATCTCTATCCCCTACTTCTTCTTCCTCATTTCCTCCAAGTAGAGAGAAACGTTTCTTTTCCAATGTCCAGCCTGGTGACAATAGTGACAACTGCCTTCTTTAGAGATTCCACCTTTAGCTTTGAGCGTGGATGACTTTGACTTATGCCCGGTTGTAGAACCTTTCTTAGCCTTGGATTTTCCTTTTAACTTTCCCTTTGTCCTTTTGATTATCATCACAAACTTGGGCTTGTCTATCTTCATATGTTCTTTAGCTGTTCTCAACATGCCCAACAATTCTAACAACGACTTGTCAAGATTGTTCATATTGTAGTTCATGACAAAATGACTATATGATTCAGGCAAGGATTGTAGAATCACATCAATGGACAACTCTTAACCTAGGGGAAAGCCCAGCTTGGATAGGATTTCCATGTACCCAATCAAAGTGAGTATGTGGGTGCCGACTAACTCTCTCTCTTTAATCTTGCTTCTGAACAAAGCCTTGGAGACATCATATCTCTCCTTTCTTGCTTGATGTTGATACATGTTCTTGAAATGTGTTACCATCTCTATGCCATTCACGTTCTCATGCTTCTCTTACAACTCATAGTTCATTGAGCACAACATCAGGCAGTTAACATCCATGACGTCATCAAGGTGCTTCTTGTAAGCATCCTTTTCAACCTTGGGCGCATTTGAGGTAGGTCCCATTTGCTCTACTGTTTAAAGGACATAGAGCTCAAGGCGCATTTGTGCAGGGTACCATTTGCTCTGGTGTTTAAAGGACATAGATCTTACACTCCCATGTGAGAACAATTCTCAGTGTCCTAAACCAGTTTTGAAAGTTGATTCCGATAAGTTTGTCCTTCTGTAGGACCGATCGCAACGAGAATGTGTGAGTGTTGTTTGCCATTTTATTAATACAAAAGAAAAAGTTTGCATTTAGTCCAAAACATTTTGACTTATAAATATTTGATAAAAAAGATTAATTAGGCCTTTAATTAATTATGATCCTACTATTTTATTCAAATTGATAGCCCTCACTATCAACTCGGAAGATTGCAACGTATTGTAAGGCTCCAAAACTTGCTTAATGAGTTGAATAAGATTAATTATCATAATTGAATTCTTATAACCCTAATATAACCTTGTGATATGCTTTGAAATCATAAGACAAGCTTAATTTTAAAATTTGGTCCAATTTGGACACTGTTTGAGCAAGTTATGCAATTTTATGCACATTTTGGACTTTTCTACAATTTACCCAATTGAGACGTTTTATTTGCAATTTATCACTTGCAATATCTTCCTTGGATATTATCTCATCATTCTTGAGATTTTTGAGCCATGGGGATCCTATTTAAACCTTGTTTTGAAGGTGTTTTCCTCAAGGGTATTTTAGGGTTTGCCCCTTCATGGATGAGCTTCCTTTAGTAGCTATCAACTAATGAATTATTCGATCGACTTGGAAATTCAACAAAGGAAATATAAGAAGGTCTATATGCACGGTGGGGTATCTTCTTATGTGTGTGCTTGTATATTCTTAATAGTTTGAAGGCCATGGACACTTGGAAAGATACTAGAACTTCAACTTTTTCTTTTTCTTTATCTTAAAGTTTCATATACTTATCCCTAAGTACCCAAACGAGCCATTTTCTCTCCACCACTTCCCTCCTTATATGAATTTCGTTCTCCCACTGTGCTACTATGAGTTTCCTATCCAAGGAAGAAGAAAGAGGGGATCTTCTTGGAAAAAGAATCTAGGGTTGCAATTGACTTCCTTTTAGGGTTTGAAAAGCTTCCTTCTAGTGATCTTGACCTAAAAGAGTAAGAATCCCCTTCTTTCATCCATTTATTTCTTTTTTATCCTTCCTCCTACCTTTCTCCAGGTCGGAACCTTACTGTTACATGGTAGAAATTTCTCTAAAGCTCTAAAACCCTACCTTTCTTGCTCCTTATGCTTAGGGTTTGCTCATTTGATGAAGAAAGGTGCTAGATGGATGCGTGCACATCTTATGCTTGGATTTCCTACCCTACCTGCTCATGTTTTCTTCTATTTTGGAGTTTATCTTCCAACTAGAGGCAAGTTTTGTAACTTTCTCCATGTTTATTTCTTACCATAAGCTTTCTAGCTCATGTTCTTGTTTGAAAATGATGACCCATGCATTAAAAAGCTATGCTTGATTTGGATTTCGATTTTTATAATGTTCCTTATTCTAACTTCAGTTCTAGATGAACTTGTATTCATGTGTACATTATTCCTAAGGTATAATATGACTTGGATCAGGTTGGTTTGACAACCAATGGTGCTAAACACCTATCAACCAATGGTCAATTTTAGGGTTTAAAGTTGATTTCTTCTATAAAAACATGAGTCAATGGTGGTACCATTACAACAACCGATGGTGTTGTCTTCATGACAACTGATGGTGGTGACCAAGTGTGTCAACTTGCATTCACCCTTTCAGTTAGGGTTTGACCAAATTAGAATTTTAGTGATTAACCACTAAGTACCCTAATGATGCTATCAATCAATGGTGATATTACTTTGATATTCGAGGGTGATTAATGAATATAGTGTTGATCTAACAACCTATGGTGACTTAATGGTCACTAACAATGGTGGATCATGTCTCCACAATATATGGTGAGTTATCATATAGTTTTAGCATCAATTAAGCCTTAGACCAATGGTTTCTTGGGTCACTTGATGCAATGGTCGGACCTATACTGTAATTGATGGTTTTAACATATGAACTTAACCCAACGGTCAAGATCTAATGTTTATTCCTCCAATAAAGTAGAATGATGGCTAATGTAATATGTCGGTACTAATAATGTGATTTAGATGGTTTCCTTTATATGATCAACTTAAGGAGCTTACTTGTTGACAATGGATGGCTTGATTTAAATGAATAGTCGATTGTTGGTTTTACCCTACTCTCAACAGAACCCTTATTGTTGTTAATTAAAGGATGTCTAGGGTTATGGTGACTTTTATAGATTACAAATCAATAACATTATATATGATTCATTCAAGGTGTTTACTTATGTAAATGACCAATGGCTTTACCTTTTCAACATTTCATGGTTAGAAGTTGATGCCTCAATATTCCCATTGTTTTGGGTGAAGTTTGTAGTGTGATATTATGATTCTAATGATGAGAAATTGATTGTTCAATGCCTTAAACTTGTAGTGTTACCCTTTCCTTCATATGATTATGATTTATAATCACCATAATGAATTAGTGGGTAACCCTAATGAGGTGTAGCCTGCTATACCTAGCTTTAATATAACTAAATGATGGTAATTGGGTATGAATATTCCTTGGATGACTAATAAAATCATGGAGTACTCTGTTACTATTGTTGAAACCCTAGTATGCTATAACCTGATGGTTACACCTTGATTTATGTGTGGGTTCATACTTGAGAATGGTATGGAATGTGAATGGTGATGCTTCACCTTATGCATCCATGATCCAATGGGGATGTCGTGAGTTAGGGTTTGGGTATGTGTTGATTAGTAACATTAATAGAATTTATCTTGTTGAACCTAACTCTAATGCAAATAGATAAATATGAGTATTCATTTTTAACATTCTTATATGATGGAATGATGGTGGAATAACCTCCTTAATATGATCATAACATTAATATGTGAATTGGTGGTTATCACAGTCACATGGTTGATACTTTATTATGCTAAACATGTGCATTATGAATATGACGAGGGTTAATCATATCTAGATTCCTTGTATGTTGATATAATAAAGGAATGTTCTTAATGTTAATATAACCCTATTATGATTGTTTATGAATATCTCCTAGATCATTAATGCAATATTGTGTTGATCTAGTGTATTACATGTAAGTGATGTTGTTGAGCCTTGTTATAAGGCATGCAAAGATAATGATGATCTTGTAGGGAATAGTATGATGGTATTAATGACCTTTGGGCATGGTTGAGCCCTGAATGAGGTGTAATCCTCTTGTGTTGATAAGGGTTGATACCCTGTGATATTGTGAAAAGGATTTATATCCTGTGATATTATGATGATCTTAATGACCATTGGACATAGTTGAGCCCTGAATGAGGTGTAATCCTCTTGTGTTGATAAGGGTTGTTACCCTGTGATATTATGAAAAGGATTTATATCTTGTGATAGTATGATGACTAGTGTGGTCTCATGAATGGAAGGTGAATAGTACCATATGATGATGAGATGAGAAATTATGTTCCACATATTTTATATCTTTTAAAAGTTGTGATACTTATATGCTTGCTAGAAGTGAATTAGGATTTGTATGTCCGCTTGTTTGATGCAACCTTAATTCACCCAATTGGCATAACTAATCAAGTGCAACTCTATTCATGTAGTGCCTTGTACCGTAGAGCCATCTTCAGTGTCAGAACTTGTTGGATGGTGAAATGAGTATTCCTAAAGGAAACTCAGAGTGCATACTATTGAGTATGTGGGGGTGGTAAGTTGATGATATATCCTTGTCATCCACAATACAAGTTGTGGAGGATGACTATGGTCATGCCTCATACATCTGATGTGATTGAGGAAAACTATGGTTGTACTTCATATTAGAGGGTTTTGTATACCCTGGTTTCTAGTGCCGTGAGCTATACCAAGGGTGGACTAGTGGTTAGCAGCTTGACTATATGTCACTGTGGTGGCAACTTTTACTGATATGCCACTGCCTTTTTACTCGTACTGATTGAGGGAAATCAATCTTAGGATATCGGCACTCCTAGATCTTATATGGAATAGAATATCCCTTCATAGATGTCGGTTGGACTTTGTATGGTACGATTCAAATTCCTAGGGCATAATGAAAGATGTAAGACAGCCGTGTAGCATATCTATTTAGGGTTATACACAACACTTCATATTGGATGATAACCCTTGTTTGCTTTCTTTTCACTGACATCATGTTTATTAAAATAAGAAATAATAGATATACTTATGTTGTCATTATTCTCATGTTGTGAACATGCTTATGTTGTCAAATATACTGACATTGATGGTTAAGATGTTGCTTCTAGCTATGTTTAATATTGCTATTCATGCCTATGTAATTAGAAATGCTTAAACTGCTAATCATGCCTATGTAGTTCGTTGTGTTATGATGTTAGTTCTACTTATGATATAAATCTATTTCCTTTATTTGAGATGACAATATTGATAGCCATTTTTTGTTATTAGACATATTCATGATGCAAGGGATGCTTATGCTACTAGATTGCTTGTGTTGTTAGAAAGGAATATGATGACAGTCAGATTAATGATAATGATTGTTATTAGATGCAATTTAATGATATTTGAGTAGATATCTATCCAAAGAAATGGACTTATTTGTTATCTATATATGCATTGATGATTACACTTGTTGCTAAGATTAACTGCTTAATATATTTAGCATACTTGAACTATTCAATATGTTCAATTGATTATTAAATACTCCAACTGCTTAGTTATCTACTATTTAAAATGTTGTAATCAATAAGTGTTGTTGGAGGTTATATCTCTTGTTGGGACATGGGTCTCACCCTTGTGGTTCGCCACATCTTTTTAGGTAATATAAAGTGACAAAAACAAACTTGTGGCAGAAAAGAGGAGCTATATTAATGAATCTGTGAAAAAGCTGATTAGATGTCTAGTGTGTCCTAGAGTCATCCTTGTAGTCTCAAGTCTGTGTAGGAAAAGTTTGTATATGGTGTTTTAAATGAATCGGATTTTTGTTAGCATATTAATGTTTGTTGTGTGGCATATAAAAATATTGTTCTCATGTGTATATATGTTGTGGCTAAGGAGCTAGAACAATTTGTATCAAATTCGTGGCATAGTATGGATATAAGAAAGATGTTGGGCTCATGCAAATATTTCTGAGCATGTGCTGATGTTGAAATCGGTTTTAATTTACCCATATTTTGGGGTATGTGATTAATTAGTGATCGATTGTGCTTTATATTTTGAGTAATCTCATTTAGTGTAACAAGTTCTCACAAGTTGGTATCTAAGCTTTAGGTTCCTTGAGTCTATAGGGATAGTAGAACTTAAGACTAGGATGATGTCTAAGTTAGGAATGTGACACAAAAACATGGTGCATACTGCCTAATCTCAATATCTAGATGCCCTGGCCAGGTATTCAATTATTGAAGAAAGGTAAGTATGGAACTCTTATATTGTTATCTTTCTAATTACTCTGATCAAGTAGTCATTTTGAGACAATCTAAAGAGTATAATGAATAAGAAATAATGATATAAATATCTCAACCCTACCTTAAAGAAGATGAGAATTGCATCATAATCTATCAAAACTTGAATGTTTGGTAACTATAAGAGAAAGATACAACACCATGAAATCTAATCTGAATACAAATTAGAAAAAGAGGAGTTCTTGATGATGTGATTCAAGAAGATAATAAAGTAAAAGACAAATAAGTCTATGGTTATAAAGTGAATCAAGGTATGAAATCCACATAAGATGGAAAGAACTCCTATAACAAGTACAAAATGAGAAGATAAATGGGAACAATTACAAAGGAATAAGGTGGAACCTGAGTTAATCTCACACCAACCTATGTGTGTAAGAAAGTGTTAATGTAAAATCAGCATGACATGTGAAAGAAATGAAGGGAAATGATCCTTGTTTAATGAAGAAAATGAAGAATATGATGATTTTCCTGTTGATAAGTGGTTGGAAAACATAATAAAATAAGAGAACATACAGTAGTGGGATAAATAATCATCAAGGAAGGAGTAATATGTTAATCATGATGATTCCTATGCTAATGGCAAGGAACCCAAAATGAAAAAGGTAAAATGATACATAAGAAGTTGTAACCTACATAATGAAAATAGAATTGGTTAGCTTTTTGCTAGTGACCCTTGAAAAATACTACTATGGTATGGGAAGTGTGTTTTGCTTTGTGTCTTTCCTTTCTAGGGCACAACTTTCAAGTTGATCATTTCCACTTGGAATGTGTGGATTCACTGCAAACATGAGGGTGGATAGCTTATTATAGCATAAGGTTGCTTGGACTATGGTAACAAGACCATAAAGTTTGTGATGAGTTTGCTTTTAAGCCTTCCAATAATTTTAGAGACCCCTCTTATATGTTTTGAAATTTATTATGTTGGTAAAAGTAGATGAGATAAGGATGTGATTTCTGTATAGCACATGAGATGGATACCAAGGTAATGAAATCCTAGTATCCAAGATGTATCAATGGTATGGGAAGTATGTGAAGGTTGGAGATGTTTACTAAATGAACATATCAAGTATTCCTCCCCCTTAAAGAGAGGGAGAGAGAGTGGATGATGACCCTCTAAATGTTGTTTGGAAGGAAAAATAAAAGTGATTCTATAATGTTGTGTATGGTTTAGTGATGGCTGGGCAAGACCACTATCAAGGATAGAAGGTTTGTTGGTCAATAGATATGTGATACCATGTTCCTTTAAGATAAAACCATGATCAAATATCAATTCATAAGTGTTAGATTGGATGACATAATTCACATGACCATGATGGGTTAAGAGTTATGTCCTTTAGACTAACCAATGCACAAATAGAATTTATGAATAGGAGGCACAAAGTGTTCAAGTCATGTCATACAAGTTATATCAATCTTTGAATGATGACATGTCAAAGTGTTTCAAATATGGTAAAAAATATTATAAATATATCTTCAAAAACCTTAGGGTTGCTGAAGCAGCAATAGCTATGAGACAAGTTGAACAAGAGTGAGATGGGGTTGGTTAAGTGTCTTTATGGGATCATATTATGTCTTCTAAGTAGGTTGTGCAAATCCTAGTAAGGTGAAGATAGTGTTGTTGTTTCACCCCTAACAAGGTTGACTAGGAATGATGTTTCCTTATATGGAATGACAGGTTCCAGTGAAGAACTAACAAGTGTTCCAGTGTCAGTGTATCTAGAAAAAAAAGGATGGATACATCGCCTTTTTTATGCTTCAAGGAATGGTATGGGACACATGCCATGATTGGTAAAAAGCTAGAAAGTATGAATTTTTAGTAATGTGTTGATACAATAGATATAATTTTAGGATTATATCTAGAATTTAAAGTTGAACATTACTACTAGAGTTGTACACATGACACAACAAGTTTCTACATTCCATATTGAGAATGTTGTCTTAGGTGGGGGGTTTTTGTGCTGACCCAAGAGGAGATATGTATGAATGATGTGAAATCACCATGATATGCAAATAACCATGTGAACGTAATAGGATGAGGTGCAAAGGAAGTGCCCATCTTTGTTTACCTTGGATTTCGGGAGCGAAATCCCTGTTAGGGGTTTATAGTTGTAGTGCCCCTAAACTTTCTTAATCAGTTGAATAAGATTAATTATCATAATTTAATTCTTATAATCCTAATATAACCTTGTGATATTCTTTGAAATCATAATACAAGCTTAATTTTCAAATTTGGTCCAATTTGGACACTGTTTGAGCAAGTTATGTAATTTTATGCATGTTTTGAACTTTTCTACAATTTACCCATTTGAGAGGTTTTATTTGCAATTTATCACTTGCACTATGTTCCTTGGATATTCTCTCATCATTCTTGAGATTTTTGAGCCATGGGGATCCTATTTAAACCTTGGTTTGAAGATGTTTTCCTCAAGGGTATTTTAGGGTTTACCCCTTCATGGATGAGCTACCTCTAGTAGCTATCAACTAATGAATTATTTGATTGACTTGGAAATTCAACAAAGGAAGCTAATCAGGTCTATACGTACGGTGGGGGAGTTACTTGTGTGTTTGCTTGTATATTCTTAATAGTTTGAAGGCCATGGACACTTGGAAAGATACTAGAACTTCAAAATTTTCTTTTTCTTTATCTTAAAGTTTCATATACTTATCCCTAAGCACCCAAACGAGCCATTTTATCTCCACCACTTCCCTCATTTTATGAACCTTGTTCTCCCTCTGTGCTACTGCAAATTTCCTATAGAAGAAAGAGGGGATCTTCTTGGAAAAAGAATCTAGGGCTGCAGTTGACTTCCTTTTAGGGTTTGAAAAGTTTTCTTCTAGTGATCTTGACCTAAAAGAGTAAGAATCCCATTCTTTCCTCCATTTATTTATTTTTTATCCTTCCTCCTACCTTTCTCCAGGTTGGAACCTTTCTGTTCCATAGTAGAAATTTCTCTAAAGCTCTAAAACCCTACCTTTCTTGCTCCTTATGCTTAGGATTTGCTCATTTGATGAAGAAAGGTGCTAGATAGACGAGTTCACAGCTTATGCGTGGATTTCCTATCCTACCTGCTCATGTTTTCTTCTGTTTGGGAGTTTATCTTCTAATTAGAGGCAAGTTATATAACTTTATCCACATTTATTGCCTACCATAAGATTTCTAGCTCATGTTTTTGCTTGAAAATGATGATCCATGCACTAAAAAGATATGCCTAACTTGGATTTCCATTTTTATAATGTTCCCTATTCTGATTTCAGTTCTAGATGAACCTATATTCATGTATATGTTATTACTAAGGTATAATATGACTTGTATTAGGTTGGTTTGACAACCAATGGTGCTAAACACCGATCAACCAATGGTTAATTTTAGGGTTTAAAGTTGATTTCTTCTATAAACACATGACTCAATGGTGGTACCATTGCAACAACTGATGGTGTTGTCTTCATGACAACTGATGGTGGTGACCAAGGGTGTCAACTGACGTTCACCCTTTAGGTCAGGTGTTGGCCTAATTAGAAGCTTAGTGATTAACCACTAAGTACCCTAATGATGCTATCAATCAATGGTGATATTAGTTTGATATTTGAGGGTGATTAATGAATATAGTGTTGATCTAACAAACTATGGTGACTTAATGGTCACTAATGATGGTGGATAAGATCTCCACAACCTATGGTGAGTTAATCATAGATATTCTAGGGTGATTAATGAACATAGTGCTGATCTAACAACCTATGGTGAATTAATGGTCACTAATGATGGTGGATAAGGTCTCCACAACCTATGGTGAGTTAATCATATAGTTGTAGCATCAATTAAGCCTTATACCAATGGCTTCTTGGGTCACTTGATGCAATGGTCGGACCTATACTATAATTGATGGTTTTAACATATGAACTTGACCCAATGGTCAAGATCTAATATTTATTTCTCCAATAAAGTGGAATGATGGCTAATGTAATATGTTGGTTCTAATAATGTGATTTAGATGGTTTCCTTTATATGATCAGCTTAAGGAGCTTACTTGTTGACAATGGATGGCTTGTTTTAATTGAACACTCAATTGTGGGTTTTGCCCTACTCTCAAAATAACCCTTATTATTGTTAATCAAAGGATGTCTAGGGTTAAATGGTGACTTTTATAGATCAAAACTCAATAAAATTATAGATGATTCATTCAAGGTGTTTACTAATGTAAATGACCAATGTCTTTACCTTTTCAACATTTCTTGGTTAGAAGTTTATGCCTCAATATTCCCATTGTTTTGGGTGAAGCATGTAGTGTAATGTTATGATTCTGGTGATGAGAATTTGATGGTTCAATGCCTTAAACTTGTAGTGTTACCTTGCCCTCATATGATTATGATTTATAATCACCATAATGAATTAACGGGTAACCATAATGAGGTATAGCTTGTTATACCTAGCTTTGATATAACTAAATGATGGTAATTGGGTAAGAATAGTCCTTGAATGACTAATACAATCATGGAGTACTCTGTTACTTTTGTTGAAACCCTAGTATGCTATAACCTGATTGTTACACCTTGATTTATGTGTGGCTTCATACTTGAGAATGGTATGGAATGTGAATGGTGATGCTTCACCTTATGCATCCATGACCCAATGGGGATGTCTGAGTTAAGGTTTAGGTATAAGTGATGATTAGTAACATTAGTATAATTTATCTTGTTGAACCTAACTCTAATGCAAATAGATAAAGATGAGTATTCATGTTTAACATTCTTATATGATGCAATGATGGTGGAATAACCTCGTTAATATGACCATAACCTTAATATGTTAATTGGTGGTTATCATAGTCACATGGTTGATACTTTATTATGCTAAACATGTGCATTATGAATATGATGAGGGTTAATCATATCTAGATTCCTTGCATGTTGATGCAATAAAGGAATGTTCTTAATGTTAATATAACCCTGATATGATTATTTATGAATATCTCCTAGCTCATTAATGCAATATTGTGTTGATCCAGTGTATTACATGTAAGTGATGTTGTTGAGCCTTGTTATAAGGCATGCAAAGATAATGATGATCTTTCATGGAATAGTATGATGGTCTTAATGACCTTTGGGCATGGCTGAGCCCTGAATGAGGTGTAATCCTCTTGTGTTGATAAGGGTTGATACCTTGTGATATTGTGAAAAGGATTTATATCATGTGATAATATGATTGTCTTAGTGACCTTTGGGAATGGTTGATCCCTGAATGAGGTGTAATCCTCTTGTGTTGATAAGGATTGATACCCTGCGATATTGTGAAAATGATTTATATCTTGTGATAGTATGATGACTAGTGTGGTCTCATGAATGGAAAGTGAATAATGCCATGTGATGATGAGATGAGAAATTATGTTCCAAACATGTTATATCTTTTAAAAGTTGTGATATTTATATGATTGCTAGAAGTTAATTAGGGTTTGTATGTCCACTTGTTTGATGCAACCTTAATTCACCCAATTGGCATAACTAATCATGTGCAACTCTAATCATGTAGTGACATGTGCCGTAGAGCCATATTCAGTGTCAGAACTTGCTGGATGGTGAAATGAGTATTCCTAAGGGAAACTCAGAGTGCATATTGTTGAGTATGTGGGAGTGGCAAGTTGAGGATATATCCTTGTCATCTACAATGTAGGTTGTGGAGGATGGCTATGGTCATGCCTCATACATCTGATGTGATTGAGGACAACTATGATTGTACCTTGGATTAGAGGGTTTTGTATACCCTGGTTTCTAGTGCAGTGACCTGTACCAAGGGTAGATTAGTGGTTAGCAACTTGACTATATGTCGTTGTGGTGGCAGCTTTGACTGATATTTCACTGCCTTTTTACTCATACTGACCGAGGGGAAGAGATCTTAGGATACTGACAGTCCTAGATCTTGTACAAAACCAAATAGCCCTTCGTAGGGGTCGGTTGGACTTTATATGGTGCGATTCAAATTCCCAGGGCATAATAAAATATGTAAGACAACCGTGTAGCATATCAGTTTAGGGTTATACACAACGCTTCATATTGGCTAATAACCCTTGTTTTCTTTCTTTTCACTGAGATCGTGTATATTACAATAAGAGATAATAGATATACTTATGATGTAGTTATGCTAATGTTGAAAACATGCTTATGTTGTCAAATATACTAACACTGATTGTTATGACCGTATCCGAGCTTAATTGGTAAACTAGGGTTTACCTGGATGATTATATGCTTAATTGGATTGATCATTTCTTAAATATAATTAATGATGATAATTCAATTATGATGTTTTAAACTTAATAAGAATGTTAAGTGTTATATTGTTTGAGAAATTAGGGATTGAGAAATATAAACCCTAGTTGGCTGAAATTAGGGTTTTGATGGTACATGAGTATGGAATTTGATCAAGATAGTAGTACGGTAAATAATTTATCATATTTTATATGTAATTTAAATTTAATTGAAATTTGGATACAATATGTATAACTCAATCCTACATTTCATTGAAAAATTTGAGAATTTTTGGATGTTCTTTGAAAGTCATTCTTGGTCAAGATATACTTCAACCGACCCTGTTGACAGAATGTTGTTCAATAGTATACTGTTTTATTTTTATTTATTTATTGGTAAATCCATATGATCTGAAATTTTAAATAGAGATCTTAAACTCAATCATAAACAAAATGTAAAATTTTCATAATTTTTGGATGTGTTAGGCCTTATTAGTAGACGAATTACAATAACTGACATTTCTTTAGAATTATGGATAGCAGTGCACTATTCGATTTTTATTTATTTAATGGGAGCTTGGAATGATCTCAAATTTTAACTGAAGCTTAGTAACTCAATATACGCAACATGATAAATTATAATAATTTTTGCATAAGGTTTTATTTCTAAAATACACAAATTACAGAATCCTTTTTATGACAGAAAAATTTGTTGAAATAAGAAAAAGTTTAGTGAGGGGTCAAAGTGCAACTGAACCAAGCAGCTCAATTTCTCTATATGGTCAACCTAACACACAAGGATCTATCATAATTCATGATTCAATCCAGAGAAATGAAATCCTAGAGAGAGAGAGTGAGTTAGGGTTTGAGAGGAGAAATTGATGGAGATGCTGACCTAGGGTTTTGCGGTCCGAGGAATGATGAAATCATGTAAGTTTAACTTCTTTGGATATAGTTTCATGGTGAATATTCTCTCACATGTCAAAATTATTTCCCTCCTCTGATTTGATCCAAAATGGTACCAAAACTTCCCCTTTTCTCACTCTTTCTTAATAATCCCTCATTTTTAGGGTTTCCGAGTTGAAAGGAGGAAGAATTGGGTGAATTGCTAGGGATTTGAGATGAGATCGAGATTTTCAGGGATGAGCTACATTTTTAAGGTGTTTTCAAACCTTAGGGTGAGCGAGAACTTCCTTTAAATAGTATATTACACGAAAATTGGTCAAATCATCCATAATCCTTAATTGCTTAGTATGCGACTACAAACCCTAAATTGTCTGTTTAATCTAAGTTGTTGCAAAATGATATGAAATAGAATCTTCCTCTGTTTGGATGAATTTTAGATGATAAAATCATATTAGAAATGTATAAAATACATCCTAATGAGAATTCCGTAAGTATTCACAGAGGTTATAAGAGTAAACTGAAATATAGGGAATTTGTCTATGATTGAAATTACTATATAATTAAATAGAGAAATTTGTTTATCTGGATCCCCTTGGTTATGAATGATTATTTTTCTGAATTCATAGTACGTATATGTCAGATACTATCTTGGATTTCATTTAAGGTGAATAGTGTTTGTTTGATATCTCAATAAAGAGGGTGAAACCCTAGATGCGAGGAAAGTTGGATATTTGCGAATAGATATCGTGATACCCATTTGAATGGATTTTCTTGATATGATAGACTTTATTTATTTCAATTTTATTCTTGATGCATGTTATCTCAGTGAATGTCATAGAACCCCAAATTCATCTTAGTTCCAAGGTTTCAGACATACATTGATTTTATATGATTTGTTTATAGTATCCTTTATTCAGTGAATGTTAATGTTGTATGAAATCCTTATGAGAGCCATGTGATAACTAAATGAGGTAAATGAAATCCTAAGGATAGGGTGTTCAATAAATCAAGTATTGTGATATCAATGTTCTCAAAATGAGATGTGGTGATGCTTAACAGTTCAATTGCATGATTCTAGTATATAAAGTGCCAAGTTGACATGTATTCTATTTATTTAAAAATTTTAATCTGCCTGTATGTATAGTATGATGATTACTCAGAATATTGCAGTGTTTTGAATATACTACTCTTCCAAGTTTAGAAGGATATACATATTGTATTATAAGATTCAGATGAGTAGACTCGATACCATAGAGATACCAAAGTCAAGAATAAGTAATAGAGGGATACAATATACTAAGAGCTTTCCAAGAATAATAAAATAATAGACATAGGTGCCCTAAACACCGTAGATTCCCTACAGATGTCTGCACTGTAGGGAGGAAATGATCCATCCTGGAAGCGACCAGTATATGGGGATTGGAACGCACCCATAGAGTGTGTGGGGAGACGAAGCCCTTGAGGAAGTCTCCTAAGAGAAGATAGGTTACCCAACATGAATTGGAGATCCCGGTGGTAACCCAGAGGTACCCACAGAGCATACCAAGATGAGGTCCATAGAGCATCTCAGACCCTCCGCCTGTGTACTCAACCTAGAGTAGATGTCCAGTTAAAGGCCAGTTCTTTAGCCGCCTTAGTCAGACATGACGGTTCGAGTCAAGCAGACCGAGATTCAGTTCTAGGCTTAACTTTCTGGGTTTTAAGCTAAGTCTTGTATGGTGAGATTGTAGTTCACTAGGAATATTCATATGTAGAGTACACTACATATAATCAGGGAATAATAAAAATGAATGAGAGGTCAAACAAATGTGTACAATTTATTCAATTATTCTTTGTATGTTTCTGAATTATTAGTTCTCTTTATGATCAATCAGGAATTTCATATATTGATTCACTCTTAAAGATATTTAGAGTATCCTACCATATTTATGATTGTCAATTATTAGACTCTCTAAAGCTTTCTGCTGTTATAATTGATATCAATTGCTCAAAAGTATATCTATAATTATATTTGTGCTTTAGATTGTTTCTTTGAAGTACTCATTCACTGAGCGAGTAGGCTCACCCCTCTACTCAAATTTTTTAGGGAAATCACATGGACTTGAAGAAGATATCATTGCATCAGAGTAGAACTCCCACAAGAGTTAAGTCTGAGTATAGTTAAGTTCAGTCGGTCCCTGTCATTCTAGGTCCTTGTATAGATGTAAGAGAGTCGTAAATGATAAAGTTAGTTTATGTGGTTCAATGTAAGAAAACAAAGAGTTTAAAAAAGAATAAAAAGTTAAGGGTGAGCTTTGTATTTAGTATAATCCTCAATTTATGCCCTAATCTCATGATTAATGGTGATTGTGAGATCGGGGTGCAACAACTTTGGTATCAGAGCTTAGGCTGAGTTGTCAGGGACCATTAAGTTAGTAAGTTAGAGTCATAAGTGTGGCAGATAGGAGATGTTATGATGTTAGCTCTGGGTATTTGAGTATTTGGATATCTTGGCCTGGTATCTGAGTACTTAGATCAACCAGTATCAAGCTACTTTGTCTACTCTTTCATGTATACCCTGGCCAGGTATACAGTGGAAGGATGGTCTAGAGAGGAACCCTAGAAATATTAGGGTTAGAAACTAGATAAGTAACATGAATTAAGAGCATAAATATAAAATGTGATAGAACTTTCATTTCATATCATTTTTTTATTGGAGATGAATAGAAAAGCTCTTATATGTTTGAATTCAGATATTCAGTATTTTGAAATATATATGGGTCTTTAAGATTTGTTGTACACTATGCAGTTGTAACATTTATTGATTACATTCTTTGTATCAAGTAGACTAGAAATGATCTTTGAATGAACTTTCCTAAGTGGATATTCTTTCCACATGTTTGAGATGAATAGGAGTTGAGTAATCCTGAGTAGCTCTTGGCTTCAGGACTGCAGGTTCGGCCTGGTCCGGCTGGAAGGATGCATTACTGGGATCTAATGACTCCTATTGAAAATATAATAAGAGTAGACTCTAAATACATTTTGACCCACATCATAGTGAGAATGTACATACAGTAAGATGTTGAAACATAAGGGAAAGGTTGGTATAACTAAGAATCAGTTGGAATTGATATCTGAGATCCAACTTTGGGGAATCATATGAGAAACCCTTAATTGGGAATAAAGGAACACGACATAAGGTTCAGATTAATTTTAATTATTAGTATTATATGAACTCTAAATATGAAATATGGAAAAGATGTGAGAAAAGTATGTAAGGGGCCAAGATAGTAAGAATCAATCATGAGGAATGGATTATATAATCGAGTACAATGTTTTTATGTACTCCAAAGCAAAGGGAAAATAGAAGAAAAGAGTTTAGTATACAATAAGTACATAGAAGTGAAGAGTCTTAAGAAGAGTTAAAGTGAAGAGAACTAGATGAGCATGTAAATCATAAAACTAGGATAAGAAACTTAGTTGAAACAAAGAGAAATGTTGGAAATAATGAGCTTGATTAAGGAATGAGGGTTATGATATAATTGAGAGCATGGAATGTATACCTTTATTAATAAGTTTAATACATTCATCCTTACTGCCTTTGGATTCAAAGTCTCTATAGAACAACAAACTAGTTTCTAAAAGAAGAACAAAAGTGTAGCTAAATAAATGAATAAGTCATACAAAGGTAGACTATATTCAGGAAGGAAAAACTTGATTGAAAGAGAAACTATGTTTCACCCATGCATGAGCTGTTTGATTTAAAATGAAGGATATGTAATGTATTAAACATGAGGTGATGCTAGTAGAGAGATTATTGATTTAGAATTTCAACTTCACATTAGGAGAAGGATAAAAGGAAATATATGCAACATGGTATACATGATCATACACATAAAAGAAGCAACAAGATCATAAGAGAAAACTAGAATTTAAAGATGACATGTGGAATAGTAGTATGTGGTAAGGGGATTATAGAAAATAAAGAAGGGTTTGAAACATAATTGAGTAATATAGATTATAAAATAAAGAGGTTGTGAGATTCAAGAAAGTGCTAATTAGTCTAGTATCCTTGTTGATAATTAATTAAACCTACATATGAGAAATGTATTATTGAATGTTCGAAGATAAGAATTCTAAGTCTCAAAATCATCTTCTCTTTCATATTATCCTTAATGAGAGCAATGTGGGAATGAAGTGATAAGAAAATGAATCATATCTGATGCATAACCACCATGGTAGAGGCATCTAGTGAATGTAATAATGACATACAATATGATGATGAAACCCTAGCAGGGTAAATTGAGAATGTAACTATCTAAATGGCCAAGTAAGAGAAAGGAAATTCAATTGATAAGATAAGGAAGACTTTAGTAAAACTTGTGAGATCCAAGGTTTGACTTTCAAATTAAGGGAGCAAAGTTACACACAACAACGTCATGCTACTGATAAGGACCAAACCCTAGAATGTTTAGAGTTGTAGTAGTTCAAGGGTTTTCACTAGTTATTTGACCTTGAATACTAGCATCTCTATAAAACAAGATCATGCGATTTGCACTATGAGAAGTAAACTAGCACTGATAGTAATCCTAGCTAATCTGAAAGGTTGATGAACAATAATAAAATTATTCAGAGCAATGGGTAAGAAATAAATTTGAAATGTAACAAGTGTGTTTTGAATAAAATAAGAAATGCAAGATGAGAAAAGTGTAATCTAAAACAAATTCTTGTAGTGATACCAAGAATGATGAATAATCTATTCTTAGCTTATATGTTTCAATTTTAGGGATGTTTAATCTACATGATTAAAATGAGAAGGATAAGTAGCAAAAAGTAAGTAGTAGTGAATGAGGAGAGAGATAAGAGAAAATAATGGATTTTAGTAATATGTGAATTTGTTTTTAAAAGTATAATTTGTTGAAGGTATAATAGGGGATGTAAATTGGTTTTACGTATGATTTTAGTGTACATGTACAAGCAATATGTTAATTTTCAGTGTCTGATAGTTGTAGTCATTCATACCAATAATCCATCTTAGTATTGTACAATTGATGTATGTTGATATGGTTCAAATTATGATAAAACAAATGGAGCATTGCCTTGAATAAGGTAGTCTTACCTATTCACTCATATGAATAGAAGGGATGATAACCATATTGTATTGATATGTAACCCTAATGAGGTATAGCTTGTTATACCTAGATTTAATATAATTAAGTGATGGTAATTGGGTATGAATATTCCTTGAATGACTAATACAATCATGGAGTACTCTGTTACTGTTGTTGAAACCTTAGTATGCTATAACCTGATGGTTACACCTTCAATTATGTGTGGGTTCATATTTGAGAATAGTATGGAATGTGATGGTAATGCTTCACCTTATGCATCCATGATCCAATGGGGATGTCGTGAGTAGTATTGTACAATTATTGTAGAATCTAGTCTTTCAACTCAAGACTATTTTCTATTTGAGTAGCACAATAGTAAAAATTCAAAACAACATGGTGAACTCTCTTTTGTGACTTAGAGGTAATACATAACAACAGTACATATTAATCTGTATGAATTAAGATAGTTGGATCGGATTATCAATGTTGAGGTAACACCTCAAGAGTATGAAAATATTGAAATGGTTGTTTCTCTCTCTATCCTATGATTGATTGTGACATAGAGAATTCATTTGTTATCATTGAGCAATCATGATTTAACATGTTGTGATTAGAAAAGAAATAAAGGACTTAATGTTGAAAATTGCATTCAAGTATGAAATACAAGAATATAATGACATGTAAGATTTCTGAAGCTTAAAATAAACCTTGAAAGTATTTTTCTTGCACGTTTGTGTTTTGGGGACGAAACCCTTTAAAGGGGGAAGAATTGTTATGATTGTATCTGAGCTTAATTGGTAAACTAGGGTTTACTTGGATGATTATATGCTTAATTGGATTGATCATTTCTTAAATATAATTAATGATGATAATTCAATTATGATGTTTTAAAACAAATAAAGATGTTAAGTATTCTATTGTTTGAGAAATTAGGGTTTGAGAAATATAAACCCTAGTTGGCTGAAATTAGGGTTTTGATGGTACATGAGTATGGAATTTGATCAAGATAGTAGTACGGTAAATAATTTATCATATTTTCTCTATAATTTGGATTTAATTGAAATTTTAATATAATATGTATAACTCAATCTTGCATTTCAGTCAAAAATTTCAGAATTTTTGGATGTTATTTGAAAGTCATTCTTGATCGAGATATACTTCAACTGACCATGCTGATAGAATGTTGTTCATCAGTATACTATTTGATTTTTATTTATTTATTGGTAACTCCAAATGATCTGAAATTTTAACTAGATATCTAAAACTAAATCATAAATAACACGAAAAATTTTATTAATTTTTGGATGCATTTAGACCTTATCAGTAGATGAATTATAGTAACTAACATTCCTGTAAAATTCTAGAAAGCAGTGCACTATTAGATTTTTAATTATTTAATTGGAACTTGGAATGATCTCAAATTTTAACTAAATCTTAGGAAATCAATTATACACAACATGATATATTATCATAATGTTTGGATAAGGCTTAATCTCTTAAATACACGAATTATAGAAACCTTTTTATGACAAAAAAATAAGCAGAAATAAGAATTAGTTTAGTGAGGGGTCAAATTGCAATTGACCCAAGCAGCTCAATTGATCTATCTAGTCAACCTAACACACAAGGAGCTATAATAATTCGTGATTCAATCTAGAGAAATGAAATCCTAGAGAGAGAGAGATTTAGGGTTTGAGAGGAGAACTTGATGGAGATACTGACCTAGGGTTTTGCGGTCCGAGGAATGATGAAATCATGTAAGTTTAACTTCTTTGGATATATTTTCATGGTGAATCTTCTCTCACATGTAAAAATTCCATCCATCCTCTGGTTTGATCTAAAATGGTATCAAAACTTCCCCTTTTCTCACTCTTTCTTCATAATTCCTCATTTTTAGGGTTTCCGAGTTGAAAGGAAGAAGAATTGGGTGAATTGCTAGGGATTTGATATGAGATCGAGATTTTCAGGGATGAGCTACGTTTTTAAGGTGTTTTCACACCTTAGGGTGAGTGTTAACTTCGTTTAAATAGTATATTACATGAAAATTGGTTAAATCATCCATAATCCTTAATTGCTTAGTATGCGACTACAAACCCTGAATTGTCTATTTAATCTAAGTTGTTGCAAAATGATATGAAATGGAATGTTCCTCTGTTTGGATGAATTTAAGATGATAAAATCATATTATAAATGTATAAAATACATCCTAATGATAATTCCCTAAGTATTCACAGAGGTTATAAGAGTAAACTGAAATATAGGGATTTGTCTATGGCTGAAATTACTATATAATTTAATAGAGAAATTTGTTTATCTGGATCCCCTTGGTTATGAATGATTGTTTATTTGAATTCATAGTACATATATGTCAGATACTATCTTGTATTTCATTTAATGTGAATAGTGTTTGTTTGATATCTCAGTAAAGAGGGTGAAACCCTAGATGCGAGGAAAGTTGGATATTTGTGAATAGATATCGTGAAACCCATTTGAATGGATTTTCTTGACATGATAGACTTTATTTATTCAATTTTATTCTTGATGCATGTTATCTCAGTGAATATCATAGAAACCCATATTCAGCTCAGTTCCAAGGTTTCATACATATATTGATTTTATATGATTTGTTGATAGTAGCCTTTATTCAGTGAATGTTTATGTCGTATGAAATCCTTATGAGAGCCATGTGATAAGTGAATGAGGTAAATGAAACCCTAAGGATAGAGTGTTCAATGCATCAAGTATTGTGATATCAATGTTCTCAGTATGAGATGTGGTGATGCTTAACAGTTCAATTGCATGACTCAAGTATATAAAGTGCTAAGTTGACATGTATTCTGTTTATTTAAAATTTTAGTCTTCCTTTATGTATAGTATGATGATTACTCAGAATATTATGGTGTTTTGAATATACTGCTCTTCCAAGTTTAGAAGGATATACGTTTTGTATTATAAGCTTCAGACGAATAGACTCGGTACCATAGAGATACCAGATTCAAGAATAAGTAATAGAGAGATACAATATAGTAAGAGCTTTCCAAGAATAATAAAATAATAGACATAGGTGCCCTGAACACCATAGATTCCCTTCAGATGTCGGCACTATAGGGAGGAAAGGATCCATCCTGGCAGCGACCAGTATACGGGGATTGGAACGCACCCACAGAGCGTGTGTGGAGACGAAGCCCTTGAGGAAGTCTCCTAAGAGAAGATAGGTTACCCAACATGAACCGCAGATCCCAGTTGTAACCCAGAGGTACCCACATAGCATACCAAGATGAAGCCCATAAAGCATCTTAGACCCTCCGCCTGTGTACTCAGACTAGAGGAGAGGTCCAGTTAAATGTGAGCTATTTATCTGCCTTAGTCAGACGTGATAGTTCGAGTCAAGCAGACCCGGATTCAGTTTTAGGCTTAGCTTCCCAGGTTTAATGCTAAGTCTTGTATGGTGAGATCGTAGTTCGCTACGAGTCTTCCTATGTAGAGTACACTGCATATGATTAGGCATAATAAAATGAATGAGAGGTCAAACAAATGTGTAAAGTTATTCAATTATTCTTTGTATGTTTCTGAATTATTAGTTCTCTTTATGATCTATCAAGCATTTCATATATTGATTCACTCTTAAAGATATTTAGAGTATCCTACCATATTTATGATTGTCAATTATTAGACTCTCTAAAGCTTTCTACTGTTATAATTGATATCAATTGCTCAAAAGTATATCTGTAATTATATCAATGCTTTAGACTATTTCTTTGAAGTACCCATTCACTGAGCGAGTAGGCTCACCCCTCTACTCAAAATTTTTAGGGAAATCACATGGACTTGAAGAAGATATCATAGCATCAGAGTAGATCTGCCACAAGAGTTAAGTCTGAGTATAGTTAAGTTCAGTCGGTCCCTGTCACTCTAGGTCCTTGTATAGATGTGAGAGAGTTGTAAATGATGTTTTGTATGTTCGTTTCCTTAATAAGAGAGAATGCAAATGATTGTCATGTCATCTGTACATGAAACTATGAGAAACATAATGCATGTATGGTTGTGTATCATTAATGCTGAGATTACATTAGAGAAATAAAAGTTTAATTCTCTTGTAAAGTTAGTTTATGTGGTTCAATACGAGAAAACAAAGAGTTTGAAAAAGAAGAAAAGTTAAGGGTGATCTTTGTATTAAGTATAATCCTCAATTTATACCCTAATCTCATGATTAATGGCAATTATGAGATCGGGGTGTAACACTGATGGTTAAGATGTTGCTGCTAGCTATGTTTAATATTGCTAGTCATGCCTATGTAATTAAAAATGCTTAAACTACTAATCATGCCTATGTAGTTCATTGTGTTATGATGTTAGTTCTACTTATGATATATATGTGTTCCCTTTATTTGAGATGCCAATATTTATAGCCATGTTATGTTACTAGACATATTCATGATGTCAGGGATGCTTATGCTACTAGATTGCTTGTGCTATTAGCAAGGAATATGATGATAGTCAGATTAATGATAATGATTGTTGTTAGATGCAATTTGAGTAGATATCTATCCAAAGAAATGGATTTATTTGTTATCTATAAATTCACTGACGATCACACTTTTTGCTAAGATTAATTGCTTAATCTGTTTATCATACTTGAACTATTCAATCTATTCAATTGATTATCAAATACTCCAACTGCTTAGTTATCTACTATTTAAAGTTGTAATCAATAAGCGTTGTCGGAGGTTATATCTCTTGCTGGGACATGTGTCTCACCCTTATGGATCACCACATCTTTTTAAGTAATTTGAAGTGATGAAAACAAACATGTGACAGCAAAGAGGAGCTATAGTAATGAATCTTTGAGAAATTTGATTAGATGTCTAGTGTGTTGAGTCATCCCTTTACTCTAAGGTTCGGGCTAGAAAAGTTTGTGTATGGTATTTAAAATGAATCAAAATTTTGTTAGCATGTTAATGTTTGTTGTGTGGCATATACAAATATTGTTCTTCTGTGTATATATGTTGTGGCTAAGGATCTAGAACAATTTGTATCATATTCTTGGCATAGTATGGATATAAGAAAGATGTTGGGCTCTTATGAAAATGTTTCTAGGCGGGTGCTGATGTTGAAATTTGTTTTAATTATCCCATATTTGTGGGTATGTGATTAATTAGTGATCGATTGTGCTTTATGTTTTGAGTAATCTCATATACTAGTAACGAGTTCTCACACGTACAACCTTCTAGTGAGCTAAGATCCAAAATAATTGTATCAATGCCCAGCCAACACAGACGTCAAAGACCAAATACTAATGTAGGCAACTTTTGCCAATTGCATCATATGAAACTCTTGGATAGATGATCATGCACAACTACTTGCCATGATGCATCTGTGTACCTCTAGGTATTTGATCCTATCAAGGTTCCCTAGTTAAGTCCAATTCATAAGGCAACATGATGAGTGTCCACCTTGTAGAGGCAGATCCATACACCCACCATCACACATCCACGAGATAGATAGTGTACCACGCGGAGGCATTCCCACACATAGTCGATCGAGATTTTCATGTGTGCTGCTTAATGGAAGACAACTAAAACTTAATATTATTAATTGAGGGGTTTTATTAATACATATACATATCCAAACACCACATACTTATAGTATGTATCATAGACTACTATATCCACAATCGCAAATGATAGACATGTAATCACAAACACAAAAACATCTGTTATGGCCATACTATTGTAATGCTTTGGAGACACATAGGATTACAGTCCACCTAAGGTCTTATGCATCTCATGCAACAATACATGTGAATCAACCTGTAAGGATCAACATTACAATGAACAACTTCATGGATGCTCCGTGAGGTTAGAACTTCAAGTTGTTTCTCCATGGATGCTCCTTGGAGTTGGATATTCTATGTTGCTTCTTAGAATTGGATCTCCATGTTACTTCTCCATGAACGATCCTTGGAGTTTGATCTTCAAGTGGCCTCCTTACATCAAGTTTACAAAAACAAAAACTAATCATATCTTTATTACATCATATGAGTACAAATATAAAGAGAAAGAATTTATTTCACTTTGAAATAAGAGATGAGACTTGACATACAAGACGAATACTTTATACAAAGGATCCACGTACAAACATTATACATCCAGATTATTCATAAAGAAGCATATCCGCAACATTCACAACCACATTCATTGACAACATTCACAAAAGGGGATTCTAGGCCATAACAGTGCATGCATTCACCACATAAAATAGATTAAAAAAAGGCAATGTGTATGATATCATAGGTATATCTACATATATAGATATAGATCTATTAAAATTACAGTCCTTTTAATGCAGAACATTCCCCATTAAATAAAATTTTAACTCCCACACAGACTATGTGGGGTACACAGGGGCAGTACCCCTATACGGGGATCCCACTGATCGGTCAGTGGGTGGTGGTCGAGGGGAGGCCGCCCCTCATGGGGTGTCAGGGGCAAAGCCCCTGAAAGGTCTACACAATTTTACTTCTGTACACTTAGAAAAATCAGTATTTTCCATAGTTGACTTGTCTGAAACGTCAAAAATAGAAGCCTAAGGTGTATGTACAATTAGGTTTAGATATACACATTAGTAGTTTGAAGTTCACATCATATCCAACCATAGAAAATAGTATACATAAATTCGATCATATCGAAACAAATCCAAATACGCTGCTCTGATACCAATGTTGGATTTTGTGATGAAAACATGCGCGGCGGAAGTAACAAAAAAATATTTCCATGCAACATGTAACAGGATCTCATCGACAATAACATATTCAAAAAGAATGTTCGTGAGATATACCTTGTTGCAAAACGAGTCTAATAACATCTCACTGCACGATGATGTGTAACACTCTTGACTTATACGGACGATACTTCTCTCCCGTCTTCTGAACACATCACGGGAAGATTCGACGGCGCTCCTTTCGTGTGTTGGCATACGCTTCTTGTAGCGCATATGGACGGTCGTTGACGTCCTCCTAACACAGACATCTCAGTATCTGCGTCTGTACTTCGTCCACGCTGATGGATTGGAACTCCACGTCGCGCTTCCTAAGTCGACAGGAAGGAGCATCCTCTGTGTGATGACATGCTAGCGTCACGATGCTCTCATTTCTCTCCTAAGGACGGTGACAGCTAGAGTTTACGTACGTGAGTGTAAATTGAGAAACCCCTCTCTCTCTTTTATAAAGACATTGGCGGTCAAACCCCTTTAAAAATGAGACGGAAGAAAGCAGAGTTTTTTAAATCCTTCGGTAAACAGAAATATTGTGTTAATTAAAACCTCATAGATTAATTAGAATATTCTAAAATTAATTAATTTATCAATTAATCATATTAATTGATGAGTTAATATCCGACTCCAAGCAATCACTTATTTATGGGCATACGTACCAACAATATTTTGTTAAAAATAAAAATTACAATAGATATCAATGATATGTATGTAATTGTTTAAACCTTATGATAGATTTGTAAAGAGATACAAGCGTAATGTCTTTTAATGAAATTAACTCTTGTCTAATTTACCCACATACACTTTTCAATGAAAAAACTATAGGTTTGACAGATAATAAGAAATAACGGAAACTTAAAAGGTTTAGCAAAGTAGTAAAGTTTCTGAAGAAATAGCCAATCAAATTGATATCTTCACGAAAGATGTGTAATTCTCTTTCACTCGGTTACATTTTACTATGTTCAGTAATCCAACATGGTATAATTAGAGCTGGCAAAAGTTGACCCGACCCGAGAAACCTAACCCGACCTACTCAAAACCCGACCCGCTTAAATCGGAAGAAAATATAAACCTGAACCCGACCCGACCCGACCCGATGTTTACCTGAAACCCAATATGACCCAAAAACATGGGACCCAAACCCGACCTGACCTGACCTGGAGCTGACCTGTGACCCGAATCAACTTGAAAACATTATAACTAATTTAACCGAGCCTGATAGTAACCTGACATGACATGGACCCGACCCGACATCAACATGACCCAAGACCCGACCCGAAATTAACATGACCCAACACCCAACTAGACCCGAATTCAACCTGACTATATGTAAACCTGACCCAACATCAACTTGATCCAAGAGTGACCCAACTTGAAATTAACATGACCCGACATCAACTCGATCCTACATCATCCTAAATTGACATCACCCAAACTGACATAAACACGACCCGAGATCACATGACCTATTTTTATTCATCCTGACCCAAAATCACATAGACTTAAGCATCAACTCGATGGAATCTCATTAGAATAAACTCATCCTGACACATACTTTTCCCTCTTTCCCCTCTGTATTAAAATTTAGAGTAGGACATACTTTTCTCTCCTGACCACAAACACTAATTTTATTTCTTTTTTTCTCAACTCAGTCATAGACTCATAGGCTCATAACCTAATAGGCCCTTAGAAACACTTCATATATTTTGAAGTGGTATAAATCTGACATATACACATGCAAATCACATTCCTACGATCATGTATGCTAGTTTTTTTCTAAACAATTACTCCATGAAGCAAGTGTTAGGAAATATTTTTATTCTCCATTTTATATATCTAGTTTTGATCTATATTTAATAGTTCACGCTAGTAAGCTTCTATCTTCTGTTACACATGTATGTGTTAATAATAAATTGATTGTTTCCTTAAGAAACCTTACTGCGGATAAATGGTGTGAATAAACTATATGCGTTTGATTTGGGCCGTCTCATAATTTGGATTGTTTTGCTTGAAGGTGTACATAATTTTATGGTTGCGTATACATATTGAATATATAATAGAATACACACTTTATTTATGAAATTAAAGTTTGCAATAATCAATATAGAAAGTTTGCAATAATCAATATCATTCCTTTACAACAATATAAGAAAGAAAGACCTACTACCTGCATCAGATTGAGATGAAAAATCATATGTTCCTATCACTTCTACTTTTTGGGGTGTTCTAAAATTTGCATCCATAATCGTCATTGGATGACAACTACAAAGATAAAAAAATCCCACCAAGATTTCAGAATTGGATAGCTATAAAAAGATCACAAAAGCAAGGCATGAAAGAGGAAAGACGATAAATAAAGATAGGCTTGGGAGGAATCAAAACAAAACTAGAACTAGAAGAAGGTGGATGAGAGGGTCCAACATAACAAAAAGTAGTTGATCATATAATAACTCAATAGGTGCTAGCTACGCTAACATGAGATGAGCATACAAAGGAAAAGAGAAGTAATCATTAATAACAAAAACAAGAAAATCCAGGCACGATGAAGATACGAGGTTAAAGTAGGTGAAGATGATAAGAAACATACACGCTGGCTGATCGAGGGGAATAAAAATAGGTCATGGAATAAAAATAGTGAAAAAGGTGATTCACTACCACAATTTTTTCCGGAGGCAGGAGAGACTTGATCAATGTATGTGTTGGTCGTTTCTATCACCGAAGACCTGCCTCTACCTATAATCGTGCTGGAGATGTCTGTCTTATAATTCCACAACCCTATTTTCCTGTTTATCATGAATAGAGAGGGGGGCTATGGTTTTGTGGTAGAATAGAGCCCACAATATATAGGAAAAAAATATACAGATGATAATTGAAAATAATAAAGAACAAGTGGCCAGAAATTAATTTTCCTACCTTTATCTACTCTAGACAAACTGTTAAGCTTCTATATGTTACTCTTTTGAGTAAATAATTATGCAAATTTACAAGAATAAAGTTATTATAGGAGGGAAAGATAGTACAATTAGACGTAGATCTAGTGGTGAGTCTGGCGACCTAACCCAAACTAAACAAATTTCGTATATTTTGAAGGTTGGAATGCCAACGGCCTCACCCACCGTTACTTCTATTCTCGTTTGTTAAGTGGATAGTTCGTGTAATTATCTTATAATTTAAAAGTACATTTACTTTACAATGTAACAAGAGATCATTGCGGAAACATGAAGAGGATGGTGGAGTTGACGAGTTGGGAAAGAATTGGAAAATGAAAGAGAAAATAGGGAGGAAGAGATATTGAAAGAAACAATTAGAAAGAGATAGAGTAAAACATGGATGAGTAGTTGGGGGAGAATTAAAAAAGGAAAGAAAGATTAGGAAGAAACGCATATTGGACCAAACAAATAAATAAATAGAGAGAAATGTGGAGATGATGGACGAGTTGATGGGATGGGATGGAAATCAAGGAACTATTATATATTTATATCTATATGGGAGGAGTTTGTAAAAGGAAGCAATGTTTATGTAGGTGTTATGTTGTTCCTTCTAATGTGTTATATTCATGGAAGGAAGGAATGTCAACTAGTGTCTAATCTTAATATAATATTGGTAATAAAAGGTTGATCATCTTATTGTATTAGATCATTGTGGATTTTTCTTAGTTAGGACTTATGACTTATGAGTGACTCATCTTGTTTCAAAAACTCCAGTATTTAGTTTAAAAATTACATGTTGGTGTGGTTGCACTAATTAATTATTGAAAACTACATTTAATACATAAAATCCTGTATAAAATTTGTGTTTCTAAAATAGACATGCTAAAGAGAACTACATGTAGTATATCGAAGAAAACATAACGAGGTTGCAAATAATTTTTTACCAATGTTTTATTTTATTTTTCATTGTGTATTTTTTGCTTCATTTTTAAGATTAAAAATACTCAGCTAGAGGACACAAAATAACTGAAGTTAATATGGTTCAAACACTCCAAATGAAACTTTTTATTTATCAGGACCACTCTGAGGAAGAGAAACTTCGATGACCCTACCTTGACAGTGTAAATCCAAAGAACCTCAACATTTGATCTGCACACATGTAAGACCAATTCTAGTAGATCAGAGGTCAGCTGACATGTAGCTCAAATCATATACAATAACAATTCATCCCTTGAAACACTACTTGGGGTTCTTTTTTATTTTTCTATATACTTTGATAAGGGCATGTTCGATCTTGGGGAAGAGTAGCTTTCAAAGAAACCACTAACCTACTCCCTCTTAGCCCCTGACTGAAACTTATTCAATCAAAACCCAATAAGATAACCTGAGTTGACTGTTTCAATATCAATTCGAGTAGTAATGTCTCAACCCCAACCAAATTAACAACCAGAGTTGACAACCTTATTGTTCACTCTACCTAAAATATTTCAACTTGAACCAGATTTACAACCCAAGTTGACTCATGCTGATGAAAACCCAACCTGACACAATAAGACTCGAACCAAAGAAACAACCCTAATTGTTACAACCCCAATTTTTGGGTTCAATTGGTGAGAAATGTAATTTCTCATATTAAAGATAATTGAACAAATAATGATATAACTTGCTTTGAATAAATAGATTTCATTTACAATAGCCTTGATGATTGTGTTGTGGGCTTTATTGGCTATTGGGCACAATAATAAGGAAATGAAGAAAGGAAATTCAATTATTAAATTAGTAAATGAATAATTGAGTTTTTGAGAAAAGAATAAAATAGAAACCTCTAGAAGGAAAAAATAATGTAATCCAAAGATGGATTTCGTTCCTCTTGGGTTCCTTGGGTTCCAAGGAGTCCAAAGTTGTAAAGAAAAGGCAATAAGAAAAGAAAAGATGAATTAAGTATTTCTTTATTAAGAAAGAAATTGAAAACAATGGTAAGATGTGGAAAATAAGTGAAAAAAAATATAATGGTGTTATCCTTGGTAGAATTTCATATCCCAAGGATTACTAATGATAAAAGGAATTCCAATGAGTAAACTAAAAGAGAAATAAGAGAAAATACCAAAATTGCAAAATAAAAGGATAATGTGATACATTATTAATTAATTTTATGATTTTGATAAAAAAGAAGTATTTTCTATTAAAAGGAAAACTTAATTTCATGCCAATAAATTAAAAGGCAAGTACAAGGAAGAAAAATGATGTAATTTTCGAAATCCTAATATTTAAAGAAAAAGGAATATTAAAAAGAACATAGAAGAGAGAGAAGAATTCTTCTTCACGAAGGACTAGGATTCCAAGTTGGTAAAGGGCTTGGTTGCTTTGTGGGAAAGTAGCCTGGGGCATGGATATCCTCCCCTATTTAAGGGATGGAACCATAGCCTCGAATCCAGGAGGATCTTATACCTCTCACGTCTTCTTCAAACCCTTAAATTCGTTCAAACCCTAACCCTTAAGCATGGTTCTATTCTGGAGCAACCAGGGGGTGCAAAAGAGGTGTGTTGGAAGCCAAATACTTCCACGACAACCCAGAAGGGCGAGGCTATCTTTCCGTGCACTGGAACTTGCGCCACATCCATAGCGTCATGCGCTCCTATTAGCCCACTTGGCCGCAAGTTGGGTGGCGCCCCAGGCGCAGTGGAGGAGGGCGGGGATAGGGCAACCGCTGGTGATGGTCCTCGAGCCCCCAGGGAGGTAGGGCGGACCTCCGATGCACTGCACATTGCGGTGCTGCTAGGGTTGTGAGGAAGAAGAAGATGGAGGGTCGGTTGGACAGAATTGCCCTTCGCAGGTTGAAGCAATGTCTGACTTAAGTGAGGGTATAACAGTAATTCTATTATATTTCCAAATTCATAACGTTGCATGGACTGAGATGACGTGGCAACTCCCGATTGGCCCAAGTAAGTGAAATCTGTTAAATTCGTAACTAAAGATTGGTAGCTCAGATTAGTACAAATAAAATATGAAAATTGATCAAGAGAACGAGAGGAATCCAATAAAAATGATATTAAAGACTGATTTCATTCCTAATTGCAAAAATATTATAAGTTGATGAAAAGTGCATTAAAGTTAAGTTTAAAACCATAATTGTGATTAAAGGTTGAATCTAGTATGCTTAATGGGTTAATTGAGGTATTAATAACATGTTGAATGATAATGTTAGATTCGAACCTAATCTAGATGTAAAATTTCATGATTTAGGGTTTTTTTTACCTCATATGAGAATGATTAAATAATTTAGAAACCCTAATTTAGGTTCAAAAAGGATAAGATCATATTTAATTTGAAAATTGTGAAAATATGTTGTTATATGATGGTTCTAATCTATTTCGAGCATTAAAGTTCCTAATTATGGGTAAATACCCTTAATGTAGTAATTAGGGTTTTCTCACGAATAAAAGGTAGAAGTGATGGTAAAACGAGTTCATATGTTAATTAGACCCTAATGAACTTTGAATTGATGATCAAGGCGTATAATGATCTTGTCGTTGATTAAAAGGATAAAAATAGTGTCTTTAATGCAAAAGAGGCTTAATGAACTTGATTAATGGTTAATGGTGCCTTTAATCCAAAATAGCGTTATATTTTGTTAAGATAACCTTAATATTGAAGAATAGATGAGATAATTAGGGTTTATGAGTAATGGCATAAAATTAGGGTTTAATATGGTAAAAGATGAAGTGAAACCCTAATTGCAAAACAAAACCTTAAAATGGATACGGAAACCTTAGGAAGTGATTTCAAGTTGAACAGAAAAGAATCTTGATAAAGTGTGTAGTAAATAAAGTACATGTGTTTTTCAAGATTCTTGATTGTGTGGTTGAACTACTTGCTTGGATAGCTTTCTTGGTTGGAATTGATATTATCTTGAGAAATATTCTAAATAGGTATGTGGTTACGCTTATGAATAATCTCTTTAGTTTCACGACGATTTCCAAACGTGTTTATCGGTTTCTTGAAAATAACTATTGGATGTCTATTTATTTCATGCAACTATAAAGTGACTATGATTATCACCATAAATATACATATAACTGGCTAGATCCGGGTCCACCTCTGTTGCTTTGAAAAGGCTAAAAAAGGGGTAATCCTAGAGCAAGGTCTAGGTTACCGTGAGTTAGAAATTGGGCTACCTACGTGTAGTGCCATGAGACTCTTTAGCATACCATGAGTTAAGGAGTGGTCTACCTAAGGGTAGTGCCATTTGACTCAACCCTAGAAACTAGTTCATCTATTAGGTGGATCATGAGGGGTTTAATGGGGATCTACCATAAGGAAGGTAGTATCCAGGTCCACTGCAGGGACAACACAGAGGATAGGGTACTCATGGATCACGGAGTTATATTTAAAATTTAATCTTGGTTGTTAAATGATTAATTGCATGATTATGTTGTTAACATATTTACATGATTATTGTTTCTCCCACATACCAGCTTCGGTGGATCGATGTTTTGTTTGTTGGCGATTTAGGTACAAAATCCCAAAAAGGACAAACAGTAAAGTGGCACTTTGTGAATTCACAAATTAAAGAACAAGGAGGTTTTAGTTAGACTAGTTCAACTGTGGATAGAGGTTTAGAAATTCCAACTTTTCAAAGGTATGCAAAATTTATTTATTATAGTTTTTCAGTATAGATTGTTGAAATTTAATAATTATTCTTAGCTAAATGTCGAACCCTTGATCCAGAAGTTATGGGTGCGGCTTCGACCTCTTAGTCTCCCTTAATTGGGGGTTACCGGAAGGTGGGGTCATAACATTTGGTATCACAGCGTAGGTTCCTCACTTAACCATTAATAATTATTAAATTTTACAAACTCCATAGAACCCAAGGGAGTTATTAGAGGATTATCCGAAAGACGGAGGTGTCTAGAAAAGGATCACGACCGGGGGCTAACAATATTTTCCTCCTCACCGCTAGTCGGAATACGAGGACTCCCAGATCCGTGTGACTGTCTGGCCAAATTCTTAGGGTATGAATCGAAATAAGATACCTTTAGGACTTCCTCATCTTATTCATCCCTTCTCATCACAAATTCTGTTAAGGACCTTAAGGATTAAGGGTTCTCTCTCTTCTCCTCACCCTCTTGAGGTATGGGTAAGGTTAATAAGGTCTAAGGAATCCTCCACCAAATTAATGAAAAAGTATGTAAATAAGATGTCATGGACATAAGATTAATAGATTAAGTGCAAACTAAAGGATAGATACATGCTTAGGTCGTATGACATAAGTTGTCATGCCCTCAGAAGAGACCTGAGGCTAGACATTCTTATAAGGAGGATAGATAAATAGAGTTAGCCTTGGAGATAGAGATCTCCATTGCAAGTAGAGACCTGGCACATCCTCTGAGGATGATGTTAACCCTAACCCTAAGTGAAGGCTAGAGAGAGAGAGAGAGAGACAACATGATGAGTTAGATGGCATTGTAGACCAGGTGGTTGGATAGACATGCCTTGGATGCTATACGAGCCATGAGAGGTTGGATGACCGAGTGCCTTTGGAAACCCAACCCTGGGAAGGGTCGAGCAGTGGAGAGTGAAGGATAGTTCCTTCATTGATGAGGTTAGAGAAGAACCTATGGAAACCCCATGAACTTATATGAGCGTGGCATAATAGGCACCCATAATGTATCAGTAGTATGAGTAGTAGGTTCAAACCCTAGACAAGGAAGTAGGATGGATATCTTATGAGATAAGCATAGAGGGTTATGGATAACCTTGAACAGACATAATCTTAAGGGGAATACTTGTAAGCTTGACCCACCTTCATGGAGAGAGAACCTCACATAGTAAGATTGTTAGTAGGGTTAGTTCTAGAGAGAAAGAGCAGGACCCCAAGCAAGAAGGTTGTAAACCTAGATTTTGAGATATGAGGAAAAGTGGGGAGTTGAGGATGATGCGACCTAAGTGGATGATAGTGGTTTCCACATGCTTGATCCCTAGAGGTTGATGATGTCTTGGTTGCCATGAGAGGAACGAAACCCTAGAGAGAGGATGAGTCTTCCGGTTCCTATGTACCTATGGTATAGATGAGAAGAAGAGTTCCTTAGACTTGGAGAGGTATAGTAACAGGTTATGAGGCCTTGCATCTTGTTGTTTATCCTTGAGGAGGACTCAACTTTAAAGTGTTGATCGAGGAGAAGGATGACAAGAGGTGTATGTCATACCCGGTACATGCTTGGTGCGTGGTGAAGAGATTGAGCATGCAGTTGGTCATTAAAAAGTGAACCTAGGGTTCCTAGGCCTAAGAGGGGAAGTGGTGTACCTAATGCTCACGATGAGAGTTGAGTTTCTATGGAAGCGAGCATGGTACTTCTTATGTTGAGAGGAAAGGGAAACCCCCTTAAGTTTAAGGTGTGTTTGACGAACCCCTCACAGCTAAGTTGATGACATGGGAAGGTATGATCTTGATCCAGTGTAGAGGAAAGAGAACAAATATGACCTAGCATGGTTTAGTAGGTGGTTCTCTTATGCCTTAGTAGCTGCTAGGTTAATCATGGTTATATGGATGTAAACCCTAAGGATGTTTGTGACCTTGTTATCAAAAGTTGTAGTTTCCTCCCATCCTGGGAGAGGGATCCCTTTTGTAGGGTGTATACCAGTTTTGTTGGTTTTGAGGTAACCTAAAGAGGTCACATAGGATCTTGAGAAGCTAAGTTAAAAGTACATGGTATGAGGATGAACTTGTAGACCCATAGATAACCATATCTAAGTGTGTGTGGATGTGTTACCATGGAGGTAACCGGTATGGGGCCTGGCCAAGGTAGGTAGGTCTCCACGACCCCTATGAAAGGATGAAGGTCAACCCATGTATACAGAGGGAGATGATGAAAGCTTGGGTAAGGTTCTAAGTTGAACATGTACTATAAGAGAATCCTAAGCCTATCCTAGGTTCAGGTAGGGATAAGACCGATGGAAGTAGGAGTTGCCTAATTTCCTAGTTGCACATGACCATAGGGTCAGGAGGTAACAACTGTCATTATTTGAGGGCCATGGGTTAAGAGATTGATCACCTTCATGAACTCATGGGACCCAAATGGCAGATGAGTAGGGCACTCTCTGGATGCATAAGGGAAGAGGAATGATCCCTAAAGTGTCGACACCCTGTAGGCCTAGAGGAGATGACCAAGGATTGTGTGGTGACCCAAGTAGGTTCCAGATCAGTTTTCCATGGAAGTAACTTTGATATCAAGATGGTGGTAACGTTGAGACATAAGATGCACGTTTCAACTTAAGGGTGTACTGGCAAGGTGGGATGTACCATCTCTACTCTTGGAATAGGAAGAACTCTGTATTTGGAACCAAATGCTTATTTCCTCTTGTTATGGGAGTGAGAGATAGGAAACTACGCATGCCATACACCAAGGATAAAGATGATGTAGGTTGGAATGTTGCCACAATATAGGGGGACAGAGAAGATAACATACCCTGGTAAAGTGAATGATACATGGATGGTTTGCAAACCCTAAGGGGAATGAAGTAGTCACCTTATGAGGATGCTTTTATCATGAGATATGAGTCATACAAGGTTGAGTTTGATCATCAAGAAGATGAGTTCAAAGTGTTGTCAATGAAGATAGACTTAGAGTTCGAGTTTGGGATGATAAATGGCACACAAGAAGGTGTATGTCTTCAACATTACCTAATACCTAAGGATGTGAAGTGGTGAAGGATGCCCTGGTTGAGATATATCTGCCTAGTCTGGCCAAGGGCTAGAAGAGGTTGTTAGGCTAACCATAAGTTTGAAAAGAGGTAAGTTTGACTAACACTCAGATGTAACAAGATTTGTTGAATCAGTTAATGGTTTTTTGGTTAGCCAGTCTAGCCCTTGATGCAATGAGAGAATGGTGGTAGAACCTCATATGCACTTCATTGGAAAAGAAGGTGATGAAACCCTGACTAGAATGGTTTAGGGTTTTTGAGGTTTTGATCTTGAGGAATAATGACATATAAGAGACCATGATCACCATACACCGTACTATGAATAAGTGATAGTAGTACTTTAGATGCCTAAAATAAAGTTGCATGTGGTATATGGACATGCAAGCCGAGGGAGAAGGATGAACACCAGTAACCCAGTGCATTGATATTAGGGATAAAGAGTCCCCAAAAGAGAAAGGGAGTTCATCACTATAGATGTTGTAAGTCTCCCCTGGACCAAGGAAGGTCGAGATGCAATATGGGTTATGGTAGATCGCCTTACCTAGATGACATGAGAAAGAAAGAGTTCTATCGAGGGACAGATCTGGTTGAACTATCCATGAGAGAGATGGTTCAACTACACCATGATGCAAGTTCAAAGGTTCTTGAAGTTTGACCTAAATGTTCCCTTCCAAAAGGTGGAAGTAGGTACATGAAGAACTCAATGTTAGTACAGTCTATCACCCCTAGCTAATGGTTAGTACAATACAGACTAAAGAGTCTGATGAGAGCATGTGTGCTCGTTCAAGGTGATATCTAGAGACAATTCTTGTCCTATGAAAGATGTGATAATGACCACCATAGACAATATCGGGATTTAAGGAAGCTCTGTAAGGGAGGTTGTGTCGGTCACCACTTCAGTAAGGTGATGTTGGTGAAAGGATCATGTGATGGTTAGAAAAGGACCACAGTGTGTGTAGATGAAGTCACTTTGATCGTGCAATGGCTGAAAGGAGCCTAGAGACGACGTGAGTCTGGAGCGGATGCAAAGTAGACTGACATGCAATTCACTGTGGAAGAATTTGTGACATGAAAATCTGACCCCTCTGAGCTATAGCTAAGAGAGTTGAGTCCCCGATACATGGGTCCATTAAGATGGATTGGTGGAGAAGGTTAACCTTGCCCCTCCGGATAAAGTAATGTGTGATGAGTTCCATGTGTCCAATTTAGAGTACTATGTGAGGTACCTGACCATGTGCTGAGCAATGAACCTAGTGAGCCCCAAGGGAGACTGAAATGACCTGAGTCACCTGTGCAGTTTATAGACACCAGAGTGAAAGAACTCAGAGAAAAGAATATGTGATGATAAAGGTTCTTTGGAAGTTCCATGGGTAAGGTAAAGCCACATAGGGGCCAATGATAGACATGGAAAAGTCTTATCCTGAATTGTTTGCTTGCTTGATAGAATTTTGAGGACAAAATTTCTATAAGAGGGGAAGGATGTTACAACCCCAATTTTTGGGTTCAATTGGTGAGAAATGTAATTTCTCATATTAAAGATAATTAAACAAATAACGATATAACTTGCTTTGAATAAATGGATTTCATTTACAATAGCCTTGATGATTGTGTTGTGGGATTTATTGGTTATTAGGCCCAATAACAAGGAAACGAAGAAAGGAAATTCAATTATTAAATTAGTAAATGAATAATTGAGTTTTTGAAAAAAGAATGAAATAGAAACCTCTAGAAGGCAAAATAATGTAATCCAAAGATGGATTTCGTGCCTCTTGGGTTCCTTGGGTTCTAAGAAGTCCAAAGTTGCAAAGAAAAGGCAATAAGAAAAGAAAAGATGAATTAAGTATTTCTTTATTAAGACAGAAATTGAAAACAATGGTAAGATGTGGAAAATAAGTGAAAAGAAGTATAATGGAGTTATCCTTGGTAGAATTTCGTATCCCAAGGATTACTAATGATAAAAGGAATGCCAATGAGGAAACTAAAAGAGAAATAAAGAGAAAATACCAAAATTGCAAAATAAAAGGATAATGTGATACATTATTAATGAATTTTTTGAGTTTGATAAAAAGGAAGTATTTTCTATTAAAAGGAAAACTTAATTTCGTGCCAATAAATTAAAAGGCAAGTATAAGGAAGATAAATGATGTAATTTTTGAAATCCTAATATTTAAATAAAAAGGAATATTAAAAAGAACATAGAAGATAGAGAAGACTTCTTCTTCACGAAGGAATAGGATTCCAAGTTGGAAAAGGGCTTGGTTGCTTCGTGGGCAAGCAGCCTGGGGCGTGGATATCCTCCCCTATTTAAGGGATGGAACCATAGCCTCAAATCTCGGAGGATCTTATACCTCTCACGTCTTCTTCAAACCCTTAAATTCGTTCAAACACTAACCCTTAAGCGTGGTTCTATTCTGAAGCAACCAGGGGGTGCAAAAGAGGTGTGTTGGAAGCCAAATACTTCCACAACAACCCAGAAGGGCGAGGCTATCTTTCCGTGCACTGGAACTTGTGCCACATCCGCTGGATGGCTATAAGTCATCCATAGGTTGCAGGCATCATGCACTCCTATTAGCCTGCTTGGCCACAAGCTAGGCGGCGCCCCAGGCACGGCGGAGGAGGGCGGGGCTAGGGCAACTGCTGGTGATGGTCCTCGAGCCCCCAGGGAGGTAGGGCAAACCTCCGATGCACGACAGATCGTGGTGCTGCTAGGGTTGCGAGGAAGGAGAAGATGGAGGGTCAGTTGGACAGAATTGCCCTTCGCGGGCTAAAGCAATGGCTGACTTAAGCGAGGGTATAATGGTAATTCTGTTATATTTCCAAATCCACAACGTTGCATGGACTGAGATGACGTGGCAACTCCCGATTCGCTCAAGTAAGTGAAATCTTGTTAAATTCGTAACTAAAGATTGGTAGCTCAGATTAGTACGAATAAAATATGAAAATTGATCAGGAGAACGAGGGGAATCCAATAAAAATGTTAAAGATTGATTCCGTTCCTAATTGCAAAAATACTATAAGTTGATGAAAAGTGCATTAAAGTTAAGTTAAAAACCATAATTATGACTAAAGGTTGAATCTAGTATGCTTAATGGGTTAATTGAAGTATTAATAACATGTTGAATGATAATGTTAGATTCGAACCTAATCTAGATGTAAAATTGCGTGATTTAGGGTTTTTTTACCTCATATGAGAATGATTAAATAATTTAGAAACCCTAATTTAGGGTCAAAGAGGATAAGACCATATTTAATTTGAAAATTGTGAAAATATGTTGTTATATGATGGTTCTAATCTATTTTGAGCATTAAAGTTCCTAATTATGGGTAAATACCCTTAATGTAGTAATTAGGGTTTTCTCACGAATAAAAGGTAGAAGTGATGGTAAAACGAGTTCATATGTTAATTAGACCCTAATGAACTTTGAATTGATGATCAAGGCGTATAATGATCTTGTCGTAGATGAAAAGGATAAAAATAGTGGCTTTAATGTAAAAGAGGATTAATGAACTTGATTAATGGTTAATGGTGCCTTTAATCCAAAATAGGGTTATATTTTGTTAAGATAACCTTAATATAGAAGAATAGATGAGATAATTAGGGTTTATGAGTAATGGCATAAAATTAGGATTTAATATGGTAAAAGATGAAGTGAAACCCTAATTGCAAAACAAAACCTTAAAATGGATACGGAAACCTTAGGAAGCGATTTCAAGTTGAACAGAAAAGAATCTTGATAAAGTGTGTAGTAAATAAAGTACATGTGTTTTTCAAGATTCTTGATTGTGTGGTTGAACTAATTTCTTGGATAGCTTTCTTGGTTGGAATTGATATTATCTTGAGAAATATTCTAAATAGGTATGTGGTTACACTTATGAATAATCTCTTTAGTTTCACGACGATTTCCGAACGTGTTTATCGGTTTCTTGAAAATAACTATTTGATGTCTATTTATTTCATGCAACTATAAAGTGACTATGATTATCACCATAAATATACATATAACTGGCTAGATCCGGGTCCACCTCTTTTGCTTTGAAAAGGCTAAAAAAGGGGTACTCCTAGAGCAAGGTCTAGGTTACCGTGAGTTAGAAATTGGGCTACCTACGTGTAGTGCCATGAGACTCTTTAGCATACCATGAGTTAAGGAGTGGTCTACCTAAGGGTAGTTCCATGTGACTCAACCCTAGAAACTAGTTCACCTGTTAGGTGGATCATGAGGGGTTTAATGGGCATCTACCATAAGGAAGGTAGTATCCAGGTCCACTGCAGGGACAACATGGAGGATATGGTACTCATGGATCGCGGAGTTATATTTAAAACATAATCTTGGTTGTTAAATAATTAATTGCATGATTATGTTGTTAACATATTTACATGATTATTATTTCCCCCACATACCAGATTTGGCTGATCGATGTTTTGTTTGTCAGAGATTTAGGTACAAAATCCCAAAAAGGACAAACAGTAAAGCGACACTTTGTGAATTCACAAATTAAAGAACAAGGGGGTTTTAGTTAGACTAGTTCAACTGTGGATAGAGGTTTAGAAATTCCAACTTTTCAAAGGTATGCAAAATTTTATTTATTATAGTTTTTCAGTATAGATTGTTAAAATTAAATAATTGTTCTTGGTTAAATGTCGAACCTTTGATTCAGAAGTTATGGGTGCGGCTTTGACCTCTCGGTCTCCCTTAATTGGGGGTTACCGGAAGGTGGGGTTGTAGCACTAATTGAGCTGACCTGAAAACAAACCGACCCGAAATGGCTTGACCAGAACACAAGTTGACCTGAGAAAACAGTCCAAATTGACCCGATCGACCTGATAACAAGATGACCTGAAATGACTTCACCCGAACCCGACCTGACCCGCTAAAGTAACCCGAAGAAACCTAACTAGAAACTAACTGACCTGAACCTGAATGGATCCAAGAATGTTAAATGACCCGAACGAACACGACCCTGTACTAACCCGACCCGAGCCAAACCTGAACCGAAACAATAAAATAACCTGAATAAACTCAAACCCAAAATAACCCGACCTGAAATGACCCGACGCAAACCCGAACCGACCCGCCTGATTCCCAGCTCTAGGTATAATCAAATATTTTCAATTGATCTGTGACTTATGTGGAACTGTTGTTTTGCTAAATATTTGCATATGATGTTATTGTCTCAACTCTTTTTTTTGGTTTACTCTTTATCATCGTCATCATCTAAGCCTCAATTCCAACTATGTTGGGGTCGACTACATGGATCCTTCATTTCCATTCAGCTCTATCACAGGCCATATTCTGATTGAGATGTAGTGATTCAAAATCTCTCTTTATAAGCTCATCCCATGTTAGTTTAGGCCTTCATCTTCTTCTATTTATAGTGTTTGGATCAATAGCATTGCTTCGTATAGGTGCACTAGTAGGTCTGCGTTGCACATGTCCGTACCATCTGAGTCGGCCCTCACGCAACTTGTCCTCAATACTTGTCACCCACACTTTGTTCCTAATATAGTCATTTATCAAGTGATTTTTTCTTGTCTTCCCACACATCCATCTCAGCATAAACATTTCAACCACGTTCATCTTGTTGAGACCTTGTTTCTTCACCGCCCAACATTCACTCCCATAGAGCATGGATGGTCGTACAGTTGTTCTATAAAACTTACTTTTTAACCTGAGAGGGATCTTCTGATTGCATAATACTCCAGTTGCACTCCATTTCAACCATCCTGTAGTGATCCGGTGACAAACATCATTTTGAACATCCCCGTCTGTTTGAATAATGGAACTCAAGTAATAGAATTTATTATATTTTGGTATATCTACTCATTCCAACTTGGCTCCATCATTCACACTGCGAGATTGGCTGAAATTACAATGCATATACTCAGTTTTGCTCCTGCTAATCATCAATCCATTTGATTCTAATGCCTTTCTCCAACGTTTAACTTTATCATTCAATCCATCTTTAGTTTCGTCAATCAAAATAATATCATCAACAAATAACATACACTAAGGAATATCATCCTGAACATTCTTTGTCAACTCATCCATAACAAGAACGAATAGATATGGGCTGAGTGTGGATCCATGGTGTACCCCAACTGTGATAGGAAAAGTTGGTGTCTTTCCTCCAGGAGTCTTGACACTTGCAGTAGAGCTATCATACGTGTCTTTGATCAAGTCAATGTATTGGATAGGCACACCCTTTTTCTTCAAAACCATCCATAACACTTCTATGGGTACTCGATCATAAGCCTTCTCTAGATCAATAAACACCATATGAAGATATTTTTTGCTTTGTCTATACTTCTCCATAAGCCTCCTTATCAGAAAAATAGCATCTGTTGTTAATCTTCCAGGCATGAAACCAAATTGGTTGTTTGATACCTGCGTTATAGATCGTAACCTCTGCTCAATAATCCTCTCCCAAAGCTTCATCGTGTGACTCATTAGCTTGATACCTCTGTAGTTAGTACAGCTCTGAATGTCACATTTGTTCTTGTTTGGGTTTACTCTTGCAACTTCAAAAGAAAAAGTCATTTAAATATATCATTTGTTTCTCTTCAAGCATAACCTCCCACTAAATGCAGTCATGGTCTACTAAGCACCAAACTTTCTTTTTCCTCAAATGATTTTGGATATTGTGCATGTTTTACTCTGCTTGTATAATATCGTACTGCAGGCAGGAAGCTATCTGTGAGTATGTATGTATGCCCATTGTGCACGTGGGCATCTTTGAGCGTGTTGGGTTTCATGTTACAAGTCATTTTATATGGTGCTTAATTAGATTTTATCACTTTAAACTCGGTAGCCATTGTTAGATAGTTAAAATGCGGTACGCTTGCATGAAATGTTTCATTGAGCCTGAGATGAACTTGAATGGCTTACAGTTTGAAAGAAACTAACCTCTGATTAGGAAGCAATGCTCGATAAAACCTATAAAGGAAACTTCAAGCTACACAGCCACGCGGTGACCACAGAGCAAACTATTCTTTAGCCTTTTACTAAAGAAAACTACAAGCTACCCACAACCTTTGGAAGACCCATTGGCCCTTGGTGGAAGAAGCAGGAGACCTAGGAGAGGGTCGTTCTTGATATTGTTCTACTATGTGGTAAGATCACTCAGACGGGAAAGAACTAAACATTTAAGTATTTGTAGTTGTATGTAGTATGATTTTTCCACAAGTAAATGTTTAATGTCCAAAATTCATCAACATAATTCAGATGATTTTTCTCAATAAAGAAAAATTTCAAAGCACAGACAAGTTCTAGTTGATTGAGCTGTTATAGCATTTTGGCTGGAGATGTCAGTGGGTTGCATCTTTGGGACAAAATGTGTTTCACGTAGTCTCGTGCTACAAAGTACATAATCATTATTTGCATCCACGGAGGATTACATTCAAATTACAACCCGCTAATGTTATCAAACATGAGGGTGAGGTTTATATCAGCATATAAATGGTCTTCTTTCCATTGTTGTAATGGGTTGAATCTCTTCCTCATGACGTTGATAACAAAAGAATTATGAAAAAGTTAATACCTATGCTACTAAAAAGAGGGAATTTCTCCTAAAAATTAAAACTCTATTATTTCAAGCTTGGCTAACCAATCAGAACGCACAAATTTGAAATGGGCATCTTACTTTCACTCTCTTCTCACGTTATTCAACATTTGTTAAACTATTTTTCTACAGTAACCGCTATAAAAGAGGAAATTATTTTTAAGATTACAACTCTGTCACTTCAAGCCTAACCAACCAATCAACACACGGATTTGAAATGTTGTGTCGTCTTTCTTTCACTCTCTTCTCACTTTTGCAACAATTTTTAAACTACTTTTCTACGGTAATACTTTTACACCACGTGTTTCTTTGGTCAAGCATGCCACGGTTAAAACTTAGCCTTACCCAACAATGTGGAGACGTGGTCATACTGTACCTCTCTCCTTACTCCACCTTCTCTTATCACTAGCTAAAAGCACGTACTAAGTACGTGAATTGTAGATGAATTAGCACAATAAAATCTCTAATGCATACTATTACATATGATAAAAATGTTTCATTATTCAAATTTAATATAAAAATTATTTTTTATATTAATAATTACTTGTTAAAAGAGAATACTCAATTAATATACAGTTAATTTTCTCTGGTATGGAAAACAAAAAAAAAATCAGAATGCAAAATAATGTGAATTATAAAAAAAATTGGCTAACCCATTAAGAGAGATAAAGTATCTCAATTAACATGAAGTTCACTCATTCTAATCTATCAACACATAAACATGTTGAATTAATTAGTATACATACATGTTGGATTAATTAACATGCATACATGTTGCTAAAACACAAACAATGAATAGGCCAATGAGCACATAACCATGCTATTGGAGCATATGCAAATGGATTCAATCAGTTGAGTCGTTGACTTTCTCCCACTTGTATAACACCATTACTAAAATCAAAATCAAAACTATTTTTTCCGTTTGACTCGTGATGATCATTGCATTAACATGCGCTAATCTATTTAAAACATACTAAGAGAAAGTGTCTTGATTAAAAGTCAACTGACTCCCTCGGACGCATAAACACACATACATATTAGACCAATAAATACTGACACGAAATGTTTAAACACACAAACGGACTGAGCTAGCTAGCACCGAGATAAACTGATTGAACGCACAGTAAACTGGACCGATGAGCACATATAATTTACTAAAATTCTATTGAAGAAATTGATGATGTCAAACACATAATTAGACAGAACTAATTAGTATACAGACACACTATATAGATATATATACTGTCTAGCTAAAAAAAGAGACAACCAAGTAAAAAAATGAAAGAAAAAATAAAAAAAATAAAAGGAGAAAGCAAGACACTTCTAACTCGGCTTTGTTTGTGAGTATATAAAAATAAATCTAGATACACATTACATTAAATTTAAAATAAAAAATAGAAAAAGTGAAGTAAGCATGTAGTAGATAAACATGATATGAAATGAATATAAAAAAACAAAAAAATAAGCAACCAACCACCTAGGTGTGATGAGATTAAAAGTACATATAAATAAATCTGGATAAACATTACATTCAATTTAAAATAAAAAAGGAACATAAAAAGTAAAGCAATATCGTAGTGGATATACATGATATGAAATGAATATAAAATGTAAAAAAAAATAAGCAACCAGCCATGTAAGTGCGATGAGAAAGTAGAGAGAGAGCTCAAACTCCCTCATATTATCTTTGGCAAAGGGAAATCAATGTGTCGGCTATGCCAATCAAAAGAAGCGCACTTGTTTGCAGTTGACTCTCTCCCACTTGTAAACCAACCAGGTATAAAAAGGCTGAATATTAATTATTCAAATAGTTATTATTGTATGTTAGTATAGTATATATTTTCTTCGTACTACTCAAATCAATAAAGTTGCAAATCATGTCAAAATAAAAAGATAAAATCTTAAACAATCAATGGGGCAGAGTGAAGAAGCAAACGGATAACTGATTATTCAGTGAACTGATAAACACACAAATAGATAAACATAGAGACTGGAAAAAAAATTAACCAGGCAAGCTGGCTCCTGTTGGAAAGCAGACATGTTAACGGTTTCTTATACATATGGTATATAGACCCAAGGTGGAAGACGCGGTCCACTAACTCCTTGAAAGTAGTAGTCCACTGACTCAATCACTCGCATGCCAAAATATATTAATAGTAAAACCACCCACAACAAGAGACTACATGTCCGATTTTATTGGTTGGCGTCAATCCAAACTAAACTTATTATTTTGTTACAATAGAAATAGAATAGTATAATCTCTCCACTATCATCACTTAAAAAAACTGAAAAAATAAAAAGAATAATTTTCACCTCCACGTCCAAAAGGACATTCACGTTAAAAATTTACAGGTAGGAAAAACAACAGAATTATTATCATCTCCATGTTCGAAGGACCTCCACATTCAAATGTTTAGTTAGGGAAATCAGTTCCGATAGCTTCCAAATCTGCGATCCACGCCTATCCAACACCATCCCACCATCCACATATCCAGCACCATCCCACCACACACACGCACTATCAAAAATTGTTCGCAAACACCTAGTTGTTGTCATAGCTATCTAGGAAGCTTCTTTTGCATGTTTTTGTTCTCACATGGAAGATTTCATCATCTTGAGACTCTGAGTATCATATCACAAGACCATCAACCAGTCTAGGCTGTTGCTGTTATCAACGAGTCTAGGTTGTTGCTGATATCAGGAATTGCATGAAGTACTTCATCATCTTGAGACTCTGAGTATCGCATCAGACGACCATCAAGTAGTTTGGGTTGTTGTTGCTATCAAGGAGTCTGGGTTCCTATTGCTATCAAGAAGACAACACTCCAGATAATGTCCATAATACTAAGTGTATATTATGATATTACACATGACATACTTCTTATCTATTTTAAGCCTCATGCAGTACCATCATCTTGAGACTCTTCAGCATCAGATCAGATGACCATAAAGCATAAGTACATGTTCATTTGTTGTTGTTGCAAAGAAGGATTTTGGGTTGTGTTTCACTACTCAGATAATACAACATTCATAATACTAATCTCATTACAAATCATGTTTTACAAAATTATATAATAATACCACACTAACTACTTTTTTTACATCTTGTTATCACTGGTACAATCTAGTAAGCTTATTTTTGGGCTTTGTTTCAGTATTGCTGCAAGGCAAAATCAACATGTAAGATATAACACATAAACTCATGTTTTATTTTGTTAAATACCACACTTCATTACTTTTTTACGCCTCGTGTAGTAAATTATTCAACAAAATCATTATCATGATCATCTTATGTTTGTGAGTATCACATCATGCAATAATAAAACACAAGTACATGCCCATTTGTTGATGTTGCTATCAAGGAGTCTTATTGTCTAAGTTGTGTTTCACTATCTAGAAGACAACACTCCATGCAATACAACGTTCAAAATATTAACACCAGTATTTCCACCTCTTGAAATGCTTACACAACAGACTAATTAACATAGATGCAAATATAATGGATAATTGTCACATTTAATATTGTGTATTTACATGATCAATTACATAGGCTTACCATACAAAAATATTATGTACAATTTTATTTGTTAATATTAAATATAATTAATAATAACTTGGAACAAAAACACTTACCCTGACCTGAGCTATACCAGACCAACCCTAAATTAACCTAAGTTGGTCCTAATTTGCCTTAATTTTCCCTTATGTGGCATATGTCAAACACAATTTGGAATAGCATGACCTAATCAAAACTAACTTCCTATCATTTTCCTAACATTGATCTAATTGAACTCTTATTTAACAAAATCAGTCATAAATTTCCAAAATCAGACATGTATTCCCAATCAGAGTTGGTTTTGTCCAAATCAACCCCAAGTTACTCTAAATTGGTCTAACTTGGTCCTAAGTTAACCTAATTTGCTCTAACTTGCTCCTAATCTGTGTTAGTTTTCCCTTATGTGGCATATGTTAGACGTAATCTGGAATATCATGACCTAATCCAATCTAACTTCAAATAACTTGCCCAACATTGATCTAATTCAACCCTAATTTGGCAAAACCAGACATGTTTTTCCCAATCATATTTGATTTCTATGAAATCGGAACTAATTTGCCCATATTAGACCATTTCTTCCCTAAACCAGACCTATTTCTTCCCTATTTTCCCAACATTGATTGAAATGAAACTTAATTTGGTCTATACCACACATATTTCTTCCCTAAAATGGACCTATTTCTTCCATGTATGCCCAACTTTGAATTTATTGAACCCTAATTTGGTCTAAAACTGACATGTTTCTTCCTTAAAGAAGACCTATTTCTAATCATTTGCCCAACATTGATCTAAATGAACCCTAATTTGGTCTAAACAAGACCTATTTCTTGCCTAAAAAAGACATGTTCTCCTCAATTAGGCTTGGTTTCACCCAAATTAGACCAAAATCAGCATAAATCAGATTCATTTCATCCCTAAAGTGAGTAAAGTTGTAATATAAAAAAATTTAGGATCTTATCCTATTCATGACTAGGATGATTAGTAAGATTGCTTCCTTACATTTGACTAAACAAGGATAAAGTTATGCCTTAATGTATATTATTAATACACATAACATGAATAACTCAAAGGTAACCCCTTCCATATTTAGGTCTAAAAATAAATATAAAATATTAAGTGGCAACAAGTTCTATAATCAACATCACATATCATAATACACTAATATTAACATAACAACTTAATTATTTGATGAAATGTAAGCAAAATCATTAACTATGTCACATATGCTTCTTTTATTAACTAATATTGGCTAAGATATGTTTAATAATAGGTATAAAGTGTTTAACACATGAATAGGAATAACAATGTAAAATCACATGTCTACAAATATGAATAATATGCCACTACTTAAATAAATAATGTAGTAATGGACTTAATAGGTTAGATAAGTAAAACTTGAAATTATGTGCATAATAATATAGGGAAACTCTTTTGCAAATGGATTGGAGATAATAGGACTCAATTAAGTGAATGTTGGTAATAAATATCTAATATTTTGATAAATATAATGCTAATGAGCCAAAAATCCTAATGGTGTTATAACCCATAAAACCAAATCTCAAAACTCATATATAATGGAAAATTTGGTTTCCTTAGGTCCCATTTAGCTTGGGTGCCAAGTTTGAGATTATTTGGGTAATCCTAGATATCTTTATTCATTTGGAGAAGAAAATACACCTTAAATCATTTAATATTCTAGTCATTTAATCAATCCACTTTGATTTCATAAAGGTTTCACTTAATTTTTTTGTAACAAGAGTGGGTCACCTCTTCATTGATTGGAAAAACTATCTTGAGAGAGATATATACAAGAAGCAGGATATGTACAAGGGGGGAAGGAGGATAAAGAGAACTAAACTAAATTGTACATAAAATCCTCCTCATATTTATAGCTGGACCAAATAGAAAGAATGTCATGATCTATATTAGAAAAAAGTCTGCTACATCTCTTAGACCAATAGTGATAAATGACTAGAGTAGATTGGCATTTAGCTTCCCCTTAAAGCTCATAAGGTCTTCAAAAGAACATGGATAGACATGAAAGCCCTGCTCAAAATTCCTCCATAGGCTTTTAGAAAGAGCACAATCAAAGAAAAGATTATTTGAACTCTGTTCATATTCCTCGCAAAGCTAACATCTGGAAATAAGATGAAACCCACGATATTTTAGAAATTCATCAATAGTAATTTTTCTTAGGAGACCCTTCCGCAACAAGATTGAACATTTCCTGGGAATGTACTTGGGCCAGATCCATTTCCCCCATGTCTTCTTATCCTCCTTATCTCTACATTCATGCCAGAAGTCTTTCTAACTTAGGGTCACTCATGCATTTGAAACTGAGGACATCGTCTCCATTTGAAGGATCATGAAGGTCACTGAAGAACCTCATAATGTCATCAAACCTCTTAACTGAGGGAAAATCCATTTCCTGACAGAGATAAAAGAACTCAGTCTGCAATTTAAACCCTTCCTGAACCTAAACACCAACTAGTTATCAAAAAGGTCCAAGAGGTTTTGTCCCCCTGGTGCCCAAGGATCACTCCATAGCAAGGTACATGAGCCATTCCCAATCTTAAAATTCACCACCTTATTAAAAGAACATATATGCTTAAGGAGGTTTTTCCAGATCCAAGAGTTGAAAGATTTACTCACAATGGACCATACTGAGCCATCTCTAATATATTTGTTGCGAATCCATTACACCCAAAGGGTGTTTTTCTTATTTGGGATGTCCTAGAGATTCTTCAGTAGCCCTGCATCAACCCATTCCTTCACAACTTTGATGCCTAATACATCCTCATCTTTAGGTCTATAGATCATATTCTAAGCAATAGAATGTGAACTCCTTTTAATGTTGTCACACCCAGTTTCTTTGACTGTGGAATGTGGTCTCCTTTTTGAAGTCGTTGGATTTGACTTTGGGCTGATAGAGTTCATCTTAAACCTTGGCCCCAATAGGAAAGTATCTGATAAAGTATTATATCTCTAATTCCCACACGATCTCTCTCCTTGATCCCCTTTTCTTTGACATTCTTTCACCTTTTATTTGTCTTTCATTCTCGAAGAGGTTAAACTCTAATTTCCAAAAAAAATTATGTTTATATAACCTTATCTATCCATTGCTCACATTGCTCTCTATTTCATCATCTACCCAGAACCATGGCCACCATAAACATGCCTTATATTTTGAAACAAACCAATACACGATCCTTGAGGCATCGAAAATATCATCTCTTGCACAAAAACCCCTTTGTTGGGTCTAATGTAGGATCCTGACTTCATTTGTTCCCCTAGATATCTAGTCGGAGTTCTATAGTGTTTCTCCAATCGTCGCACATCATGAAAGTTATCCATAACCCCTCCATAATCTCTAGTAGAGCTTTTGATGCCATCAATTCACCAAAAGAGGTAACTTTTACCATTTTACCTCTTCCACAAGGTTCACAAACAATTTCTAGGTTGTCATCCGTCGTCATCCAAGATTTCTTATTTCTTATCATCTCTGGAGTTGCTAGAAGTCATCTTGTCACCCATATTCTTGTTCCTCCCCTTTTTCTTCAATTTTCCACATTTGTCACTCAACTTTTAATGACATCAAGGGGAAGATTTTGAGTTTTTTTATCACAATTCTTGTTGTGGTCTGGCTCTTTGATATTGATGTTGGTTGGGGGATGATCTTAGATGGTTTTTTTACGAGGAGAGACTACAATTCATCAGTTTGATCATGAATTCTAATACTTGTGTTTTGATGGTGTTCACTGTAGGAGATGATCGAAGGGATGAATACAATTACCTAGTAAAGTCTATAGATTCATATATGTTCCTATTTATTTAGTCTTGTCTTACATGGGCAATTTGGGAATTTCCTCTATGATCTAGATGTCAACCATGCTAATTTGTGCAGCTCTTTGTTGAAAGCCCAATCCATTTGGCCAGTGCTGATTGGGCCACCTCAGCCAGACTTTCCTTGTCTTGGATGATCATGCATGTGTGATATTTCTCTATTTTTTATTGGTCTATATTTTAAAATTTGTACTAAATTAACTATTGCTCAAAAAATTAAAAGACAATATGTTTTGAAACCATAAAAATTGATAGATGGTATCAGTGTCATCTCTTAATTCCAATACAATACATATGTGATTTTGCAAGGATTTTCCTAATTTTTTAGAATTTGTAAAATGCATAACTAATAATCTATAAGTAAAAATAAAGTAAAATAATAATAAAAAGGAAACTTTTAGGGTTTATATAAGTAATTCAAACCTAAAGCTAATCTCATATGTGCCTCTAATAGGTTGCTTGTAGACTGAGCTATAATTAAGGTTTTGACTTTGGACATATGTAGACTTCATATGAGGTATGTTGCATCCCTATTTTTTATATTGAGAAATCACCTATATTTACTCTTTTTCTTGGCCCTTTAGGACACAATATCCTATACACTTTTCTCTCTCTCCTTTTGAGAGGTTGACTCATGTGAGTTTAATGATAAAAATCTTTTGTTGGGTAATCTTTTTAATTCTAATTTTACTTTACTTCATGATGATCTCTAATTGTGGATTTGAACCATGTTGTTCCTTACTGTGAGATGGAACCCTATTTTTTCCCACTTTTGTGGTGGATGTTCCATGTTGTTCATTTATGTGGTGGCAAGGTCATATCCATTTATATGACTGGACTTTCACTTGCCTCTACATTTTGTATGCTTTGTGATTCAGTAGACCTAGGAATGTATAAGTGCATTGGTTTTATTGGGTTATGTGCCCTTTATTTTTGGGATGGAGGGTATGTGCCCCATACCATGGGTTAGTGCCCTTTATTTTTGGGATGGAAGGTATGTGCCCCATACCCTAGGTTATGTACCCATGTTATTTTAGGATGGAGATAGTGTGCCTCATGCCCAGGTTTTGTGCCCACTTATATTGGGAGTTTGGTTATGTTCCTTAATCTATCATGTTTTAAGGTTATGAGCCTTAGCCACCATTTTTATTTATATTTCACTAGTGTTATGTCTATGTTACATTCATGCAGGTTGATTGATGTTGTTGATGGGCTATGTGCCCTACATTCTTCATATGTGCTTTTGTGGAAAAACTCTTATGTTTTATTAATGGAAAGTATTTCTCTTGATTATCATCTTATTGCAACTCATATTCTCTTGATATCCACTTGGATAGTACTTTCCTCTTCTATGGGAAGCCTTGTTAAATTTGATGTCCTTTTTCCATCATGTTTCTAAATTCCCTATTAACATGGACATACCGACTTTTATGTTGACAACTTTAATTTTTCTTCTCTTGTTGGGTATGCTTCCAAGCACAAGTTTATGACTTGGAAAACTTGACATGGTAACATGGACCTGGCTAGGTGGAGCTCTCAGGGAGATAGACTTGAGATAGTTGAATATCCTCTACTTAGATCATGATGTTGTAACTTTCATGGAAACCCATATGGGATATGATGATGTAGTTTTGTAAAATTGTATACAATCATGATTTATTGTTTTGTTTTTATACATTGGTACTTTATGGAACTATTTGAGAAATGGAAAAATTACACCTATTCCAGCATGCCTTTTCAGTATGTTTGGATTAAATGGGTTTTATTCCTCAAATGTAGTAGGGAGTGGATCCCCTCTCGGGTCCCACTCCTTACAAGATGGTATCAAAGTCATGGTATTCAGAATCTGACTATTTCAATTTTGCCTCCCTAAATAGAACCCTCATCCTACATGGTCACTATCTAAATGAGATGTCTATCCTATAATTGACCTATATTATTCAAGAGATGGTGAAAGGTCAATTTAGCACCATATGAGGTACACATAAGAATCTTGATGAGTAAACTCTAGTGTGAGGAGACCCTTAAAATCATATGTAGGTTTGTTGTAATATATCTCTTTGGAATATATGAATTTTGACTTTAGGATGGAGATAGGTATGGGGATGGAAAAGTAGTAGGATAATTAGAGGTCATTATGGAATACTTTGTGCTCAGATCTTGCAATTGATTTTGGACCACTTTTTGTTTCATGTTGAATAGATTTAATCATAAAAAAATATTATTTTCCATTATACTATTATGTGTACAAAAGAAAATTTTATGGATTTATCAACATTTTCTCAAACTGAGTCACAAAGAAGAGACATATGAAGTTTGATATAGAAACCCTAGATGTAGTTGGAATGGAAATCAGAAACCCTAGTTTTGAGTGGAAGTGATGACTAGGATATTAACTCTTATGCTAAAGGTTTAGCTGACATACCCTTATATACCCTATGACTTTTTGGTTTCATGTGAATCCCAGGGTTGTTAGATTACTAACACATGGCTATCCCTTCATATTTCTATAGGATTTCTCTGACTGTCATGCCTCAAGAAACTTATCCAGAACCAATCCACAATCTTTAGCCTATCTTTCGATGCCATCAATTTGCCAAAAGAGGTAACTTTTACCATTTCCCTTCTTTTACCTCTTCCATGGGGTTCATGAATGATGTCTAGGTTTCCATTCTCCATCACCCAATATTTCTTGTTTCTTATCTTCTATGGAGGTCCTTGAAGTCATCCCATCACCCAGCTTCTTGTTCCTTCCTTTTTTCTTCAGTCTTCCACATCTGTTGCTTAGCCTGTAATGGCATCATGTGGAAGATTTCAAGTTTCTGATCATAGTTCTCCTTGTGGTTTGACTCTTTGAGATCGATGCTAGTTGGTGGACAATCCCATATAGTTTTCCTATGAGGAGGGACTCTGATTTCTAAGTTTGATCCTTGGTTCCAAGACCTTGTATTCTATGGGTGTTCATCGTAGGGGATGATCGAAGGGATGAAGATAATCACTGAGTAAAGTCCTTAGATGCCTATATATTCTGATTTATTTTGTCTCATGTTGCATGGGGAATTTAGAAATTTCCCCTCAGATCTAGATTTTAACCATGCCAAGATGTGTGGCTCGCTTGTAAAAAGCATAGTCCATTTCTTTGATGATGATTGGGCCACCTCAACTGGATTTTCTTGTCTTGGATGATCATGAACATGTGGTATTTCTCCTTTTTATTGGTCTATACTTTAAAAATTCATATAAATTAATTATAGCTCAAAAAGTTGAAAGAAAGTATGTTTTGGAATAAGAAAAATAATAATTCATCCAATGGTATCATTGTCATAGTCTAGTTCCATTACAATAATTATGTGTGTTTTCAAGGATTTTTCTAATGGTTTAGAATTTCTAAAATTAATAACTAATATTTATAACTGAGGAAAATATAATAAAATATGATATGATCTATGAAAATTTGATCATTAAAATAATGTGGTTTTGATACCCTAATTGAATAATAATAAAAAGGTGATTTTTAGGGTTTATACAAGTAATGTAAACCTAACCCTAAATTCATATATGCCTTTAATAGGTTGCTTGTGGTCTAAGATGGAATCAGAGTTTTGACTTGGACATATCTAGACTTCATATGAGGTATGTTGCATCCCTATTTTTCATATTGAGCAATCACCTATATTTACTCTTTCTCTTCGTCCTTTGGGACACAATATCCTACAAATGTTCTCTCACTCCTCTTGAGAGGTTGACTCATGTGAGTTTGATAATAAAATACTTTTTAATAAACATTTTGATTTTGAATAATACTTCACCTCATGATGAACTCTTATTGTGGATTTGAACCTTTTTCTTCCTTATTGTGAGATGGAACCCTAATTTCACCCACTTTTGTGGTGGATATTTCATGTTGTCCATTTATGTGATGGCAACCTCAGTTCTATTTATATGACTAGATTTTCACTTGCCTCGACATGTAGCATGCTTTGTGATTTAGTAGCCTAAGGGATGTGTAAGTACATTGATTTTATGGGGTTATGTGCTCTTTATTTTTTATGGAGATTATGTGCCCCATACCTTGGGATATGCGCCCATGTTATTTTAGAATGGAGTTTATGTGCTCCATACCCGAGTTTTTTACCCACTTTATATTGGGAGTCTGGCTACGTGCCTTACTCTATCATGTTTTAACTTTATGAGCCTTAGTCACATTTTTATTTATATTTCGCTAGTTCTATGTCTATGTCACATGCATTCATGTTGATTTGTCTTGTTGATGGGTCATGTGTTCTAAATTATTTATATGTTTGTTGTGGCACAACTCTTATGTTTTAGTAATGGCAATTGTTTTTCTTCATTGTCATCTTATTACAATTCATATTCTCTTTATATCCACTTGAATAGTACTTCCCTCTTCTATGGGAAGCCTTGTAATATTTTATGTCCTTTTTCCATCATGTTTCTCAATTCCCTACTAACTTGCACATACCAGTTTTTATATTGACAACTTCCATTTTCCCTTCTCTTCTAGGGTATGCATCCAACCCCATACGTAGAACTTGAAAGACTTGACATGGTGACATGGACCTGTATAGGTGGATCTCTCAGGGAGATAGACTTGAGATAGTTGAATATCCCTCTACTTAGATCCTAATGTTGTAACTTTAATGTAAACTCCATGTGGTATATGATGAAGTACTTTTGTAAAATGGAATATAGTCATGATTTATTATTTGTCAGCGATATACTTTTCTTGTATACCACTATTTGAGAAATGAATAAAAAATTACACCTATTCCACCATACCTTTTTAGTATGTATGGATAACATGGATTTTACTCCTCAAATTTAGTAGGGAATGAATCACCTCATGGGTCCCACTCCTTACAAATGTTGGTTTATTTTCATTCCTCACCTACATCACAACTATCTTGACCTTGTGTAGACCTAGTTCACCTAAGTTGATCTAGACTGAATTAAAGTGCACCTACTTTGATTTAGTTTACCCTAATATGCATATGCTAAAACTAATTTGGCATAACATGACATAAAAAATGTGAATTTTGCTTATTTGCTCGACATTGACCTAAATGACCCCTAAGTTGGCAAAATCAAATTAGACTGTAATTTGGTATACACAAAACATATTTCTTACCTAAACAAAACCTATTTAAATATATTTGTCAAACATTCATCTAAATAAACCCTAACTTGGTCTAAACTAGATAGAATTCCTGAAATGAGGACTTATTTGCCCAAATTAGACTTATTTCTTCCCTAATTCAGACCTATTTCTCCACTATTTGCCCAACATTGCTTAGTATTAATGATACCTATTTCTTCTCTAAGCCATGCATATTTGTTCCTTATTTCCCCAACATTGATCTAAATGAACCATAATAATTTGGCAAAATTAGACATATTCCCAAATTAGAATTGGTTTTTCCCAAATCAGAACTAATTTTCCCAAAGTAGACCTATTTCTGATATGAACTCGGCCTAATTCTTCTCTATTTGCCCAACTTTGAATTAATTGCACCCTAGTTTGGCCTAAACCAAACCGATTTCTTCTATAATAAATATCAATTTCAACCTATTTGCCCAACATGGATCAAAATGAACCTTAATTCGGTCTAGACTGATCTATTTCTTGATTAAACAAGATATGTTTTCCTCCATCAAACTTGGTTCACACACACTAGACTTGAATTGGTATAAATCATATTAAATTCATCCCTAAAGTGAGTAGTCTTGATTTATTTTCATTCCTCACCTACATCACATGTATCTTGAATCAATGTATACCTGATCCAGTACAATTTGATCCAGTTTGATTTAAATTGCACCTGATTTGATTTTGTTTTCTCTAGTATCACCTATGTTAAGCCTAGTTTGGCATAAGTTGACATAAAAAGTGTGAATTCCCTTGATTTGTTTAACATTGACGTAAAGATCCCTAAATTGGCAAAACCAAACTAGAATTCTAATTTGGTCTAAAATAGAACCATTTCTTCCCTAGAAAGGATATATTTCTACCTATGTGCCCAACATTGATCAAATGAACCCTACACTGGTATAAAAAAGACGTATTTGTTGCATAATCAAGAAATTGTTTCCTCATTCAGAGTGTTTCACCCAATTAGACCTAAATTAGCCTAAATCTGATTCATATCATCCCTAACACAATTTATATTAATTTATTTTCATTCCTCACCTGCATCACACTAATCATGACCTAGTGTAGACCTAATCCACCAATAATTTGATCTAGTCTGATTTATATTGCACTTGATTTGATTTGGTTTACCCTAGTATACCCTATGTTAAACCTAATTTGGAATAACATTACATAACAAAATGTGAATTCCCTTAAATTGCCTGACATCAAACTAAATGATCCTTAAGTTGAGAAAACTAAACAAGACCTATTTCTACCTTTTTTCCAACATTGATCTAAATGAACCCTAACTTGGTCTAATCATACCTTTTCCTTGCCTAAACAAGAATTGTAATCCTCATTTATAGTTGGTTTTTTCCAAGATAGATCTAAATTGGCCTAAATCAGATTCATTCATCCTTAAAGTGAATAATACTAACTTATTTTCATTTCTCACTGACATCACACCTATCATGACCTAATGTATACCTAATCCACCATAATTTGATATAGCCTAATTTAAATTGTACCCTATTATTTTAGTTTACCCTAATATGACATATGTTGAACCTAATTTCTCTAAACATGACACAAAAAGTAAATTCACCTGAATTTTCCCAATATTGATCTAAATGATCCCTAAGTTTGCAAAATCAAACCTAATATAACAAATACTTGATGACACTTGCATATAATAGGATATTCATGTAATTTTCCAAAAAAAAGGGATATTCATGTGCTATGGCATTGACCACACACATAGAGAGATATATACTAAATTATGGCGTCCGACTTTTGTTTAGATGGTCTTGGATAGCAATATGACGTCAATATAGGATATCATAATGAATCAAAAATATATCCAGTATTGAGTTTTAGAACATAAGGAAAAAACATGTTAATTGTCCAACTTCAACTAAACAAAACTTTCAAATGCCTACTAAAGTTACAATCAATTATTTTTAGCTTCTCATCCATTTCAACGCAAAATTCAAACATAAGAAAAAACATGGAGGAATGGCTAGAGAGGAAAAATCTATCCCAATCAAATATTTACATGATGCGAAGTGTATAAATGAATGAACCCTAATCTACCTTCATCCTACAAGTGAATGACATACACTCCTTTTAAGAGAGAGGGTCTTCCTTTTAAGAGAGAATATATGGAGAGTGTATGGTGACTAATTTGTAGAATAGATGTAATTTTTGAGCTTACGTATCAATGTCTAGTCATACATTAAGATTTTTGTTATAGTAAACGGAAATGTTTCCACAAAACATATATTCCAATGCTTATACAACACATCCTAAGTAGAAAATGGAACAAAAAATGTTTCTAATCATCCTTGCATATTATAGGCTGGGTTTAACTCATGAGCATGCACATGTTAGTCAACAAGATCTGCATAAACATTTGTATCATGTTTTCCTGGATTATTTATATAAAATCTAATCACATAATTAATGGTCAATTTCAACAAAAAAAGATTTCAAATTCATAAATATTTCACAAACTAATCGATCATAGGAGTGCAAACATAATTTGTAGTTGATCAAACATTTCCACAGATCACATGCACTATTAATTATAACGGTGTAGTTTATCACATCTTAAGTAGAAATTTTTGGCATATGAAAATATTGAGAGGGCAAGGTGAAGTAGATCACATGGTAGGGATCTTAGATGAAGGGAGACTTACCTACTTCATCAATTAAAGTGTTATATATTTAAAACTATATAAAAGTTATCTTAGATGCAAGTGGTTATAGATGAAGGAACCCTTACCTACCTTAGTATCTCAAGAGAGTGGTATAGACTGCAACCATAACTATCAGATGTAATCATCACCCAAGTAGAAAGTAAAATACCTCTCAGGTAAGTAGAACATAGAAGCACATACATTTTTTTTAACATCCTTGTATGTTATATGCTACTGCTGAGATTAAAAAATTCATAATAAGACATAGTAAGATACACCACATTAAGGTGTAGAGTGAATTAAACCCTTGAACATTATGAAATTGATTGCACACATAGCCAGATTCATACTAAACTATGGCATCCAACTTCAATTTAGATGGCGGTCTTAGATAGCAGCAGTATGAGGTCAATTTATGATTTCCCGTTGAATCACAAATATAACTACTATTGAGGTTTAAATATCAGGATAAAACATGTTAATTGTACAAATTCAACCAAATAATGAACTCAACTTCCATTATTTAATGGTAGCAACATTTTATTGTTTTCAATTATAAAGTGCCATGCATGTGCATGTATGTGTTAACTTGCAAAGATGAAACTAGATACCGTGCAAGGATAGTGATGGTAAAATTTGAGTATACAGATGTAATAGGAGATCATGGATGGAGAGTGATGGTAAAATAAGAGATTTAATAATAATTTACATACTATTTAAATGTTTTATATGTATACATTTCCTATCAATAAACACTTTTAAGTTCTAAAAATATATATTATGGTAAATAATCATATATAACACATGCATAGTTTCATCTTGGGATATATTTTTTAGCACTTTATATATATATATATATATATATATATATATATATATATATATATATATATATATATATATATATATATATATATATATATATGGTCACGTTCCAGTGAGAAACACCCTACACTGAGAGCATGAGAGGTATTTTAATAACAAAACATTTATGGCTACACTTTAAAAAATTAATCATATAGATGGAAAGATCATCAATTCATTTACCTTACCTTATAAATCACTACAATAAAATATGTTGTACATATCCATATGTACAATATATACTTTTTATATCCAACACTCATCCTAAAATTCATTCTAGATTGTTGTAAAATTTTCTATTTCTATGGATGCTATACAAATCCGATTGTGATGAGATTTTGTAGGAAGGTAAATACTAAGGTATACGTTTAGTCCATATGGTTTGATTATGAAAAGTTGATCACCATAGGGATTTATTCAAATGCCTCTCATGCTCTCACTAAGGTTTTTTTCTCACAGGGTCGTTTCCATATATATATATATATATATATATATATATATATATATATATATATATATATATATATATATATATATATATATATATATACACAGATATATATATATACATATATATATGTGTGTGTGTGTGTTTGTGTGTGTGTGCATTAGTTGTTGCTAAAGTATGCATTCCAAACTATGTAAGTATATGTTACAATTTTGATGTTAAAATTGAATAATACTCATGATGATTTAATGATGTGATATGCACATTATATATATATCTATGTATATATATAATTACTTACATAATGCATGAAAAAATATATGTCATTTCATTACTATGTTGGAAACAAACTATATTACACTTAATGTTATTTAACAACACATACACAAATGATATATAAAATATATGTATATAGTGTTGTTTAACACATATATGTGTATTGTTGATCATAACATGCACATATTTCTTTATAGTTTCTATCTTTTCCAATTCTATCTCTGACCAAAAAATTAAAATGTATAACTATAAATCTATTATACTATCTATTTATAAATCAAAAGATAATGACCATTTCTTACCATGAATTGTCTCCATGACAGTATATGGTGGCAACATAGTGGTATGTCTATATGTGGCTAACTAAAAGGATGGAGTTAGTGCAAATCTTACATTGTCATTGATAGAAGAGTGGACATTGAGCATATGGTGTGGCTGAGTGGTGCAAATTGGGATGGAGTTTAAAACCCCAAGAATGCTTGTTGAGGGGTTATGTTTACAGGCGTTGGGTTTGGACGAAGGGTATAAGAGACTTTTCATCAGCATTTGGGTGGATTTCGATCGAGGGAGATCATATATAAGACTAAAGATGTGAAAACCCCTTCCTCCGTTTACTCCCCATTGAAGGCAAACTATAGGGACACGTACCGTTATTTAATTTTATTAAAAAAATAGATTTTATAAACCACAACTTATAACTAACAATTTAATTTCCTAACTTGTTTGATACCAAAGGATGTTTATTTATCCTCGAAAGGGTCTACATAATTTTCCAATATAAAGGTACTACAAGAGAGGTAACTCTATTATAAAAGGGAAGATTATATCATGAATTATTATCTAAGTACTCCTCTATGACTTCAACTTTGTGATCTATAACGTATTCATATTGACCTCCATATCTACATATCTTTAAGTAAGTTAACTACGCAAAATGTAGACCAACAAAACATGTGGTCAATATGTTACTATAGTGTATAAGTGGGTGCATACATAAATGTGCATGTATGATTATCAACATATATTACCCAACACATATGAACTTGCATTGTCATGTAACTATTCTAACCCATGCTTTTCAGACACCTCATGTGTAACTCATTTATTTGGCCATCATTAAATTCATATGATCTACCCCTTTCTAGGTTTAACCTTGGGTTCAAACTATTGTATTATGTGATACACATAAGAGTTATATTTATTATTGGAATTAAATAAACATTTGACCAGTTTATCATAAGATAAAGTACTTTGGAAATCATTTGGGAATTCATCAATAGTCAAAATATTTTCATGTATTCATAAAATAAGCATGTACCTTAAATGAAGAAACCATGAAATATTATCCATGTACTTCAATTATGTATGCAATCCAAACAATCAAGTGTGGATTCAAACAATTAGTCAATATGCTAGTATGTATAACACTAGGGTGTCACCATTTTATATAAATTATTTACAATAGGGTCTAGCCGAGGTGTAAATCCTATGGGTATTGTATTAGGGTGATATTAGTGTCAGGGTTCCCAAAATCCTATTTCCCATATACAAAGTCTAAATACTTGGTGGCCCTAAGAGCACATCATTATAACCCTAAACTTGTATTTATCATGATATCACATTATCATTCAATAATATTAGATTATAACATAAAATGAATGTACTCAACATTGTAACAACTGATTCATCAAAACTGTGGTTTACCTATATCCATTACTTTATATTTATGCATAAAAATACTTATGCACATAAAGCATATTAGTTGTTAAATCTATTTTATTTGTACTCAATGTATTTTTGGATCAAGTAAGTATATCAATTCATTATTATCTGGGATCAAATTTATTTATCGATTTATTGTAAAATAAACATTTATTGACCTACATGAGAGTGCCACATCATTAGATAATCCTACTTATATGTGGACTCAAGGCAAGGTCATGGCCAATGGAAACTTGCCACATCAACACCAACCTTTAGCGCGGACTTAGTTTTTAAGGGTCACAAAAAGTTGTTATTATCCATGTATCATGTATCCAATTGTCATGAAAAATATGGGAACATAGGTAAAACTTTCACTGAGATTCTTCATCCCTTTCATTGGCTCAGCTTAAGCTTATAACAACTATGGAGGATGTCAACTTGGTAGTTGATTCTCATCTCTAGTCCTTGTCTTTATCAATCATAATCTTTCCCATTGCCAGTGACCTTTGCTGAACCTAGATCGTCCCAGGTGCTTTTTGTGGTACAACCTTAACCCAACTAGGAAGGGTATTGTTGCTCGAATACTCACTACATTGCACAACTTGATTTTTACAAGAATGAAATCAAGATCCACTCGAGCATCCAATCCACCTAAAGTGAATATTCCTCTAGTGGTACATATGGCTATGATCATCCTTAGGGATGAACATATAGGAATCTCGAGAGTGAAAATGCAAAGAAATAAACAAATTCCTAAGAATCGTTTGAGCAAGAACTGTCTAATGCAACAAAACTAGATTAGGGTTTACAAGTTTATACCTTATCATGGAATAGGTTATAAGGATTCAACTTGTAATGCTCAGTGTAGATATAGACCCCCTAATCTATGCCTCACTGGAATTTCATTAGATCAACAGTTGGAAATACTTTTTGTGATTATTAGCACTCTTAGAGATACCTTTGGATGTGTGCAGAAAATTGATTCTCAATGGCTAAACATAGAGATATCTCAATGACTGTCAATGGCAGATTATGGGAATCTACCAGTTGTTTGCAAAGATCCCAAGGTCATGGAAATGTCTCTATTCACCCTAGATCTGACCCTGAAGTCAATTATGGCAAATCAACAAATCACACCAATCTATTGTGCACATCTGTGGTGAATCACATTATTCTACCACTGGGATTCCCACCTCAATTTGTGTTCTCTAGGTGGAAGATCACATGAATATTCTTGGGAGATCTTCTCCTCAATTTGTGTTCTTGACAAATTGTGTTGTTCATCAAGCCTTTAGTGGATCACGTCGTTTCGTGTCACCTCGTTTGCATGCTTTCGATAAAGAAATTTGTTTGGACAAATTTGTTGTGTGAGCTCGTCTCCACGATATCTACATGAGCACTTGAAGATAGTTAGAATTTCTAGTCTTTTTCTCTCCTTCATTCTCCCTCTCTCTCTCTAAGTTTCTCTTAGGGTTTGCTAAACCTTGGAGGAAACAATGAGATATATGAGTGTGTGACCTGAAGGCCTCCTCTCATATCATATATATAGAAGAGTTGAGAGATGGGGTTTCCCAAACCTTATTTGTCGAAGTTGTGGACTCCCTGGCTTCTGGAAACTTATTTCTTAAATTTGGGTTCACATTTTATTAAAATTCTCACAACTTATTTCTAGTTCACTAGATTTTTTTAACAATTACATTAAGGTCCAATATAGTCTTTTTTCATGCTATCTCTATGTGTGTGACCATGTAGGTACCATACTACAATGGAAATGGATTCACTAGTCAATGTTAAGATCCATAAGCAATTAGAGGTGTCTAGCTACACATCATTGCTACCTAAGTAGTAGGATTGGTCAGACAAGACTAAACCATCAACAACTAGTGTTACCATGGTGTATAATCAAGATTAAACTTGAGGCATGGCACATCGTCCTAGTTACATTCACTCCTAGTTGTTTGATCTCCAAGTATATTAGCAAGATACATGTAAGCTCAGTATTATATATTGATTCACATGAACATGGCCATGCATTTCTCTGGATCCTCTTGTCAAGATGCCCTTGATATCGCTCCTATTATATGTGAGGGACAAATTTATTCTACATCACTCACAATGTGTAGCATGATTCTCATCACACCAAATCACTACCTTATTTGGCAACCTTCTTCAAGAGTGTGTTGGTGGGTTCAGAGCATGATGATTGATAAATCGTCATTGTAGTGACTTCAGGTTGAAGGACCAAAACACCACTATAGCATTTGGAGTCAATAATGACTATCATATAACAGTTCATGAATCACACTCAAGGAGGGCCTATCCAACACACCTTTTCTCTAAACAATATCTATGTGTCTGACTTGGTATCTAATGCCTGTAAACCACCAAACATGGTCATTTGTCACCATACATACTAGTCTCACACATATTAAGAATAATCTTCTTAGTACCCATTGGGATCTCGTGTTTAAGTCACACACTTGAAGTCCCATGGCTTGGAATCAATCATTTTAAGGACATTTATTATGTACATCACTGTTGCAATAGTTCAATGTGCATCAATAAATTGGAATTGCCTATATTAATCAAATTAGAAGTGCAAAATATCCTTGTAGACAACATCTAATGATTATCTCTTAGGGCATACACCAATAGTCTCCCACCCTGCACTAAATCAAATCACTCATATACCTTATACCAAATGATATATCATGACCATCATGCTTCTACTGCAATATTGCCTTAATCTAGAGATCAACAGACTTAATCTCTATCAGTATCATGTAGATCTTCTCATCTCCTTGTTGAATGATTTCTCATATGAGATGAAAGTATCAAAGAATATATTTGGAATACATATATCATTAGGGTTCCTTGTCTAGCATGATATCCCCATTATTTTCATAGTAATTTTTACTATGACATCAATTCTAGGAATTACCCTAAGTTGGTCAAATGAACTTCATGATCCATACAACTTCCTTTGTAGCATCTAATTCAACATCATATTCAGTTTGGAATTGCTCATTATATCTATCTTGGAACTCTTCCACTTGATAATACCACCATTGAGAGAAAACATAGAACCATATTTTGGTCAGTAATCATCCTTGTGGATTTAGAATATTGAATTGTGGAACTCTCTATAACTAATTATTCCTCACATCTTTATCATTAGTTATTTTCAAGTACTTTAGAATGCTCTATACTACAATTCAACGACCTTTACTCGAATCTTCTTGACATGCTTCTCATGCTCAAGGAATATGAGACATCTAGACGTGTACATAACATTTCATACATGACAGATTTAGTGTGAAGGCATATGGAATATAACTCATGCAGTCTCGTTCTTCCAAAGAGTTGGGGAAATTGACCCTTGAAATACTTACCCCGTGAGACATGGATAAGTTCCCTTTCTTGAAGTCTTGCATGTTGAACCATTTCAACACTCTAACAACTTATGTTATTTGAAATACAAGAAGCCTTCTAGATCTATATCTATAGATCTAGATACCTAGAATATAGGTGGATTCCCCTAAGTCTTTCATTGAGAGACTATTTCCCAACCACATATTCATATTTTGTAGTCATAATATCATTTCCCATGTGTAGTATATCATCCATGTATAATATGAGGAATACTACAATGCTCTCACTAACATTCTTGTAAACACTAGGTTCATCTTCATTATTGATGAAACCAAACTCAATGAATGATTCATCAATATGAAGATTCTAGCTTTTGGATGATTGCGTCAACTTATATATTGTCCTCTACAACTTGCATACCTTCCGATCATCCTTTGAGATTCAAAACCCTCAATTTGTTTCATATATAATTCCTCAAACACATTCCCATTATAGAATGCAATTTTGACATCAATATGCCAGATCTTGTAGTCGTGGTATGCTACAATGGCAATTATGGTCTAATAGACTTGACCATAGGGATTACTCAGAAAGTTTCATCATAGTCAACTGTTAGATAAATGGTGAGCTCTAGTGGGTGGGGGTGAATAGAGCTAAAAACACTTAAACCAAATTCATTAAAACTTCAAGTAATATCACAAGATAAAGTTGCTTATATGAAATTTGAGTGCAACTAAACAGACATGGCAAGGATGAGAGAGACTGAACAAGCACATGTAACATAAGCTATGTATAGTAGTTCCAAATTCCAAATGAGGATATGTACGTCCACTACCTAAAGAGGTCAACCTCTAGGATTTTTCAACCATGTCTCACTCATTATATTTCATTATAAGAGTTACAACATATGACCTTTTTTTCTAGGACAAGGATACCTAGCCTTCCCTTTGAGGACAAGGGAGACAATAACCTTACAAAGGACTTACCTATCCATGACCAAGAGTCTTCTACCTTTTCAAGGACTACCCATTCTTGCAATGAGTCTTCCGCCTTCACCAAGGACTTACCGACACTTACTACAAGTCTTCCACCTTCAAGGAATTACCCACTCTTGATTTGGATCTTCCTCCTTTGACTTCAACTTCTCTAAGAAGAAGCTTTCACTAAGGGACTCCTTCCCTTATTATTCTTCACCTCTCTTAGCCAAGAGACAAAATCTTCATCTTCATGGTAGAATTGAGAGATTGGGAGGTGGAGGAAGTGACAGCCTCACAAGATATACATGTAGGACTAGATCTCTTACAAATCTACTACTTACTCTAATATATGTAGCAAGTGATTAAGGTTGAGGGTGGAAGGAGGATATTGGAGGCACTCAACTATAATATATGGTCCTTCATAGTTCTTGGGTAACCATGGGATGAAGCCCAACGGGTCCTATTTATAGGTGAGGTTGCCTACTAGCTAGTAGAGACACTTAGGGATGAATTCTAGTTATTCGAGGTGTTGTAATAGATATATTTTTTATTTTTGCAACACTCCAATGGTTAGAAACACCAATATGCACTTTTTATATACTTTTATCAATTGGGTTATCTTTTGGGAAACTCGGTCGATGGCACTATGTGACAAAACAATTTTGAGTTGTCGATCGAGTTTATCCATGATGAAACTCGGCCGATGATATATGAAAATGCGGTTCCACTTTCAGAGACTCTTAGAACAGCTGGAGTCATAAGTCCCCAAGTTCATACCAAAACCTAGAACTTAATCTTATTCCAGGGTTAAGAGGTTATAAACCTTAGTCTTTAGGGTTTAGCCAGAGTAGGATAAGGGTATGCAATTTAGTGACCCTGAATATGTTAATGCATGCATAAATTACCTAACATGTAGAATATAAATTAATGTTACCTAATACCTTCAAATTAAATATAAGATCAATGAAGGGTAAATAGGATATGTCACATGAGGTAATTATGTGCATAAAAGGACAAGGTGTCCATAATTGAGAATAATGCTATATAATTCCTAAAAATATGAAATAAATAAACTTATGTGAGATAATGTTAGAGAAGATACGTTCTAGATCTTTCCTTAGCCTTTTAGAATAAGGAAGAGATAAAAGGATGAATAATAACTCTATAAGCAAGGTAATGCAATATTGAATTAGTTATTAAGAGAAATAATGGAAATACTACATAATGGGCTAAAATTAATAAAAGAGGAAGTAATTAGATAAGTATAGCTTCATATTCGATTTCTTTGAGTTCAAGCTTACTTGAATGATAAGTTTCACCAATTTAGGATAATAATGATCACATTTAATTTATTTAGAAAAAAGGTATTTTCCTTTAAAATATAAAATTAAATACTTAGTGACTCCAAAAGTGGAAAATAATCTAAGATTCGTAATCTACACATTAAAATATGACTTTGTGCAAATTTTCATTCAATTTGGAGAAAGTTTGATTAAAGGTGAATTGAGGAGAAACAAAGCGTGTAGAACCTTCAAAATATTAAGTAAATTAATAAACAACTCCAACATGTAAAATTGATGGCAAATACGTATCCAAAGCACTTAATGTGACTTATGGCTGAAGTTTCATCAAATTTGGATAATCTTATAACCATTAATGAAGGAGGAAATAGAAAATAAGACTTGATTTATTTAATACATTAAAAGTTCCCAAAAGGCATAACTAATTGCATATTCGGATTCCTCATATCCAAAATAGAGTAGGTGCTAAATTTCATTAATTTTGTAGTTTGTTTTCACCCTCAAATGAGGAGAGAGAAAAAGTTAAATAATTATGTATGTCACTTTAATCCGATTAAGATTTGGAATGGAATTTATGTGTCACACACCCCTTAGATGCACGGATGGTTTCCAACTATTGGATCAGGATCTGATGACCCATAAGTCATCACTAACCTTGCCCCAAATAGGAATGTTCCACATACATATTGTGATTTTCAAACTTGAATTTCTCCTTCAACATTTGATCAATCTTCGAGATTTCTTCGTTGGTGTGTTCCTCTTTAGATTCTACATAACCTAAGCCCCAACATGTGATCTAGTTTTCCTTTTTGGAAATTTTCCCACTTTGCTTCCTAAGCTTCTTGAAGCTCCCTAGCCATCAAATCCTAAAGCACAACCCCATCTATATATAGTGGTACACCCTGCATCCTCAGCTCTTGTGCAATTACTTGCTCACTTCAATTTGCTCATATCCTTCACGCACAACCACTGTGATCATGTTCTTTGATCTATTCGTATGGTGGAATGTTCTCTCCCTCTTCTCCATCTTTGACCGAATTGGCCCTCTCGGTGAGTTTCCGATCCCTCACTCTGTCTCCATGGCTTCATTTCATCGTTTGGCCTCGTATGTCAGTTTTGCCCAATTTTCAGTCGAGCTTTACTTCTCGGTTCTGTAGCTATGTCACTCGAGCGAGGGAAAGAGATGACCCCAGTGATCTTCCTTTTGTCACCCTTTCCTGGCATTGCTCCTTCTTTTTCACGTGGGGTCAAAAACATATATTTTCCCTTATTTTGTTTGCGTCGAGTTTCGCTGAGTTGTTTGAGTGGTCGGCCGAGTTGGCCAGGCCTGATTGGGCCAACTCGAATGCATGGACCACTCTCCCTCACTCTCTTTCTCTCTCTATCACTTTCTCTCTCTCTTTCTCTCTTGATGATTAATGCTGGCGTGGAAATTTCTAAGAGGTTGATTTTGAAAACTTCATAACTAGTTACCAGCTTATCCAAAAATTATAAATAAATGGTCATTGGATTCTGAAAAATAAGAGCTATCTTATGGTGTTAGTTTTGTTGCCTAAATCCAATGATGAAAATATGTGATTTTTTTTGGATAAGGTAAAATATTACTAAAATAAAAAAAGTATAGGGGACAAAATAAAAACCTCGTATACTATATAAGCATTACAAGTGACCCCACATTCTCAGCGCCATGGTGCCCACACCAACCATGCTCTTTGGATAATGGATTAATCTAAATAAGTAATAACTTGCAAAACTCATAACTAAATATCTAAATTTATAAAAATATAATAAAATATGTTTTGAAATCAGAATCTAAAACATGGTCTGGTTTTGATAAACTAATTCACTAATATTAAAAAAGGCAATTTTTAGGGTTTCGAATAATCAATGTAATTCTAACCCTAATTTCACATACATGATAATAGGTGCTTTGGAAACCTAGATTTGGATCTAGAAATGACTTTGTACTGTTAGACTCTGTGGAGAGGTATGCTTGCATCCTCTATTATTCTTATTGAGAATAACATATCTTTATCATTATCATAGTCCTATGGACATTAACCAACACCATATCTTGTTATTTTAGAAAATATGCTTCATATGAAGTACCTTTTATTTGTTATTAATCTTTGGACATTCTTTTGGTCTTTTCTCATGATTTTTTTATGATATGGTGACATGTGATATCTTTTTTCCCACTTTTGTGGTGATTTCTTAGATAGTCATTTATGCGGTGACAAATCTTATTATTTTGAATATACTTTTTGCTTGCCTCTGTATTAAGCATGTTGTGTGACTCAGTATCCCTAGAGTAATATAACTACATTGGTTTTCGGGTTATGTGCCCTTATTTATTTTTGGGATGGAGGTTATGTGCCCCATACCCGGGTTTCAAATTTATGAGGATTGCCCCACATTTTTATATATTAGGAGTTTGGATATGTGCCAATCTCTATTAGGTTTCAAGTTTATGAGGCTCGGCCGTATTTATTATTATGTTGTTCTAGTGATATGTTTATCTCATCTACATGGAGGTTGTTATGGGTTTTATGTCCAAAAAGAATATATGTGCTTTTGCGGCACCACTTTAGCTATTTATTTTATGGCAAGTATTTTTTTATCATCTTATAGTGATTCTTTCCTCTTATGCCCATTTCGGTAGTTATTACCTCTTTCATGGGAATAATTTTATACTTGATGTCCCTCTTTCCTAATATATATTGCTCAATTTCTTTTTTTTGCATGCACATACTAGTTTTTGGTTGATATTCTCTTTTCTTTTCCTTTTGTGGGGTATGCTTCCAACCCTAGGTGTTGGACTAGGAGAAGAAAATCAAGGAGGACCTGGGCCACAACAAGTGTAGTTGACCTCATGGGAGACTTTGATTGAAGTTGTTAGTTAATCTTCAACTAGTCCTATATGTAGTTAGTTTACCTTTATATCACTATGTGGTGAAAGACCAGTTATGTTAAGAAGATTTGTAATGCTTAGATGCATCTTTACTTCCGCTGCTACTTTGTGTGATGATACAATCATGTTGAATAAATTGGTTTCATCCCTTTCGAGAAAAAGTTTTTATTGGTGTGTTGTTTGGGAGGTTGCCTTTTTATGATACAATCATGTTGAATAAGATTTTTTCTAAGCTTAATTACAATTCATAAAATCATTACAAGTGATTGAAATAATGATTCTAATTGATTTAAGGCCTTTTCTACAAAAGTATACTTGCATTGTTTTTTACTTGTCTTTCTCCAAGTTAGGATGCACAAGTTTAGGCATTTGGAGTGTGTCTTACCTAATCTAAAATTACTTAGGTAGAAGAATTAAACACAAAATTTTTGATTCGTTTAGTCATTATCAAAACAAGCATTTAGTCAATTTAGACCTTGAGTCAATATTATCCCCCTTTTTGAAGATGACATACCATTCCATAAATGTATTGAAATCATTTTCAGTAAAATCAAACCTTTGGAGAATCCTAGGGTTTCAATGAATTGAGTCCATATGACCCCCCTCAATTCATGCTAATGGAGATCATGTACTCCCCCTTAGTTTATGTTATTTCCCCTACATGGCTAGTTTTCATAACATTTATAAAAACTATGTATTCTACTTGTATATGTTCTACATATATGTGTTCTCCCCTTTACATAATGACATGTCTTCTCCCCCTTTGTCATTTCAAAAGTGAGGGGGTGGAAGAGATAAAACACTACATGTTAGAAAAAGGGAGTGTAGAAGAGAAAAAATTAAGGGCTTGTCCAAGAAGTGTATATAAAGAAAATTAAGACATGCATAAGAACAACCTATAATGTAGTTCTAGCCAAAAATCAAGGTAAGGATATGTAATAAAGTAACTCAGGATAGTAGATATGCAAGTCAAGAAGCAATCTTGAGTATCTATGAAATGAGATACAAGCATAGCATATAATAAGATAACAATAGATGTGTTAGATACTAATTGATGAATAGGACTAGAACTACATGTAGATGAGTTACTAGTGGATAATATCATAAGTTAGGACTACATGTAGGATCTAGATCATAGAAAAATATGCATAACTGAACAAGCTAGGAGTAGATGTAGAGAAATATACAAACAAAGAGATATGTAATTTTAGAAGCATGAAAGGATATTACTCACTAGCAAATATGCATCATTACCAATAGATGATTACCACTAAGAAACTCAAGGTTGTATGAAAATAAGATATACAACTAGTTATATGTAGCAAGTTAGAGATCAATGGAAGAAATATAAGACACAACCAAGAGATCCAAATATATCATCATCAAAACATGCATAACAACACAAGATAAGTAATTGCAAGACATAGAGATACCAAATTAGAGAAATTAGAAATATAGAGTTGTAAGAAAGTAAGGCAATTTCAGAAAGGAAGTATCCATTTCATCAAAAGGTGACAATGAGAGTGCCATAGAATGAAGCTATTGGTTGAGAAAGTCTAGTTGAGAAGGAAATTCTCATCCAAAAAGCCATTTGTATATGTTGTGCAGAGTGTTGTCAGTCAAGTTTTTGGCTTGAACTTCTCGGCTGACAACAACTATTGGCAACACCCATTAGTGCTTGTCGTTCGATTTTCTTTTAAAACAAACTCGAAAAACAACAATAGTCAAAAAGCACATATATTTTAGAAAAACATATTTGTAGGCATGATAAAAATATAAACCATATCCAAGCATGTATAAGAAAGTTAATAATGCACTAAAAAGCATCAGAGGTAGTTTTTGAGCAAGAAGGTAATGATAATGACAATATGCCAATTTTCACTCCAAAAAAATTGTCTAGTGCATACTAACTTGAAAACAAAAACTATGATTCAATATGAGCTAGAATATCATTACCTCTATCCTTACCACTTATTTTCCACTTGTTTCCATCCCACAAACATCTCACCTTTATTCTTTTATGTGGATTGAGAAATCAATTTTCAAATTAATAGCTTATGTCAATCCATTTGCATGTGACTTATTTTAAGAAAGATGAAATGGTCCTCAATCATATTTTTGGGTCTGAATGGGTTATCTTAGCAACCCAAGTCCTATTACTCTTGGGTGCTTTCCTGAAAGGGAAATATGTAAAATAATTACCAGTATCATTGCAATGATTACATAATCCCATAGTCTTGAAATCAGAGGATTCTTCATTGAAAATTGAAGTCCTTTATCTTTTTTGTTCATTGCTACTATCAAGTCCAATATCATTTCTACCCATTTTATCAGTAGTATGATCTAGAATTTGATTAAGATTCTTTTTATCATATAAGAATCTTTGCATATAGGATCTCAAACTATGTATCATGCATAAGAGAAGTAATACTAGAAGATAATTTATTGAGATCATCTCTAGCATGCAAAAGATTAGTTTCTAAGCAAAGATCTTTGGTCATATAAGAATTTTTTTCAATATGAAGAGAAACAACATTACACTCTCTACTAGTAGAATTAGAATAAAATCTGAGGACATTGATTTTAGCAAGCAAGGAAGCATTTTATTTTTCAAGCAAAGCAATCTTAGAAAGATATATACTATTTTCAGATTATATTTCTTGCAAAACATTATCTTTGTCCTCATTTTCAGTTCTAAGAACATCAATATGAAGCATGAGAGAATTCAGAATATTACTATGATCTTCATTAGAATTGGGCATAAGAGGTTGAGCTTCTAGAAATCTAATCTTATCAAGCAAGTTAGCATTTTCAAGTTTAAGAGTCTACTTGACTAAGATAAGCATTGTTTTCAAACTCAACACTATTAAATTTCAATTTTAGTTATAGATAATACATTTGGAGATTATCCACATCATATTTCAAGAAAATTTTAGTATTTTCAAGATCATCTTTTTCTTCATGCAAGTTATCAACAATTTTAGCAGACTTAAGAGCGGCACAAGTATCATGAATAATGGAAATCAAGGATTCTTTATCTAAAGAGTTTAGATTTACCTCATTTGAGCCTTCATTTGAACTTGCCATGAGAGAAAAGTGGCATTCCCCATCTTCACTAGAGATTGAGCTGGATCCTCCACGAGAATCTTCACTTGAGCTTGAGTTGGAGAAGTTACTAAATCTTTTGTGCCATTTCTCCTTCTTCTTGTACTTCTCTTCCCTTCTCTTGTGATTATGGGTCTTTTTGCCTTGTGAGCAATATTCCTTGAAGTGATCCTTCTTTCCACATTTGAAGCACTAGGTAGAGGAGGAAGGCTTGCCTTTATGAAGTCTACCTTTGGAAAACATAGCATCCTTTTCAACTTGATAAGATGGATAAGCTTTACTAACAATAGCTTCAATTTGTGCTTTGATTTCAGCCTTCTTCATTCTCTTGGGATCTTTCTCTTATTCTCTTTCTTCTTCCTCTTACTTGTGAAGTTTAACTTCATGCGCTTGTAAATATCCTATGAGCTATTCAATAGGAATATCACCAAGAGATTTTTCTTCTTCAATGGAAGTCACCTTTGATTCCCACTAGCAAGAGATCTAAGGATCTTAGAGTTTATCTTTCATTGATCCATGGGATGACCTAGGACTTAAAGACCACTGATAATGGTGTTGATCATAGATTACATTTCAGCTACCCTTTCCTTCTTTGCCATCTTGAACTTTTCAAGGAGACCATTGATCATGTATACTCTTCTTTACTTGCTTCGTCCCATTCATAAGTGACACATAGCTTTCTCCATACCTCATAGGCTGTCTCACAAGAAGAAATCTAGTTAAACTTGATGGGGGAATGGGAGGCATAGAGAAGTTTTATGGCTCTTGCATTCAAGGTTGCTTTCTTTAAAGTAGCTTCATCCCATTCTTCTATCTTTATCTCTGGTAGCTTGTATGGAAGATCCACCATTCTCGATATCTTAAGACTTGATCCTTGGATGTAGAATTGTAACCTTCTCTTCCAATAGTGAAATTTTCTCCCATCAAAGATTGGAATATTGATCGAGTATCTCCCACCTTGATAATCACACATCTTCTCCTACTTGTATAAGTATTACTTGGAGAAGAACCTCTCTGATACCAATTGTTGGATCAATGATGTAATCTAGAGGGGGTGAATTTAACTTAAAAAGCTTAAACCAAATTCATTAAAACTTCAAAGTATATCACAAGATGCGGTTGCTGATATGAAATTATAGTGCAACTAAACATACATAACAAGGATGAGAGACATAGAACAAGCACAAGTAACATAAACTATGTATAGTGGTTCCAAACTCCAATCTAGGAGATGTACATCCACTACCTAGAGATGTCAGCCTCTAGGATTTTTCAACCATGTCTCACTCCTTATATTCCATTATAAGAGTTACAACATATGACCTTACTTTTCTAGGACAAGGATACCTAGTCTTCGCTTTGAGGACAAGGGAGCCAATAACCTTACAAAGGACTTACATATCCATTACCAAGAGTATTATACCTTTTCAAGGACTTACCCACTCTTGCAATGAGCCATATTCACCAAGGACTTACCCATTCTGGCAACAAGTCTTTCGCCTTCAAGGAATTACTCACTCTTGACTTGGATCTTTTTTTCTTTGACTTCACCTTCACCAAGGAGAAGATTTTAGCAAGGGACTCCTTCCCTTCTTCTTCACCTCTCTTAGCCAAGAGAGAGAATATTCATCTTCATGGTAGAATTGAGGGATTGGGAGGTGAAGAAAGTGAGAGCCTTACAACATATACATGCAGGACCAGCTCTCTTACAAATATCCTACCCACACTAATGGATGCATTAAGTGATTAATCTTAAGAGTAAAAGAAGGCTCCTGAAGGCACTCAACTATAATATAGGGACCTTCATAGTGCTTGTCTAACCATGAGATGAAGCCCAAGGGGTCCTATTTATTGTTGAGGTTGCCTACTAGCCAGTAGAGACACTTAAGGATGAATTCTAGCCATTTGAGATGTTTGAATGAATATAATTTCAAGTTTTGCAACACTCCAATGGTAAGAAAGACTTTTTTGCACTTTTTTGTACAATGTTGTGGGCTGAGTTTACTTTTGTAAAACTCAACTGATGGCACTATGTGACAACAACTTTAAGTTTTCAGTCGAGTATACCCTTCATGAAACTTGGCCGATGACTTAAGATTGTTTTCTAAGTGCAGGGTGTCACTCAAGTTGTCACTAGGACAAACTCAGCTGACACAGGGAGTTATCAAGATCCACACAACTTTTCAGTTGATTTGTCTGTAGGACAAACTCGACCAACAAGCCAACCTGTATTGGAATTTGATGAATGCTATAAAAGTGTTTAAACATTCGATTTGAGTTCTCTTGATTTTTTTTAAGCTAATTACAAGTCATACATTCATTACAAGTGATTTACAACATGATTCTAATAGATTTAAGGTATTTTCCGTAAAAGTGCACTTGCATTGATTTTGACTTGTCTTTCTTCAAGTTAGGATGTGAAATTTTAGGAATTTGGAATGTGTCTTACCGAATTTGAAATCACTCAGGTATAAGCATTAGACAATAATGAGTCTAATGGTTTAGTCATCATCAAAATAAAGATTTACTCAATTTAGACCTTGAGTCAACATCAACACCTTGAACTTGTTTGACAACTTTAGCCACCAGTCACCCTTTGAAGGTTTGGAAATTTCCATCCATGTATGTCTTATTCTTGAAGGATCACTTACACCCAATGAATTTTCCCTTTCAGGTGGTTCCTCCAAGATCCATACATTTTTGGTATACATGGAGTCCATTTCAGATATCATGGCCTCAAGAAATTTACCAAGTTTTGGTCCCTCCATAGCTTCCTTGTAGGTGGTTGTCTCATCTTGTTCCATGACCAAAACCTCACCATATGGAGTTCCTCTCTGGCTCATGGTGAGTCCTACTATATCTATGAGGTTCCTATGCTTGTTGAGGGAGCAGTGGTTCCAGAGCACCTTGTGGTGCCTCATTTTCCTCTTTAGGTTCATTGTCACTTTGTGTATCTTGAACTTTTTTGAATTATATCTTCCTCCCACTTGCATTTCTAGATATGTACTCCTTATCTAATATGGAACCCGTTCTATCAATAAATACTTTGTTTTGGAAAGGAATATAATAGTATCATTTGGTTTTTTTAGGATGCTCTGCCAAATAAACATCTTTCAGAATTGGGTCCCAATTTTTTAGGAAATCAATGCTTCACATGAGCTTCACAATTCCAAACCCATATGAAAGACATGTTAGGATGATTCCCAATACATATTTCATATGGTGTCGTTAGAATAGATTTATAAGAAATAGAGTTGAATGCAAACGTGGTGGTTTCTAAACTATGTCCCAAGAAGGAACTAGAAAATGTGGTTTGTCTTATCATGGATGACATCATGTCCAACAATGTGTGATTCCTTCTCTTTGAAACACAGTTATTATTAAAGAATTCTAGATAGATTTAATTGTCATACACAACCATACTCCCTAAGAAGGTACTCAAACATCTGGCATAAATATTTAAGATATTGATATAATTAAGGTATCTTAATATTCTTGCCAACTCGTGTGTATACTTCATTCTTGATTTTTATGAACATTTCAATGGTTTTTAATTTGGTTATCATAAAATTCCACATTTACTGAATCCATCAGGGAATGGGATGAAGTATTTTAACCATCTTTTATTGTAGAATTGAAAGGACTACATACATCAATATGTATGGGTTCTAAAAGTTCAGATGCCCTTTCACTGTTTCCAATTAAAGTCGCACCTCCCATTTTGTCCAACAAACATAATATACATTTTTCGAGAGATTTAAGATCAAGCGAGTCAAAGTATTCATCAATATGGAGTTTAGAAATGGGCACCACATATGTACAACCAAGAGACAATGCTAAAAGTAAGTCATGTTTGAGTTATGTAGTTTAAGCCAGTTGGTGTTTACATTTTATACATGTGTCTTACAATCCAATTATAAGACATCAGGAAATGTCATATAGGAAATCATCCAAGTAAATTGAACAAGTCCTTTACAAGGAGTGATGTACTCTTTCTTGTTCAGACAAGAACTTAATGGCATACAAGCAGTATCAATTCTTCAATTCTATTACATTCCCAATTTGTTGAGATAAAATGTGTCTCTATATATTACCAACAACAACTCTTTCCATACTTGCCACTTTGGGTCACACATATTCCTTCTACAAATATATACTTCTCTTATTATCTTACATTAATGTAAGACTCTCATGTTGTATCCAATACACATGATTAATAAGAGGTTGAATTTATCTCAATAGCATAACTAGATAAGGTGGAAATCTCTATATCCTTATACCTCTCAATTCCTCTAGTTAAGATGGAACATCTAGTGTCTAACATTGATGAATTTTCCTTGTGTGCTCATAATTTCCTACATTCGTTTCATAAGGATTTGGCTTGAATTTGACTTATATCCCATTTTAGTTTTAGCCTTTCCAGTTATACCCTACCTTCTCCTTCTGACATTCAATATAAAATATGGTGATAAACTATAAGTGTTGGTCTTGGTTATTCATAACATGAAGAGACATTTGGATAATTATCTAAGAACATTAGTCATAATGATTAGCAACATATTTCATATTCAAGTCCATGGTCTAATTTTGGCCAAGGGAAGTCACATACTCACTAGGTCCTCCATTTACTTAACTTGTTTGAGTATTTAAGGATTTAATCAGAGTGGGATCATGAGGGAAACATGTTCCAATACATTGAGCTCATGCTCTAGCTTGAGAACACTCCTCAATTTCATGTACTGATCAATAAAAGATTTCTAGTCAAGCATGTATTTTCAAGGATTGTTTGTAATGACATGTGGTTCATGTCTTGTTTCTACAATATTACAAAAATTTAAACTTTGATTTGAAAATTTTATTATTTAATTAGGCCTTTAAATAAACATTTTCTCTGACTATTCCTTTCAACTAATAACCCTCACTATTAATTCAGTAATTCATACTAAATAACTTTCTAGTGATCCAAGGTCTACATTTCTTGAACCTTGAGTCAATTTTAACTGACAAGCTCACAACTCAATTATTTAGGTAGGCAACTTTTGCCAATCGCATTACATGCAACCCTTGGATGGATGGGAACAACTGTCATTAAATATTATCATATGGGAAACCCATTTGCATGTCTCCAGGCACTTAATCCTATTCATTACCTAGTTAAGAAGACCCCAACTGCCGATATCAATATGTACCATGCTTTAGAAGACCCACGTGTTTACATCACACATCACCAAGATGGAAAATGAGCCTCTCTGTGGTGAGCCAAAAAAAATTGATCAAGGCATTGATGTGTATCGCATGTTGGAAGGCATCTTAAGATTGATACTTAACAAGGGATTTTGTATAATACATATACATATCCAATCACCACATTGTATATATTATATAACAAATATATAAACAAGCACGATAAGAAATAAAGTTTAAAATGTGATGGTTATGGCCTCCTAGCACAATATTTCCAATCTTATGGAAGATTGAGTCATCTAAAGTTTCTTGCATCACATGCATAAACAAAAGTTAATAAACCGTGGTCCTTGGATTCTTTAATCATGAGCATCCACCATGGGCAATCCACCCTTTTTTATGATTGTTTTGCATTCATCCTTCTTCATGTCCACCTTGTTGGATATCCTATATCCTAGACTATCCTAAAACTATTACTTCAAATGTAGGAGAAACCTCAAGTTATATTTGAGGGGGATAAGGTGGGAAGCCATACACATATATTCAATAGAGAATGTACGACAAGTAAGTCGTACTAATAATCACAAACAATCAATCACAAGTAAAAAAGTGCAATGATAATTAGGACTTGACCATAATCATGCATCACACATAAAAAACTATTTGTAAGCATCACTTTGGATTCTCATATATATACATATCATAATATGATATGGTGATATTAAACATGACATATCCATTAATTGCATTTGCACATTAATGAATTTGATCATATGAAATGTACGTGGTAGCATTGTCCAACAAATAAATATTGATTCATAATAAAAAAATGATAAAGAGAATTAGATGTAGATCTTATACCATTGTAGGCATATCAGTAGTAGAAAACACAACAGAGTAAAAAAAATATCCCTAGAATCATTCGAGCAAGATTCGTCTAGCGCAAATAACCATATTAGGCTTTACAAATTAATACCTTATCATGGAAGAAGTTCCAATTATTAAACTTGTAATGTTTAGTGTAGATCTCCAACCTACACCTCACTTCAATGTTACTAGATCAATAGTCAAAATTCCTTTCTGGGGCTTTTTGGAACTCTAGGAGTTACCTTGGGATGTGTGAAAAAAAAACTTTTGGTGGCTAATTATTGGAATGTATTCCCAGAGAGCCAATCATATGATGAATGTAATGGCATAAATTTTAAATGATTTGATTAATAGTAAAGGAAATCTTTTTGTTTATTCTATGTGATTCAATTATGAGATACTCATGTAACACAATAAATGTCTAAAGGATGATATTACTCAATGATGTATGTCTTCATGTTAAGGATCTAAACAATTGGATCATATAGATATTAAGATAATACACATTCTTTTTATGTCCTTACTTGTTTATTACTTTGAAAGAAAAAATAAACAACAATAATACATAAGACTAGAGTGTGTGTTGGTTGATGAAAAAATCTCATTAAGTCATGATATGTGATATCAAGCCAAACACATAGATACTTGTTAGAGAATAGTGTATTGAATAGACCCACCTTGAGAGTGATGCATGGAACCATTGAATGGTAGTCAGAATCTTCTCTCATAGTGATGGTAGTGATTGTGGTTCTTAGACCTGAAATCACTACACTCATCACATGTTGTTTGATGTACTTTGACATCATCCAACATGACCTTGAATAAGGGTTGCCATAAAGATGATACTTGGGTGCAATGTGATACATGCGGATGATTGTGAGTGATGTTGATGAGATTTATCCCTCCTATAGGAGTTTGATATCTTGGTCACTTGATAAGAGAGACAGGGAAAAGCATGGACATGCACATGTGAATCAATATATGATGTTGAGTTCACATATATCTTAGATAGTATGTTCTGGTTCATGGAATATGGATTGAATGTTGAATAGGATAACAATTCCATGCCTCGAGTTCAATCTGGATATTAGAGACAAAGGAACTATATAATCATTATAACACCAATCAGGGATTGTAGGTTGTAGTTGTTCTCAAACTTTCTGAATTACTTGGATAGCAATGATGTCTTGCTAGATACCAATCATTTCTTGTGATATCATAAATTGGTTATAGACATTCACTACCAAAGTAACTTGGAACCTATAGGGTCACACGTATAGGATGCACTTGGAATAGGAGTTTATTCATGAATGATGTTTAACTTGATTACTAAATGTGTTTAGATATTCAATTTAAAAAATATTGATTGAAAGTTGACTGAGTAGACTCTGAACGGACCGGTTCAAGTGAACTGATCGGTTTGAATGTCAAGTTAATTAGAAATGACATTGGTTTACCAATGCATGAATAGGAGCATGAATCGAATGGTTCACTAAGTGGACCAACCGGTTCATGGTCCCAAATGACCATTTCATGTGATGAACTGCCCGGTTCAATGGTCAATTCAGTTAGATCAAGGATTTATGATGATGTCATGATCTGCATTAACTATGCACTGAATACCAATGTGATTTAGAATAGGAATCATGCACAAACTAACTAGTTGGACATGCAAACTGACCGGTTCTCCATTTGTAAGTTCTGAAAAATTCATGAAAAGTCGTCTCTTCAACTCCCAGATGGATTGCGAACCATGACCCTATCCCTTCAATAAATAAAGGGGTATTGGGGGCTTCCAAGTCACAACAATAAGATCTAACAATTGTTGTCTCCTCTGGTTGTGGTAACCAAGAGAACCCAAGCAAGTTCTACCTATCAAAGGAAGGAACATCAAGGGAGAGACGATTGGGAGAGTAAGTCGATGCTAGCACATTGACTAGAAGGGACGACTCCTTCATGTCTATTCTACGATAATGACAGGAGTTCCCAGTGGTTCACATGGAATACTCTAGAGGTGAGGAGGTCGTTGTCTTCCATTAGGAGGATGACGTCAATCACCATGTGTGGTGCCAAACTAGGAGGAAGACGACGACGGCGTCCAGATGCAACTTGAAGAAAAGTGCACACTACTATGAGGCAATTGTCATTGAACTTTCTCTACGACTATGTAAAACCTCACAAGCTAACTTTCCATCACATAGTTGTTGACGCGGTGTACTATCTTTAGGGAATATGATGAGTAAAAATTTTGTTTCCATTTCCATACAAGATGTCATATTTCCTTACATTAGTATCGAAGCCACGTAAATTTACAATGTTTTAGGATTTAATTGATAAGATTAGATTTTGGTTTTATCATTTATTTATTGTGTATGATGTGAATAATTAATTTAGTTAATGTGCATATCCAATTAAACACCACAAACGATCCCTATATATATATATATATATATATATCTATATATATATATATATAATGTGGGTGTATATATAAAAATACATACTAGCAAACATACAAATGCCCATGCATGTGAAAGTATTATCAAAAATATATAGTTTGAGATATTCATTTACTTGATATATGTGTATTGATATATTTACTTCATAGTTGATGTGTCATGTATAAAATGAAGTTGTTCCTCTTTAATATTATATAACATCAACATGTACATATATTAATTAGTACTATTTTCTATCTGGATTAAGAACTATGAAAATTTTCTTTTAGTAGACTTTGCGGGTATTTGGAGAATTATGTAACAAGCCCTATTTTCTTGTCATAATTGTTGAATTGAGATTTTTTTCAAACATCAACCAATTCTTAGTGAAGATTTATAAAGATGCCTTCATAAAAGTAGACAATAAATTATACCTCAACCCTTTTGGGATGGAAAATTATTGAACTAACAATAGGTAGATGAGATAATTCGATATAATTATGGAGATTTGAGGTGGATTTGCTACAAAATATATTTGTAAGATGATTATGGAGAGGGTTGAATAATGATATGCATTTGGAGTGAATGAGGAAATAGTTGATTAAACAAAAATTGTTCATTATTGAATTATGATACATGCAATCATTGCATAAAGGAGAAAAAGAACATAAAGGAGAGAGTTCAATGTCACCGTTGATAGTTTTATTAGACATGTTTTTTCTATTTTCAACCATCACTTTCTGCATTCAAATATTTATAATAACTCCATATGGTACTCTAACACTTATTTTTACTCTAACACTGACTTTTAATAGTGTCTCATATCTCTCACACATTCCATGTCACCCTTCACAAATTAGATAATTGTATTTATTCTAATTGGCCTATCTATCTCTTTCCATCTCATCACAAGAATATATGTTAACTTCATTAACGTAAACATTGATGAGAGATGTTATGGTTATTATGGATAGAGAGATCTAAAGGAAATATGAAAATGTGGAGAGAGGGAGGTTTAAAAATAGATAATTAAATGTTTGGATCACACCTGCACATTCTTATGCAAGAGACAATTAAGATGTATTCTTATTCATTTCTCTTTTTCTCTCCCATTACAAGTATATAAAAATAAAAATATGGCATGTAAAAAAAGTAGTAGAGATAGTACAATATTAATTGAAATAGAGAAAAGAAAATAAAAATGGTGAAAAATTAAAGAAGGGATATAGTCTAGAAAAAATGAATGTTGAGAAAATAGCAACCTGTTTGGTTAGAAAATAAAAAATTGTATATTAGCAATTACCTTCAACTAATTTCTTTTGTCATAGATATGCATATGACTCATGTTTATTCTTCGTATAGTGTTTGGCTTATTTTGGACAAACACTATTGTCTATGTAAAATGACTAAAAGAATAAATAATATCTTCTGTAGATGTGTCTATTGGAATAAAAAGTACAAATATATTTTGCAAAGTGCATTAATGTAAATGTATGATATATATATTATGAGTGATCAAGATAACAAACTATTTTTTTAATATTGAGATTTGAGAGACAACCATAGTTCAGTTTTGAATGAGACGAATGAGCAGTTGTGCCCTATGGATTCTCCATTAGTACAATGTCAAAGTGATTCTCAATCACGACACCAAGATTCCATATGTAGTCATGCTCTTACATATCTCTTGGGTATTGCACATGCCTAAGCCAAATAGTGTACATAACTTCACAGATAGGGCTGTGAATGGGTAAGGGTAAACCCGTTTACCCTTTACCCACACCCTGTAGGGGAAGGGTAATGGTAAAGAATTTTCTTACCCTTTACCTTCTACCCTCTAACCCACTACCTTAGTGGGGAAGAGTAAGGGTAAGCCATTACCCATACCCTCTAACCCACTACCCACTAATATTTATGTATAATATATTACATATATAGTCCTTATGTTGTTAGATTCAATGAATTATTCAACATTATATGGTCATCATTTAATATAATACATTTTTTTTTCTTCTTATGTAGCCAATTTGGTTTTGTATACAACACCATTTTGGAGGTGTAAGACACACATGTAAGGAATAAGTAGATGTTATAGTTTTTACAATAAAAATCATGTGTGTAATGTTGTAGAAAATTGTTGGTGTGTATGCCCTAAGAGCCGATCATGGGATGATTGGTGGGATACATTAAGATTGATTTGAAAAAAAACATCAAAGGCAAGCTTCCAATTCATTCTAGTTCAGTCAATTATGAGATAAGGATAGAATAGATTGAATGTCTAAAGAATAGTTTTACTCAATGACGTATGCTTTTTGGTTAAGGACCTAAATGATTAGATCATACGGATGTTAAGAGTATACATTCTTGTTATGTCCCTAGTCAGATGTCATTGTGGAAGGTTGATAGACAGCAATGACACACAAGACTAGATTGTGTATTGGTTGATGACAGAATCTCATTAGTCATGATATAGTGATATCAAACCAAGCCCATAGGTACTTGTTAGAGAACAAGTGTATCAGACAAACCCACTGTGAGAGTGACACATGGAACCATGACTTGGTAGTCACAGTCAGCTCTCACAGTGATGGTGGTGAGTGTGATTCTTTGACCTAAAATCACTACACTCAACACATGTCATTGGGTACACTTTGACATCATCAAACGTAGTCCTGAAATATAGATTGTTATAAAGGTGATGATTGGGTGACTTTGACACATGGGGCTTTTGAGGGGGGAGTGATAGATATGGGATTTTTCCCTCCTAAGGGAGTTTGATGTCCATGGCCACTTGATGATTAGGATTGAGAAAGATATGTGCATGCATGTGTGAATCAATATGTGATATTGATGTCACACATATCTCATCCAGTCTTCTCTGAGATCAAGGAAACGAATGAACGTTGAAAGGATGATTGTTCCATGCCTTGAGTTCATTCAGGATATCAGTGATAAAGGAATTATACATTCACTATAACACCAATCATGGATTTTAAGATTGAAAGTTGTTCTCCAACTTTTCTTTTCACTTGGTAGCACTGATGTGCGACTAGGCACCGCTCTTTGCTTGCGAAGTCATAAGTGTTATGGACTTTCAATACCAACGTGAAATGGGCCTGCAGGGTCACACACATAGGTTTTAACCTGGAAGAGGAGTTTATCCATGAATGATGTTTAGATTTTTTACTAAATGTGTTTAGTAGTTCAATTAAACATTCAATCAATTGACTTGACTAAGAATCACCAAGTTCAAGTGTTGAACTAACTGATTTGGGTGTCAGATTGATTAAAAACTACACTGACCAATTTCTGCACAACCTGGATTGCCAACCGACCAGTTCAAGTTGTTGAACCGATCGGCTCAGGGTCAAGTGAGATGATTGGTTCAAGTGTTGAACCGATCCATTCAGCGGGACCAAACGAGCCAGTTTGGGAAAGTTAGGTTGGTGAGAAAATATTTTCATTTCACTTGTACAATTCGATTGGGACAAGTATTGATCTTTGGATTAATTGGAAATGGAAAGTGGGAAAGTTAATTGGGAACTGCCTTGGGTAATGAAACGATTAGTTCGTGAATGAACCTATCGGTTTAGCTCCCCAAATGACTAATTCATGAGATGAACCAATCAGTTCAGTCCCCAAACGATCGGTTCATTTGTGAAATGACCGGTTCACCTGTCATAGTGTATCAAATTCATAGTAATTTGGGACCCTTCTACTCCCACTTTAGTCCTACATTGCCCGGGGCTGAGAACCCTGACCCCTCCTATATATAGAGGGGTACTAGGGGCTTCTCAGAGAGAACATCTCAGACAACACCAGTTGCTCTGCAAAAATGTCCTCTCCGGTTGTGAACCGGGAGAGACTGAGTAGGTGCTACCAGACTAGGAAGGCACAATGAGGGAAAGACAACTACAAGACGACAACTGGTGGTAGGAGAGCACGTCAGTGACTAGTACGCCGACAGAAGGGGATGACTCCATCCAATGTCCTATAGGATAGGACGATTGGAGTTCTCAGTGGTTTGTGTGGACTACTACAGAGGTGGGATATTTCTACTGCTCAGAGGACAGTCGTCAATCTATCAGTCCGGGTGCGACCAGGAGCTACATAGATGCCATCCAATACCAGAGGTGAAGGTCATGCTCACTGTGAGGTAACGTCGTCGAGAAAGCCTCAAGACAAGGTATGCTTCTACAAACCGTCCTTCCTACCATATAGATGTTGATGAGATCTCATTGGGTTTTGCGTTTGGGGAGAAAATTTTTGTTTCCATTGCCATCTCTACCTCCCCTAAAATCCAACAGTGGTATCAGAGCCACATCAACGTTCTATACTTTAGCATAATCGATATGATCATTTTTTTGGTTTGTTGCCTTTTATTTATTTCATACGATGCAAATAATTAATTGACTTTATGCATGTCCAATATAAATCCATAAATTCCTATATATACATATATGTTATGGTATATTAATGCATTCGATACGCAACACCCTTAAATGGTTTTTGTGGTGATTGTAGTGTGATTGTGGCCATAAACCCTAAATATGTTTGTGTTTGATTGTTGTTGCTTACATATCGGTCCGCGCACCGATTCCCTACCTCCTATTCATGATGTAACTCATGATTCTTTTCTACCTTTGCTCCCCCTGAATGTAACTCAGGGTTTCCCAATGCAATTGTAAATAGGATTATTTTATTTCCTATTATGTCAAAGAACGGCAGACACTTGGAAGATCAAGATGATCATCTCAGGCGTGAGACGATCGGTTGGTGGACCAAGGCAGCTGGTTCCTAGAGAGAGATGAGAGGGTGGTGACCTAAGGAGATGTACAACGATTAGTGAACCGATCGGTTGGATGCGCCAGTTGATCGACTGGTAGCACCCAACAGAGCGGCCTAATGGCGAGTCCATCAATCATTGAGATGAGTTGATTAAACCCAGAACGGTAAAGCACATAGTTCATCTTGTACATGTTGCATGTGATGTGGACCTAGATGACCGTGATTCCTCTTGGCTCTAGGAATCACATTAGGATGGCCATAATCATTACTTTTATCGTTTCACATGTTTTCTTGTGGGATATAGCATGTATATGATATGTACTACTGGTGATTGGATATGTATATATACCTATAAAACCAAATCCCTCAATAAATATTAATTCTTAGATGCCTTCCATTAGAGGCACACATGAAAAACTTGATCGACCAAGCGTAGGTTATGCCAAAGCGTGGTGCTCCGTCTATCTCGTGGAAGTGTGATGGTGGACATGTAGGATCTGCCAAAGCAGGGTGCATGTTCATCGTGTCGGCTTTTGGGTTAGACTTAACTGGTGATTCTTAGAGAGTCTAAGCTCAAGAGGCACAGGGATGACCATGGAAAAGAGTTGTGCATGGCATCCATTTGAGAGTTGCATAGGATGCAATTGGCAAGTGTTGTTTATCTAAATAATCTATATTGTGGGCGATCAACCAAAGCTGACTCATGATTGGATGAAATATGGATCTTGGACCCACTAGAAGGTTGTACACTGCAATCTTCCAAATTGATGGTGAGGGCTGTCAATTTGAACAAAAATAGTGGGAGTGATAATTAATTAAAGTCCTAATTATATCGTAAAATATTTTCAAATCAATCAAATAAGTAAAAAATGAGTTTTTGGACTAAATTGCATATATTTCCTTTTGTAGTACAAATGGCCACAAACAAAAATCACTTCTCATTGTGATCGGTCCTTGAGAAGGACAAGCTGAATGGGACTAACTTCCATGACTGGTTTAGGACATTGAGAATTGTTCTCACTCAAGAGCGAAAGCTCTATGTCCTGGATACTCTAGCTCTAGAGGAACCTGCTCCTACTACACCTAAGGCAAAAAAGGATGCTTTTAAGAAGCATTTTGAAGATGCCATTGATACAAAGTGCTTGACGTTGTGCTCTATGAACCACGAGTTGCAGATACAACATGAGAACATGGACGTCATTGAGATGATTCAACATATTAAGAACATGTATCAAGACCAAGCATGATAAGGGAGATATGATGTCTCCAGGGTGATGTTTAAGTGCATCATGACAGAAGGAGATCCAGTTGGTCCTCACACACTCAAGATGATTGGGTATGTGGAGAACCTGATGAGACTGGGATTTCCCCTGAGCCAAGAGTTGGTTATTGACGTGATACTACAATCATTTCCAGAATCCTATAGTTAGTTTGAGATGAACTACAACATGAACAACTTTGACAAGCCATTGACAGAGTTGTTGGGCATGTTGAGGACATCCAAGGCATAGATGAAGAAGGACAAGCCTAAGCTTGTGATGTTGATCAACAAAAAGAAAGGCAGGTCCAAGGGCAAGGGCAAGGGCAAAGCTAAGAAGGGTTATGATGCTAGCCAGCAGCCCAAGTCGTCTTCAGCTCTCAAGGCCAAGGGAGGTGTGACAAAGGGAGACAATTGACACCATTGTCAAAAGCCAAGACATTGGAAAAGAAATTTTCCTATCTATCTGGAAGAACAAAAGAAGAAGAAGGAGGCGATGGATGTCTCCACCTGAAGGTATCATGAAATAAACTTCTAACACTTTTGAGGTATATGATACCAAGATGTAAAGTGATAAGCACTCAATAAATGGGGCCAGTGTTGCCTCCATAGATAGGAGTACTTTAGTTTATTTTTAGCCTTGAAGGCATGTAATAGAGTTATGAACTGCTATTTCATATTTGCCAATAAATAGAAACACTTTATTTTTGCATATTGTGTGACATGGATGGCTATTAATAAAGTTGATGTTTCAATTTTAAAAGATGTGATCTTTTATGGAAATGCCTTTCTTTATCTTGTGGTACTTGGTATGCATAAGATAAAATGATACCTAAAAGTTATTGATAACTCAAACAAATAATTAGCATTATCATGGGAATTCATTTCTAGTTCCATATTGATGAATAAAGCTAGAGTCTTTTGGTTGTGAACCACTAAGAGACATGAATATATTGGACATGATGACAAGTCAATCTTTACTAGATGTAGTGGGAGAATGATTATCCTATTAGGTATAATGCATATGATGTATTTACATACCTATTGGAGCAAATGCTAATACTTCAAGTGGTTTTTGAAGAAATATCAATATGAATATCTTCAAGTGTTCAAGAAGATCATGAATGAAGTACAAATTTAGTAAAAGTAATAATTCTTGATGTGATCAATGAATGAGATACTTAAACCTAATGTTTGAGGACCTTATGAGTGATTATGATAGTGTATCACAGAGAACTCATGATTAAGGCATAGTGATGTCTAAATAAAAAAGGATTCATACTCTAAGGAGTTAGAGGATGATTATCAAATAACAAAATTCTTCTTAAATAGAGAATACCTTACACTAATAAAGAATATTAAGAATCAAAAAGTGTTGTGAGTTCTCAAATTCCTTAATGGATAAGCCTCAAATATCTATATGATGAGTTGGTCATATGATGAGTCAACAATGTAGATGATATTGAGGAACTGGATTTTGAGTTATGGTTTATGACCATTAGATCCTAAATGACTTCCATGTGAACCATAATGTATGACCTTGATGGTAGCACTCATTGGGATGAAACCCATATGTGTATATAAGTCTTAAGTGTTAAGACACATAGATGACATTTTGAGAAGGATCATGCTTGTTGATTGCAACTTAGTGACTAAGAGATTTGGCATATGGATATTAAAACTACATTCCTATGAGGAATAAGACAAGGATGTGTACGTGACACAACCTATAAAGTTTATGAATCCATTAATGCAAATGAAGTATATAAGTTACAATGGACTAATCAATGTGATTGATTGAGTACAAGCAACTCAGAACTAGAAATCTTTACTTTGATAATATGGTCAAAGGGTTTGACTGATATGTCAAAGATAAAGAAGGGATATGTGATTTAGTGGGAGCATATTCACATTCCACATATTGATGAGGAATGGAATGTTATAAAATGGAGACCTTTGTGGAAATATCTTTAAGGGAAGACAGAGACTATTCCTATGTGATAGGAATACAGATCTATAGAGATAGTTCTCGAAAACCTCTTGACCTGGAAAAGAGAGATCATACATTGGCAATATGTACTAAAGGGTTCAGTATACACAGATTCAGTGGGAGAAAACTTGTCCATGTTACATGGAGTTAGTATCCCAAGGCCAAGTGTCCAATTCTTATGAATAATGGGAACACAAAGAATAGATATGGATCTATCATGTATGTAATCATCCTGTTATCTTGCATGTATGGACATAGCAAGAATAAAATGCATTTATCATCTTGTATGTAGGAAATGACAATATGATATGCTCATCTTGATAACTCGTATGTGGGACATGATGAGTGGATGTTTTTCTAGTTCCACTAAGGGTTACTGGAATACCATGAGAACTTGATAAGTACTTGAGAAGTACTAGTTATATGGAAACAAGGATGGGTTTACTGTAAAGAGTTACACTGACACGAACTTTCGAAAAAGATAGAAAATTTATCGCAAAATATATATGGGATATATAAAAGTGAATGTGTGTTGAAAGATAGAAATGTTCCAATAAAGTCATTTTAAAAGGAAATGTCGAGTATCCGTGTGTTAGAGAACAGGAATGGATACTATATGGATCTGGGAGTTCATAAAGATGAACTTATAGATATTCCTGTCATTGATGACAAGTAAGGAATGCGTGGTCATGAAATGAGGCTAAAGGTTAGCATATTACGGCAAATCCATCTCATATGTAAGACATACAATGGAGCGATGTGAGACATGCAATAATACCAACTTAGGCAAAGTGTTTCCATAACTCACTGTGTTAGCACTAGAACACAGCAACATGTGGGACATGTTTGAAGATCACTAAGAATATGATTCTGGGGTGATTGGCTCGTAGTGCAAGTGGGAGTCTGTTGGTATGTATGCCCTGAGAGCCAGTCATGGGATAATTGGTGGGATACATTAAGATTGATTTGATAAACATCAAATGCAAGCTTCTAATTCATTCTGGTTTAGTCAGTTTTGAGATAATGAGAGAATAGATTGAATGTCTAAAGAATTGTTTTACACAATGGCGTATGCTTTTAGGTTAAGGACCTAAATGATGAGATCATACGGATGTTAAGAGTATACATTCTTGTTATGTCCCTAGTCGGATGTCATTGTGGAAGGTTGATAGACAACAATGACACAAAAGACTAGATTGTGTATTGGTTGATGACAGAATCTCATTAGTCATGATATAGTGATATCAAACCAAGAACATAGGTACTTGTTAGAGAAAAAGTGTATCAGACAGACCCACGGTGAGAGTGACACATGGAACCATGACTTGGTAGTCACAGTCAGCTCTCATAGTGATGGTGGTGAGTGTGATTCTTTGACCTGAAATCACTACACTCAACACATGTCGTTGGGTACACTTTGACATCATCAAATGCAGTCCTGAAATATAGATTGTTATAAAGGTGATGATTGGGTGACTTTGACACATGGTGTTTTTGAGGGGTGAGTGATAGATATGGGATTTTTCCCTCCTGAGGGAGTTTGATGTCCATGTCCACTTGATGAGTAGGACTGATAAAAGCATGCGCATGCATGTGTGAATCAACATGGGATATTGATGTCACACATATCGCATTCAGTCTGCTCTGAGATCAAGGAAGTGAATGAACGTTGAAAGGATGATTGTTCCATGCCTTGAGTTCATTCGGGATATCAGTGATAAAGGAATTATACATTCACTATAACACCAGTCATAGATTGTTGGATTGATAGTTGTTCTCTAACTTTCCTTTTCACTTAGGTAGCACTGATGTGTGACTAGGCACTGCTCCTTGTTTATGAAGTCATAAGTGTTATGGACTTTCACTGCCAACGTGAATGGTCCTGCATGATCACACACATAGGATTTAAACTATAAGAGGAGTTTTTCCACAAATGATGTTTAGATTGTTTACTAAATGTGTTAGTAGTTCAATTAAATATTCAATCAATTAACTTGACTCAGAATCACCAAGTTTAAGTGCTGAACTAACTAATTTGGGTGTCAAATTGATTGAAAATTGCATTGACCGATTTTTGCACAACCTGGATTTCCAAGTGACCAGTTCAAGATGTTGAACTGATCGGCTCAGGGTCAAGTGAGACGATCGGTTCAAGTGTTGAACCGATTGGTTCAGCTGGACCAAACAAGCCTATTTGGGAAAGTTAGGTTGGTGAGAAAATATTTTCGTTTTACTTGTATAGTTTGATTGTGACAAGTATTGATCTTTGGATTAATTGGAAATGGAAAGAGGGAAAGTCAATTGGGAACTGCCCTGGGAAGTGAAATGACCGGTTCATGAATGAACTTATCGGTTCAGTCCCCAAACGATCGGTTCATTTGTGAAAGGACCGGTTCACCTGTCGTAGTGTATCAAATTCATGGAAATTCTTTACCCTTCTACTCCCACTTTAGTCCCGCATTGCCCGGAGTTGAGAACCCTGACCCTGACCCCTCCTATATATAGAGGGGTACTGGGGGTTTCTCAGAGAGAACATCTCAGACAACACCAGTTTCTCTGCAAAGTTGTCCTCTCCCATGGTGAACCGGGAGAGACCGAGTAGGTGCTACCCGACTAGGGAGGCACAACGAGGGAAAGATAACTACATAATGACAACTGGTGGTTGGAGAGAATGTCGGTGACTAGTACGCTGACAGAAGGGGACGACTCCTTCTAGTATCCTATAGGACAGGACGATTGGAGTTCTCGGTGGTCTGTGTAGACTACTACAGAGGCGGGATATTTCTATCGCTCGGAGGACAGTCGTAAATCGGTCAGTCTGGGTGCGACCAGGAGCTGCACAGACGTCGTCCAAGATCAGAGGTGAAGGTTGTGCTCTCCGTGAGGTAACGTCACCGAGCAAGCCTCGGGACAAGGTATGCCTCTACAAATGATCATTCCTACCATATAGATGTTGACGAGATCTCTTTGGGTTCTGGGTTTGGGGAGAAATTTTTTATTTCCACTACCATCTCTAACTCCCTTAAAACCCAACAAAAATTACTTTTAAATATTTTGAATAGTTAATAGCCATCTTGGAGCATATTCATATTTCACTTAAATGTATAAATGTATTAGGTATGTCATTATTGTTCCTATCAGTACAAGCTTTTGAAAGATATATAAATTCCTCACTTCACCCTTACACTCCCCATTTAGCATGTGGGTAAGAGGTTAAGGGTAAGGGGAGGGTAAGAATAGTGGTGGAGTGGGGAATTAGTCATACCCTTACCCACCAGGTAATGGTAAGCCCTTACCCTCCCCATACCCTCCCCATTGACACCCCTATTCACAGACATCATCTGTCCACACTTATAGTATAGAAAAACTAAAAAGAGAAAAAAGTTTTGCAAAAAATGTGCCGCATAGATATTGTAGATATGGGATAAAGAGAGGCATTCTCTCCCCCTCTCTCATGCCTGTGACGGAGGCCGAACGTCCGGGAGGGTGGTAAACCAAGGCAGTAGCTGGGATTTGAACATGGGTCCCTTCATGAGGAGACACCGTGCTTGACCACTTGAGCCTCTTCTTGTTGGAAGATATTATAGATATGAATGTGAAGACTAAGGTGGTTAAGTTCGACAAATAAAATTAATGAGAATGTGAACTATGCTATCAAGCGATGACCGGGCGCCTTGCAACAGTCAAATTCTGATTTCCTTTTATCTACTTGTGCACTGAAGTAGTGGGGAGAAGTAATCATTTAGACCACCAACATCCAAAATTGCAACTTGTTCTACCAAACATTGTGAGTAAAATCAACAATCTAACTGTCAACAAGTAACATCCTATTGAGTTGTTGTATGTTGATTCATACCTGGAGTACAACTTTAGTATGCATGCATCTTGAGGTGTGATGACATAATATATTCTACAAAGAAAAAATGGTATTGAATAAATTGATTGTTGTTCCACCGAGATAGCATGCGGCTATAGCAGTTTGCTTTGTCCTCAGTACTAATATAAACATGAAGGAACCGAGGTGTCATAGACTTAAGTGGGCATTCACAGGGTCATGGGGATTGATAGATGCATGAGACTATTATAGCTTTGGTAAGAGGTGACCACTCCTAACCATGACTGATGTAGTAGAGCCGTTGCTACTCAAAGGAAAAGGACCAATGGCGGCATCCTAGTGTCATGGTAGTCTTATTGTATTCAAAGAGAAAGATAGTTGAAGTTGATGGAGCGATCAAGGGGGAGGGGGCTTATAGATGTAGGGGAGGTTGGAAGCAAGGGGAATTTTAAGGAATGGGACTGTAGAAGGATAAAAAAAGGTGATTTGGAGGAGTGAGAGACTATGGGAGGATAAATAGGATTTATATACAGGAAGAAGATAATAGAGAAAACAACATGCAGTTACGTCCATGTTTACATGGTGTGTTTTGTTAAATGGACCATATAGTAATGGTTTCTATAACTGTCTGGATGAAGATGATATGGTGGGGTTTGTTGTGTTTTGGTGGACTGTGAAAAAGTTATGGTTTGTATCTATTTCGTTGGAAGAGTGTGGTTAGTGGTATATTTTTTAAAATATATTTGAAAAAACAAAGTAGTACTATGAGACAGATATTTGCATGATAACCAAGAAGGTATGCAGGTAGTTAGTAAATTTGTAACCCTCATGGGTTGTGGGTAGTTAACGATGTGAGAACATTTTTAGAAAAAATAACTTGCAAAACTAAGAAACAATGTGAGAAGAGAGAGAATCTAGGAGGGGACAACATTTTGAAAATACTACAATCTGATTGGATGAGGGTTTCTAACAAGTGTGAAAATGGCAGTGTCGTAAATTGTCAAAAAGATTCATTTTTATAGTGTGTGTGTGTGTGTCTGTATATATATATATATATATATATATATATATATATATATATATATATATATATATATATATATATATATATATATATATATATATATATATATATATATATATATATATATAGTCAGGCTAGAATACACTCAATTAGTTTTTCATGATGCAATATTTTTTTCAAAAATCTAATCCATTGATCTTCTTAAACATCTTGTGAATAGATCATATACAAAATTTGAGCATATTAGGACATTTATAGGTCATGTAATAAAGACTGCAAAATTTATGCATTTCAAATTAGTTTCATGTGTCAATTTTGTTTCCCTCGGATGAGTGACTTACACACATCTAAATGGGCTCAAAATTTGTGTGTAGCCTAATTATAGTATGATAGTGAAGATCAATGGTTTATATTTTTCAAAAAAATAGTCTTGATATACAAACACACTTGAGTGTATTCATGTCATCTGTACACTCGAGTGTATTCTAGCCTGATTATATATATATATATATATATATATATATATATATATATATATATATATATGCAATTTATAACGTCACCTTAAATCATTTTGTCGGTGATTGGTAGCATGGTTATGGTATATACTTCTAGACATTTTGTGCATGGTGGATAGTTGTTATTTTCTTTAATATCTTAGTTTGTATATCAAATCTCTCCCTTCTTTCCCATATGTAAAAGTATTAATTCTTTCCTATCTATGCTCCCCTTGAATGTAACCCGATGATTCACATTTACAATGTAATATTAGGATAGCTTTTAAATCTTATTATGGCAAAGAAGGTGTTCTTCACCAAGCGAGTCAGTCGACTCATCAGATGAACTGACCAGTTGAAGGACTGAGGAGGCAATGATTGGAGGAGCCAACCAATCGGTTGGTGGACCAACTAACTGGCTGGAGGATTCCAGATGTCACAAGGACCAAAGGCTAGATGGCCAAATTGAGAAACCAATCGATCGACCATGAGGCTAGTCAACCGGTTCAAAGGTTGAATCGGCCGTCTTGATCTATTTCACCATACATTTGCCATCAAAATTAGGTTGCTACATATGATGTGGACCTTAGATGGTAGTAATTACTTGTGCATCCAAGAAATTATATTAGGATGGTTGTAACCATTGCTTGTGTTTATTATTGCTTATTTTGTTGTGGTTATAGCATGTATATGATATGTATGGTAAATATGTGGTGATTGGATATGTATATGTATTTATATAAAATCCCTAAAATATAATATTAAGTCTTAGATGATTTTTGTAAGAAACATACATGAAAATGCTTGATCAACTAGTGTGGTCATGCTAAGCATGGTGTGTTGTTTGTCTCGAGGAAGTGCGATGGTAGTTGTTTGGTCTTTCCAAGCAGGGTGTATTTCTATCGTGTTGGCTTTTATATCAAGCTTAACTAGGTGATCTTAATGTGATTAAGCACCTTGAAGTATACAGATTACTATGGGAAGGAGTTTCACGTATCATCTATCTAAGAATTGCATAAGATGAAATTTACAAAATTTGCCTACCGTAATAAATTATTAATGAACAATGGCATTGGCAGGCTAATAACTCAATTATTTTGGGTCTTGGCTCACTAGAAGATTATGCGCTGCAATCTTCTAAATTGTTTTTTTTATAAGGTAAAGTATTACTAAAACGGAGAAAAAGTATAGGGGAGGTATCAAAATCCCATATAATGTACATGACCTACACGAGGTCCCACAATCTCAGAACCATGGTATTGACTCACACCATGTTCTTCGGGTTATCTTTAAAAAACCAAAACATGCTTTGACTAATTACATAAAAAAGGAGAAGATTATCTCTCAGTCTCTTCCCATGTATCCTAGCGTTCCTTTCATACCAAACATGATAGATAAGAGAGGCTAGGAAGATACCACCAAAAGACCGAGTCCTCAAATTGTTCCTTGAGATTTGAACCATCCAAGGAATAGCATCGTTAAGCTCCATAGGTGGCAGGCCGCCCCAACCACATTTGAGGCTCCCTCTTTTCCACAAATAGGATGTGTACTCACACTCAAAGAATAGGTGATTATGAGTCTCCGGAACCCTCCTGCAGAGCACACACAAGGCATCACAATTAAGCCCCCAGCTCAGCAGTCTATCCCTGGTAAGATGCCTCTCCCTGATGGCCTTGAAAGTCGTGAAGCTCCATTTCAGACAACGAGGTTTGGTCCAAATGATAGTGTGCCAAGCAACCTGCGGCATATGTCTATTAAGGTTCCAAGGTTTGATATGCATGCCCCCCTCTTGCTATTGTAGACAGCCGGCATTACCGAGCTCATTTTTTATTATCTTCATTTTCCTCCAAACGGACGAATCACCAGTCTAGTTATCACCTTCCAAGTTTCCATACCTTTTACGCATCCAGTCCACCCAGAGCGAACTACTACAATTTAGGAACCAGTCCACTCTAGAGGTGGTTGCCCTCCACGCCAACTGCAAAGGACAGGAGATACCTAAGCCTCCAGCAAATTTAGGAAGAATAACAGTATCCCAGTCCACCACGTATGCACCACCTCCCCAGAGAAAACTGGCAACGATGGACCTGAACTTCTCTAGAATATAAAGTGGCAGTTCAGTCTGTTTACACCAGAAATTCACCTTCGCATTAAGCACAGTTTGACAGAGGACAGCGCGACCTTCCATAGAAATGGGAACGCCATTCCACTTCTTCGTAGTCATTCTAAGATTATCAACACAAACACAGTAGTCCACACCTCTACCTCTGCCCCCCGAAAGGGGGATGCCCATGTATCTGGTTGGGAAATGACCAGCCTCCATACAAGAAGCCATCTTCAGGCGTCCTCTTCTGGGGTCACAAGGTCTCGATAAGAAGATATGGGACTTGATCTCACTGATATAGAGACCAGTGAGCTTACCAAACTGCCGTGGGAGTTGGTACATCCCTCTCATATATTTGCAATGCCCCGCCAAGAAGAAAAGGATATCATCAGCGAAAATCATGTGTGATTCCACTTTAGTACCTTTGACTTTGTAGACTTTGGTGGACCCACTCTGTTCATCATTACCCACCATACAAGAAAGATTTTCCATCACAATCGAGAAGAGGAGGGGTGAGAGAGGATCTCCTTGTCTTAAACCATTAGAGGCCCTAAACAAGCCATGGGGCACTCCGTTAATGAGCACCGAAAAGGACGTAGTTTGAACACACTCCATGATCACCTCAATCCATCTCCAGGAAAAACCCAAAGCTTCCATAGAACTCAACAGAGCAGTCCATCTCACACGATCAAACGCTTTGGATATGTCCGCCTTGATGCATGCTTTTTTGGAAGCGGTCTTCACCCCAAAATCAACCAAAAACTCTTTAGCAAGGAGAGTGTTATCTGAGATGGCCCTACCTTCCACAAAAGCCGCTTGATTAGGGGAAATGATAGCCGGTAGGATCTTCTTCAGTCTATTCACCAGGAGCTTGCTAATGATTTTATACAAAACCGAGCAGCACACAATGGGCTCAAAATCAGCTATCTCCATAGGGTTAGCTTTCTTCGGGATAAGTCTGATGAAAGCGTGGTTAACCTGTCTAACCATTTTTCCAGCCACAAGGAACTACTGGACAGCTCTACAAATATCCTTCCCCATAATATCCCAACCATTCTGAAAAAACTTCACGTTGAACCCATCCGACCACGGAGCCTTAGACGTGCCAATAGAAAACACGGCTCTCCTGATTTCTTCATCATCTGCTATCTTCAGCAGGTTTCTATTCATATCAGTCGTGACTTTACTCTGTAGGGGGCTTTGCATAAGATAATTCCTTTCTTCATTATTATACAGGTCCGAGTAGAACTTTACTGCTAACTCCGCCATCTTCTCCTCCTCATCAATCATATTACCATCAACGTCAATGAGGTTATGAATGTGATCCCTCATGTTGTTTCTTTTTACTGTCACGTGATAAGTCTTAGAGTTTCTATCGCCATATTTGATCCATTTTATTCTACTTCTCTGCCAATAATAACTTTCATGTGCTTTCTCAAGTTGTAAGAGACGCTTCTCAGCCTTCTCCTCTTCTTCCATTAGTAAGGCAGAAGTCGGGTTCTGTCGCAAATCTCTCGTAGCATTGTCATAGGTAATTCTGGCCTCTTTAGTAAGGTTATCCAGATTGATAAGGTCCTTCGACCACTTTTTTAGCTCCATTTTCATTTTCTTCAGCTTCTCAACCACAACATAGATCGGGTTGCCGCTAACATTCATATCCCAAGCCTTCCGGACTACATCACCATACCCCTGCCAATCTAACTGGTGATTAAGAAAATGGAAAGGCCTGTTAGGAGTCCTCCTCTATACCAAGCTGATCTCCATCCATGCATGGTCACTGTTCGAATGCGCCCCAAGGTGTATGGATGCATTAGGAAAGATATCCAACCATCTTTCATTCACCAAACCTCTGTCTAAATTGCTAGAAATCCTTCTGACAGGTTTGTGTTTGTTGTGCCACGTAGTGATGCCTCCCCTGGTATTCAACTCTATTAACTGTGCTTCATTGAGAACATCATTGAACCTATTTAGTATAAAATTGGGCACTGGAAACCCCCCACCTTGTCTCTGGCCTTTCTTGTGCTATTGAAATCCCCAATCACCAGGTGTGGGATCTCCTGTTGCGTGGTATTCACAAGTTGTTGCCATAGCCTTCTCCTATATCTTTCAGCATTAGAGCCATACACAACAGAAATGACACAATGGAAACCTCCATTATTAATGCAGCTCAAAACAACCAGTTGGTCAGATGAGAAGATGGATTGAACATCCCATCTCTCCCTCTTCCACCCCACTGCTATCTTACCTCCATTTGTGTCCTCTAGATTAGAGAGAAACCCCCAACCCCTAGGGAACAACCCCTCAATCCGCTCACAAACCTCTCTACTGATCCTGGTCTCCAAATAGACCACGATCTCCACTCCTTCCTCCTCCAGGATACGTCAGAGAGTCCTTTTATTCACCGGAAGTGAAGCCCCTCTGACATTCCATGCGAAAACCTTCATCTAGATACTCTGTTCTGTCCCCCCCTTCTGGGAAGGACTTTGGAGCTTCCTCTTCTCCTTCCTCTACCACCCCGCACGGCAATGGGGTAGGATCGCATCACCCTTCTAGCTGTTACAGGTTCACCCTCCATCTCCACTTGTGGTTCATCCAACATTGTACTATGATCGGCACCACTACTACCTTCAGTAGTTGCATCAGCGTCTGGTTCCAAATCTTTGCCGGTTCCATTGGTAGCTGTTTGGGACTCCACAGACGGGAGTCGGGATTTTGTCTGCCTCTCCAGGACAACCGGAGCAGTAGCCGCATCTTCACGTCCGTCCACAATCACTGACCCATAAGCCAGCAGAACCGGTTGGGGCGCAACGTATGTCTCTGTGATCGGGGTCGATTGATGCCCAACCACACTTTGAGTCATGCCACTCTGAGTCCTTCTTCTACAGTTTTTGTTCAGTCTTACACTCTTGGATCTGCCTCTTCTCTGTTCTACTGTGGGCGTCTCCTTCCTGGGTATTGGGCAATCTTCAGACAAATACCTGAATACCTTGCATGCGTGACAGTGCTCCGGAAGTGCATCGTAAACCACCTTCACCTCTAGCTCCTTCCCATCGGGTAGCTCGATTAGGATCGTAGGAGGAGGTTTCTTATCAGCTTTGACCTCAATACACAGATGTGGGGCACCCATATACCTGCCTGTCTCCACATAGTCGACCACCTTAGGGGTTCCGATTGCATACCCCATTATCATTAGCACACGCCTCGACCAGTGTCGGCCCAACTCTGGGAGCGTGACCCACACAGGTGCGGACTCCAGTTTCACACGATTGACCTCCACCTCAGGCAACCACTTGGACGCAATGACAAGCTTATTGTCAAAGAACCAAGGTCCTCTTTCCAGAGCCACATTCATGTCTTCCTCTGTCCCGAACTTCACTAAGAGCAGGCCATCTTTGAACGGTGATAGCTGGATTTTGCTCTTCGGCTTCCACACTCTCAGCATCCATCTGTGAAATTGATTGAGCACGCACCTTTTTCCCATTATCTGGATCACCACCGAGGTCTTATGAAAATCCTCCATAGCTTCCATGACTGGGGCCGGCATGTTCATCCTAGGTCTACAGTCCTCGCCCTTGTAGAAAGGAGACTTAGGGTCATCAGGGAGCACCACCGGGCGGCAGGACTGATGAGTCTGGAAGGGTTTCGTCACCAGATCCTCCCAAAGGACTCCACCTGCCTGAGCACAATTGCCATCGCCACTCCCGTCCGACACCACATCGCCATCGCCACTCCCCCCGGAGCTGCCATGATGGATTAATGTTGCTAATTATCATGCAATCTTCTAAATTGATACATGAGGGTTATCAATTTGAACAAAATAGTGGGAATGATAATAAATTAAAGGCCTAATTAAACATTGTCATATATTTTTTAAGCAAATCGAATCAAAATATTTGACAAATTCCAAATTTTCCTTATAGAATCAAATGATGACAAACAACACATTTTCCTTGTGATTGGTCCTTGAGAAGGACAAGTTAAATGAGAATAACTTTCATGATTGGTTCGGGACATTGAGAATCCTTCTCACACAAGAGTGAAAGATCTATGTCCTTGAAACACCGGAGCCAGATGAACCTAGTCCGACTGTGCCTAAGGTTGATAGAGATGCTTACAAGAAGTACTCTGAAGATGTCACAGATGTCAAGTGCTTAATGTTGTGCTCAGTGAACTATGAGTTGCAAAGACAACATGAGAATATAGATGTTATTGAGATGGTCACACATGTTAAGGATGTGTACCAAGATCAGGAAATACAATAGAGATAGGATGTCTCCAAGGCATTGTTCTAGTGCAACATGGAAGAAGAAGATCCACTAGGTCCCCATGTACTCAAGCTCATTGGGTATGTGGAAAACATTACAAGACTGGGATTTCTCTTGGGTCAAGAGTTGGCTACATATGTGATTCTACAGTCACTTCTAGAATCATATAGCCAATTTTTCATGAACTACAACATGAACAATTTTGACAAGCCATTTTCAGAATTGCTAGGCATGTTGAGAACAGTCAAAGCGCTAATGAAGAAAGATAAGCCCAAGTTTGTGATGATGATCAGTAGAGGAAAGGGGAATTCTAAGGGAATAAGAAAATCTAAGAAGAGTTGTAAATCTAGCCAGAAGCCCAAGTCTTCTACACTAAAGATAAAAGAATGGGTTACCAAGGGAGGCAATTGTCACCACTGTCACCAGCCTGGACATTAAGAGAGAAATTTCCCTCTCTATGTTGAGGAACTGAGGAAGAAGGAGGGAATAGAATCTCCATTTCAGGTATATATGTTATTGAGATAAATTTATCTACTTCTTCATCTTGGGTACTAGATATTAGATGTGAATCTCACATATGTTCGAATATGTAGGATCTAAAAAGAAGGAAGCCTTTACAAAAGGGTGAGGTTGAACTGCACTTTGCAAATGGAGCAAGAGTTTTTGCTACTGTAGTTAGAACATATCATTTATCTTTGCTCACGGGGCTTGTAATAGACTTAATGAACTGCTATTTTTTACCTTTAATAAATAGAAACATTATTTCTATATCTTGTATGGACAAGGATGGATATGAATTTCATATAAAGAATGGTCAATGTTCTATTTCAAAAGATGATATCTTTTATGGCAGATCCCCAATGTCCTATGGTCTTTATTGATTAGATTTTAAGACAAATGTTTATAGCATAAATACCAAAAGATTAAAACTCAACAACTCAAATAAAATATATCTTTGTCATTGTCATCTTGGGAACATCAATGAGAATCACATCTCTAGACTCCATAAAGATGGATATCTAGACTCTTTTGACTTTGAGTCAATAGAGACATGTCAGTCTTGTTTTTTGGGAAAGATAACAAAGACTCCCTTCACTGGTAAAAGTGAGAGGGCTAGTGATCTCATGCATATTGATGTGTGTTGACATTTTAGAAAAAATACTAGAGGTGGGTACTTCATTACCTTCACTGATGACTTCAGTAGGTATGGCTATGTTTACCTGAAGAAGCATAAGTCAGAAACTCTTGAAAAGTTCTAGGATTTCATGAATGAAGTACAAAAACCAACTTGGCAAAAGTATTAAGGCACTTCATTATGATCGAGGTGGAGAATACTTAAGACAAGAGTGTGAGGACCTTCTATGAGACCATGGTATTGGATTACAATGGACTCCTCCTAGAACACTACAACATAATGGTGTGTTAGAAAGAAGGAATCACACATTACTAGAAATGGTGTGATCAATGATGAGTTTTGTTGATCTTCCGACTTCCTTATGGGGACATGCTCTACAAACTATAGCATTTACACTTAACCGCATACCATCTAAATTGGTTCAAAAGACAACATATGAGATATGGTATGGGAAACATCCCAATGTATCTTTTATGAAGACTTGGGGCTATGAAGCTTATGTGAGAATGTAGTTTTCCAAAAATCTTGATCCCAAATCAGATATGTGCTATTTTGTTTGATATCATAGGGAAATGAAAGGATACTACTTTTACACTCCATCTGACAACAAAGTGTTTATTGCTAGGGATGTTGTATTACTAGAAAAGGAATTCATTTCTAAAGGAATCAGTGGGAGGAAAATAGAACTCAAAGAATTTCAAGACCAACAAGAAAGCATTATACCCACAGAGGTACAAGAGCAACAGAGAGAATCACAAGTTGTTGTGGAATCTCAAATTCCTCATGTAACACAGGAACCTCACAAATTTTATAGGAAACACCTTGATCCAAAAAGATTTGGCTATCTTGTAACTCTAGAGGGTAATGAGTTGGTCATTGATGATGATCCAACAACCTAACTAGAAGTTGTTAAGGGACCAGAGTCTAAGAAATGGATTGAAACCATGATATTTGAGATGGAATCCATGTACACCAACAAGGTATGGACCTTGGTGGATCCACCTGAATGGGTAAACCCCATAGGATGCAAGTGGGTCTTCAAGAACAAGACCGACATGGATGGTAATTGACAAACTTACAAAGAATGATTGGTTGCAAAGGGTTTCAGATAAGTTTAAGGTGTTGAATATGATGAAAACTTTTCTCCAATTACCATGCTTAAGCCCATAAGGATTATGCTAGCCATTGTAGCCTATTATGACTATGAGATTTGGCAGATGGATGTTAAAACTACATTCCTTAATAGGTATCCTCTTGAGGATGTGTATATGACACAACCTAAGGGTTTTATAAAGCGAAAGGATGCAAATAAATTTTGTAAGCAACAAAGGTCAACCTATGTAATGAAGCAAGAATCTCAGAGCAAGAATCTTCTATTTGATAAAATATTCAAAGAGTTTAGCCTCAGTCAAAATGAATATGAACCATGTGTTTATAATAAGGTTAGTGGGAGCATGGTTGTGTTCCTCATATTGTATGTGGATGACATAATATTGATGGGGAATGACAAACCTACTTTACATATGGTAAAGACTTGGCTTGGAAATACAATCTCTATGAAGGATTTAGGTGAAGCATCCTACATCTTAGGAATAAAATCCATATAGATAGATCCAGAAGGCTTCTTGGACTAATTCAGAGCACATACATTGACAAGGTACTGAATAGGTTCAACATGGAGAACTCAAAGAGAGGCAAACTTCTCATGTGTCATGATGTTACTATCTCTAGATCTCAATATCCCAATTCTTGTGAAGAAAGGGATCACATGACCAAGATTCCATATGTATGAGAAATTGGATCCATCATGTATGCAATGCTATTCACTCGCCCAGATGTCTTGTATTCCTTGAGCATGACGAGCAAATATTAGTTAGACCCAGTGAAGCTCACTAGACAGTTGTGAAGAACATCCTTAATACTTGAGAATAACTAGGGATCATTTCCTTATATGTGGTGGTGAGGAAGAGTTGGTAGTAAAAGGTTACACAAATGCAAGATTCCAAACTAAAAAAGATGACTACCGTTAAAACCTCTTTTTCCAAAACATGTAATGAGATTTGTGAATCTCCTTTAAAGGAGAAATAAGATTAATGTTTGATTTCATGGTTTGTTTTGAATGAATTTCATGAATAATAGCCTTGCATACTCTTTTCATGGGCCTTATTGGCCATTAAGCCCAATTGAAAGAAAAAAAAAGAAATGAGAAAGGAATTCAATGGGATAATGGAATATATAAGAAAATGAATAAAGGATGATTAAAAGGCTATAAGATATTTTCTCAAAATAGAATTTCGATTTATTAATGTTCCTTGGGGCTCAAGGAACCCAGGGCAATAATATAATAACAAAAGAAAAAGGAAATGTGTGGAAAATATGATTAAATAAGGGATAACTTGAAACTGAAGAAAAGGGCTCTTTTCCTTTGGATAATGACTTCAATTTTTTCAGGATGAAAGATAAAAACATGAACGAGCTTTCCTCAAAATTTGAATAAAAACGAAGTTACGAATTGGGAGTTATGGTTTTTCCAAGTTATCATTAAATTGGGAAGATAATCTGAATATTTGGAAATCTTTCCTTTTTCTGTTTGAGCGCGAACGATGGTGGCCATTGGATCTTGATCCAACAAACCCGGATCATCATCTAGAGTCCCAATGGGACACGGACTATAGCTTCCCACAGGAGATTTTCCCCTCGTGTTTCTGATCACAGCAGAGCATGGGCACTCATGGGAAGTATCCCATTAGGTCCGGGAGATCTTCGCGAATAATTTAGACCCAAGTTTTATGGGAAATCATCGTCGGGGGGAGAAACCCCCAAACGTTGGACTCCTGGAACCTAGCCCTATATAAGGGGAAGCAGCACAAGGGTACCAGTGTCCCTAAAAATTGTCCCATTTGCTGCGGAGCGTGAAGACGAGTGTAACAGTGCTTCCAATTGATGCTTCTAACCTAATACACCCCCTCCATGACCTGCAAGTTGGCGGTGACTTTCCGGCACCGCATTGGTGGTGAGGGTCAGGTGGAATCATGCAATTGACCAACGCATCGAGTTCGGGCCTTGACAGAGAAGCTTTGCAGCTCCTTAGTTGATCTACTGGTGGCCTCAAGTTTAAGGTCAACTCGAGAGTTGACCGCAGGTCCTTGCTCAGAGCAGAGGTAGACGACGAGGCGCCCACCCTCCGATCACGATCCACAGTGGACTCAGTCAGATCTAACGCTCCTGCGTGAGATATGTGTTAGCTAGGTGCACGCAAGAGGAACCATCGGATCCGAGAAGTGGACCACCGGTCCATAGATTGAGCGGTTACCAAAACTCGGTAAAATATCTCTCTCTGATCGAAATTACAAATAATTGATTTTCCTTGCTAAAATCATAGAAATAGCTAGGAATCTCATATATAGGAACTTTATACATGAAAGTTGGGTAGAAAAATGCAAGGAACCTGATAAAAATGATTTAAAAACCTGGATCTATTTCGTTTTGCAAAAGTGCCCTGTTTTGTTATAAAAGTGTATTGAAAAGTAATTAGAAACCTTAGTTGCATATAAAGGATGATTCCTTATAACTTAATAGGGTAAATTGAGGATTATCAACCTGTTAATTAATAATATGAAGTTTTCATTCGTTTTCAATATAAAGATGTTTAAATTAGGGTTTATGTCTATAAATGAAAGATAATGTACATGAAAACCCTAATTTAGGGTAAAAGAAGAAGAAAACCTTGTTATTTTGATAAATTACTAAATAATAATCCTAATACTGTTAGGAATACTAAAAGGAGAGAATTTAACGGTTTTAAGTGATTTTGAGGAAATAGGGTTCATGATAACTAAGAATGAAGGCAAAACCTTAATTTCCAAAGAAACCCTAAAATTGGAATAGAAACCCTAAGGGACATGATGAAATTGGATAAATATTAATAAATGTAATCTTGTACTTTTATTTCAGGGTTTTTGTGCAATTTGCTTGATTGATTGGATTTTCTCTCTCTACAAATTAATTCTTTATCTAAATCTGCAATACAGATATGTGGTTACACTTATGACTATACCGATTAGTTTTCCAAGGATTTTATCGACGTTTCCCTCAATGCTTGAAATAACTGTTGGATGTTTTAATTCATGCAACTATAAAGTGACTATGACTATCACTATGAGTATACATATATAACTAGCTAGATCCAAGTCCACCCCTGTGGCTATGAAAAGGCTAAGGATAACCTAGAGCAAGGTCTAGGGTATCATGAGTTAGAAACTGGGCTACACATATGTAGTGCCATGAGACTCTTAGCATACCATGAGTTAAGGAGTGGGCTACCTACGGGTAGTGCCATGTGACTCAGCCCTAGAAATTGATTCACCTGTTAGGTGATGTCATGAGGGGTATAATGGGAACCTACCATAAGGGAGGTAGTATCCAGGTCCACTGCAGGGACAGCGCAGGGGATAGGGTACACATGGATCGCGTAGTTATACGTAAAATGTAAAATTGTTTGTTAAATGATAATTGAATGCAATACATTGTTATAGATAATTGCATGATTAGTGAATCCCCCACATACCATCTTTGGATGACCGACATTTTGTTTGTTTGTGTTTTAGGTACAAAACAAAAGGGACAAACAATAAATCATCATATTGTGAAATACACGAATTAAAGTCCAAGGAGGATTAGTTAGTTAGTCCCAATTCTGGATAGAAGTTTAGAAATCCAAAATTTTCAAAGGTATGCAAAAAAATTATTTATTATAGATTTTAAGTTTAGTCTAGTAGAATTTAATAATTGTTATCAATTAATTGCTGAACCTTGATCCGGAAATTGGATAAAGGCACCGACCTCTTGGTCTCCCTTAAATGGGGGTTACCAGAAGGTGGGGTCGTTACATTTGGTATTAGAGCCAAGGTTCTCCACTTAATTTTTAATAATTATTAAATTTTACAAACTCCGTAGAACCCAAGGGAGTTATTAGAGGATTTTCTGAAAGACTGAGGTGTCTAGAAAAGGATCACTTCTGGGGGCTGGAAAAAATTTCCTCCGCACCGCTAGTCGGAATACGAGGACTCCCAGAATGTGTGACTTCCTGGATGATGTCCTAGGATTTGAATCGAAATAAGATACCTTTGGGACTTCCTCATCTTATTCATCCCTTCTCATCACAAATTCTATTAAGGACTTTAAGAGTTAGGCTTTTCTCTCTCTTCCTCACCCTCATGTGGTATGGGCAAGTAAGTTAAGGATTAAGGAATCCTCCATCAAATTAATAAAAGATACATAATGAGACGTCACTGACATAAGTATAATTAGTTTAATGATAAACTAAAGGTTTGTTTGTTATTCTTATGTAGATGGCTCGTACAAAGACAGTTGCTATCCCCAAGAGTACTGGGAACCCATCTAGGAGTGCTTGGCCTTCCCACAAAGGAAAGGGGTCTTCAGAGAAGAGGAAGAAGAACCATGATGGTGAATCCTCTAAGAAGAGAAAGAGGCCTGAAGAGACCACTCATGAGGTCCCTAACCCTGACCCGATACCCTTCGGCAACCTTGATCAAGAGCAAGGGTATGAAGAGCAACATGTGTACGAGGAAGTAAACCAGATGGAAGAAGACCAAGCTGGAGGTCCAGAACCGACCATGATGATCCACACCCCTAAAGCTTTGTGGATGGAGCAGCAGAGGAAGCTGACAGAGGCCATTAATGCCTTGGCCCTCCGAGACCTAACCAGAGCTGAGAATGGTGAGCCGCTTCCGGTTCATCCTAGACTGGGGGCCACCATCTTGGACTTCGTCAAGTTGAATATCGAGAAGTTCTGGGGAGAGGACAAGACAGAGGTAGTCAACAAAGAGGAATCTTGGCTGCCTGCAGTCGAGAATGAATTCCTCATGCTTGAGGTACAGCCGAGCAAGAAGGTCCTCTTTGCTGCTCACCTACTGGAAGGAGCAACCAAGATATGGTAGGAGACCCACATCACTGGCCAGGATTTAACAGAGGAACCCATGGCATGGGCTGATTTCAAGACGATCTTCACAGCCAGATTTGTCTTAGTCTCAGCTAAGAAGGAAAAGGAAAGGGAGTTCACCAACATGACCCAAGGACAATCTTCTGTGGCGGACTTCGGGCGCAAGTTCCAAATCCTGGAGTGCTTTGGGTACAAGATGGATGAAGAAAGAAGGGTGGATCACTTCATAGAGCGTCTTCACCGTGCCATCAGACCCCATGTGATGGCAAGCAAGCCTAAGACTTTCGCCGAAGCCTACAACACTGCTTTAGACATGGAGAGGACCATGATGCCTACCTAGTTTCCACCCAAGGGGTACTTGGGTTTCACTGAGGGAGCCCAAGGCCCGAGGAACAACCACAAGAAGGGTTCAGGACGTCATCAAGCTAAAGGAAAGCATGGAGGAAAAGGGAAACCTCGTCAAGAGAACAACCAACCTCCTTGCCGCACCTGTGGAAAGGGGCACGCCGGTGAATGCCTCTATAAGAAGAAGATGTGCTTTTGATGCCACCAAGAAGGACATCTGCAATTCGTCTGTCCTTTTCCAGATCCCGGGGGACCAGGACAAGTGGCAACTCCACCAGTAGCAGCTCCACCAGTAGCAGCCCCACCTATAGTTGTAGCCCCACCTGCTGGAGAGAGAAGACAAGCTCGGGTGTTTTCCATTGACAATGAGGAGGCTCAAGTTAATGCTAATAAGTTGATTGAGGGTAATAACCCTTAGAGTTTTCTTTTATGTTTTAAGATAAGCATGTAATGGTCTAATGCATGGTGAATGATAATGTAGGCATGCTTGAAGTTATGGGACATAATGTGAAAGCTTTTTTTGACTCTGGATCTACTAATACTTTCATTTTGAGAAATCTTGCAACTGTGCTATGTTTGGATATCAAGGATTTAGGGTATGTCTTAGATGTTACAACACCGAGTGGTCGAATCTTTACTTCCCTTTTGAAAACCCCGGTGGTATTTGTGAAATATCGAGATCATGATTTTCCTATAGATTTTATCCTTCTTGACATGAATGATTTTGACGTAATCATTGGCATGGATTGGCTTTAGTTTATACGTATAGGGCCAATATCGACTGTAGGGAGAAGAAAGTGATCATCAAGAGACTAGGTCAACCACCTATTGTCATTAGAGGTAGGAAGGATGTCACAACCAGCCCATATGTGTCATCCGTGAAAGCAGAGCGGATGATGAGTAAAGGGTGTCGAGCTTTCCTAGTAGTAGTCACTGAACCAGAACCCAAGGTGCAACCCTTATAAAAAATAGAGGTAGTTAGGGGCTATGCAGATGTTTTCCCAGATGATCTACCTGGGATTCCTCCCAAAAGAGAGGTAGATTTCTCCATAGAGCTAGCCCCTGGTACAAATCCTATTTCCCGAGCACCTTATAGAATGGCCCCTGCTGAGTTGCTTGAATTAAAGAAGCAATTGTAGGAATTGTTGGATAAGGGTTTTATCCGCCCTAGCACATCACCATGGGGAGCGCCGGTTCTTTTTGTAAAGAAAAAAGATGGTTCACTCTGAATGTGCATAGACTACCGGATGATCAACCAGGCTACCATTAAGAACAAATACCCTTTACCCCAGATAGATGACTTGTTTGACCAGTTGAAGTCGGCTCAAGTATTTTCCAAGATTGACTTGAGATCGAGTTACCACCATTTGAGGGTCAAGAGTGAGAACATCCCGAAAATAGCTTTCAGGACCCGGTATGGCCACTATGAGTTTGTGGTTATGCCTTTTGGGTTGTCCAATGCACCCAGTGTGTTCATGAACCTTATGAATAGTGTGTTTCAACCCTTCCTTGACTCGTTTGTCATAGTGTTCATAGATGACATACTGGTTTATTCGGATGACGTAGATCAACACCGAGACCACCTAAGTAAAGTCCTTGATATCTTAAGAAAGTAGAAGTTCTATGGGAAGTTCTCTAAATGTGAGTTTTTGATATACCGAGTCATGTTCCTTGGACACATCATCTCAGGAGGAACGATCGCCATAGATCCAGTTAAAGTGTCGGAGGTTCGAGACTGACCAACATCAAAGAACCCCTCTGAGATACGAAGCTTCTTGGGGTTAGCAGGATATTATCAGCGCTTCATCGTGGATTTCTCAAAGACCGCCTTGCCTCTGACCATGTTGACTCGGAAAGATGTGAAGTTCATGTGGTCCGATATTTGTGAAGCTCACTTCCAGGAGCTGAAAGAGAAGCTGACCATTGCACTAGTTTTGACTATACCATCAGGCAATGAGGTTTCATGATTTTCACTAATGCATCAAAGATGGGACTTGGTTGTGTGTTGGAACAGAATCGGCATGTGGTTGCATATGCCTCCCGACAACTCAAGCCCAACGAGGTGAATTACCCGACCCATGACCTGGAGTTAGATGCTATCATCCATGCCTTGAAGATTTGGCGGCACTACCTGTATGATGCCACTTTTGAGATCTTCACCGACCATAAGAGCCTGAAGTATCTACTGACGCAAAAAGACTTGAACCTATGACAACGACGATGGATGGAGTACATGAAGGATTACAACTTCACCATCGCCTATCATCCAGGAAAGGCAAATGTCGTAGCTGATGCTTTAAGTCGAAAACCGCTCAGGTGTGCAGCTATTCTATCCAGTCAATGGAAGAGCTTAGAAGAACTAGTGAAATGGTCTCCCCAACCGTTAGATGATCGAGTGCGATTGTCCAACATCCAGATACAGTCTAAATTGTTGAGTGAGATTGTCACAACACAGTTGGCTAGTGGAGAACTTGACAAGATGAAAGGCTTGATGAAGAAGCCTCAGACCCATCTTTCTTTGGCAGTAGACGGAGGGATCCGTTTTGAGAATCGCATATGGGTTCTTGAAGATTCACCATTGAAGGAACGTATCCTACAAGAGGCTCATGGTTCTAAGTACATGGTACACCCAGGAACTACTAAGATGTTTAAGGACATGCAAAGGTTTTTCTGGTGGCCAGGAATGAAGAGAGACATTGCAGCTTATGTGGCCAGTTGTCTTACGTGTCAAATGGTGAAGGCTAAACACCAATGACCCGGTGGACTTTTACAGTCTATAGAGATTCCAGAGTGGAAATGGGAGCAGATCACCATGGATTTCGTGGTAGGTCTACCCCAGACCAAGAGAGGTCATGATGCGATATGGGTTGTGGTAGATTGCCTTACCAAGTCAGCACACTTCCTTGCCCTAAATACCACTGCCAAAGTGTCAAACTTAGCTGAGTTGTATATCAGAGAAATAGTGTGTTTGCATGGCGTACCCGGTTCCATCATTTCCGATAGAGACCCAAAGTTTACTTCCAAGTTTTGGAAGCAGGTTCAAGAGGAACTAGGTACAAGGTTGAAGTTCAGTACCGCTTATCACCCCCAGACAGATGGCCAGTCAGAAAGGATGATTCAAACCTTAGAAGATCTGCTGAGAGCTTGTATGCTCGATTGGGGTGGATCATGGGAGAAGTACCTACCTTTAGCTGAGTTTGCCTACAACAATAGTTACCAAGCCAGTATCGGGATGCCTCCATATGAATCTCTATATGGGAGACTGTGTCGGTCACCACTTCACTGGGATGATGTTGGTGAAAGGACGTTATTGAGATAAGATGAACTCTAAGTGTATGCTGATAAAGTCACTTTGATCAGGAAAAGGCTAAAGAGAGCCTAGGACCGACAGAAGTCATATGTTGATGTGAAGCGGGATGATGTGCATTTCTCTATGGGAGAACATGTTTTTCTAAAAATCCGACCGCTCTGAGCTATAGCTAAGAATAGAGGAAAGTTGAGTCCCCGATATGTGGGCCTGTTTGAAGTTTTAGAACGGATTGGTGAGGTCGCCTATCGTTTGGCGTTACCCCCTCAATACAGTATGATGCATGATGTGTTTCACGTGTCTAATCTGAAGCGATATGTGTAAGATCCAAGCCATGTGCTGAGCATTGAACCTATTGAGCTTCAAGGAAAGTTCTCTTATCCTGAGTTGCCTTTGCAGATTCTAGATACCTAGGTAAAAGAGCTCAGAAATAAGAATATAGAGATGGTAAACGTTCTTTGGAAGCACCATGGAGAGGATGAGGCCACATGGGAGCTAAAGATGGACATGGAAAAAGCATATCCTGATTTTTTTCTTGACTGTTGAATTTTGAGGGCAAAATTCCTATAGGGGGAGGATGTTAAAACCTCTTTTTCCAAATCATGTAATGAGATTTGTGAATCTTCTTTAAAGGATAAATAAAATTAATGTTTGATTTCATGGTTTGTTTTGAATGAATTTCGTGAATAATAGCCTTGCATACTCTTTTGATGGGCCTTATTGGCCATTAAGCCCAATTGAAAGAAAAAGAAAAAGAAATGAGAAAGGAATTCAATGGGATAATGGAATATATAAGAACATGAATAAAGGATGATTAAAAGGCTACAAGATATTTTCTCAAAATAGAATTTCGAGTTATTAATGTTCCTTGGGGCTCAAGGAACCCAGGGCAATAATATAATAACAAAAGAAAAAGAAAATGTGTGGAAAATATGATTAAATAAGGGATACCTTGAAACTGAAGAAAAGGGCTCGTTTCCTTTGGATAATGACTTCAATTTTTGCAGGATGAAAGATAAAAATATGAACGAGCTTTCCTCAAAATTTGAATAAAAACGGAGTTAAGAATTGGGAGTTATGGTTTTTCCAAGTTATCATTAAATTGGGAAGATAATCCAAATATTTGGAAATCTTTCCTTTTTCTGTTTGAGTGTGAACGATGGTGGCCGTTGGATCTTGATCCAACCAACCTAGCTCATCATCTAGAGTCCCAATGGGACACGGACTATAGCCACCCACAGGAGATTTTCCCCTTGTGTTTCCGATCACAGCAGAGCACGGGCACTCATGGGAAGTATCCCATTAGGTTTGGGAGATCTTCGCGAATAATTTAGACCCAAGTTTTATGGGAAATCGTCGTCGGGGGGAGAAACCCCCAAATGTTGGACTCCTAGAACCTAGACATATATAAGGGGAAGCAGTGTGAGGGTACCAGCATCCCTAAAAACTGTCCTCTTTGCTGCGGAGTGCGAAGACGAGTGTAATGATGCTTCCAATTGATGCTTCTAACCTAATACACCCCCTCCACGACCTGCAAGTCGGCGGTGACTTTCCGGCACCACATTGGTGGTGAGGGTCTGGTGGAATCATACAATTGACCAGCGCATCGAGTTCAGGCCTTGACGGAGAAGCTTCGCAGCTCCTCAGTTGATCTGCTGGTGGCCTCGAGTTTAAGGTCAACTCGGGAGTTGACCGCAGTTCCTTGCTCAGAGTGGAGGTAGACGACGAGGCGCCCACCCTCCGATCACGGTCCATAGTGGACTCAGTCAGATCTAACGCTCCTGCACGAGAGAGGCGTTAGCTAGGCATGCACAAGAGGAACCATCAGATCTGAGAAGTGGACCACCGGTCCATAGATTGAGCGGTTACCAAAATTCGGTAAAATATCTCTCTCTGGTCAAAATTGCAAATAATTGCTTTTCCTTGCTAAAATCATAGAAATAGCTAGGAATCTCATATAAAGGAACTTTATACATGAAAGTTGGGAAGAAAAATGCAAGGAACCTGATAAACATGATTTAAGAACCCAGATCTATTTCGTTTTGCAAAATTGCCCTATTTTGTTATAAAAGTGCATTGAAAAGTAATTAGAAACCTTAATTGCATATAAAGGATGATTCCTTATAACTTAATAGGGTAAATTGAGGATTATCAACCTATTAATTAATAATATGAAGTTTTCATTCGTTTTGAATATAAAGATGTCTAAATTAGGGTTTATGTCTATAAATGAAAGATAATGTACATGAAAACCCTAATTTAGGGTAAAAGAAGAAGAAAACCTTGTTATTTTGATAAATTACTAAATAATGATCCTAAGACTGTTAGGAATACTAAAAGGAGAGAATTTAAAGGTTTTTAGTGATTTTGAGGAATTAGGGTTCATGATAACTAAGAATGAAGGCAAAACCCTAATTTCCAAAGAAACCCTAAAATTGGAATAGAAACCCTAAGGGACATGATGAAATTGGATAAATATTAATAAAAGTAAACTTGTACTTTTATTTCAGGATTTCTGTGCAATTTGCTTGATTGATTGGATTTTTTCTCTCTACAAATTAATTTTGTATCTAAATCTGCAATACAGGTATGTGGTTATGCTTATGACTATACCGAATAGTTTTCTGAGGATTTTATCGATGTTTCCCTCAATGCTTGAAATAACTGTTGGATGTTTTAATTCATGCAACTATAAAGTGACAATGACTAGCACTATGAGTATACATGTATAAATAGCTATATCCGAGTCCACCCCTGTGGCTATGCAAAGGCTAAGGATAACCTAGAGCAAGGTCTATGGTATCATGAGTTAGAAACAGGGCTATACATATGTAGTGCCATGAGACTCTTAGCATACCATGAGTTAAGGAGTGGGCTACCTACGGGTAGTGCCATGTGACTCGGCCCTAGAAATTGATTCACCGGTTAGGTGAAGTCATGAGGGGTATAATGGGAACCTACCATAAGGGAGGTAGTATCCAGGTCCACTACAGGGACAGCGCAGGGGATAGGGTACACATGAATCGTGTAGTTATACTTAAAACGTAAAATTGTTTGTTAAATGATAATTTAATGAAATACATTGTTATAGATAATTGCATGATTAGTGAATCCCCCACATACCAGCTTTGGCTGACCGACATTTTGTTTATCGGCGTTTTAGGTACAAAACAAAAAGGACAAACAGTAAATCATCATATTGTGAAATACACGAATTAAAGTCCAAGGAGGATTAGTTAGTTAGTCCCAGTTCTGGATAGAATTTTAGATATCCAAAATTTTCAAAGGTATGTAAAAATTTTATTTATTACAGCTTTTCAGTTTAGTCTAGTAGAATTTAATAATTGTTATCAATTAATTGTTGAACCTTGATCCGGAAATTGGATAACGGCACCGACCTCTCAGTCTCCCTTAAATGGGGGTTACCAGAAGGTGGGGTCGTTACAACTATAGACTGCAATCTGGATTTCTATTTTGCCTTAATAATAGAGTTTTGAGTTGGAAGACTTCCAAGCCAGAGAGAGTTACAGATTCTACAATAGAGGTTGTGTATATTGATGCATCCAATGTACCAAAGGAGGTTATTTGGATCAAGAAGTTGATTTCTAGACTTGGGTTGGTTCCAAGCATCAATGATGCATTGAGATATATTGTGACAATAATGAATCTATTGTACAAGCTAACGAACCCAGATCACATCAACATTCCAAGAACATATAAAGGTGGTTCCATCTCTTGTGAGAAATTGTACATCGAGGAGATGTGAATATTTGTAGAGTACCAATTGATAGCAATGTGGTTGACCCATTAACAAAACACTTTTGGAGAAGAAGCTTGAGGGTCATGTTAGATCACTTTGTATTAAATTCATGGGTGAATGGCTCTAAGTGCAAGTGGGAGTCTATTGGTATGTATACCTAAAGATTCAGTCATATGATGATTGTAATGACATAACTTGTAAACAATTTGATTAATAATAAAGGCAATCTTCTAGTTTATTTTGTTTTATTCAGTTATGAGATAATGATGTAACATAATAAATGTCTAAAGGATGATATTACTTGATTACGGATGTCTTTAGGTTAAGGACTTGAATAATGAGATTATACATATATTAAGAGAATATGCATTCTTATTATGCACCTAGTCGATTATTATTGTGGAAGTAAAAATAGACAATAATAATACATAAGACTAAAGTTTGTGTTAGTTCATGACATAATCTCATTAAGTCATGATATATGATATCAAACCAAACACATAGATACTTGTTATAGATAGTTTATTAGATAGACCCACCTTATGAGTGATGCATGGAACCATTGAATGGTATCTAGAATCATCTCTCATAGTGATGATGGTGATTGTGGTTATTAGACCTAAAGTCACTACACTCATCACATGTCATTCGATGTACTTTGACATCATCCAATGTGACCTTGAATAAGGTTTTCCTTAAAGGTGATGCCCGGGTGCACTATGACACATGGGGATCATTGTGAGTGATGAAGATGGGATTTGTCCCTCCTACAAGAGTTTTATATCCTTGCCACTTGATAAGCAAGACTATGAAAAGCATGGCCATGAACATGTGAATCAATATATGATATTGAGTTCACATATATCTCAGACAATCTACTCTAGTTCAAGTAACATGGATTGAACATTGAAGAGGATGACAATTGCATGCCTCAAGTTCAATTTGGATATATTTTTTTGGTCAATCAAAACTTCTGTTGCTTTTTTTCATTTTTTGTTTGTATGAATGTACAATTCTTGTTGATTCCCAATCGAGAGCCAACTGAAAGATAAAAATATTTACATCAATGAATATTATCTATGAGATCAAAACTGAGCATGACACCAAAGAATGAGCCTCAAACCTATACAGGCTTGAAACTTCTAAAAGAACCGCAACCAGAAAACAGAACAGCTAACATCACCCTAGACCATCGTACACTAGCACAACTCACCATTACTAGATAGTGGCGTCATTTGAATGAAAGACGCTACACGGCTGGTCAAGTGACTTTAAAGTATGGAACCTCGAAAACTGTAATCAACGTTTAGTATGATGGCGAATGCACTTTAAGGTATCCACAACCAGTTAGCTTGTGTGGATTCAGAACATGCTAATTTTCCGAGAGGACCAGGTCTGGCTTCCGAACATGCTAATTGGATTCGTCTACGAGGGACTCCCTCCATGACACAACATCATCAACAAAACGACCAAGTCACCAGTCAAACGGGTGTCTCAATTCTTGATGAAATTTTGTTACTTTTAAATAAGGAAATCACCAATAAATGTATTTTTACTATTTTTGTAGAAAGAAAGTTTGTTACTTTTAAATAAGGAAATCACAAATAAATGTGTTTTTTATAGTATTTGTCACAATTCACCAGTCAAACGGGTGTCACAATTCTTGATGTTATATTTTTTACTATTTTTGTAGAATGGATAAGTCTTGGATAGCAGAGGATGATTGAACGAGTATTAAATACCTATGTGGAGTATCCAACTTTTTGGATTTCACTTTTCAACATTCAGTGATTGGAGATAAGATTGTATGCCCTTGTAGAAAGTGCACTAATATATACCAGGTCACCAGACAAACTGAAAAGGACAGGGGGTGTCGAGGCCCAGGCCATAGAGATTATTGTGGGTGGAAAGAGACTACAAAATATTAGTACTAACAATTATAAGTATATATAACGATGTTATATATTTTCAATAAGTATATATAATGATGTTACATATTTTCAGAGACAACTTGAGAAATACAAATAAGACATAGATGGAAAGTAAGATGAGTGTCATTATACCAACAATTATCGTAGTCTACATTATGAATTATTATGTCTGTTTTAAGGAGATCACTTATGAATTATTATGTCTACATTATGCTTTTCAATTATACTGATCGCTGCATTTCACATCACCTGGTTTCTCAAATGATTTTGTGGGAAGACCATGTAAACATCGAATAGAAAATACCAATCCACCATCTTAATAGGAAACTGATTAATTACATGTGATGTTTACATGAACTCTATAAGTCATATTCTGTTAACATCTTTGAAGTGCTATAGTTTCTTCATTCTTGTCTTTCTTCAAAATTATAACACTATAGATAAAAAGTACTAATAATGTATGTAGAACAGAAGTCGGATCCAAGGCAAATACCTTTTAAGTATTGTCAATTGAAATGGTTGGAAACAAGAGTGGACTACTATTGGTAAACAAGTTATTAGTCGGAATATGTTTTTTTATTCTGCTGCAAGGTTTCCCATTAATAGTTATTGATCATTTAGGATAACCTGTAGATGAACAGCAAATTCCAAGTGGCATGGCATTCGATACCTATAGATTTTTCGTCCAAGAATGAGAACTGTTGACACTTTACATGCCTATTAGCCACCAGTCATGAAAGAGACTTTGAAGGAGGTATGTAAGCTACATATTAGTTAACAGAATAGGGTGCAACGATAGTTACCTGAAGAGGATTGATCAGAGTCCCTCACTCAAGCTCACCGACGCTGGAGGGGCAGATTGAGTCTGCGGCAGTGCTTCGGCTGGGCTCAGTCTGCCAAGGCGGATGAGGAAGAACGAATGGTGCCTGAGTATGCTTCGGTTGGGATCGGTTCAAATAGGCAGAGGAGGAAGAACTAACGCTCGTGATCACAGGCAAGGTTTCACTACGGCACCGACAACTTGGCACTCCATAGCCAGCAACTATTGGCACCACGAATGACAACTGGCAAACAACAGGCGCCACCAATCTCTCCCATTCTGCAAACGATCACGAGCCACCAACGGACCTCGGGCACGATGGGCCAGGGAGTGAGGAAGTCACGTAGGGAGAGAGGGGGAGATTGGAAACTTCGAGATGAATGAGCGAAGAGTGCAGCGCGAAGGGAAAATTTAATTTGGAGTGGGAAGTCAAAATATTTCCTAATTTGGTATAGCAATTTAAGATTGCCACTAATTAGAAATAAAAATGTCTTTAATGTTATGTCCTTTTCAGAAATCCTATAATAGGTGGTTCAGCGGCATTTTAATTAAAAATGTCTGTATATTAGAAAGATAGTGGTGTTTTTTAATAAATGCCACTAATGGGCAGTTTTGTTGTAGTGCATATACTGTGGAATGGCTTCTTACAAAGCTATATTTCTTGGGCTTTTCATGGAGAAGATGTCGATGTTGAAACGGATGCTCCAACTGATCAGGGTGATTGTCTATATGATGAAAATTTACAAGATATGTTGCATGATGTTTTTCTGAGTTTCATTGAAGATGAAAATATGTAAGGAGTATAGTCAGCTTCTGATCAACATTTAAATGCTGACAAATTTTATATCTTATTAAAGGATTCTGATACAGAATTATATCCAAGATGTAAGAAACTTACCAAAATTGCTTGCATCCTAGAATTCTATCACCTGGTTTGTCTTAATGCCTTGAGTAAGAAAGCATCATATATGTTTCTTAATTTCTTTAAAAAAATGCTACCAGAAGGAGAACAATTACCTAATTCCTTTTATGAGTTGAAGAAGACAATAAAGGAGTTGGGATTACATTATGTGAAGATTCATGTTTGTTGAAATGGTTGCATGCTATTTTGGAAGGAGTCTATTGATAAAAATGTCTGTGATACATGTGGAGAATCAAGATGGCTAACGACTTCAACACCAGATGATGATCATAAGGAGCTAGTACACAAACCCAGAAGAACACCTGCCAAAGTGCTCAGACACATTCCACTTATACCATGGCTGAGGAGGTTGTTCATGTCATCAAAAACCTCTTCCTTAATGAAGTGGCATGCAGAAGAATATGAAAAATATGGCAAGCTAAGACACCCGGTAGATTCACTTGTATGGAAAACATTTGATGTTATGCATCCAGAATTTACTGCAGACGTTAGAAATATTCGATTAGGACTTGCCACTGATGGATTTAATCCTTTTGGGACAATGAGTAATTCTCACAGTACATGGCCTATTTTAATTATTCCATATAATTTACCTCCTTGGTTGTGCATGAAGCAATCATATTTTATGTTGTCCCTACTAATTTCTGGACCATCTTCGCCACAAAATATAGATGTTTACTTGCGTCCATTGATTGATGAGCTGAAAGAACTATGGAGTACTGGTGTACAAACATATGATGCTAGAGCCAAAGAATTCTTTCAGATGTGTGCTTCTTTATTATGGACTATTAGTGATTTTCCAGGATATGCATATCTTTCTGGTTGGAGTACTAAAGGCTACAAAGCATGTCCTTAATGTAATAAAGATATTGTCTCACATTGGTTGCCACATAGCCGTAAAGTTTGTTACAGAGGACATCGTAGGTTTTTGCCAGCTGGCCACAGATTCCAGAAAGAAGATAGGGCATTTGACGGTGAGCAAGAATTTAGGAGTCCACCTAAACCTCCTTCTGGAGCTGAAATCTTATCACAATTGGATGGAGGAAGCACTATAATTGGTAAGAAAAGGCCGAGAGGTAAAGATTTGACACACAATTGGGATAGGAAAAGCATATTCTTCGAGCTACCATATTGGAAATCTAACATTGTAAGGTACAATCTGGATGTCATGCACATTGATAAGAATATATGTGAGAGTATTGTTGGAACATTGCTAGGTCTGAAGGATAAAAGTAAGGACAACTTGAATGCAAGGAAGGATTTGGAGGGTATGGGAATTAGATTTCTGCTTCATCCACAAACTGTTGGCACACATTCCATACTACCTCCAGCTTGCTATACGATGAGAAAAGAAGAAAAAAATATCATTTTGCACCCTCCTAAAATCTGTCAAAGTTTCTCAATGGGTATGCATCTAATATATCTAGATGTGCACGGCCGACGGATCAGAAGATGCTACCAATGAAAAGTCACAATTATCACGTGTTGATGCAAAAACATCTACCATTAGCTATCACTGTGTCTTTGCCCAGTAAGAATGCTAAGTCATGTATTATTAATCTTTGTCGCTATTTTCAGAGGTTGTGCACTAAAGTCATAGATCCAAATGATTTTGCTGCATTGGAAAATTCAATAGCTGTGACACTTTGTGAGATGGAGAAGATTTTCCCTCCATGTTTTTTTGACATAATGGTGCATCTATCAGTCCATCGCATTTTTGAAGCTAAGATAGCCGACCCTGTTCAGTATCGTTGGATGTATCCAATTGAAAGGTAACTTTTCATACGTCGTGATGACTTCACCTACTGGAATTTAATTTGTCATAATATTTTCGCCAACTTTGTTATCAGGTATCTGCAGACCTTAAAAGGATATGTTCGTAATAAAAGATATCCAGAAGGATCAATAGCAGAAGGATATATAGCTGAAGAGTGTCTTACTTTTTGTTCAAGATACTTTGATGGAGTTGAAACAAAATTAAATCGGCTAAATAGAAACGATACTGATGAAATAAATTTGGAAAATGAGCCAACACATGATAGTGATGATTGGTCGATTTTCTCGACAGTAGGTCGTGGTGTTGGTAAAATGATAGCATGTGTCTTGGACGAACATACATTGCAACAAGCCCATAAGCATGTACTGTTCAATTGTGACACAGTTGAACCCTACATTAAGTAAGTTAGTGACAGTTGTCTTCTATTATTAAAATATTACTACATATTCCAATTACATATTGCACATATTTTGTTTTCAGGAAGCACTATGATATCATTAGGCTAAAACAACCTCATAAGTCCTTAAAGGAGGTACAGAGAATACATAGTAACTCATTTGATGGATGGCTTAAGGAACATGTAAGTTAATTTGTTATGCTTCATGATTAAATACTAACAAACTTTTCTTTTATTAGATTGAGACACTCCTAAGAACAGAGATGGTGGATGATAAAATCAAGTTTCTTTCTCAAGGTCCACATCAAATGGCTAGTATAAGGGCTACATTGTCAATGGTCACAAATTCCATACCAAAGCAAAAGATCAACATCTAACAACACAAACTAGTGGAGTCTTTCTAGTAGCTAAGAATGATTGTTATGCTAAAACCACTGATCGCAATCCAATTCCTAGAGATGTTACCTACTATGGTGTTTTGAAGGATGTTATTGTGCTCAATTATTATGAACACTTTAAGGTGACATTATTTAAGTGTGATTGGGTGGACATCTACTCCAAGAGGACAATCAAGCATGATGAACATGGGTTGACTCTTATTAATTTGAGACAACTTCAATCAACTGGAGAACCATATGTAGTGGCATCTAAAGTTGGACAATTATTTTATGTAGAAGATGTCACTACAAAAGGGTGGCATTTTTCTATAAAGATTCCCCCATGAGATACGTTCAACATGGAAGATCCATCTTGTAGTGAGACTGTCAAAGCTTATGTGCAAGGTGAACCTAGAGATAGGCCATCAATAACAACAGAGGATGAAAATGCAGACCGTGACATAGTTAGATTGGATATGGAAGGAATTACTGTTGATAGTTCAACAATTGAGAAAGACCAATCCCAAATTTAGCAGGATCATGAAAGTGTATATCAAAGTGATGAGGATGACATTTTTGAATGAGAAAATTACGAAGTAGCAACCAATGTTTATTTTAGTTTGTCGCCATTATTTGACTTATATATGCATATTTTGTTGGCATGAAGTTTCCACTGTCTGAAATGTATCTGACATATTTTAGTCGCATGCTTCTATGTGTGTTGGATTATCTCACATATTCTCGAGAGAGAAGGTTGTCTGTAGGTGTATGCAATCAGAGTTTCATTTTTATGCAATCCTCTTCACTAACATTGCTGCTAGCTCTACTGTTACTGATATGTTGACAATGACTTAGTGTACCTCTGCAGTTTTGCATCCTAATTTCTCTACAGAGGTACATGAAGTCATTGTCAACATATCAGAACTATGCTCTGGTGGATAAGTCTATGAAGAAGCCTCAAGGAAGAATGGCTTCTCCAAGACATTAAAGGCCATTCTCGAGAGATAAGGTTGTAAATGTCTTTTTGCTTCCTACTCTGGAAAGTCTTCTTGCATGTTTTGAAGTTACTTGTTTTTTACATGTGGTGGTTGCCATGACTGGTGATGGTGTCAATGATGCACCTGCTCTAAAAATGGTAGACATTGGTATTGCCATGGGAATTTCAGGAACTGAGGTGATTATATTCACTATGGGAATTTGTATATCTATCTTCTTATCTTTTAGTAATTATTATTGATAATGATGTTTCTTCTCTTTTTATGTGTCAGTCCAGGTTGCCAAGGAGGCTTCAAACATGGTTCTTGCTGATGATAACTTTAGTACAATATTTATTGCAGTTGACGAAGGGAGATCTATCTATAACAACATGAAGGCCTTCACCAGGTTCTGTTCTTATTAATCATTTTATGCTTTCTTACCTTACTAAAATTCTTTCAACTTATTATGTATAGACTATAGTTTTATGAGAACACTAGATGAGATTGAGTTTGATTATAATATTTTGCTTTTACAAAATTGTCAAGATTGTCAACTTTGCCCCCTTTCTATAATCTGCTTAGTTGTGTGCTTAGCTAAATGTCTAAAGCTTTACTGTGTGGCAAACTATATTCAGCTAACATAATGTGAATGGTACATTTGAAATTATCACCCCTATCGAACTCATTAGGAGTGGTGAGAAGGTGGGTTCTTGTGAGGCTGCCCTTCTTGCAAAGCTCGGTATTAGGCCCTTCTCATATGGACTGGTTGTGATGTCAGTTTATGATAGTGGATCTGTATTCAGCCCTGAGGTCCTTGACCATACTAAAGATGACCTTATTTAAAAATTTGGCAATGGTGCTATCTTCCCTGATACTATCTTATTGCATGCTAGTGTTGTAAGTTTTTTTGTCTTACATTTGCATGCAAGTGCTCAACTTTTTGCTCACTTCATGGAAGGATCCTAGCAAGTTTGCAGTTCTTGTTGCCCCTGCTGCTGCTTCAAGCTATGCAGTTGCACCTGCGGCTTCTACTGCCAAGGTGGAAGAGAAGAAGGAAGAACCTACTGAGGAATCTGATGACTTTATGGCCGAATTATCATATGCTATCACTATAGCTGAGAAGAAGGATGAACCTTCTTGTATTTTAGTAATTATTATTGATAATGATTGTTTCTTCTCTTTTTATGTGTCAGTCCAGGTTACCAAGGAGGCTTCAAGCATGGTTCTTGCTGATGATAACTTCAGTACAATAGTTACTGCATTTGGCGAAGGGAGATCTATCTATAACAACATGAAGGCCTTCACCAGGTTCTTCTCTTATTAATCATTATATGATTTCTTACCTTACTAAAAATCTTTCAACTTATTATGTATAGACTATAGTTTTATGAGAACCCTGGATGACGTTGAGTTTGATAACAATCTTTTGCTTTTTACATAATTGTCAAGATTGTTAGCTTTGCACCCTTTCTATCATGTGCTTAGTTTGTGCTTAGCTGAATGTCTACAGCTTTACTGCATGGAAAACTCTATTCAACTGACATAATGTGAATGGTACAGTTGAAATTATCACCATTGTCAAACTTATTAGGAAAGGTGAGAAGGGGGGTTCTTCTGAGGCTGTTCTTCTTGCCAAGCTCAGCATCAAGCCCTTCTCATATGGACTGGTTGTGCTGTCAGTTTATGACAGTGGATCTGTATTCAGCCCTGAGGTCCTTCACCTTACTGAAGATGACCTTACTGATAAATTTGGCAATGCTGCTATCTTCCCTAATACTATCTTAACAGCATGCTAGTGTTGTAAGTGTTTTTGTCTTACATTTGCATGCAAGTGCTCAACATTTTGCTCACTTCATTGTAGGATCCTAGCAAGTTTCCAGCTGTTGCTGCCCCTGCTGCTTCTTTAGGCTATGCAGCTGCACCTGTTGCTTCTGCTGCCAAGGTGGAAGAGAAGAAGGAAGAATGTGCTGAGGAATCTGATGACCATATGTCCGTAATGCTATCACTGCAGCTGAGAAGAAGGATGAACCTTCATTGCAGTGTAGCTAGTCTACTCCTGTAGAAGCTCACAACTACTTGGAATGCTAGAATGGAGTTGTATGTTTTTGTAAGAAAATGAGTTTGTATTCCTTTGGGGGGTCTCCAAGTGTAAAATGAGTTGTTATCCAGTTAGTGTTCATGTCTACAATATGTACCATATATATTCGTATGTGATGATGTTGTATTCAATACAAGGGGAAAGGTAAAATGTCCTCCCCATGTAATTGTCATTTGATTATAAATAAAAAAGTTCAATACTTCTGGAATGTGTTCGGCTTCAATTGGCATTCAATTAGAAAACTTGATCATGAACTACAAATTGACTGACTAAAATCCATGAAAAATTAGCAATGCAGAACTAGTATGTCATTAGTGGCTTTTTTCATAAGCCACTACATTCAATCAAAACTGTTTTATACAACAAAATTATACAAAATAGTGGCATTTGTATAAAAGCCAAATGATGGATAGTGGCTTTTCTATAAATGCCAAATGATGGTTTAGTGGCCTTTATGTGGCATTTATTTGAATCCACTAAAGACAAACCTTTAGTGGCTCTTACAACTTAAGCCACTATCTTCCTAGTGGCATTGGTGCTAGAGGAATTTTTTTAAATGTCAACAAATGTCGCTAAACCTGTTTACTGGCTTTTTTTAGTAGCATTTCTGAAAGGCCACTAATGGGAATTTTTGCTATAGTGAGATAGGCTATCAGACTCAACCATCACTGCAAGTGATCGGGGAGCAAAAAAGACAAGACTTCACTACCAACAAGCTCCTTAGTACCATCAACTGCATCCACCTGAAAGGAGACAGACTAGATTCCTGGAGAAAAAGCCATTCTCTCAGAAGAGCAACTCGCAGGCATTAACAACAAAACACAGCACAGTAGGAGAGGTGAAACTAAAATTGGCTGCCACATATTTCCAAACTAGAAACAAGCAGGCTTGATACTTCCAAGATAACCGCAGCCAAAAGAAGATAGGCTATCAAGTTCAAACACCACTTCAAGTGAGAGGGGAACAAAGAAAATAAGACCTCACTACCATCAAGGTTCCAAAAGACCATCAACCACATCCACCTAGAAGGAGACAGACCAGATCCCTGAAGAAAAGCCATTCTCTCATACTCGACCATCAAAATATAAGCGAGAGGGGAGCATGCACGAGAAGTAAGGCTTTCATCAAAACCACTATAACCCAACAAAACACATCTGAAGAAGCACACCAACTATAAAAGCTAAGCAAACAGAACATGTCCCAAGAGCATCTAGTGAGAGGGGAGCATAAACACCCATAAAGATGGGAACTCAACCATCAGTAGAAGCCATCTGATCTATGGCAATAAAACCAACAAGCAACCAAGGAAGAGGCAAGAGCCCAAAAACTATCTTCACTATCTGAACAACAATAGAGAAGAGGGAGAGGGGAGCGTTGACACCAAAAGGTGGAAAACTAAACCTTCACCTACAACAGAGACAAATAGGAACAAGAGGACAAGCAAAAAGGGCAAGGGAAGCTTCGACACCAAAAGGTGGGCTCAACCTTCATCTCCAACAACCCCACACCACAACAATGGCCATCCATCTTCCAACAGAAAGATATAGCACCAAGCAAGGATAGAGAAGAACCACACCAGATATATCCAAGAAGATAAACATGACAGCTTCAAGCAAGAAAGCCTTCAAGGGTCAAGCCATCAAGGCCAGAGATACTTGAACATGGTAGGAGGCTCAATCTTCAACTTTAACAACCAGATAAAGATAAAGCATCAGGTGACCAGGGAGGAAACCTAAAGAAAAATGTCATGTATTCCCATAGAGCATAGTCAAGAGTATCAAGAAGGATCTGAAGCACAGCAAAAAAAGAGGCAAAACACAAAGCATAAGCAACACTCAACTCTCAGGGAAAAAGCATAGAGATTCTTGGTTAACAATCATCCATAACTGATTAGAAGTTCTGTGTTTTTCATCATGAACTCTGAGATTTCTTTCCACCCAAGCCTGGTAGAAGATAATACTCATAATACGCTTCACCCTCTGATCAGTAAGATTTTCCGCATGGTTCCACATCCTGATCCTAAGGATATTAGCATAAGCCCAAATATTCTCAACATACTTACACTCAAAAAGAATATGATTGGTGTCTTCATAATTGTTCTGGCATAGAAAACAAATATAGGCCAAAAATAGACCCCTTCTCCTTGAAAAATCAAAAGTAGGAAGCATATTATGTTTGGCTTTCCAGAGATGAAGCCTAGCACGCTTATGAGTTTTAATTTTCCAAATCCACTCAAAGTTATAACATCCCATTTTTTTCACCCTGATAGCCTCACAAACATCATAAAGTTTGATATTCATCTTTCCAACAAAGAAAATAGAATCTTTCTATCCAGGATGAATCTCAATTGTCTTGATAGCAATAAAGATATCACTCTAGCCACGATTATTAGCGTTAGGCATTTTACAAACACCATTGTCAATCATCACATTTAGATTAGAATCCCAAGGGATCCCAGATCTAAAAATACACTCTTTACCCACAAGACAATCAAGAAAGTTAGAGTCACACCAAGGATCTTGCCAAGTAAGAATAGATTCACCATCACCCACAACAAACTTGCTTTGTTTGTACAACTCTTCTCTAACATGAATGAGATTATTAAACATCCAGGAGTAGTTGGGGGACTCCTTAACATTCCAAAAGGATTGTTTTCTTAGATACTTTTCAGCAATCCACTTCACCCAAAGGGTGTCCTTTTTACTAGGAATATCCCATGCATTAATAATCAAGCAGGTCTTAGCTACATATTTAGGTTTCTTTATACTCAGCCCCCCATCTTATTTTGGTTCTGTAACATTATCCCACTTAATAAGATGGAGGTTCTTCTTGGACTCAGTCTCTCCCCATAAGAAATCATGACACAATCTATCAATGTCGTCAAGAGTGGAACTAGGAATTGGGAAGGAGAAAAGCCAGTATAAATGCATATTAGAGAGGGTAGACTTTATAAGCTCCATTCTAGCAGCAATAGACAGTAATTTGGATTTCCAAGAGTTCAGTCTTTGTTTGACTTTATCAACCAGAGTGCCACTGAGTCTCTTGGAAAGTTTCCCTGAAAAAGAGGTAGGTCGAGATATTTATAAGGAAAGCAACCCTCCTTGATCTTCATGATGCCGTAATGGAGATCTTGTCAGCATTTTTACTGAAGATTATGCATCTTTTGTCATAATTCACGCGTAGGCCAGAGATTTCAGCAAAAGAATCCAAAACTGTCTTAATGGCTCTATCATCATTACTACTAGCTTTAGAGAATATCATAAGGTCATTCGCAAAATTTAGCCGAGATCTCTTCATATTCTTGGAGAAAGTTATAGGATCAAGATCACCATTCGCAACTAGTTTCTTAAAGATTTTAGAGATACCTTGTATGCCAATAACAAAGAGATAAGGGGTAATAGGGTCCCCTTCTCTCACCCCATTTGTGGGTCTGAAAGTATCCGAGGGTTCCCCATTTATAAAGACATGGTATGAGGTTGAAGAAAAAAAGTCTCTAATCCAATTAATCCAAATAGATGGGAACCCCATTTTGTACATGATGGAAAAAATAAAAGACCGCTTGACCAAATCATAAGCTTTCGTGATGTCAGCCTGGATACACAATCTTGCTGGCAAATTAGGCTTTTTAAAATCACTCAAAATCTCATTGGTAAGCAATGTAGCATCTTTGATATTCCTATCTTTGACAAAAGCACATTGAGAATCATCAATAATGGAGGGCAGTACATTTTGGAGTCTATTAGCAAGAATTTTTTATATGACTTTATAGACAGTATTGCATAAAGCAATTGGCCTCCAATTCTTGATGTCTGAGGAATCATAACCTTTAGAGATGAGAGTCAACAATGTCCTACTAGCTTCCTGCAACAACTTGTTATTGCTAAAAAATTCAAAAATAGCATCACATACATCATCACCAATAATATCCCAACATTTCTTGTAGAAAAGACCATTAAAGTCGTCAGGGCCAGGAGCCTTGTCTACTTTTAATTTTTTTATCACCTCCTCAATCTCATTTCTAGTGACACTTGAGATAAGAGAATTTGTTTGCTAAATGGATAAGGTATTACCATGCCACTCTCCTTGCCGGACTCATTTAGGATTAGAGTTGTTGTTAAAGAGCTTAGAATAGAAGTCAGTAATAGTGTGCTTGATGGCTTCATTATCATATGATATCACACCATCAATAATAAGATTTTTTATAAAGTTGACTTCCTTCTCACCTTCATAGAAGTGTAGAAATATGAAGTATTAGAATCCCCTTCCTTCAGCCATTTAACTCTCGATTTTTTCTTATAAAGAGATTCCTGAGCAGCAGCATGATGAAACGCTTCTAGCCTGATATGAAAATGGTCATCTTAGTTTTGTGTTTCCTCAAAGAATGTTTCCTCATAAAGAAATGTTGAAGGTGGACCTTCATGGAATTCAATCTTTTTTTCACCTTCACCTAGCTGACCTTTAAACCATAGGCCAACTAATGGATGCTTGTGAGGAAGATTTTAGATAGAAAACTAGTTTGTTTTGCATTGAAGTCTGGCTTGCCTTTTGAATTGTCCCTTGTGCACAATGGACTATGTTGTAGTGCAGTGCAATAGGGGAACAAGCAGGTATGACGTCTTCTCCCCGATTGTTACCAATCACGGGAACAAAAATTTAATTCCTTTCTGATCTTTATACCTTCCTATCTAATTCCTACTCACATCTATATTCCTCTCTTCCAGTCAACCAAATTTGGCTATTATGATTTGAATAATAAATTTTGATGCCACAGCAACCTGATCAATCTACTGGTATCTCAGATAAATACTACAAGAACTGTTTTAAAATATGAGCATGTCATATTTCATGGACATTGGTTTATAAATACAATATTTTACTTTTAGTAACGAACTGCTGATACATGAGATTTGTCTCATTTTTCATTGAGATGGATTTATGAAAAATATATTTGGTTTTATATAACATATTAGCTATATGTATCTTCAAGGATGATCGATAACATCAAACCACAATCCAAAGGACATTTATTGCATATTGATGTTGAAATCTTAAGAAACATTTTATTGTTCTAACATTGTCAAAAAAAAGTTTTGTTCTTTTTTAATCAATACTATTAGTATATATTAATGTTTACACATTTTTCATCTTTATCCTATACATATAGTTGCCTTTGTATGGTCAAGAATAGTTATTAATTATTACCATAATAATTCACTATTGGTGAGCATTTAAGTCGCATGTTGTATCAATGACTACAACATATTGTGTTCATTATAAATTATCATAATAATTTCATGGTCTATCAGTAATTATAACATATTTTGTTCATCATTATTTGTTTATTCTATGAAAAGAACTTGTTGCCAAATTCTTATTTGATGTTGATTTATTTCTTATGGTGTAAGGATACACAACTATAGTTGCATGTGGGACAAAATGTCTTGTATGATATGAAGCTCCTTAGAGTTTTTTCACTCAAGATCATAAGCTTGATCCATAAGACATAGTCTTTATGAGGTAACATCTATTTATAGATACATTTATGTATAAAAATTCAGACTCTAAACATTTGTTTGATGAGTAGATTTATTGGTTGTCTGGTTTAATTTTCTTTTGGATTTCACTTTTATTAATTACCATTATTATCACCATATATTGAAGTTAGTACCAATGGGTTAGCATACGTTGAGTGTGTTAAAGGTATTATCAAAAACCCACTATGTACTTCTTGAAGACACAAATGAATCACTGGGTCAAAAAAAATCCTATAGAATTATGACTACTATTTAGTTTCTTAATATTATAGGAATATCAAAACCAACTACGTTTTCATAGCCCTTTTCTTACTTTATGTATCTGGCCATTCATTTATTTTTTGGAACATATAAATTCTATGTGTTTGTAACCAACTTTTGTTTACATATCAAGTATTCATCTTTATGCTTTCACATCTACCATTATAGCATATATTTCAAGTTTCATTAATAAAAAAGGTCCAACTATCCGTTTTTTTCTAGAAAACATATATTAAAATGTGAAGAGATGGATATGAGCAATTTTAGTATTCTACTTGCTAAAATGATCTTTTTATCTTTGTCATAGGAAAATAATTATGGGTTTCATATGCAGTTATGAGGCCAATAACCATGATTTCTAAGGCTTTCAGGTATGATTCGAGATAATGTAAACCCTACTTTCTCTTGTCTTATGTTGAATGTTTAGTCAGTTATCACTTTTTTCATTGTCAATGTATTTCATTGACTTAAACCTTAACAAATATACATGTCACTTATATTTCTCCAAATATAAATTGCTACACCACATTATTTCTATTGGTTCCTACTTTTGTTAAATTTCCAACAATGCAAGTGACATGTCTTGTAAAGGTTTTTTTGAACACGATATGATGTTTCACCATTTCAACGTATAAGTAACAACTCTTACATAGAAAATGTAACATTGCATCAAATGACTTTGTAACACTTTTGCAATAATTTATGCACCTTTGACAAATATGAAAAAAAAATCAGCCAGTAACTAGTTGTAAACTTATGATAGTTGACATCATTTTTTTAAAGGAAACTTCCATTTTTAAATTGTAAGGCTACTTTTTGTGTCTACAAAAGATATTTTTCCATCAAGCATTATGCCATATTTTTACTTCCAAATTTCAGTTAATTAGAATTAACATGTCAAGGAAAGTCCAATAATGTTGTTCTTTCAAGTTTACAAAAAAATGAAAAACCAATTTCACTCAAATATGATGCATCATTTTCCACATTTAATTAATGGTAGCTTCACTCCATTATGCGTCTCTCTAATCAATTTCCACCAAAACAACAATGTGACGTCCTACTTTTTCAATAGTCATTGTTGGTGAGCGTAAAAGCCATTTCAACCTTTTTTGTCGATGTGGTCAGTTTAGAATAGATTCTTCATACCTCAATACCATTGTAGTCTCTAGAGCCAAGTTGTAGATGAACAATTAGTACTCATAAACATGAACATTATTCTCATAAAAGTTCAAAATACTCTACAACTTTGACTTTCTTATTCATTATTTTTCCATTTTGACCTCTCCTTACCTACCTTGAATACATTTTAAGGCCAATGTTAAGGAAAATAATATGTAAAATACATATAATTGAGGACACCACAACATCAACATGTAATGTAAGTTATTTTTCTTTGGTCAACCATAGACTTATGCAAACATGTGTAAACTATATACATGTATGAATATATTCATATAGAGATCCATACATATTAATATATAGAACACAAAAATTTAAAAGTATATGCATATGTTAAAATTCAACCTCTAATTGTTTTATAAAATCAACATATTCTCAAAGGAAGAATACACTAAATTTGTTATTTGTCTTCTTAAATGATTTAGATATACAATTGGATGAAATAAACATACATAAAATTGGTGAAGTGTTAACAATCAAGATTTTCCAAGAAAATAAAATTCATCACCATATTAATATTATAAATTCTACAAAAAAATTGTTTTTTTGAAGAACTATAACTCATTATTATAATATTCACTATTAAAAATTTGATCATATTTTATAAAGTAGTTTCCAATGTAATTCTCAAAATAATTATTTATAACAAATTGTAAAGTTATATCTTCTAAATAAAAAGGATACAATTTATCCAACATAATAATATTACACAAATTGAACCATACATTATTGAAACGTCAAATGAAACATAGAACATACAAGGTGATGATTTTCTAAGTAGTAATACATCAACACGTAATATTTGATTTGTTTATAGAAGGGAATCCTCAAATATTTAGTTTTATTTGGGGAAAATATAATCATTTCCTAACTCCCCTGCTAACATGATGTTAAGAACAACATCAAAACTATCATATATAGTGATGATAGGCATCACCTCCCCATGTTACTATATATATTTGTGCCATCCAACTTATATATAATGAAATTTCATAAAGAAAAAAAAATGAATTAATAAAAAATGAACATTTAACTTGTCATTTTGTAATTATAGGATGGTGAAACACTTTTACACATTTTGCAACTTGATATATATGCTTCCAAGCTTCTTCTCAATTGATGACATGGACATCATGGAAAACAATGTAACATTTGTCGTTGGTCTTCAACTATGAGTTGGAGTTAGCCATTTCAGGTTGGAGGTTACACCACAATTTAACATGTGAAAAATCTCATATGCATTGATTTATTATTACTAGGGAAATGAAACTTATTATATATTCATACAACTAAAGCTGACTACTAATCATACAACCAATATGACGAAATATATGTTACATCAAAAAAGGTTCCTCATCACAATATTAAAGAACTAAAAATAAGTGCATCATTATATACATACAAATGAAAATGAAAAGACAACCAAGTGAATCAAGAAAATACAAGTGATAGCAAAGAAAAACAAAAGTACCAAACCCTTTTACACCGAATAGTGTTGGAGGTAATACTCAAAGAATACTTTAGAACATGAAGGAAAAAAGCAACACAAAATATGATAATGAATACATTTTTACTTTATATTTGTAAAACAATTTCATCATCAAAAATTCTATCAATAGATATTTCACGCACTCATCCATTTCCCCCATATGGGGCATGTGCAAAGCACGTGCATATTACTAGTATAAACCTCAATCACTATAATTTTGGTCCCATGGTATGAAAATAGTATAATACCATTATTAGGTGACATAGGGGCACTAACACCTTCCCACTCGTAACTTGATCACTAAGTCGGGTCTCTAAAATCGGGCTTACGTTTCATGTTTTCCCACCAATTCAAACACCTGCCTGTATTTTTTCCTATTTTATGAATAAAATCTGGTGGAAACTCTATGAGATTTATTTCATCATTATTTTCTTTTGTTTGTCCATTGTTTCAAGTGACTGCATGATCATCCTCTCAAAGGGTTTTTTGGGGCTACGTACAATAGATACACAACAATTTAGGGTTTTATTTGTCTGTGATCGATTCCCCCATGTTATTTGCTAATGATTTTTTCTTTCATCTGAAAAAAGAGGATAATACATTCAAATAAGGATACATGAGTTGATCTAAATTTATAATACAACTAACCATCCTATATCTCATCTCTTATCCTCACCACCTTTTTAGTATCCAATTGAAGGAAAATGTTCAAGTAGTGAAACACAAATCCTATCTCTGGGTACTATAGTGCCTTCTTGCTTTACTTGTCCAGAACTATTTCATAAAAAAGAAGAGAAAAGTTATTACGATGGAGCATTTAATTGGAAGTAGCACCATATAAATATGGGAATGACATGTAGATCCATAATAAGTGCATAATATAAGGTAAGGTAAGTGATACATCTTAACCCCACTACACACATTATGCATTGAAGGTGTAAATCTAATTATTGGAAGAAGTGATGAGATAGAGTAAACAATATTGAGAGAGAGAAAATAAATTAGAATAAAACAAAATGAGGAGTATAGATAAACAAAGAAATAAATGGACATAGATAAGAGAGTTATAAATGAGGGGGAGATAAATGTGATAAATAAATGGGGGAGAGTTATAAAGTGGAGAAAGAAGAAATAACAAATGAGAAAGGACATAAATGAGATGTAATCGTGGTCTTTGGTCTATTGGTAAGGATGAGGAATATGTAAAAATGAATCTCAAATAATAAGTAATATCATATCTCACAAGTAATACCTGATAGAAAATACATAAAAATTCAATAAAAAATTGACATAATAATATAACCTCAACAATTAAAAAAATGTACACTACACATTATATATATATATATATATATATATATATTATAAAAGGTTTGTTTTATTTCAATAATAGGAATATGTAACTCTAGTGATTTTAAAATTTCTATCCAATAGGAGTGCAATATCTTATATGATGCATTCCTTTTAACTCTCTCACATCCTACTTTTATCTTTTTTTCCTTTTTAGCTTAGTTTCTCTTTCTAGTCTAAAATGATACATCACTTATTATTTGAGAAAATGCATTCCATTGACAAAATCACATCAACACTTCTTTAGAAATCATCAACATATGATTGATCTTCTTTTTTTAACCATGAATAGGTCAGAGGTGGACGGATGTGTTGGGTTTTATACCCTAGAGCATGATGTGTGGACGTCACCAACTCTACACCAGAAACTATTATATCTATGGGTGTGCTAAAGTGCATCATTGTTGTTTATGTTTATACTACACCAATGGAGAGGTGGGACCTTTGGGACACCATCAATGGCCTTGAAAGCTCCATTATGGGTCCATGGATTCTAATGGGGGACTTGAACTGCATAGACTTCTCATAGTAGAAGAAAGGTGTCGATGATAGAGGGCTACATGCTAATGCATATTTAAATGGTGTGGTGGTTGCATTAGGATTGATCAAGCTTCTTATGTGAGGGGTGCTCTCACACGGGCTAACCTCCACAATACAGATAGGTGCACTACTTGAAAACTTGATCGCATGATGGTTAGTGAAAACTTCATTGAAATGTTCACCAACACCTTTGTTGCATTAAATCTCCCACCAGCATGAAGATACCATTTTCACTACTCCTTCATCTTTCTCATGGTGATGACAAGAATAGGAGTAGGGAATTCCACATCCTAAACTACTAGCATGGATTGGAAGGTTTTGGCAATGTTATCACTTGTAGTTGCACGACTCTCATACACGTGAACCCTTTGTATGTTGTGGCAAAGAAGATCCAAGCAACAAAGTACTCTAGCAAAGAATGAGAAAGTATGAAATGAAAAAAATAATTAACTCAAATGAACTACAATGGAAGCCTTCATTCATGGCATCAATGCCTTGTAAACCCAACCCCATGATCTGGGCCTTGTTCTCAAAGAACATGATAGTCACAGTAGACTAGATGCACTATCGTAAGTAGAGTAATGCCTATTTTACTAGAGAATACTCACCTCCTAGATCAAGGATGAGGGAATAAACACATCCTTATAACATTTTTTTGTGAGGAGGAAGACAAATCATGACTCCATGCATGAGCTCATCGATGCAAATTGAGAAAAGATCAATTTACATGTCAACCTTAAAAGAGAGGCTATTTAGTTCTTTCACAACTTGTACATTGGTGATAACATGGAGCACATGCCTTCCTATGTAAAACTAATGTACATACTATATGATGCTCAGAACACTAATCTATGCACACATAGACTAATGTAGAGATCAAAGATGTGCTCTGGTCCATAGGCTTGGACAAAGCATTTAGTCATGATGGGTTTAATGAAAAATGGTTCAAACAACTGTGGCCTGGTATTGGCATGATGTGTGTGCTTCTATTAGATGGCCCTTTGAAGGTAGCACTCTGAGAAAACTTAACCATATTCTCTTTGTTTTCATTCCAAAGAATGATGTCACCTTCACCATGAGGGACTACAACTGATTGCATGTTGTGGGGTCTTATACAAAATTTGGTCCAAGCTCTGGGTAAAGACACTCAAAGATGTGCTACCATATCTTGTCTGACACAATTAAGGGAAATTCATATCGGGACATAATATATTTTATTATACACAACAAAAATTTGACACTAAATGAGCAAGATCAAAAATTTACATGAAATTGAATATCTAAAATGACTTTGACCACATCTCTTATGAAGGGCTTTGAGAAATCCTCCAAGTCTTTAGTTTAGATCTGATAAGGATCATAAGGATGTAGTGCATTTAGTCATCCTCGTTCTCCACCTCACTAATAATAGTGGTATGTGCCAAGGGGACCCCCTTATTTCCCCTAATTTACCCTTATAGTGGAGTACCTCACTCTCATGCTTCTACATAAGGAGTGAAAGGGCCAAATAAAACCTTTCAAAGTAAGGGAGATGACAATTCTCACCCACTTGACTTTTTTGGATGACATGATGCTTTTCCTTGATGGTGTGGTCACATTCATGTCCTAGGATTTGGGTGAGGCATTGGGTTTCATATCAACTAACCAAAAACATAAATTCTCTATCAAAAGTCGTAATGTCGTCAATGGACATTTTTAAGTAAGTGCATGGGATGCTTGTCCATTCTCTACCTTGTACCTATCTTGGCTTCTTGCTCACAATCGGCATGATTTACACACGCTAATGTGGTGCATGCAATGACCGCCTCCACAAGATGATTTATCAACAGTCAATCAACCATATTTCCTTTAATAGACATGTTATTCCTTGTCAAGACCAACATTCTTGCTCATTTATACTTTTGAATCATTTATAATTTTTATCCCACCCGTCATGTGAGACTGTCTACAACAATTGGCCTCAAATTTTCTTTAGGGTAGCTATAGTCACACAATATCTTGGGAAAGAATGGATCTTTCATTAAAGGAAGGAGAGATAAACTTAAAGAACTTCAAATACATATCTCAACAGGACATGGTGAAATGTGGTACTAAATCCTAACTAGCACAGATACCATATGGTCCACATAGATGAAATCATGCCATCTCACTACTTTGATTGATCACATGGACCATGTGCAAGGATCCTCCCACACATGGAAGGGGATGGTGATAAGACATATGAAATGTACTCATTAGTTTAATGTGTCTATTCACAGAACCTACATTTGAAAGAACAATACTCCCAAACCATGTGAGGTAATTAGACCAAATGGGAAAAAATGTATGTTATGGGAGTTTATTTGACAAAGAAGATGGTGCATCCCACATCGGTCAATCATCATATGCATATTCCAACATCATGTGCTACACACAGCTGATGGGATAGGTCATTAGCCCCCAAAAATACTGCTACATGTTGCCTTTGCTTAATGGATGATGAATGTGCTATAAATTTGTTTTTCAAGTGTTATTTTTAACAACAAGTTTGGGCTGACTTGGATGCTTAATGTAGTTACAACCCAGATCAATACCAAACTTTCATAGACCTAGTTAACACAATCCCTACAATGAGTGGGAACAACATGCTTAGGTACAAACAATAACACTTGTTATGTTCAAGTGGTCTATTTCCTCAGGATAGAATAAATAAGAGGCACTGTGAAGTGGTTCCTCAAGAGTCACATGACTTAATGATAGTTTTATGTAACACCATAAGGTGACTTATTTTACATATCAAGACCTCAAGGATTATCTACCAAGTAGTGTGAAGATTGATTGTTTTGTGGACTATTGTGACCATCCTTAGTTGCACACTTTGGGACCACATGCATATGATGATTTCTTTTTTCTTTTTCTTTGCATGGACTTGGGCTCTCTTTTAGTTTAGATATCTTTATTTACTTCATATAAACCAAATTGTATTGTTCTTCTATGGAGTTACTCAGACATTCTCATGGAATAAATTAAATTTTCCACATGAGAAAATGATCATAGCTTTAGTTGTGTCACATTAAGTATCTTATCTCTCTCTTACTCTTTTTTCTCAATTTTTTGTCACATTAACTTCTCTATTTATCTTTAAACAAATGTAATACTCTGATTGTAAGTGAATCATATTATCTTTCTTAATGTATAAAATGCCCATTAATATATATCCCTTCAACTTCTCAACCTTCACCTTTCTTGAATTTTCTATATATATATCTATAATAAAATAACCTCCCCTCCCCCAAGAACTCCTAATTACACATGTGAATAAGTAAAAAATCAAGCTTCTACACTAGATTAACATTGTGTCATTTTTCTCTAAAAACCTACATCCAATAAAATGATTTTTTTTAAATAGTGCACTTTTCTCACTTCTTTCTCTTATCACATTTTTAAGTCTTCTTTTTAGATGAATCATATGAAGAACAACATCCCTCTATATATTAATATAAGGGCATCAACTTTATGTTTTTATGGTAAATCACATTAACTCATCTACTACTCTTTAGAAAAATAAATATATATTGAAACTTTTATGAGTCTTCTCCCATGCAGATACATATCCTTTTTTTTAATCCATAAACCATCTCTCCCTCCTAATATTCACAATGAATCTCATTATTTTAGTGCTTATTATTTACATTGTTTCCATTTTTCCAATTTCTCTCTCACCCTAAACCATATTCTCACTAAAATATACTTCCTATTCATGTACCATCTGATATTAGTCTAGAAACCTCCGCACAACTTCTATTTTTTGCATTTATTTCTAACTCTTTCTTTAAACATGTTTAGTAAATTATATTTCCCAAGTGATCATCTTCCGATAACTTGAAAATAAATAAAAGATCTTTACAGAAGTTTTATCCTAAATAATTGTCATCCAAACTAGTGTCATTGCAACATAACTATCAATGGACATAAAGGATCTTCTTTTCATGAAAGTTCAATATTCATATAAGATAAGCAGAACATACAACTACGTTTTATGCAAGGTACAACTAGATGATCAAGCAAAGGTTGCACCAAAAGTTCATCATGTACTAGTCATAAAAATCCAGATGGTGCATACAGAGTTTTGAAAAGTATAAAATAACTATATGGGAGGCACCCCTTAGACAATAAGCCTCGATGATGTGAATAAAAAATACATGTAGTAAATCTAGACATGAATATGGAAACTATAATCCATTGGCTTCAACCAATATCTCTTCCATAGTGAATCATTTGCGCCCATTTCCTCCACCTTCAGAAGTGGTGCTACATTTATCTTGTCCATCTCCATGTTTATTTGAGATCCTACAATGAGAATATAGCTCATAAATATCGTTTAGTTTAACTATGAGTGTAGAAATGTTGTTCTTGTGTGAGTTTTATTTCCTATGATTTCTCTCTGACTATATAAATCCGAAGGATCGAAACAATGAGTGTTTTGTAGAAGGTGTGTTGTTGGTAATTTGGTCTATGGTGGTGTACAAGATATGAGGAGTAAAATGTAATTTTTTTTCTGATGGAAACCCAATTCTAGATTTGTGATATGATGGGGTAGTGTATGAAAAGGTGAGTTGTAGTTTTTTCATGTATGCAGCACAAATAACATCTCGATGGTCCATGAAAACCCCTTTTGAAAAGTTGTTGTATGCTAAAATTTCATTTATAATCAATCATAAAATGATCTTGATTTTGAGTGGTCTGGTAATGATCTAGATACCAATTGTTGGATAGCTGTAGCTTCTGTACGTTAAGAAGTAGTATGTGTGGTGAGTTGTGTATTTAGGACCTCATATCCATTTGAGACTTGAAGACGGATAAGAGTGAAGTTAATAATGTTCCATGTTAAGGTCATTTGCCTCATTTCACCCCCACATCAGCCTCTCTCTTACTCAATTTTCTCCTTTAAATCAATCACATTTTCATTCTATCTCCATCATGACTCCTTCCCTTCCTATTTTTCTGTACAACCTAAAATATACATAACTCCACACAAATGCATACTCATATTCTATTGGTATTTGTTTCTGGCATTCACTTAACATGCCTCTTGAACAAGTTCAATTCCCTCTGAGTAGTACCCAAGAGTGGTAACTAAGGTAGACTTAATTCATGTTTGTGGTTCTTATTGTGCTTCTTTTAATTCTTAGTAAATATGCAACTTGTGAGCTATGTGATCATTATGTTCACAATCATGGGCACAATAAAAATGGCTCCTAGTTTTCTCTTCTAATATTAAGATGATAACATCCCCTGGAAGGTCATTGATTTTATATTCATATATTATATAGTTGACTTAATTAATCACATATGTTGCCTCTACTTTTATTCAGAAAAGGTGATACCTTTTATTGAAAAACCCTCTAAATCAAGTAAGGTCAACATTCACATGTCAGCAATAGGTATGGTGTAATAACATTTACAAGTGGGAATTAGATTACGTATACAAAGTGGAACCTAATATGTAGTTAACCCTATTTGCATGTATCTATGTATGTATATATATATGTATACATGACAACCATTGTTAACATGATGTAGCAACTAGATCTAGATTTGTCCTTCTTTATCTTTAGATCATTCATCATTTGTATTGGCATACTGAGAACTGTCAGTATCTAACTTCCTAGTATGATTGTGAGTATGGTAAGCTGCAACTTTCATCTTACCATTGGAACCCTAATTCTCTCTTTGTATTTTCCTAACTTAACGGTGTGGATTATCTTTGAACATAATCTCTTCTATAACTAGATTGTTAGTGCTTATTCGTCCTCTAATAAAACTTCTAAATTACAGTGTAGAGCCTCATAATCATGAAATGCATGTATGAACACTTCATTCCCTCTAGAATCAATTGTTGTGTTTTAAAATATAGTATTAGTAGGGTTTTTGTCGATGGAACCATGTATTTGGACTGATATTATTTGTGTCTACATCATTAAACATATTTATAGTTGATCTCTCCCTTAAAAAAATCATTGTTGTTGTTGAATCTGTGCAGGTTGCTTATTCTTCATACTCCATATCTTATCTTGTATGTGATAATGCTTCCGTCATTATCAGATATATTAGCATCTATGGTATCCATAGAGTCAATGTCCTCCTGAGAGGTAGACTTGTGTGAGTCAATATGTTCATCAAACTCCATATCATCTTCTATCCCAAGTGCATCATACATGTTAATTGTATTTTTATGGATAACCCATGTTGAAATTGGTTTTTGAAGAAATTTCCATTTTTATCTTCTTAAATGAATGTGGCACCCAAAGTATGTGTGCCACCATTCTTCATCTTTATTCCATGTAACTCCTGACTATTCTTGATTATAGACAGGAACCACAATATCATTTTGGTTCTTTTGGTCCTTGCAATCGGTTTGATTACGATTTATCATTGCACAAATGAGGCAAAATGATAGGAAAGTCTCATACTCAACCCAAAAATAAGATTCAACAATGACAATACCCTGACGCACTGGTTCAGACATATCAATCTCAACTAAAATCCTTGCATAATGTGATCTCGTACGTTAATGGTGTGGAATCCAATCTAATTAACTTCCCTAAAGACTCACCAATTCTTTCAAAAATGATGTGATTGTATAAGTAAATGGTAAGATCCAGTAAGCATGCCCAAATAACTAATCGAGAAGGAAGTGCATAAGATGTGATGAAGGTTTGATTCCATTTCAAAATCATCAAACAAGAATTAAAAATTATACAGGTTCCTCTTATTAATTAATAAAGATAATCTTTGTGCCATGATATATGAATCACAAAGTGGTTCAAACTGACTTCATAAACCTTCATTCCTTAAGTCAGTTTCCATATTAATCACAACCATTCGCACAAGTCAGATAGCTAATAGGTTTGTTGACGACTTTCACTACAACCACAAAATGCCATTGTTTAAAGAGGATTGAATGAGCATCATGCACAACTAATATCTCTGGAAAATTGTTGTTATGTATCAATGATACATCTTCTTTCTTGATGATATCAGAATCTTTGTCGAAAAAAAACTAATATCAGACAAAAAAAATCCAGTCATCACGTCTCAAAAGGATCTTTTTTTAACTTATTAACTGTCGGCATGGATTTTAGATAGAATCTTAATACCTACTTACATGTGTGGATCCTCCACTATATTATCCTCATTGTAATCAGAATGATAAAGTGGTTGATCTATATTGGTTCCTCGGATACTTGATCAAAAAACTCCAATCATGATTGTTTCATCTAAAATTGAGTGGGATCTTCTTCATCGTATGGGTTCCTTTCATCCTGTGAAATATGTTGAACCTTTTTCATGTTGTTCAATCCAAACTCATCGAGTGTACCAGGAGCAACCCATCAGTTTGCATATCCACTTTCTTAGTTTGCTTCATTGAGATCTTTGACAAATTCCTCACCACTATCATCACCTAGAACCCCAAAACCCCCTCATCTGTGTCTTTCGACAGCTGGCCATAGTAACGGCCTCCTCATTCGTAGTGGTAGTAACCATTGTGGGTCACAAAATGTTTCCTTCATCACTCTCCATTTGTTTCTAATATGTTTTTCTATCATCCCACTTCCCTTCACCATCTTTTATCCTAAATGAATCATTTTCCATCATTTATATGTTTGACCTCCTTAAACAATCACTTACAATATCTTCTTCCTTTATTAAAATGCCAACCTACAGAAAGCATCATCTATGAACTAACTCTTAGCTAGATTTATTTTAATTTGTTACATTTCAAAATTTGTTGTATTAATATTTGGACTATTTTATGAACAAAATAGGACCCTCTTTTTTTCCTAAATTCCATATATGCTTCTATTTCTATATGCTTATATGTTTAACTTCTTTTCTATTTTATGTTTCATTTACTCTCACAAATCAATTATTAGTTACAAATTTACTTTCATTTTGTATATGCACAACCATGTGAATCACAGCAAAAGAGAAGTACCAATATGGGTGACTTGTTGGCATAATAGTTGTAATAAATACATTTTGGAGTTTTGGGTTACATCTGATAGATGAAGAATCATAGGGGGTGGGAAAATGAAAAATGTTTCATAGTTAACATGGTGATAGGGAAGGAAAATTTTTCCAAGGGAAATTTGATGGTAAATGATGGGGGTAATTTTTCTTTTGAGACAATTAATTCTTCAATAATAATTTGTACACATTTTACGCTTTTGTGAAACAAAACATAGAATAAAATATGATATCTTGTCAAATATGTGGTGTCGTTATCAATTAAATGAGAGTTACAACTCTTTCCTATAGACATAAAATTTTAAATAGATTGACCGATCACACAATCTTTTATACTCACAAGTGTACAAGTCAATGGTAATGGAGTCAGGATCATCCTCAGGATCATGGTATTATTTGTAAATTGCTACTAGACATGTATTAGCTACTTTGATTCCAAGATATAAACAAACTATATCTAAGATAAGGAAAGTAGTACAAAATAAACTAGTTATGATTTTCTGGTTTAGAATGTGTGTGGCATAATTATGAATGATAAATATCTAGATCACATCCATTTTCCACTTGAACATACCCCCCATCCATAGGAAACTACCTTAAACATGGAAATCAAGTTGTATTGAGTCGGTTGTTAAGATAATTATACCCAGCCTTCTCTTAGATACAAGTAGAGAATGTAGATCTAGTGGGCATCACATCTCTTAGGGTTAAATTTCAATACATGTGTGTTATGGTACAAATATCAAAAGACTCAGTGTGGCCCTCCACTTTTAAAGTCTGGATTGATCTTCTACCTATGACTATCACAAGTAGCCTAGGAAGATTTCTAAAAATATGATTGGTAGGATAAAGTATTTGAAAAATATATTATGTGCTAGTTAAAGGGAGTGAGACCTGATAGTGGGGCCACTCAATGGTACAAACATGAGTGATGAAATATTTAAGCAACAGAAAATATAACTATTTACAAAGTTACAATTTATTTTTTATATATGCATTCTTCTCCATAAAGGGTTGTACACAATATAAAAGGTTGCATTTGTATACAAATAAGCCAAAATGTAGAGAATAACAAGGCTATCTCAAGTTGTCCTTATGATCACCAATGAGCTCACAATCATCCTGAGTTTCTTCCCTATAAAGAGCCTATGCTTGGGTGGAGCGAACACACAGAAAAATAGAAAAACAAGATATGTATAAGCAAAAGTTGAGTATGTACATTTGACAATGTTTTGGGTATTTAAATGGGTTATAAGAGTAAAAGAGATATTCCCATATAAAGGAGGGTCATCAAAAGATAAGTAAGTACCAACAAGATATATATCAAGAAAATGATTTCCAAAAGAATGAGGCATATAAATAAACAAGTGAGATAACACATCTTGTCATTAATCATTCACAATATCTCAACGATCATAATCATTTGCATGTAGATATATTGGACTAAAGTAACTATAGTAGGGCCAAGACAGCACTGAGTCATTGGCCCATATACAATGGGTAGAAAAGCACACCCTAGGTGGAAAAGCATGCCTTCATATATATTAGGGTAGAAAAGCACACCCTAATGGTTACACATAAGTGTGTATGATAGTTATCTAGTCAAATTATCTAACATGCATAAATAGAGTGGCAAGATAGTTTGCATTCACCATTGACATTTCTAAGTACAACAACAAAGTAGGTGGGGTCATAGATTTGAGGCAACAAAGTATTAATCAAGCATTGTAGAACCAGACGACTCAATATCAGGAATTAAGAATTCAAAACATGGTTGAATAAAAGGAGACAATATTCCAAATATGCCTCATTGTAAGAAGGTTTAATTCAAATTATGCCCAAAATTAAATATGGAGGAGTATATACCTTATCTTCATGGTTAAAGGTCAACTCAATAGCCATACTTGGTCTCCAAAGTCAGGTATTCATCCTAGTAAGCATTGGGTGTGTTATTCAAACATAAATGAACACGTGTATACATTCCTACTAAATATTTTCATATTGTTCTTACCTCGGTCCCGATCACCTAAATGATATATTCTGATATTAAATAATATTAAGTGGGTGTATGATCCATTAGATATATGTTTTTGTTTGCCATATTCATCTTTTGATACATAAGTCTGAGTGCATATTAGATTACATATATGATGGATATTTTATTCCTCCAACTTATGTGTTATACTATCTTCCCCATTTAATATCGTTATAGTGGCATTTATACCAATAAGGTTTAGATACGTGTAAGCTTAGGTAAGGATATGCATATAGGATTTTTTTTCATTTTTAATTACCATGAATTATGTATGAACATATATGTGAATCTAGGGTTTGTAATAAATGAGAGGAACGTGATAGTATACTAGGTTTTCTTATAAAAGAATTGAAATTTGTGAAGCACGACGAAACAACTTATTTAACTCACACAACAATACATATGTTTGTGGTAATATAATAAATACTTTGAATAGCAAGTTATCTCATTAAGATCACTATGATAACCATCCCTTATATATAATATGTTTTTATTATTATTTCATATTTTGTTAAATAGCTTGTACTAACTAGCTTCCTGAAATTGAATGTCACATACCTAATATTTACTAATGTTACTTCATTTATTATTACAAAGACAATTAAGGTAAAAAGATTAATGGGTACGATTATCACATTATTAACCTAAAGATCTAGATTTCATCTAGATTTAATATTGGCATCGTCTTATGTGCTTCATGTTCATTAGAATTAGCATATTTTTATATGTATACCCTATTATAAATATATATATATATGAAATGACTGATATAGTTTAGAATTATGTTAGATCTGTATAGTTTGCATCTACTAAATTTATGAAATGATAACTATTCAAAATACTAAAAAAATATTGACCTATTGAAAGTTGATGCTACTCAATTTGATTTATGTGTAGGTCATGTAGATGATGGTCCTTGTCCTTCATGGAAATTTAGGAGGAAGTGGACGGGAATCATACCAAGGGTAGCGATTTGAACACCACAATCTACATGTATATAATGGTATTGGTTGTCAATGGTGCAGGTGATTGGATATGGTAGCACAAGTAGTAGGAGGCTAACGATGGAGAGGAGAAGGTGGTGGTGATTCATTGGACAAGTTCCAAAACATGTTGTTAGTTAGAAGATCCCTAGTGGTGTGTGGGATCTTCAATCACAGGTACACAACAGATGGTCAGGTAGTCGTCTTGATCCTAGATTTCTTGGCGACATGGTTAATGTTGAACAACGAGTGGCCTGGTCAAGAGGGATGAGGGACCATATTCTAGGAAGTCAGGGACATTACCTAAATGATGAGGATCTATTTGGCAGTGGTGAGGCTTAACACTAGGCGGCACTATGCAGAGGATGCAGGAGTGAAGGAGAAGAGAAGGGTTGGGGTTAGATTAATGGTTTGGGAATTTGAAAATAGTGAATAATCCAATACATATTTGCTTAACATATTAGTGCCTCGCCAAATCAAAGTAGAGGTGGGAGCTTCGGTCATGTAGGTTTACACTGACGGAGGTCCTAGTGATAGGTGTGAAATAGGGTGTCGCCATAGGAGGGAGGATAAGGGGATCTAACGAAGCAAGGAACATAGAAGAAGCCATCATGTATCTCTTAGGATGTAGACCTCTTATGTGGTTATGGATCTACAAACACTACACTCTGGTCATCTAGGAAAGAAGGATTGGAGGACGAGCAAGGCAGCTAGATCCTATCAATATTGTGGTAACAAAACCAGAGGAGAAGAAAGGAGGGGACACCACCGAGCAAGAATCTAATGCACTCTACAACTACTACCAAAAGGTTATCCGCATCCAAGCACTCGAGTGTCGAGTGAGGTACATTGACAGAGGCTATGGTTTATGCAGAGCATGGATAAGTCATACTTCTAACTATGCAAGATAAGTCATACTTCTAAGACAACTTAAGGTTGTCTAGTTTCTCATGATAAAGTACATCATACCATACATCATGTGCTACTATGATAGTCCATTCTTGAAGTGGAACTACAGTTCTAATTTACATCAAAATCTAGAATTATCTTAACAAGGTTCTATTCATTATGATTACCTACAATATTATGGTTGTCTATCCATTTTCTTATGTATGTAATGTTTATGATGATAAATTTTGCAAGGTTTAACCCTCTATCTTGGTTAGATGCTAGATTCATACCTATGACCTTAATATTGGATACTAATCTAGTATTACTTACTACAACCATTATTTACTTCAGATAGTCACGGGTTAATGTGATGTCCCCAGCTTTTCTAAAACTTAATATGATGTGCGACATCCAAATTGAAATCCGCACCTCAATGAGGATCCCAATTTAAACTCCACACACTAGGCTAAGAAGAAGAAAATCAGAGGAAGTCAGAAGGAAACAAATAGTAGCACATGCACATGAACAATAATAAAACCATAAACACATGTTCACCATTCAACATATTATTACAACATGAATTGTTACAACATTTGATATTACATATTGAATAGTAAACTTATACATATACATGTACTATCACTAAACAATAGGAACTTAAGACAACAGGTCCACCTGTACATCATCTTGCCATACAACTCTCACACTATCCTGGATCTTCAAGAGCATAACCACAACCTAAACAAAAGATTACATGTGGTACACGTCAGCACAATATTCAAGAATATTGTACTGAGTACGCCTACGTGTCTTTTATATACCTCTCATCATATCTTGGCAAAGAGATAAAACTAATACTTGACAATTATAAAGAAATATAAGAAAATCATATACTTGCACAAAGATGTTCATTAACAAAAGAGAACACATATTTTAAGCATATTTTCCATTATATCATCCATTCATTTACTGCCTGAGAGTTGAATGCATTAAGGCCTTTATTATCTACTACCAAAGAGTTGGATCATTTCACAATGTGATCTACTACCAAAGAGTTGGATCACTTCCAAGTACTTTACAACCAAAGATTTGAAGTACTTGTTTTCCATCACTTTACTACCAAAGAGTTGAAGTGCTTAGATATAATGAAACACATATATTATGTTTCATGTGTTCATAGCAATAAGTATGGAAAATCATGCAACATATCATACAAGAATAATCATTTCATCCGATATCATATGCCAAGTATTTTACTACACATATAACACAAGCATATTGTATAATAAGCCAAGTAAGAGGTAATGGTGTACCTTCCAAAGAGATCGATCATTCTAAACCATATTTCTCATGTCATCTATATCTTTGTTTAACCTGATTAAGACAAGATCATATATCACCATCAGGTTCTCATCATCTTACATCTCATCTTAACCCTAAATATATCTATTTTAGGGTTTACCTTGTCTCATTAGTATATTTCCATTATTACTTGCATTCTTGTCTTAGATTTATCTTACTGATGCCATATTCCAAATTATTGCCTTATTAACTGATAATACTCATGTGTCACATTATTATGTGAACATATTTAACATTATGTCACTTTCATTAACCATATTAGGGTTACATCACATGTATTAAGGGTTTTGTTCATATAACATGAATTTCATGTATATAACTGATCTCAGATTTATATATATCTTCCAGTTATAGATATGAGGGTTTTCTATAAATTTCATCATTTATTGAGCATGTATGCATTAATTGCATTATCTTTAGTGTTATTAGCCCTAATTAGACATATTAATCAAATTATATGCTTTCATGCATCAACATGACCATATCTGACATCATATGCACTATAAACATGATTATAGACTTACTGACATTTTTCCATAATTTTATATCGTCATTTGATATTTGCTATCCTTCATATGAGAATTTCACATCTTACATGATATCACTATTATTCGTGCATAAAAAGCCTAATATTATCATTCTATTGTGTTCTACTCTTTTTTTTTTGAGAATTTCGGTAGTTTGTTTGTAATTTTCTGATAACCGAGCTAATTTCTACAAATCATCTAAGAATTGTGTATTTACTAAACTATTCACCATTCTGAGCCAATCGCATGAGGCCACACAGCCTGTGAGTGGCGCAACTCCTCCTTCTCTTGGCCTATGCTGATCTGGCAGTTTGTTTTGGAATTTGGTTGGCTTAGTTCTGATCGGAGTGAACTGGGACTGGACCGGTCACTCCATCTTTCGTTGCCATCTCAGCGCCAAGCCCCGTTGGGTATCTGTCCCGGGTCCGTGAACTATCGCCGCCACCAAGGCATCTAGTCTCCAGACTTCTCCATATCACTACCCCAATGGGAGCCGCACTCCTGGTCACTGTCATGGACCTCCACCTCCTCGTGATGAGATGGGGTCACCCACCTTTCCAGTTGTACCTTGAGCGTCGCTGCCTCCAGGCTGGAACTCGATGAAGGTTCAGTGTTTCTCCGTTGTGTTGTGTCTATAGTTGTTTCATGGATGCCACTGAGACTCCTTCTCATCATCTTCAACAACCTTCAGACACTAAGACAAGGTTGTGTGTCCTCCTCACAAAGGAGAACCTCGATCTGGAAATGTCAGAGATCCATGCCTCCTCGCATGGTGCGTCTGCCCCCATGAGGTTTGGCTTTGTGGTTTGACCTCTATGGAAGCGTCTCCCTATGGCATGGCTCCTCCTAGTACGAGCTTGAAGCCTATTGACTGCCCTCCATTGACTGCCCTCCATCGACTTCACCCAAAAACTGGGCTTGGCATCTATCAATACCACCCCACGCCTGGATGTGTCGTGGTCTCTTTCCATACGCAGGTGAAAGTGAAGTAGCCTTGAGTGGTATGGTGTGTCGGTCTGTAGGTTTCTGAAAAGGTAAAGCAACCACCCACTCCCATTTCTTCCTCAGGCCACCACTCACAATATGGGATCATCCAGACCCATAGCTGCTAACTGTACCACGTCCCCAGCTTGATAGGACATAGAGGAATGAGGCACTAAACGTCTGATTAATCCACATCCAAGGGACTTGATCTCTCCATGTCACCCATCCATGACACCTCTTCTTTGGGCATATCTAGCTGCAGCAAAAACTAGACACATGTCATAACTTGACGTGATATTTTGAATGCACTAACAAACTCACTCGGGGTTGGAATCCCCGAGCTTTTACCAAAACCAAAGTGCAATAATACCACCCGCAAGTGGACGGGTGTTATCGCAGTATAGTTAAGGATCGAACCCAAAGGACAACATTTTTAAGAATCTTTGTCAGTTGAACTTAGCTCAAGTAAAACTAATATTTAAAAATGTTGGTTGACTTGAGGTTAACTAAACTAATTGCAACAAAGTAAAAGATGAATTAAAGTTTGATTTAGATCAATGATATGGAATCGTTGGGATGGTATCGAGTTTCACCACCGCTACGCACGCAAACACATCCAATTGCAAACAATCCAGGCAAGATATAACAATCCAAATAAAGCAACTGCAGAATCCCCCATACGAGCATTAGGTTCGCGTAAGCATCACCTTAGGCATCAGATGTCTCATCACCAACTGGATCACTTACTTACGGCTCTGAAGATACAGAAATTTAACAAAGGTTGTGGGCCCCCTATATAGGCGTTAGGCACACTGAAGTGTCACCGAAGGCTAGATGGCTCATCTCCTCGTGGATCATACACTTACGACCTCGAAGAAATCCCATTCTATTTCTAGTTTGGGAGTCAACCGCATTAATTGATAAGCAAGAAGGTGATAGATCTACAAACTAACATCGACAATAAACAAGATGATACTAAATCCAACTAAGGTTCTGGTCCTCCTTGAGGGATATTTAGACCACAGAAGCGTCACCGTAGGCTAGATGTCTCGTCCCCTCATGGATCATACACTTACGACCTCAAGGAATCCTTTCAGAAGTTCTCATCAAAGAATCGAACTTGTAAACCGCCATTCCATCCCATACATAGAAGACTTCGCAATATAGGAAAGAACAAGCTGAAAGCAAGGAGATAATCAAATACGGACATACCAATTAATAACGAAATGGAAAGTTATATACATTGCCATGGAGAGTTTAATCAAAAGAACATGATTTGCATGGGCAGTGGGGCTAGTCCCCGCACCCCAGTGAAAAGGTACTACTCGCTCATGATGCGAGAAACAAGAAGAATGAGAAAGAGAGAGAAATCTGCCATGAACTCGGTGCAGAAGGTAGTCATAGCTCGGTGAAGAAGATACGGCCTTCTACGTCATGTCGGAGTAGATCTGGACGTGAACGGGAGTCGCCAAGAGAGACTAGACAGTCTCCCTTGCTCCATCTTCCTTCTCTCCTCAGCCTCCTTGGTTGCAACACGGGCAGTAGGTGGAATGGAACTGGCGTGGATGACACTGGATTTGGATCGGACCTGTGTATAGGCAGCCAGTCGACGTCCCGGAACCGATGTCCAAATGAGGACCCTTGGGGTCCTATTTATAGGCATCGAACTGTCCCCAAACGGTCTTGGATAAAAAGACACCAAATGATCTCCAGATAGTTTTGCCCAAACGGTTTCACTTTATTAATCCCAAACGGTCTGTAGTACATTCTCCAAATGGTCTGTAGACTGTTTGCTATCAAACGGTCTTGAGTGAAGTTGAGAAAATGGTCTTGGACAGAGGAAAACTGTTTGTAAACCGTTTGCTATCGAATGGTCTTACATTTGGTCAATGCCTCAGCCAAACGGTCTTCGCCCCTGCTGATCAAACGGTCTTAGGTCCGAAGGGGCCAAACGGTCTTGCATCCAATAGCTTCAAACGGTTTGCAAACCTGAACAAGTCTGTTCGGTCTCTGCTGGAAACCAACCTTCAAATGGTCTGGCCATTCGGTGTAAGCAAGAGACCAAACGGTCTTTCTCACGTAGCTATGACCCTTGGAACCGTGAAGTGACGCCATGGCGGAGGTGCAGGTTGATGAGTGTCCGGTACGAGGCAGGTAGCTAGGGATTCAGTGGGTGTGTGGTGGCTGTAGCAATAGATGTGGCAGAGTCAGGGATGCTGCTCGATAGGGCAGAGGTACAGGAGTGTGGAGCCACCGGAATCGAACATATTTGAAGAAGAGAAGTGCTGATTGGCAGAGGTGCAGAGGTGGAAGACGGCGCACCACAGCCATGGCGAGGCACCACGGTCGTGGTGATGTCACTGTTCTATGGTCGTGCCACCTTGCGCGGGCATGGTTGGTGAGTAAAATGGCTCTGATGGCGTTGTGCCACGGTCATGGCGTGACACCACATTCGTGGTGAGGTAGCTGTCACACGGCCATGCCGCCTCGCACTGGCGTGGCGGGTGAAAGATGGTGGATGTTGGTGGTGTGCCATGGTCATGGTGTGTCAAACACGGTCATGGAGGTTGGAGGCTTGGCACTGTTCGACGATGTGCCACAGTCATGGCAAGGAGAACACGATCGTGGATTCACCTCACGGTCGTGGCTTCACAACACGGTCGTGGTGAGAACAATGGACCACGGCCGTGGTCATCCAAAATGGTCGTGGTCATGGCTTTGCTTCAGGGCCTTGCACTGCTCGATCCCTCACGGCTGGGTTATGCCTCCAATCGGCCTCTTCTAGTCTATCGGTATCGAGACCAAATTGGCTCAAATGGTCTCGAGACCGAATGGGCTCAAACGGTCTTGAGACTGAATGGGATCAAATGGTCTTGAGACCGAATGGGCACAAACGGTCTTGAGACAGAACGGGCTCAAATGGTCTTGAGACCGAATGGACTCAAATGGTCTTGAGACTGAATGGGCACAAATGGTCTTGAGACCGAATGGGCTCAAACGGTCTTGAGACCGAATGGGCTCAAACCGAATGGATGGATTCACTTGGTTAGATCGATTGGATAGAACCAAGGGTGAGTGAGGATGGGCCCCAGCTGAATGTTCAGCTTCATCAAGACCTGCATTAAGTCAACATAAATTCGGTTAAGACCTCGATAATCGAATCAATCAAGTAGTTTTGCACATTATGGTTCATATTGATATTTAATGAGTGAAATAGTATATGTAGAGTTGAGTTTGTCCAAAAATGATAATTGAATTTCATGATGAATATGCATTCATCAAAATGTCCCGAACTAAACGTTGCTCGTCCTCGAGTAACACAAAATCTAAAATAGTCGCCAAATGAATGCGTTCAATACATGTGATTACTTCATCTTCACATTACAAATGTTTTCTTTCTGCTCAAAATGACTCAGTATCTCAACCTCCTGAGACCACTAAACACATATCGTATCTTTGTTCCTGAGTTTGTTTTCCAAAATCACTTCCTCTTCACTTTTTCCAACAACAAGCATGCCAAAGAGTTTTGTAAGAGTCCAGAGACACCCATGAACAACAAGTGTGCATTTTATCTGACACTAGTGTTTTTCAGGATAAGGTAGGCAATCATTGTGCCATTAGGTTGAAAAGGGAGTGAATGATGGTATGGAAAGAAGAAATAAATGTATCCTCTATTCGACTGGAGATTTTTATTTTATGATTTGCAATTTCATTTATTACATTTTTTTGTGCAAATCTCTCCTCTATTTGACTCGAGATTGCATTTCTTTTTGTGTGCACTTTGGTATCTTTTTGTTTGCAAATCTCTCCTCTATTTGACTTGAGATTGCATTTTTGGTGGTACGCCCCTATTTATATGTTAGGGGTATGGAAGAAGCGGATAGAGAGGGGAGTGGTGTGCCACCCCGAACTTAGGGTTTGGCACAATTTTGGCTATTTTGTTTCTTTTTTATGGATGGAGGGGTATGAAGATGATAGAAGAAGTGTAGAAGAGAGTTCATATCAGAATGCAACTTGATTTACAATTTAGTGCACCGAGTTGGTCTCTTTATGATACTCTGCTCAAATAATGACTTGATGAGGATCCAGTGTAGATTCCATGTTATTGTTCCACTAGTCTGTTAGGAAGCATGATGTGTTTGGTCCCTATCAATTTGACAGACACTTATCATTTTTGCATAAGAATCATGATGTTAGGAATCATAAGCTTCACAAGATGATTTCAATCAAGAGGCTTTGTTATGAAAAGTGGTCCTTTGAGGATTCACTTCGAATAAGGAGGATATAATGATTTAAAATGCATAGTAGGTGAGAGAGTGGCTTTTAATGAAAAAGGGAGTGTCAAAAAAATTCATCAAGTATATGTTCAATTTCTTTGAGAAACATTAAAGAATTTTGAAAATTTTGAAAAAAAATTATCAGGAATATGATAGTGAAAACTTAAGTATGAAAAGGATGGGTGTAGGTAGAAAGTTAGGTACGTACCACCCACCCTCCACCCTGAACTTAGAGATTTGCTCATCCCGAGCAAACCCTAAATCCAAGATGGAGGGGGGAAATTATGCCATAATGACCACCAGATGTGGTTGCGTTCTAATCAGCGCGCATCCTTTTATCTGAAAATCTCAAAGGTAAAGAGCAATTAGATCTTAAAATAGCATTTTGCGATGCTAATTTTATTTAATGAAAAATTTACTAGAAGGTAAAAACAAAATTGAAGAAACATTCTAATTTGAAAAGGGAAGTAAAACAAATTTATTGATCGGGTTGCATCCCGACAAGCGCCTTTGTTTTATGTCGATGGCTCGACTGGATCCTTCATCTTTATAGTGGATCCTTTGGGTTGATGAGTTCTACATTGCTTCAGTGCCTATGTCAGTAGAGGTGAAATATCTCTTTAAATGTTGACCATTTGCCATAAATTCGCCTTTCTTTTCACTCCATAAAGAGAAGGCATCATGTGGGGATATGCTCTTGACGATGTATGGTCCAGACCAGCGTGAGCGGAGTTTTCTTGGGAATAACTTCAGCCTTGAGTTGAATAGCAGAACTTGGTCTCCCACTTGTATGTCTTTCCTTTTCAGATGTCCATCATGCCAAAGTTTTGTGCATTCTTTGTAGATTCATGCATTCTCGTAAGTTGTCATCCTAAGTGCATTCAGCTCTTGGAGTCGTAGAATCCTGGCTTGGCCTGCTTCTTTCATATCAAAGTTTTAGTTGTTTAATTTCCCACCATGCCTTGTGTTCCAGTTCGAATAGCAGGTGACAAGCCTTTCCATATATTAATCGAAAAGGTGTAGTCCCAATGGGAGTTTTATAAGCAGTTCGATAGGCCCATAAGGCGTCGTTGATTTTTGTTGACCAATCCTTTCGATTGCGTCCTACAGTTTTTTCCAGAATAGCCTTTAGTTGATGGTTAGAGACTTCTACCTGTCCACTTGTTTGTGGATGGTAAGGCGAGGCTACCTTATGTGTTACACCGTATTTTCTCAGTAAAGCTTCAAAGCTTCTTTCAAGGAAGTGGGACCCTCCGTCAGATATCACAATTCATGGCACTCCAAAATGGGGAAAAATAATATCTTTGAATAATTTGATGGCGGGTTTGGAATCACTAGTGACGGTTGGTATTACTTCAACCCATTTTGAGATGTAGTCCACTGCCACTAGGACATATGAAAATCCATGAGAAGATGGGAATGGACCCATGTAGTCCACCCCCCAAACATCGAATATATCTACTTCTTGCCATAGATTCAGCGGCATCTCATCTCTCTTTGTTATATTACATGTTCTTTGACATTTGTCACATGATAGGACAAAGTCATAGGAATCCTTGGATATGGTTGGCCAGAAGAATCCACATTGCAAAACTTTCAAAGCAGTCTTTTTAGAGCTCATATATCCTCCCACTGGTCCTGAATGACATTGTTCCAAAATACGTTGAGCTTCTTCTTCAGCGATACATCGTCTATACAGACCATCGGCACATAGTTTAAAGAGATATGGCTCATCCTAGTGATATTGCTTCACATCATGCATGAACTTCTTTAGTGCATTCCCAGTGCATTGGGGATGGATAACCCCTGCAGCAAGGTAGTTTACAAAATCTGAGTACCATGGTACAGCTTCTGAGACCTTCATTAGTTGATCATCTGACAAGGAATCATTGATCCGAATTTTCTCAGTATCCAGAATGTGGATGTGACTGAGGTGGTCTGCTACAACATTCTTTATACCCTTTTTATCTCTTATCTCTAAATCAAATTCTTGTAATAGGAGGATCCATCTAATCAACCTGGGTTTTGTATCTTTCTTTTCCAGAAGGTAACAAATGGCAGTGTGGTCTGTGTAGACAATGACCTTCAAACCAATTAGGTAGGATCTGAACTTGTCAAAGGCATACATGATTTCTAGAAGTTCTTTCTCTGTAGTTGCATAATTCCTCTGAGCTTCATCGAGAGTTTTTGATGCATAATAGATCACATAGTGTTTCTTCTTTATATATTTCCCTAAAACAGCACCCACAACATAGTCACTGGCATCACACATAATTTCAAAAGGGTGGTCCCAGTCGGGAGCTCTAATGATGGGGGTGGTCGTAAGGGCATGCTTCAGTGTGTTGAAGCTTTTGACACATTCTTCATTGAAATTGAATTCATCATCCTTTAGTAACAAATTTGGCATTGGCTTGGTTATCTTTGAGAAGTCCTTTATGAATCTTCTATAAAATCATGCATGACCTAGGAAAGCACAAACTTCTTTTACATTCGTTAGGATAGCCAGTTTAGCAATTACTTCTATCTTAGCTTTATCTACTTCAATTCCTCTATTGCTGACCCTATGGCCGAGGACAATGCCTTCTTTAACCATAAAATGGCACTTTTCCTAATTCCACACAAGAAGTGCTTCTTCACAACATTTGAGGACCAAGGAGAGGTGCTTTAGACATGAATCGAATGAGTTTCTGTATACAGAAAAATCATCCATGAAAACCTCCATAATTGTTTCAGAAAGACCAGTGAATATGGCAAAAGTTGTAGGTGCATTACAGAGACCAAATGGCATTCTTTTAAATGTGTATGTCCCGAATGGGCAGGTAAAGGTTGTTTTCTATTGGTCATCTGGATGTATGGGTATTTGATAGAATCCAGAGTAACCGTCAAGATAACAGAAATATTCTTGGTGATCCAACCTTTCTAGGACTTGATCAAGGAAAGGCATTGGAAAATGATCTTTTCGAGTTGCCTTATTTAATTTTCTATAGTCTATGCACATCATCCACCCGGTTACTATTTGAGTGGGGATGAGTTTGTTGTTTTCATTCTGTATAACAGTTGTTCTACCTTTCTTCGGGACTACATGCACTGGACTCACCCATGGCGAATCTGAGATCGGATAGATTATTCCAGTTATGAGCAGTTTAATGACCTCACAACGGACTACTTCCTTCATATTTGGATTCAATTTCCATTGATGCTCAATAGTAGGCTTGTGATCTTCCATCATAGGGATCTTATGCATGCACAACATTCGACTAACCCCAGTGAGGTCACTCATTTTATAATCGATGGCTTTCTTTCTTTCCCTTAACTTCTTCAGGAGTTTATCTTCTTGTTCAGCTGTTAGATCAGAATTTATAATAATGGGGCAAACTTTGATATCGTCTAAAAACACGTACTTTAGTCCCTTAATCAGGGGCTTCATTTCGGGAGCCTCTGGGTATTCGCATGTTTCTTCTGTAGTTTCCATAGCTTTGAGTTCTTCACTAGTGGCTTCAACATCTTCTTTAGCAGAGTCGAGGGATTTGATGCAATCTTTTACTTGTTCGTCAATTTGTTCATCAACTGATGGATTCGTTAGATCAACTTCTAAAGGATCATCTAATTCATGATGCTCTTGAGTCGCAAGTGAAATTTGCTCAATTTAGTCAATCAGATATACTTCTTATTGCAGACTTGGTCTTCTCATACTTTCAAAAACTTTAAATTCAAGAGTTTCTTTGCCTAATCTGAGTAGTAAGGTACCAGCTTCAACATCAATCAGGGCTCTTGCAGTGGCGAGGAACGGACGACCAAAGATGAGAGGATATCTGGCGTATTCTTTTATGTCCATAATGACAAAGTCGCATGGAACATATGTGTCCTTTCCTACCTTGACCGGGACATCTTCGAGGATTCCTAACAGATGTTTTATCGAATTTTCTGCAAGCTATATAGTCATGACAGTAGGAAGCAATTCTGTGAACCCTAGTCTCTTGCACAGGCTAAGTGGCATAATAGAGATGCTTGCACTGAGATCTGCCAAACTTTTCTTGCATGATGAGTTGCCAATGTGACATGAAATTCCAAGGGATCCCAGGTCTTTTTGTTTCTTGGGTATCTTGCTCAATATGATATCAGATGTAGTTGTCGCCAGTTTTACTGTCTCATACTCTTCAGTTATATACTTCCTAGTGAGGAGTAACTTTAAGTACTTTGTCCATGCTGGTATCTCGGCCAGAGCATCCAAAAAGGGTATATCAACATGAAGTTTCTTCATAGCTTCTTTAAATTTATTGAATCTAGTATCAAGCTTTGTTTGCCTTAGACGACCTAGAAAAGGTATCCAAGGTTTGTACACAGGGATATCAGGTTCTGGAGTCTTAGTTTCTTCATCTTCTTGAGCAGACTTCTCAAAGTTTCCTTTTTCTAACTTATCATCTTTTGATTGAGTATCTTGTGTTGTTGAGTCTTTGGCAATTACAGGTTCATCCTCATCTGTAATAACCACATGTGTCTTTTCAGGGGGATCTAAATAGTCTTTCCCTGACCTAGTGGTGACTGCCTTCAACTGTTTAGGATGCTTAGGATTGTTCTCGGGTTGGCCAACAAAGACTCCAACAGGTGGTTTTATGCTAGCTGCGAGTTGAGCTAGTTGAGATTCAATAGCCTTTTGCTGAGCTTGTTGGTTAGCTATCATGGTTTGCTGAGTTTGCAACATCTTTTCAATGGTTGATAGCTTGTCATCAGGAGAAACTGGACCTGCTTGCTATCCTTGATGTTGATTAAGATTCTGGTAGTGAGAGTTATTTTGGTAATTATTGTAGTTCCTATTCTGAAAGTTCCCCTTGAAATTTCCTTGATTTCCAAAATTCTGTTGTTGATTCTACTGGAATCCTGGTGGGCCTCTTGGTTGATTGTTTGAACCAAATTGATGTGAGTTTACTGCTCCATAGGGGTTTCCATATTGAAAACTGGGGTGATTCCTATTCTGATTCAGATTGTAATAACTTTGACCAGGAATGGTGTTGATAGCATTAAGATTTTCCATCTGACCATTATATCCTTGGCCACATACATTGCTCAGAACAACATCATAGAGAACATTTCATGATAAAGTGGAATGATCGGTGCTCTTACATGCTTCACAGAATAGGGAAGCGGACTTGACCTATTCCGATTGTTGAGTGGGTGAACGTCCTCTTCCAATAGCAGCAAGAGATGATTCAATATGGTCTTGCTTGGCAACTAAGAGCTTCACGGTTTCAGCGATAGACTTGTACTCAGGAGTAGCTTCGGCCATAGCTACTTTCAAAGCTCCTTTCCTATAGATCTACCCCAATTCGCTTGATTTTCTGCTCCCAGGGTGATGACTCTCCATGCGCTGTCATAACTTTGACGCATGAAGTTTCCTTCATACGAGGAATTGAGGAATCTCTTAATATCATTATCCACATCCCTATAAAAAATATCAATGAGTTGGTTCTTGGGAATTTTGTGGTGTGGACACTTGCGTAGAAGCTCTTTGTATCTATCCCAAGCTTCAGCAAGGGTTTCTCCAGGAACTTGAGTGAAGTTTGTTATCCGCCCTCGAATTTCATAGGTAAGAGATGGAGGGTAGAACTTTTCTAGAAACACATTTTGGAGTTGTTCCCAGGGGGTGATGGGTGTTTCACTTTGCAGCGAATTGTACCAACTTATGGCCCTATCAGCAAGGGAGTACTTGAAGAGACAGAGTCGAATGGCATCATCTGTGACTCCATTTTGTTTCGTCATGGCACATAGATCAATAAATCTCAGAAGATGTTCTTAGTTATTGTAACATCCCAGACCTGGGTTATGTTTTAACCCTAGGTGTTTTGATTAAGAAAGATAATTATATGCTTAATCTTATTTTTTGGAAAGTAATTAAGGCTCAAGAGGAACTTATATTTCAATTTTAGTCCTTTTTGAATAATGTTTTACTTGATTTGGATTAAAGTGCAAATTACCCAAGTTAAGGTGTTAACTTGTAAATGTTACATGATGAGATGTTCCTCATGTGTTGAGGCATCATGAGAATGAATATGATGCAGAGGTATGGTTTGTGGTAGCCTGAGTACCAAGAAAGAGCTGATAAAGCAATATTGTGCATTAAAACCTAGTTTTGGTGTAATGTGCAATTTACCCAAAACCCAGGGTTAAATATGCAAATTACCAATTCAATAAGGTCCCTAATGTATCTTGGCATAATGTTGAGGCAAGAAAATGAGAGGGGTGCCTCATTATAATCATTTTGGAGGAGAGAGAATCTTGATATTAAAATAATCAAGATTTAAGCATAATTGGAACTTTACTTCCATTTAATGCAAAAATAAATAAAATAATTGAAGGGCCTTCAACCAAAAACGAGATGGTTGAATTTGCTCAAGTGTGAACACCTTTGTGCCTTTTCTAGACCACAAAAATATCCAAGGGAAGTGGATAACTCACTCATATAAGGAAAAGAAATATCCACTCACTTATGGATATTAGTATAATATGATTTGAGGTACTTAATTTTCTTTTCTTTAAATCATGGATAATTGAGAGGAATAAGAGGAAAACAAGATAGCCTCGGATCCAAGGAGTTGAGGGGGATATGCTGCACTATTTTTGGGTTTAAATGAATTTTTATAAGGCATTTTCTCTCTCCTTGAATTTCTTATAAAAAGACCCTTTACAAGCCAAAACAAAGGCTTTTCCGTTTCCACTTCTTTACCTTGCTTGGAAAACGACCAAAGGATCTTGGAGAAATCGGAGTATGACCCCCAACCTTTTGTTAAGCTTCTTGACCTTCATTCACCTTGATTCCATGGTGGAAATCGAAAATCAATGCATGAATTCTTCATATCTCGATCCCCTCTTCAATTCTAACCATTCCTTTTCACTCAAAGCTTGAGGACGATCCTTGGGATAGTGAAAGGAGTTGCATCCACCATTATTGACGTGATATTGAATCTTTGGATCTCAATTGGAGGGGTTTTATAACTTGAGCCCTTGAAATTTTTATTGCATTCAATTCCTTATCAATTGTTGATGATTTCTTCATTTCTGAAATTTATTTTGGTTGATTGATGCAACCACCGTAAAATCACAGAAAACTTCATGGGTTTGGAGCTTGATGATGATGACATCATCATAAGCACACACCTCCCCAAATATCAAGTGCAAACGGTTTCAACTTGTTGGTCCAAACGGTTTCACCAAACCGTTTGAAGAACAAACGGTTTCAAAACCGTTTGGTGATTTGAGTACCAAACTGCATGAGGGTGTTGACTGTTTGGATGGGGTGACCATTTGAGGTCAGAACCCTAGTGTATGTTGGATAAGGATCCAATGGTTCCAATTGATTAATTCAACTTATGGACAAACTTTCAAATAAAAACCCTAATCGGCTAAGTGTTGATTTTGCAATTGATTGAATTGATGTTTTGGGTTGATTGACCCAAACAGTTTCAAGACCATTTGGGAATCACCCAAATGGTCTCAAGACCGTTTGGAGGTCAACCAAGACCATTTGGAGGTCTAGGCTTGAGTATGGTTAAGTATTTGAAGACCCAAAGATATCAAATTGCATTACAATCAATAGCTCAAGTGATGATTGATTCAATGATGCAAACCCTAAGTGAATGTCATAGATTTCAATGGTGTTTTGAGGAAAACGGTCTCAAGACCATTTGGAGATCATCCAAACGACCTCAAGACCATTTAGGGGTCATTCAAGACCGTTTGAGGTCAGGTCATATCATGTAATGATGATGGTTCACTCATTTCAATTGCATTGGTTTCACAATGTCAACCATTGATGGTTTCTCAGTTTCAAAACCCTAAGTGATGGTTTCTTGATTATCAACCCTAGCTCAATTGGGTTCAAAACCCTAATTGAAGTTCCAATTGAAGGGTGATTCAGCAGTTCAATTGATGAATAAATTAGTGGTCCAATTTATAGTTGGTTCATGGATTGGAACCTTGAATCGATTAAATGTTGAAGACCCTTTTTGGTCCATTCAGTTTTGAGAGGGTTTGGACCAAATGGTATTAAGACTGTTTGAGTCCAAACGGTCTCAAAACCATTTGGAGACTCAAGTCATTTGGTTTCAAGTTGTTTGGTCTAAACGGTTTCAAGCACCTACTTTGTTAAACGGTTTTCAAACCGTTTGAACCTAATTGGTCAAGACCGTTTGAGGTCTAAGTGACCAAGACCTTTTGAGATTCAAATTGGTTAAACCATTTGGACATCTAATATGATCAAAGGTCAATTAGCTATTTGATTATTAATGATGTAGACCAATGATGATCATGAAGGTTAACCGTAACTATGTGTACTCAAGTGAAGAGCTGACCTAGATAAATCTTGGAGTATTTAACATCCAAGAAAGGATGAGAGGGAGAGAGAATAGGAGAGATGATGGCTTACTTAATAAGACCTAATTCTCTCATTATGAATAAATATGTAATCGGGGTTTGATCCATAATAATGAGATCATGAAATCCTCATTGATAAGATTGATGTACCTTGACCCTAATTTAGGGCAAGGTTATGTGAAACCCTAATTTAGGGCAAAGCTCAGTGAAATCATAATCTAGGGTGATGATGTAACCCTAACTTAGTGTAACAATGTAAGAAACCCTAATTTAATGGGAATTTTACATCCTAACCCTAATTTAGGTATGAGGTATGAAACACCTTACTTGGATGTGAATGGAAAACCTTAATCCCTAAAATGGGGTAAAGGTATATGAAACCCTAATATAGGGTAGTGCTACTAATACTATGTGAAGCCTTAATACTGGGTGATGTGTTGTGAAATTTTAATTTCACATAATACTAGGTGAAACTTGATATAGAAGGACGATTATGTGAAACTCTATTGAAGATCAATACTATGTGAAATCCATAAACGTATGGAAGATTCTATGTGAATCCTCAAATTATTAATATGGAGAATTCTATTCCTAATAATGGAATAGTAATTAATGTTTTGACAAATGTAACACCTAGAGAGGTTGATAATGGATATCCTTATATCAATAGTTCCTAACTCAAGGATGAGTCCATATTATTGGCAATGGTTGTATATTCTAAGTGAGTGACTTATGACCAATACATTACATGATAAATGTGAGAAACTGATGCATAAAGTATTAGGATGAGGAATACCCTAATACAAGTTAAGTGGATGAACTCAAGTAAGATAAAGGTGATGAGGGAAGAGATACATCATGATATGATAGATATCACATCCAACACCTCAAAACTGATATACCTTGATGTGTTTTAAATCCAATATATTTGGATGAGTGACACATGAAGTGTGTCATGTCAATTATTACATTGAGATGTAATACACTTTGATGAGTGTAGGCTAACATGCCTTATGAAAAGGTTAATCCAAACCAATAAACTGTGATGCAATCATATTTTGGTAAAGATGAGAGAGAAACTCATACTTTGTGTTGATAATTCATCTAATGATGAATGATGGGAATAAATAAGTATGATTGAATACTTATGTTATCCACATTGATTCCTAGCTGTGTGAAGCAATGAAATAGGACTTGATCATTAATAATATGATCTTGAGAACCTATATGGTTAATTATATGAAACCCTAATACAGGTTAATGCTATGTGAAACCCTAATACAGGGTAATGCTATGTGAAGCCCTAATATAGGGTAATGCTATGTGAAACCCTAATACAGGGTAATGCTATGTGAAGCCCTAATACCGGGTAATGATATGTGAAGTCTTAACGCAGAGTAATCCAATGTGAAGCTCAATTACAAATTGATGAGTTATGAATGTAATAAGAAAACTTTTGTATTGCATTGTACTGATATATAAATGTTATCATCAGTACTGATTATGCAGGCATGTTGAGATGATGAGCATAGCCAGGTATGGCTATGATGCTCTATATATTGAAAATGTTTTATGGGTCTCTCACAAGCCATAAAATGCCTTATTGCTTATTAAAGGGTAATAAGAGGTGATATGAGCTTTGTGAACTATGTGGAATACCTTGTGTAGTAAGAATCATAATGTCATAGGTCAGTTGACCTGAAGGTATTAAGTTACCTAATAAGTGGTAACATGTATCCTATGGTGAGTTAAGGGTTTGAATACCCATATACTATAATCATGATGATGAACTTGTTAAGAAATGGAAATGTACTTGATGAGATGAGGGATTAAGATCCCAATACTTTAAATAAAAGAATATGGCTACAGGCCATGATTCCACAAAGACAATGTTGGGCTTTAGCTATGTGTTCTAAGCCTAAAAGGAGTATGTGTTGTAGTTATAACTCTATAGTGAATAAATTTATACATGATCTTCATATTCCTTAATGAATAAGTAACATGCTGCTTTATCAAGTTATAACTGCAATGCTTTAGATGGGAATAATGTTCTAATCTATTAGACAATGAAGTAGCTGTTGTTAAACAATTATGATTCCTATGTTCAGATTTATTTGATTAATTGCAATAATAATGTTTCTGGCGGAGAGTTATATCTCTTGCTGGGGCAATTTATAATTGTCTCACCCCCTTGGGAACCACATTTTTTAGGTGGATACAGACGAGGAGGTAGGAATCCTTCAGTTGGTGAAGGACACTAGCAGCAGCATCAAGAACAGCAGTGAAGTCTCAGGTGGAGACTCTGGCTGTTATGTCTTGTATATATGTATATAGAGTCCTATGTGTCGTCTCTGCACTCTCAGGTCCTTGTAGTAGTATTTAGTGCTTTCAAGATTTTGGCTCAGTGCCTTGAGATTCTATACTGCCTGTGTTTGGTTTACCAGAGCAGTTGATGCTTGTAATTCTCAGAAAGAGATGATACAGGACATGTACCTTTAAACCAGAATGTAAATGTGTTACTTTGGTTCTATGTGAGAAAGTTTTCCTTTGATGGATCTTTTGATAAAAAGGTTTTAATTTTAGTGATTTTTGATAATCCGCTGCTTAGTGAACGCTTCCGCATTAGTTAATCATGTTTTTGTGAGTTGGATGCTACAATTCAGTGGTATCATAGCTCTAGGTTTGCTGAGTCTACAGAGACATAGGACTAAGGTTGTTGAGTCTGTTCTAAGTGTTTTCCAGTTTATATGATAGTATCTTCTGCTCACATAGAAGAAGAAGAACTTGAAGATGTCTGGACCACATGAAGAACATGTTTCTAAGAGTAGCGTTGCTGCACCAGGAGGAGGTGCAAGAGATCAGAATAGGGAAGGGCATGTACCTGAACAGCCCCAGATTGACCCAGCTGTGATAGAAAACACATCCCTCCATGCTCTATTTGAGAAATTCCTGACAGCCATGACACATATGGTAGACAGGATGCCACTACATGCACCTAGGGCACCAGCTCACCATGAGGGTTATGGAGTCGGCAACACTTTTGAGAGACTTCACCAGGTTGGAGCTATAGATTATGCTGGTACATCTGATCCAGCAGATGCTGATTTGTGGATAACAGAGCTGGAAAAGGCTTTCAGGATCCTTGATATTCCTGAAGCTAAAAAGGTAAGACATGTTGTGTACCTCCTAAAAGGGAGTGCTGGTCATTGGTGGATGATAGAGGAAGATAAGAGATCAGGTGAAGAAATTGGATGGGAGGTATTCCGACGAGAATTCGTCAGTAGATACTTCCCTAAAATGTATCTAGATGAGAAGATATCTCAATTTGAGAGGATCAAACAAGGACAGATGAACGTTAGCGAGTATGAAGCTAAGTTCATGGAGCTGTTGCGGTTTTGTCTGCAAATGGTAGTTAATGATGAGGAAAGAATTCAGCATTTTGAGAAGGGATTGAACGTTGAATTGACCACTCATGTGTCTACTTTAGAGAATAGGGAAAGGTTTGCCACCTTTGTGGAGTCGGTAAGGAGGATAGAGAGGTCTGAAATCGAGAAACGACATACTAGTGGCAAGAAGGTGTACACTCAGTCTCAAGGACAAAGATCTGAAAGTTTTAAGAAGCCGAGATTTTCTACATCAGCAGCACCATCGAGATTCCATACCCAGACACAATGGACGTCAAGTAGGGGTAGGGATCATAGTAATGTTCCAAGTAGAGCCTCTGACATAGCATCAACATCAGTGGATGGGTCTGATAGACCCTATATTGTGCCTAGGATCTGTTACCAATGTAGACAATCGGGACATCTATCAAAGGATTGTCCAGACTGGAATTCGATGATGACTCAACCCCAGGAGCAGAGTCAGCAAGGCTCACAAAGGAGGCAGTTTTCTAGTAACAATAGAGGACGTGGACAAACGTCCCAGACAGGACAGATGAAATAGTGTCATTTTAATATTTCATTTCATGATTCTATGTGTTAAAAATAAGAAAGTAGTTGTTTTGAATTTTCCCTTACTAGTCCTATCAGGATATGAGGGAGATGAGAATTTACATTTTACTCAGTATTCCTTAAAGTGCTTTATAATCTCTCTTATCTGTGTGATAAAAGATGAGATATAGAAGTAATGTCTGAAGAAAAATTTAGAAATGAAAAATCATGTGTGTATAATGATATGAAAAGTGAGGAACATGATAGTAAATAAAGTGCATACTACCTAATCTCAATACTTGTATACCCTGGCCAGGTATATGATTATTGGAGATAAGGCAAGTATGGAACTCTTAGATTCTTATCTTTCTGATTACTATGATCAAGTAGTCATTTTGAAAAAATCTAGAGAGTATAATGAAATTAAGTAGGAAAAGCTAAGTGAACATTCCAAACTAATAAGGAAGAGCTAAGTTAACATTCCCAATTAAATAGGAAAAGCTAAGTGAACATTCCCAATTAAGTAGGAAAAGCTAAGTGAACATTCCCAACTAATAAGGAAAAGCTAAGTGAACATTCCCAACTAATTAGGAAAAGCTAAGTGAACATTCCCAACTAAAAAGGAAAATCTAAGTGAACATTCCCAACTAATAAGGAAGAGCTAAATGAACATTCCCAATTAAATAGGAAAAGCTAAGTGAACATTCCCAACTAATAAGGAAAAGCTAAGTGAACATTCCCAACTAATTAGGAAAGCTAAGTGAACATTCCCAACTAATAAGGAAAAGCTAAGTGAACATTCCCAATTAAGTAGGAAAAGCTAAGTGAACATTCCCAACTAATAAGGAAAAGCTAAGTGAACATTCCCAACTAATAAGGAAAAGCTAAGTGAGCATTCCCAACTAATAAGGAAAAGCTAAGTGAACATTCCCAACTAATAAGGAAGAGCTAATTGAACATTCCCAACTAAAAAGGAATAGCTAAGTGAACATTCCCAATTAAATAAGAATTGCTAAGTGGATTTTTCCAATTAAATAAGAATAGCAATTATAGGTTCATCCTCGTCGGTAATAACCACATGTGTCTTTTTAGGGGGATCCGAATAGTCTTTCCCTGACCTAGTGGTGACTTCCTTCAACTATTCAGGATGCTTAGGGTTGTTCTCGGGTTGGCCAGCAAAGACTCCAACAGGTGGTTTTATGCTAGCTGCGAGTTGAGCTAGTTGAGATTCAATAGCCTTCTACTGAGCTTATTGGTTAGCTATCATGGTTTGTTGAGTTTGCAACATCTTTTCAATGGATGATAGCTTGTCATCAGGAGAAACTGGACCTACTTGCTGTCCTTGCTGTTGATTAAGATTCTAGTACTGAGAGTTATTTTGGTAATTATTGTAGTTCCTATTCTGAAAGTTCCCCTTGAAATTTCCTTGATTTCCAAAATTCTATTGTTGATTATACTAGAATCCTGGTGGGCCTCTTGGTTGATTGTTTGAACCAAATTGATGCAAGTTTACTTCTCCAGAGGTGTTTCCATATTGAAAATCGGGGTGATTCCTATTCTGATTCGGATTGTAATAACTTTGACCAGGAATGGTGTTGATAGCATTAAGATTTTCCATCTGACCATTATCTCCTTGGCCACATACATTGCTCAGAACAACATCATATAGAACATTGCATGATAAAGTGGAATGCTCGGTGCTCTTACATGCTTCACAGAACAGGGAAGCGGACTTGACCTATTCTGGTTGTTGAGTGGGTGAACGTCCTCTTCCAATAGCAGCAAGAGATGATTCAATATGGTCTTGCTTGGCAACTAAGAGCTTGAAGGTTTTAGCAATAGACTTGTACTCAGGAGTAGCTTCGGCCATAGCTACTTTCAAAACTCCTTTACCTATAGATCTACCCCAATTTTCTTGATTTTCTGCTCCCAGGGTGACGACTCTCCATGCGTTGTCATAACTTTGACGCATGAAGTTTCCTCCGGATGAGGAATCGTGGAATCTCTTAATATCATCATCCACACCACTATAAAAAATATCAATGAGTTGGTTCTTGGGAATTTTTTGGTGTGGACACTTGCGTAGAAGCTCTTTTTATCTATCCCAAGCTTCAGCAAGGGCTTCATCAGGAACTTGAGTGAAGTTTGTTATCTGCCCTCGAATTTCATAGGTAAGAGATGGAGGGTAGAACTTTTCTAGAAACACATTTTGGAGTTGTTCCCAGGTGGTGATGGGTGTTTCACTTTGCAGCGAATTGTACCAACTTATGGCCCTATCAGCAAGGGAGTACTTGAAGAGACGGAGTCGAATGGCATCATCTGTGACTCCATTTTGTTTCGTCATGGCACATATATCAATAAATCTCAGAAGATGTTCTTGGCTATTGTAACATCCCTGACCTGGGTTATGCTTTAACCCTAGGTGTTTTGATTAATAAATATAATTATATGCTTAATCTTATTTTGTGGAAAGTAATTGAGTCTCAAGAGGAACTTATATTTCAATTTTAGTCCTTTTTGAATAATGTTTTACTTGATTTGGACTAAAGTGCAAATTATCCAAGTTAAGGGGTTAAATTGTAAATGTTATATGATAAGATGTTCCTCATGTGTTGAGGCATCATGAGAATGAATATGATGCAGGGGTATGGCTTGTGGTAGCCTGAGTACCAAGAAAGAGTTGATAAAGCAATATTGTGCATTAAAACCTAGTTTTGGTATAATGTGCAATTTACCCAAAACCCAGGGTTCAATATGCAAATTACCAATTCAATAAGGTCCCTAATGTATCTTTGCATCATGTTGAGGAAATAAAATGAGAGGGGCGCCTCATTAGAATCATTTTGGAGGAGAGAGAATCTTGATATTAAAATAATCAAGATTTAAGCATAATTGGAACTTTACTTCCATTTAATGCAAAAATAAATAAAATAATTGAAGGGCATTCAACAAAAAACGATATGGTTGAATTTTCTCAAGTGTGAACACCTTTGTGCCTTTACTAGACCACGAAAATATCCAAGGGAAGTGGATAACTCACTCACCTTATTATAAGGAAAAGAAATATCCACTCACTTATGGATATTAGTATAATATGATTTGAGGTGCTTAATTTGCTTTTCTTTAAATCATGGATATTTGAGAGGAATAAGAGGCAAACAAGATAGCCTCGGATCCAAGGAGTTGAGGGGGAGAGGTGGTACTATTTTTGGGATTAAATGAATTTTTATAAGGCATTTTCTCTCTCCTTGAACTTCTTATAAAAAGACCCTTTACAAGCCAAAACAAAGGATTTTCCGTTTCCACTTCTTTCCCTTTCTTGGAAAACGACCAAAGGAGCTTGGAGCAATAGTATGACGACCCCCAACCTGTTGGTAAGCTTCTTTACCTTCATTCACCTTGATTCCATGGTGGAAATCGAAAATCAATGCATGAATTCTTCATATTTCGATCCCCTCTTCAATTCTAACCATTCCTTTTCACTCAAAGCTTGAGGACGAGCCTTGGGATAGTGAAAGGAGTTGCATCCACCATTTTTGACGTGAGATGGAAGCTTTGGAGATCAATTGGAGGTGGGTTTTATAACTTGAACCCTTGAAATTGTTATTGCATTCAATTCCTTATCAATTGTTGATGCTTTCTTCATTTCCGAAATTTATTTAGGTTGATTGATGCAACCACAATGAAATCATAGAAAACTTTGTGGGTTTGGAGCTTGATGATGATGACATCATCATAATCACACACCTCCCCAAATATCAAGTGCAAACGATTTCAACTTGTTGGTCAAAACAGTTTCACCAAACCGTTTGAAGACCAAACGGTTTCAAAACCGTTTGGTGATTTGAGTCCCAAACCGCATGAGGGTGTTAACCATGTGGATGGGTTTACCATTTGATGTCAGAACCCTAGTGTTTGTTTCATAAGGATCCAATGGCTCCAATTGATTAATTCAACTTATGGACAAACTTTCAAATAGAAACCCTAATCGGCTAAATGTTGATTTAGCAATTGATTGAATTGATGTTTTGGGTTGATTGACCCAAACGGTTTCAAGACCATTTGGGAATCACCCAAATGGTCTCAATACCATTTGGTGGTCAACCAAGACCGTTTGGAGGTCTAGGGTTGAGTATGGTTAAGTATTTGAAGACCCAAAGATATCAAATTGCATTACAATCAATAGCTCAAGTGATGATTGATTCAATGATGCAAACCCTAAGTGAATGTCATAGATTTCAATGGTGTTTTGAGGAAAACGGTCTCAAGACCGTTTGGAGATCATCCAAATGACCTCAAGACCATTTGGGGGTCATTCAAGACCATTTGAGGTCAGGTGATATCATGTAATGATGATGGTTCACTAATTTCAATTGAATTGGTTTCACAATGTCAACCATTGATGGTTCCTCAGTTTCAAAACCCTAAGTGATGGTTTCTTGATTATCAACCCTAGTTCAATTGGGTTCAAAACCCTAATTGAAGGTCCAATTGAAGGGTGATTCAGTGGTTCAATTGATGAATAAATTAATGGTCCAATTGATAGTTGGTTCATGGATTGGAACCTTGAATCGATTAAATGTTGAAGACCCTTTTTGGTCCATTCGGTTTTGAGAGGGTTTGGAGCAAATGGTCTTAAGAACGTTTGAGTCCAAATGGTCTCAAGATTGTTTGGGACCAAACGGTCTCAAGACCGTTTGAGTCCAAACGGTCTCAAACCGTTTGGAGACTCAAGTCAATCGGTTTCAAGTTGTTTGGTCTAGACGGTTTCAAGCACCTACTTTGCTAAACAATTTTCAAACAGTTTGAACCTAATTGGTCAAGATCATTTGAGGTCTAAGTGACCAAGACCGTTTGAGGTCTAGGTGACCAAGACCTTTTGAGATTCAAATTGGTTAAACCATTTGGACATCTAATATGATCAAATTTCAATTAGCTATTTGATTATTAATGATGTAGACCAATGATGATCATGAAGGTTAACCCTAACTATGTGTACTCAAGTGAAGAGTTGACCTAGATCAATCTTGGAGTATTTAACATCCTAGAAAGGATGAGAGGGAGAGAGAATGGTAGAGATGATGGCTTACTTAATAAGCCCTAATTCTCACATTATGAATAAATATGTAATTAGGGTTTGATCCATAATAATGAGATCATGAAATCCTCATTGATAAGATTGATGTACCTTGACCCTAATTTATGGCAAGGTTATGTGAAACCCTAATTTAGGGCAAAGCTCAGTGAAATCATAATCTAGGGTGATGATGTAACCCTAACTTAGTGTAACAATGTAAGAAACCCTAATTTAATGGGAATTGTACATTCTAACCCTAATTTGGGTATGAGGTATGAGAAACCTTACTTGGATGTGAATGGTAAACCTTAATCCCTAAAATGGGGTAAAGGTATATGAAACCCTAATATAGGGTAGTGCCACTAATACTATGTGAAGCCTTAATACTGGGTGATGTGTTGTGAAATTTTAATTTCACATAATACTAGGTGAAACCTGATATAGAAGGATGATTATGTGAAACTTTGTTGAAGAGAAATGCTTTGTGAAATCCATAAATGTATGGAAGATGCTATGTGAATCCTCAAATTATAAATATGGAGAATTCTATTCCTAATAATGGAATAGTAATTAATGTTTTGACAAATGTAACACCTAGAGAGGTTGATAATGGATATCCTTATATCAATAGTTCGTAACTCAAGGATGAGTCCATATTATTGGCAATGGTTGTATATTCTAAGTGAGTGAATTATGACGAATACATTACATGATAAATGTGAGGAACTGATGCATAAAGTATTAGGATGAGGAATACCCTAATACAAGTTAAGTGGATGGACTCAAGTAAGATAAAGGTGATGAGGGAAGAGATACATCATGATATGATAGATATCACATCCAACACCTCAAAACTGATATACCTTGATGTGTTTTAAATCCAATATATTTGGATGAGTGACACATGAAGTGTGTCATGTCAATTATTACATTGAGATGTAATACACTTTGATGAGTGTAGGCTTACATGCCTTATGAAAAGGTTAATCCAAACCAATAAACTATGATGCAATCCTATTCTGGTAAAGATGAGAGAGAAACCATACTTTGTGTTGATAATTCATCTAATGATGAATGATGGGAATAAATAAGTATGATTGAATACTTATGCTATCCATATTGATTCCCAGTTGTGTGAAGCAATGAAATAGGACTTGATCATTAATAATATGATCTTGAGAACCTATATGGTTAATTATATGAAACCCTAATACAGGGTAATGCTATGTGAAACCCTAATACAGGGTAATGCTATGTGAAGCCCTAATACAGGGGTAATGCTATGTGAAACCCTAATACAGGGTAATGCTATGTGAAGCCCTAATACAGGGTAATGATATGTGAAGTCTTAACACAGAGTAATCCAATGTGATGCTCAATTACATAATGATGAGTTATGAATGTAATAAGAAAACCCTTATATTGCATGGTACTGATATATAAATGTTATCATCAGTATTGATTATGCAGGCATGTTGAGATGATGACATAGCCAGGTTTGGCTATGATGCTCTATATATTGAAAATGTTTTATGGGTCTCTCATAAGCCATAAAATGCCTTATTTCTTATTAAAGGGTAATAAGAGGTGATATGAGCTTTGTGAAGTATGTGGAATACCTTGTGTAGTAAGAATCATAATGTCATAGGTCAGTTGACCTGAAGGTATTAAGTTACCTAATAAGTGGTAACAAGTATCCTATGGTGAGTTAAGGGTTTGAATACCCATATGCTATAATCATGATGATGAACTTGTTAAGAAATGGAAATGTACTTGATGAGATGAGGGATTAAGATCCCAATACTTTAAATAAAAGAAAATGGCTACAAGCCATGATTCCAAAAAGACAATGTTGGGCTTTAGCTATGTGTTCTAAGCCTGAAAGGAGTATGTATTACAGTTATAACTCTATAGTGAATAAATGTTATACATGATCATCATATTCCTTAATGAATAAGTAACATGCTGCTCTATCAAGTTATAGCTGCAATGCTTTAGATGGGAATAATGTTCTAATTTGTTAGACAATGAAGTAGCTACTGTTAAACAATTAATATTCCTCTATTCATATTTATTTGATTAATTGCAATAATAATGTTTTTGGTGGAGAGTATATCTCTCGTTGGGGCAATTTACAATTGTCTCACCCCCGTGGGAACCACATTTTTTTAGGTGGACATGGACGAGGAGGCAGGAATCCTTCAGTAGGTGAAGGACAACAATAGCAGCATCAAGAACAGCAGTGAAGTCTCAGGTGGAGACTCTGGTTGTTATGTCTTGTATAGATGTATATAGAGTCCTATGTGTCGTCTCTGTACTCTCAGGTCCTCGGAGTAGTAGTTAGTGCTTTTGAGATTTTGGCTCAGTGCCTCGAGATTCTATACTGCCTGTGTTTGGTTTACTAGAGCAGTTGATGCTTGTAATTCTCAGAATGAGATGATACAGGACATGTACCTTTAAACCATAATGTAAATGTGTTACTTTGGTTCTATGTGAGAAAGTTTTCCTTTGATGGATCTTTTGATAAAAAGGTTTTAATTTTTAGTGATTTTTGATAATCTGTTGCTTAGTGAACGCTTTTGCATTAGTTAATCATGTTTTTGTGAGTTGGATGCTACAGTTATCTTATACCTATTTGCCATAGAAAGGGTTATTCTAAAGTAGGGTGATCCAATGCGCTCTTATCTCGAAATTAGGAGTGTTGATGGGGGGGAGGTTGCACTGGATGATGAACATTCTTAGCTTTCGGGATTGAGAATTCTCTAAGATCCTTTTGTAGTTTAGTTGCTTGCGCTGCTGCTTGCGCTGCTAGGATTTCCTATTGGACCGCAGCCCTAGCTTCTTGCATGAGACTGTCTCTCTGTGTATTGATGGCTTGAGCCACCCTTCGGGCTACTTCTTCTTCTTGAGCCATCCTTGCTAGATTTTCTTGGATCTGCCGGTGAAAAGTTCTGTCTATCTCAGGATCAAAGCTTGTTGTGAGACTGGGGCTGTCCGAACGGTGCATGCACTACGCCTTAGATTGTACCTAAAAATAGAAAGATTTTGAAAGTGAGAACAATAATGTAGAGTCAGATTTCAAGTAGATGATCGATTGTGTCAAAAGAAAAAGAAAAATCCTAAATTAGTGTTAAAAGAACTAGATTCGACTAACTGATTTTGTTGTCCTCGGCAACGGTGCCAGAATTTGACGTGATATTTTGAATGCACTAACAAACTCACTCGAGGTTGGAATCCCCAAGATTTTACCAAAACCAAAGTGCAATAATATCACCCGCAAGCTGACGGGTCTTATCACAGTATAGTTAAGGATCAAACCTAAAGGACAACATTTTTAAGAATCTTTGTCAGCCGAACTTAGCTCAAGTAAAACTAATATTTAAAACTGTTGGTTGATTTGAGGTTAACTAAACTAATTGCAACAAAGTAAAATATGAATTAAAGTTTGATTTAGATCAATGATATGGAATCATTGGGATGGTATCGGGTTTCACCACTGCTACGCATGCTAGCACATCCAATTGCAAACAATCCAGGCAAGATATAACAATCCAAATAGAGCTGCTGTAGAACCCCCCATACGGGCGTTAGGTTCGCGTAAGAATCACCTTAGGCATCAGATGTCTCGTCACCAACTGGATCACTTACTTTTGGCTCTGAAGATACAGCTGAAGATACAGAAATTCAACGAAGGTTGTGGGCCCCCTATACAATCATTAGGCACATAGAAGCATCACCGAAGGCTAGATGGCTCGTCCCGTCATGGATCATACACTTACGACCTCGAAGAAATACCATTCTATTTCTAGTTTGGGAGTCAACCACATTTATTGATAAGCAAGTAGGTGATAGATCTACAAACTAACATCGGCGATAAATAAGATGATACTAAATCCAACTAAGGTTGTGGTCATCCCTAAGGGATATTTAGACCACAGAAGTGTCATCGTAGGCTAGATGTCTCATCCCCTCATGGATCATACACTTACTACCTCAAGGAATCCTTTCAGAAGTTCTCGTCAAAGAGTCGAACTTGTAAACTGCCATTCCATCCCATACATAGAAGACTTCGCAATATAGGAAAGAACTAGATAAAAGTAAGGAGATAATCAACTATGAACATACCAATTAATTACAAAATGGAAAGTTATATACATTGCCATGGAGAGTTTAATCAAAAGAACATGATTTTCATGGGCAGCGGGGATAGTCCCCACACCCCAGTGAAAAGGTACTACTCGCTCATGATGCGAGAAACAAGAAGAATGAGAAAGAGAGATAAATCCACCATGAACTCAGTGCAAAAGGTAGTCGCAGCTCAGTGAAGAAGATACGGCCTTCTACGTCATGTCTGAGCAGATCTGGACGCGAATAACGGTCGCCAAGATAGACCGGACAATCTCCCTTGCTCCGTCTTCCTTCTCTCCTCAACCTCCTTAGTTGCAACACGAGCAGTAGGTGGAATGGAACTGGCATGGATGGCACTGGATTTGTATCGGACCTGTGTATAGGTAGCCTGTCGGCATCCCAGAACCAATGTCCAAATGAGGACCCTTGGGGTCCTATTTATAGGCATCAAACTGTCCCCAAACGGTCTTGGATAAAAAGACACCAAACGATCTCCAGATATTTTTGCCCAAACGGTTTCACTTTATTAAGACCAAACGGTCTGTAGTACATTCACCAAACGGTCTGTAGTACATTCACCAAACGGTCTGTAGACCATTTTCTGTCAAATTGTCTATAGACCATTTGCTATCAAACGGTCTTGAGCGAAGTTGAGGAAATGGTCTTGGACAGAGGCAAACGGTTTGTAAACCATTTTCTATCAAACGGTCTCGCATTCGGTCAATGCCTCGGCCAAAAGGTCTTCACCCCTGCTGATCAAATGGTCTTAGGTCTGAAGGGGCCAAATGGTCTTACATCCAGTAGCTTCAAACAGTTTGCAAACCTGAACATGTATGTTCGGTCTCTACTGGCAACAAACCTTCAAACGGTCTGGACATTCAGTGTAAGCAAGAGACCAAACGGTCTTGCTCACGTAGCTGCGACCCTTGGAACCGTGCAACGGCGCCATGGCGGAGGTGCAGGTTGCTGAGTGTGTGGTACTGAGGCAGGTAGCTAGGGAGCCAGTGGGTGTGCGGTGGTTGTAGCAATAGATGTGGCGGAGTCAAGGCTGCTGCTCGATAGGTCAGAGGTAGAGGAGTGTGGCACCACTGGAATTGAACGTATTTGAAGAAGAGAAGTGATGCTTGGAAAAGGTGGAGAGGTAGAAGGCGACGCACCACGGCCATGGTGAGGCACCATGGTCGTGGTGATGTCGCTGTCCTACGGTCGTGCCGTCTTGCACGGGTGTGGTTGGTGAGTAAAATGGCACTGATGGCGTTGCGCCACAGTCATGGTGAGGTAGTTGTCACACGGGCGTGGTGAGTGAAAGATGGTCGATGCTAGTGGTGTGCCACGGTCGCGGTGTGTCAAACACAGTCGTGGCAGTTGGAGGCTTGAACTATTCGGCGATGTGCCACGGTCGTGGCAAGGAAACACGGTCGTAGCTTCACCTCACGGCTGTGGCTTCACCACACGGTCATGGTGAGAACAGTGGACCACGGTTGTGGTCGTCCAAAATGGTCGTGGTCGTGGCTTTTCTTCAAGGCCTTGCACTGCTCAATCCCTCACGGCTGGGTTATGCCTCCAATCGGCCTCTTCTGGTCTATCGGTCTCGAGACCGAATGGGCTCAAACGGTCTTGAGACCGAATGGGCTCAAACGGTCTTGAGACCGAATGGGCACAAATGATCTTGAGACCGAACGGGCTCAAACATTCTTGAGACCGAATGGGCTCAAACGATCTTGAGACTGAATGGGCACAAACGATCTTGAGACTGAATGGGCTCAAACGGTCTTGAGACCGAATGGGCTCAAACAAAATTGACAGATTTGCTTGGTTAGATCGATTGGACAGAACCAAGGGTGAGTGAGGATGGGCCCCAGCTGAATGTTCAGCTTCATCAAGACCTACATTAAGTCAACATAAATTCAGTTAAGACCTCGATAATCTAATCAATCAAGTAGTTTTGCACATTACGGTTCATATTGATATTTAATGAGTGAAATAGTATATGTAGAGTTGAGTTTGTCAAAAAATGATAATTGAATTTAATGATGAATATGCATTCATCATAACTCCTAACCAAAACTATGTGTGACACCTCTTTGCAAAACTTAGGCTATAGTATTAAACTTAGGTCCATCAATGCTAATAATGCATATTATTTCAAATATTGAAAACAACTTCTTCTAGGATCTTACAAACTTGAAACTTTAAAGATAGATATACAATAACACAAGATACATCTGCTTCCATTTTGGTGTTAGGTTATCAGTAATCAACTAGTCAACAACTTAATCCAAACAGCACTACTTAAGGGTATTACTCATGCAACTTTCAACTTCTTCCAAATTGATTGAAGCACCTTCCTATGATTAAAGCATACATATGCATATTTGAATCTTGAATCCATAAACTCCTTATCCGATTGAGTAATCAAGAATACCAAAATTTCATTCAATCACATCCTACACACCTTAAAAGATATTCCGTCCTCAAAATTAAGCTAGAAACCACTTCGTCACATCATATATATCTTTTAAAAAAATTGTCCTCAAAATTAAACCATCCTCTTACTTCAACGAACTTCATACATAAGTTGGGTTCCCTCATCATATTACCATGCTCTAAAGGAGTTAACTAAAGTTAACCCATTATATCAAGGTGTCATAATCATCATTATGTTGTCCTAGCTGTCAAACTATATATTTTTCATCTTTATTAATCACTAAGATTAACACCTCATGTAACATGTTTCATTCATATGATCATATTTCATTGCTCATAATAAATTTGAACATTTATTAGTGATTTCGTCACAAGGTTAGCCAACAATATCACATTATCATCATTATTCATGTATATGGTTAACCATTTATGCATTTATATTTTAAGCCATCTCTAGGTTTCAGCATGTCATCTTTATATATCACGTCTTGAGATTAGATCACATTCTTATCTACATATCATGTTTGTGCTATAAAACTTATACAAGTGGCTTGTCAAACATATATCAAAACTTTATATAGTCCAATTGAGGTTCTCCTGAGCGATATCATGAGGGTAGTTCCATGCTCAGCCTCTCTGAGCTAACTCAACTCTGTGAGTATCTCATATGTACAAACTATACCTTCCTCCCAGTCTAGGGATCTCAGATTACCTCATTGGCACTATTGATAGCCCTACAAGCTCTAGCCACATAGGCACAAACCAAACCACAAAATGACATGACATTCACTTCATAAGTTTTCTACCCATAAGACATCTTTACTCAAAAACTCTCTCTATCTTATGTACACACCACTAGATTCCTATAAGGAACCACCAACCCAAGCATGAGGCTTCACATAAACTAAAAACATAGCTACCTCCTCCAGGGTCTTGGGCTCTCTCCCTCACCTAGATGGCAGGCACTCATTTCATATTCACATATACACATATAACCAGCCTCTCTCTGTCTCTAGGGTTTGGTCCTCTCAAGGACATCTAGGGTTCAAAAGGACTAAAGGAATCACGCACAAAGCAACTCAACTCAATCACTCAAGAGTATTCTAGTTTAGGACATATCATATCTCATATCTCATAATTCTCATATCTTAGAGTTTAGGTTCTCTGACCTTCTCCCAATGGGTCTCACTCTCTCTAGAGTTAACCCTAAAATTGGTCCTAACACTAGAGGTCCTCCTTTATAAAAGAGCTTGAGGCTCATGCTGACTCACAACCTTGTCTTAACTTATCTTATCTTATCTCATAAAAACCTACATACTTGCATCATCAAGCTTATCTCAAATCCTCAAATCTGAACTTAAGTCCTCAAAGACAAACATATATCATTGTAAACTGTCTTATATCATCTATATAAGACTTACATCATATCATCAAAGCTTATTTCATCTATTCCATCTATCACATATACTAAACAAGGCTCTAGACATCTAATCTAAAACTACTCTCTCTTCTAGACTGATGTCATTCACTTTCACTTAGGTTGCATGACCACCTCCTACTCGTACATGTGTGGTGACACATTTTTGTAATACATATATATAATAAAATATTATATAGTTTTTCTCTGATAAAACATGTGTCAGAGAAAACTACCAAGGTTCGATCTTATTGGAATCAAAAACCAAATCCTCAAAATGAGTGTCCCACATATAGTAGAGAGTACAGTGTCATGAAATCTAGTAAAAAGGGTGAGAACATGAAGTAGACTAGCGTAGCTACTCTAGACAATGAGCGACATATATCTAGGGTTTCTCTTCCCTTGATGTACGTCATTTCCAAATAATGCAACGTCCCATACCGCTGCACTATAAGGAAAGAAGGGCATCTTAGGACCTGCTATACCACAAGCACCAGTCTAGGCTTAGTTCTCAGACATCTAGGTGCTAACCTAGAGGCTAGGTCAGATCTAGTCTCTAAAAGATGATTAATCTAACCCTAAAGAATTGTTTTAAGTTCAAGGTTCTTTAATTTGAGTTGCATAATGAGCAAATGTCAGGCTTTGCTATTGTTCATGCTCTGATACCACATGTGACGTCCCTGTCTTTTCTAAAACTTAATCAGATGTGCGACGTCCAAATTGAAACCCTCACCTCATCGAGGATCCCAATTTAAACTCCACACACTAGGCTAATAAGAAGAAAATCAGAGGAAGTTAGAAGGAAACAAACGGTAGCACATGCACATGAACAATAATAAAACCATAAACACATGTTCACCATTCAACATATAATTACAACATGAATTGTTACAACATTTGATATTACATATTGAACAGTAAACTTATACATATACATGTACTATCACTAAACAATAGGATCTTAAGACAACATGTCCACTTATACATCATCTCACCATACAACTCTCACACTATCCTGGATCTTCAAGAGCATAAACACAACCTAAACAAAAGATTACATGTGGTACACGTCACCACAATATTCAAGAATAATGTACTGAGTATGCCTATGTGTCCTATATATACCTCTCATCATATCTTGGCAAAGAGATAAAACTAATACTTGGCAGTTATAAAGAAATATAAGAAACTCATATACTTGCACAAAGATGTTCATTAACAAAAGAGAACACATATTTTAAGCATATTTTCCATTATATCATCCATGCATTTACTACCTGAGAGTTGAATGCATTAAGGCCTTTATGATCTACTACCAACGAGTTGGATCATTTCACAATGTGATCTACTGCCAAAGAGTTGGATCACTTCCAAGTAATTTACTACCAATGAGTTGAAGTACTTGTTTTCTAGCACTTTACTATCAAAGAGTTGAAGTGATTACATATAATGGAACATATATATTATGTTTCATGTGTTCATAGCAATAAGTTTGGAAAATCATGCAACATATCATACAAGAACAATCATTTAATCCAATATCATATGCTAAGTATTTTACTACACATATAACACAATCATATTGTATAATAAGCCAAGTAAGAGGTAATGGTGTACCTTCCAAAGAGATAGATCATTCTAAACCATATTCCTCATGTCATCTATATCTTTGTTAAACCTGATTAAGACAAGATCATATATCACCATCAGGTTCTCATCATCTTACATCTCATCTTAACCCTAATTATATCCATTTTAGGGTTTACCTTATCTCATTAGTATATTTCCATTATTACTTGCATTCTTGTCTTAGATTTATCTTACTGATGTCATATTCCAGATTATTGCCTTATTAACTGATAATACTCATGCGTCACATTATTATGTGAACATATTTAACATTATGTCACTTTCATTAACCATATTAGGGCTACATCACATGTATTAAGGGTGCTCTTCATATAACATGAATTTTGTGTATATAACTGATCTCAGATTTATATATATCTTCTAGTTATATATATGACGGTTTTCTATAAATTTCATCATTTATTGAGCATGTATGAATTAATTGGATTATCTTTAGTGTTATTATCCCTAATTAGCCACATTAATCAAATTATATGCTTTCATGCATCAACATGACCATATCTGACATCATATGCACTATAAACATGATTATAGACTTACTGACATTTTTCCATAATTTTATATCATCATTTGATATTTACTATCCATCATATGAGAATTTCACATCTTACTTGATATCACTATTATTCGTGCATAAAAAGCCTGACCTTATCATTCTACTGTGTTCTACTCATTTTTCTAAAAAATTCAGTAGTTTCTTTGTAATTTTCTGATAACCAAGCTAATTTCTACAAATCATCTAAGAATTGGGTATTTGCTGAATTATTCACTTTTGTGAGCCAATCACATGAGGCCACGTGACCTGTGAGTGGCGCAGCTCCTCCTTCTCCTGGCCTATGCTGATCTGGCAGTTTGTTTTGGGATTTGGTTGGCTTAGTTCTGATCTAAGTGAACTAGGACTGGACCGGTCACTCCATCTTTCGTTTGCCATCTCAGTGCCATGCGCCGCTGGGTCTCTGTCCCGGGTCCGTGAACTGCCGCCGCCACCAAGGGATCCAGTCTCTGGCCTTCTCCAGATCACTGCCCCAGTGCAAACTACACTCCTGGATGTCGTTGTGGACCTCCACCTCATTGTGATCAGATGGGGTCACCTGCCTTTCCAGTTGTGCCTTGAGCGCCGCTACCCCCAAGCTGGAACTCAGTGAAGATTTAGTGATGCTCAACGGTGCTTCATCTATAGGTGTTTCATGGATGCTGCTGAGACTCCTTCTCATCGGCTTCAGCAACCTTGAGATGCTAAGATAAGGTTGTGTGTCCTCCTCACAAAGGAGAACCTCGATCTGGAAAAGTCAGATATCCATGCCTCCTCGCATGGTGCGTCTGCCCCCATGAGGTTTGGCTTTGTGGTTTGACCTCTATGGCAGCATCTCCCTCTGGCATGGCTCCTCTTGGTATAAGCTCGAAGCCCTTTGACTGCCCTCTATCGACTTCACCCAAAAAATGGGCTCGACATCTATTAATACCACCTCACGCCTGGGTGCGTCGTGGTCTCTTTCCATACTCAGGTGACAGTGAAATACCCTTGAGTGGTATGGTGTGTCGATATGTAGGTTTCCGAAAGGGTAAAGCAACCACCCACTCCCATTTCTTCCTCAGGACACCACTCACGATGTGGGATCATTCAGACCCATAGCCGCTAACTGTCCCACAACCCCATCTTGACAGGATGTAGAGGAACGAGGCACTAAACATCTGATTAATCCATGTCCAAGGGACTTGATCTCTCCATGTCACCCATCCACGACACCTCTTCTCGGGGCATATCCAGCTGTAGCCAAAACTTGACATAGGTCGTAACTCCTAACCAAAACTATGTGTGACACCTCTTTGCAAAACTTAGGCTATAGTATTAAACTTAGGTCCATCAATGCTCATAATGCATATTATTTCAAATATTAAAACTTAAACAACTTCTTCTAGGATCTTACAAACTTTATGAAACTTTAAAGATAGATATACAATAACACAAGCTACATCCTCTTCCATTTTGGTGTTAGGTTATCACTAATTGACTAGTCAACAACCTAATCCAAATAGCACATACTTAAGGGTATTACTCATGCAACTTTCAACTTCTTCCAAACTGATGGAAACACCTTCCTCTGATTAAAGCATACATATGCATATTCGAATCTCGAATCCATAAACTCCTTATCTGATTGAGTATTCAAGAATACTAAAATTTCACTCCATCACATCCTACACACCTTAAAAGATATTTTGTCCTCAAAATTAAGCTAGAAACCACTTCATCACATCATATACATCTTAAAAAAAATTGTCCTCAAAATTAAGCCATCCTCTTACTTCAACAAACTTCATCCATAAGTTGGGTTCCCTCATCATATTACCATGCTCTAAAGGAGTTAACTAAAGTTAACCCATTATATCAAGGTGTCATAATCATCATTATGTTGTGCTAGCTGTCAAACTATATATTTTTCATCTTTATTAATCACTAAGATTAACACCTCATGTAACATGTTTCATTCATATGATCATATTTCATTGCTCATAATAAATTGCAACATTTATTAGTGATTTCATCACAAGGTTAGCCAACAATATCACATTATCATCATTATTCATGTATATGGTTAACCATTTATGCATTTATATATTAAGCCATCTCTACGTTTCCATCATGTCATCTTTATATATCACATCTTGAGATTAGATCACATTATTATCTACATATTAGATTTGTGCTATAAAACTTATACAGGTGGCTTGTCAAACATATATCAAAACTTTATATAGTCCAATTGAGGTTCTCCTAACCCATATCATGAGGGTAGTTCCATGGTCAGTCTCTCTAAGCTAACTCAATTCTGTGAGTATCTCATATGTACAAACTATACCTTCCTCCCGGTCTAGGGTTCTCTGATTACTTCATTGGCACTACTGATAGCCTTACAAGCTCTAGCCACGTAGGCACAAACCAAACCACAACATGACACGACTTACACTTCATAGGTTTTCTACCCATGATTCATTTTTACTCAAAAACTCTCTCCATCTTATGTACACACCACTAGATTCCTATAAGGAACCACCAACCCAAGCATGAGGCTTCACATAAACTAAAAACATAACTACTTTCTCTAGGGTCTTGGGCTCTCTCCCTCACCCAGATGGCAGGCACTCATATTGATATTCACATATACACATATAACCAACCTCTCTCTGTCTCTAGGGTTTGGTCCTCTCAAGGACATCTAGGGTTCAAAAGGACTAAGGGAATCCCGCACAAAGCAACTCAACTCAATCACTCAGGATTATTCTAGTTTAGGACATATCATATCTCATATCTCACAATTCTCATATCTTGGAGTTTAGGTTCTTTGACCTTCTCCCAATGGGTCTCACTCTCTCTGGAGTTAACCCTAAAACTGGTCCTAACACTAGAGGTCCTCCTTTATAAAAGAGCTTGAGGCTCATGATGACTCACAACCTTGTCTTAACTTATCTTATCTTATCTCATAAAAACCTACATACTTGCATCATCAAGCTTATCTCAAATCCTTAAATCTGAACTTAAGTCCTCAAAGACAAACATATATCATCGTAAACCGTCTTATATCATCTATATAAGACTTACATCATATCATCAAAGCTTATTGCATCTATTCCATCTATCACATATACCAAACAAGGCTCTAGATGTCTAATATTGAACTACTCTCTCTTCTAGACTAATGTCATTCACTTTCACTTAGGTTGCATGACCACCTCCTACTCATACATGTGTGGGGACACATTTTTGTAATACATATATATAATAAAATATTATATAGTTTTTCTCTGATAAAACATGCGTCAGAGAAAACTACCAAGGTTTGATCCGATTGGAATCAAAAACCAAATCCTGAAAACGAGTGTCCCACACATAGTAGAGAGTACAGTGTCATGAAAACTACTAAAAAGGGTGAGAACATGGTGTAGACTAGTGTAGCTACTCTAGACAATGAGCGCCATATGTCTAGGGTTTCTCTTCCTTTGATGTACGTCATTTCCAAATAATGCAACGTCCCATACCGTTGCACTATAAGGAAAGAACGACATCTTAGGACCAGCTATACCACAAGTACCAGTCTAGGCCTAGTTCTCAGACATCTAGGTGCTAACCTAGAGGCTAGGTCAGATCTAGTCTCTAAAAGATGATTAATCTAACCCTAAAGATTGGTTTTAAGTTCAAGGTTCTTTGATTTGAGTTGCATAATGAGCAAATGCCAGGCTTTGCTATTATTCATGCTCTGATACCACCTGTGATGTCCCCGGCTTTTCTAAAACTTAATCTTATGTGCGATGTCCAAATTGAAACCCTCACCTCAGTGAGGATCCCAATGTAAACTCCACACCCTAGGCTAAAAAGAAGAAAATTAGAGGAAGTCAGAAGGAAACAAACGGTAGCACATGCACATGAACAATAATAAAACCATAAACACATGTTCACCATTCAACATATAATTACAACATGAATTATTACAACATTTGATATTACATATTGAATAGTAAACTTATACATATACTTGTACTATCACTAAACAACAGGATCTTAAGACAACAAGTCCACATGTACATCATCTCGCCATACAACTCTCACACTATCCTAGATCTTCAAGAGCATAACCACAACCTAAACAAAAGATTAAATGTGGTACACGTCAGCACAATATTCAAGAATATTGTACTGAGTATGCCTACGTGTCTTTTATATACCTCTCATCATATCTTGGCAAAGAGATAAAACTAATAGTTGGAAGTTATAAAGAAATATAAGAAAATCATATACTTGCCCAAAGATGTTCATTAACAAAAGAGAACACATATTTTAAGCATATTTTCCATTATATCATCCATGCATTTACTACCTGAGAGTTGAATGCATTAAGGCCTTTATGATCTACTACCAAAGAGTTGGATCATTTCATAATGTGATCTACTACCAAAGAGTTGGATCATTTCCAAGTACTTTACTACCAAAGAGTTGAAGTACTTGTTTTCTAGCACTTTACTACCAAAGAGTTGAAGCACTTAGATATAATGGAACAGATATATTATGTTTCATGTGTTCATAGAAATAAGTATGGAAAATCATGCAACATATCATACAAGAACAATCATTTCATCCAATATCATATGCCAAGTATTTTACTACACATATGACACAAGCATATTGTATAATAAGCCAAGTAAGAGGTAATGGCGTACCTTCCAAAGAGATAGATCATTCTAAACCATATTCCTCATGTCATCTATATCTTTCTTAAACTTGATTAAGACAAGATCATATATCACCATTAGGTTCTCATCATCTTACATCTCATCTTAACCCTAATTATATCCATTTTAGGGTTTACCTTATCTCATTAGTATATTTCCATTATTACTTGCATTCTTGTCTTAGATTTATCTTACTGATGTAATATTTTATATTAGGGAGGTAGCTAGATCCTATCAATGTTGTGATGACGGAACCAGAGGAGAAGAAAGTAGGGGTCACCATCGAGCAAGACTCTACTGCACTATGCAACTACAGGAGAAAGGTTCTCCTCATCCAAGCACTTGGCAACTGAGTGAGGCAGATTGAGGGTGGCTAGGATTTATGTAGAACATGGAAGGGAGAGGGAAGGATAGCGGGAGAAATAGGGGAGGAGAGGAGAGATGGTCATCGGTTACCTACAATTGGAAGTCTATAGAATAGAAGGTGCAAGATGCACGAGAGGGACTAAGGTGAAGTAATGCTTTGTGTTACATGGTAAGGAATTAATGTGATTGATTGACTAAAGTGAAGTAAAATACTGATTGCATTAAAGATCATATTCAAATTCATTGTCAAATGGAATTTGACATGTGGTTAATGAAGGTGTGAAAGACTAAACTTTACCATTAGTTATACTTATTGTTAACATTTACTATATTTGTTTCTGACCTGTATAATTAACCCCACTAAATAGATAAATTCGTTATTTTATCTTAAAATTTTATTTATCCAAAGTGTTATTCTTACATGATTCTATTTGAATCCAATTAAATCCTATTTTTACCTAAATTTTGGAAGCATGTATCTAACATTATTTGAAAGAAAAAGTCACTAGAAAAGAGGAGGGATTATATGGGCACCTAAAGTTGAGTATTTTACACAGATGTACAGAAAGTAAGATTGAGAACATGAACTATGATCTAAATATGGAAACCCTTCACTCATTTTTATGTCAGCTAACAATGCTTTAAGATAAAATTGAGTTCTATCACTAGTTATATAAGTATCTAGGGAGATCAGAACCATTAAATGCAAAGGATAATTCAATGTTGAGCACACAAGAATTATGTATCACTATGTTGTGACTGCAAGCATGCTGTAGTATAATGTCTTAAAAGGGTAGATGGTTACACAGAGTAGAGTGGTAGTTTTTGGCTGACTGGGAGCCATGTACATGAGGAAATTTCATGTCATTGTGTGGATGTTGAGCATGTGATATGGGGAGATTGGTACAAAAGAGGGTGGGTTATTAAAGTATGATCGTGTTGGTGAAGGGGCTCTCTTATATGTTGTTGGGAGTGGATGCAACACATAGGAGTCATTTCTTAGCATTCTAGAGGAATTATTCAAGGAGAAGCCATATCCAAGGCTGATAATCTTTAGTATTTGAGAACTTACCCTCCTCTTTGGTTGGATGTCGATCTTCAAAATTTTAGATCCTATCAAATAAAAGGGTATTTCATCAATTGTTAATGGATTTAGATCTCGCTCCTTGTATTTGACTAGATGCACTTGGAGGTAGCCCAGACAACTTTTTAGACATGGAATATGTGGCTTGGCTTTCAGTGATTGGAGAAATGCTTGACTTGGCACAGTTGAGTATGGTCATTGGCTATCTAAATGTGGAAAAACATAGCTAGTAGAATAGCGTCGAGGATACATGGTGGATCCTTTGGCAATATAGAGGCTTTGGTCAAGGTTTTAACTAGTTAAGAATCAAATATGTCTAAAAATTTTAGTCAAATTCATGTCAAAATTGAGTTCCTTGAGCAATTTCATAAAAGTAGAAAATATCAAGATTCATGCAAATAATGCAGACAACTCTCTTCATTCTAGGGAAAATGGAACTATATATATATATATATATATATATATATATATATATATATACATGAGAACAACTAAAAGAGGATTTATCAATATACACAAACAACATTTCCCCCATTTTTTGTTGGCACATACACACATTCTTGTCTAAGAAATTCCACCAATATGTTTTCCTTTAATACCAAGAAAATATTTCATTTAATTTATATTTGTTGGATAAATTGGACATTATGATAAATCCCTTTGTTTTGATGATGACAAACATTTCATTCTTATTATTCTAACGAGCTACTTGAGTGTGTAGGATTATGGTGGATGACAAAGCAACTAGGGAAATCACGAGCTTACATATTTACTTTCATGCAATGTAATCACTATTGTAAAAACTTGTACAGTTATATAATGTACAAGTACTTAGATTGCATGTAAATCAAGCGTTAGATCTTCCCTAGCTACACACCATAGTTAGACAAGTCATCCCTTCCAAAAGGATCACATTATACACACTCATAAACACACTTAGTGGTTTAATTAAAAGATTGAAACAGAGTCAATCTCGGTCGACCACACTCCTCGACCGAGACACTCTCGGTCGACAAACTTCTCGACCGAGATTGACCAAAAGTAGCTGTTAGACACAGCAGTTGACAGTTGCAAATAAACGTTAATCCAGAGAGCCTGTCGGTCGACGAATCCTCGACCGACTGGGCATCTCGGTCGACGAGTCCTCGACCGAGATGGTCTCTGACAGCAACTGCAGAATTAATTAACTAGCCGTTGCTAATGCGCCTAACTTATTCCTAACGGCTAGTTAAGCACTAGGAACCCCCTAGAAGTTGTCTAGAACGTCCTTAAGCATACATAGGTCATTCCTATAAATAGGACATGCCTTAGGTCACCAAAGAACACCTAAGATATACTTGTGATATACTTGAGCTTGAATACTCACTTGCAATCTGTTTTAGAGCAATAGAGCAATTCCTACACTTGCCATTCATTCCTATTGCTCCCATTTCGTGTCCTATAGGCTAGTATCTCCTATCCACTACAATCACATTGTCATACACATTGGTTAGGAGATCTAAACGCTTGATATAGGAAAATCAAGCCTTGTGCTTACAACGGTATTGTAATTTCTGTTTTCCTTCTTGTTCCTTTTTATCTTTTGTACTCTCCTTGCTACTCCTAGGGTTGGAGGCTGCGGATTGGAGAGGGTTGACTTCTCAGGTGGAGAAGGGGACTTCAAGCTACTTCAAGAAGGCTATCGCACGGGAAGCTACTTCAGAAGGCTGGTGCAACGGGAGTTGGTGCATCTACTTCAAGGGAAGGCTGCTTCAAGGTTGGGCGATTACTTCTAGGTGAAGGCTGCTTGAAGGGTTTGGGAAAAGAAATTGTATTTTATGTAAAGTCCTTGCGAGGTAATAAAATAAATTTCTTTTCAAATCCCGGTTGGGTAAGCAACCGGGTAGTGGACTGACGGCTATAGTATTTGCTATAGTTGGAACCACTCTAAACCTTGTGTCTCCTTGTCCAATATTTTCATTGTGGTTGTTTGAGATCAATAATTGTTAAATTATCTAGAAAACTCTATTCACCCCCCCCCCCCTCTAGTAGTTTTCAGTTGGTATCAGAGCAGGCTTCAAGGAGCCCTAACAAGGTCTTGAAGAGATAAAGGGAGGAGGTGACTACAACCACAAGAAAAGGAGCATGGACCAATGTGCGACAAGTTGCAATTGGTGCTTAGGAACAAAGCACTCTACTTCTAGATGTCCATGGAGGTCAAAGAAAGAAGATACACATAAAGAATGTTTCGTTGCTACAATAAGTGAGGAAGAAGAAGAAGAGGTAAGCTTGCTTGATTTACCTAAAGAAGAGTTAGTTACTATTATTGAAGAAACACATAACAAATATGTTGAATACAAAAAGAAATTAAAGAAATCAAATAAAGAAAATGATGATCTAAATGCTAGACTTCTTGAGCTTACATCCGAAAATGACGATTTATATGCTAAATTGAATACTCTTGGTTTTGAAAAAGATAGCATTATGTCTGACAATCGTACTTTGAAATCATCTCTAAGTAATAGTGAAGTGAAAATTTTCACTCTAGAGACTAACTATGATCTTCTATGTCAAGAAAAGACTGAATTGCTTGCAAAGTTAAATGATATTCAAAAACAACCTATATTGTGCACCCATGTAGATTATGACAATATAGTGAAAGAAAGAAATATGTTATCATCCAATCTAGATCAAGCAAAATTAGATATCAAGAAAAGAATGGATGAGATCGTTAAATTGCAACAAGAAGTTAGTAAGTTAAGCAACAATGGAATCCTTGATAAAATATTAGAAAATTCCTATCATCAAATAGGGAGAAGAGGACTAGGTTACAAACCTAAAGGAAAATCACATCAACAACCTAGTTGGAGAAAGACACGAGCACATCAAGCCACATTTGTACCAAAGAACAACCTAGAACAAAACCATAGAAAAAGACTTGAGGTTGATTCTATATGTTGCCATTATTGCTCACGTCTTGGACATTACTCTTTTTCATGCCCATACAAGAAAAAGAATGTTGAGTTAGTATGGGTTCCAAAACCCCCAAATTGAATTGGTTAGACTAAGTTGAGATATGACCAAAGACTTTAATTTGCATATCTTTATGTCTATCTCAACTTAACATATAGGGATAACAAATTTATATCAATTAAGGATTAATCAAAACTTAAAAGATTTGAATATGATTAAGTTGAGATATAATCCAAATGTTACTTTGATATTCATATATTTATATCAAACTGATCTTTGAAATAATCAAATTAGATACAATCTATATTGTACTTGAAATAGAATTCTGAACACTTTCCAGAAATTAGGTCGGTCGAAGATTTGTCGACCGAGTGAAAACCCGGTCGAGAAATTGTCGACCGAGCATGTCACTGTTTTTCAGAATGTTGTAAAATTGCTGAATTCCTTTGAAATTGTTCAAAATTGTTGTCTATTCGTGATCAATGACTGTATAATAAAGTATCAATTATGGAAATCATCCTTGAAAGATTATGAGAAATAAATTTGGTCAAAAACCAAAATTATTCTTAGTTTAAAGAAAATTTTTGTTCTATCGTTCTATCATTACATAGACAAGCAAAAGAACTTATTGGTGATTTTAGAAATGCTTGCAAAAAGAACAATGTTTTAAATTGATATCTTTAAAAGATTTGAAATATTCATTATGCTTTCATGTTTAGTATCACTTAAACATGCATCAAAATTGATATGAATGCTTAATTGGAAATCTGCAATTTTTGCCTCTTGGTTAAAACAAAATTTAGCCAAGGGGCGCTATGGTCGTAGTCAAGGGCGACCTAAAATAAGCTTTGAAAAAATGCTTATTTGGATATTATTCTATTGAACTTAATCTTAGTATGCTTTTGATAAAGGTCAAAATCAAAAATTTATCATTTGTGACCTAAAAAGCCTTAAATTGCTTAGATTAAGGGGGAGATTATAAAAACAAATTTGATTATTTGATTATGAAGCTTACATTGTTAACATCATTTGGAGTTTGTCATGACCTTCGGATTCTTAAAAGTAATTTGTATGAAAAAGAATTTCATCAAAATGATATATCTTGCTCTTAAAGGAACTCTCTAAACAAATCAGGGTTTAACATCCCTTGTTTTGGTTGGAGACATTATTTTTTAAATACTCTAAGATTAAAAGGACTCTCGTTTAATTTAGGGCTTAACATCCCTTGATAGATGAGAAATAAATATACATTCATAAGCTTAAGGGAATCTCATATCATTTCAAGGCTTAACATCCTTTGCAAATGATTGAGAAACAAATAGTGGATAAATTAGACACAAATCCATGTTTCTAAAAGGATATCTATTTAAGGGGGAGCAAAATATAAAATTAAAAGGGAAAAGAAAATAAAATATTCAAATTGGATATCTTTTTGAAATGACAAAGGGGGAGAAAGAATATAAAATCAAAAATATAAATATATATGAGTTTCATCCTGATTGCCAGCACTCACACTTGTAAAACAAGAATGGCTACAAAAGGTAATCTTCAGGTATGAAACTCACATGCTTTATATTTCCTTATTTCATATTTTAGGAAATGTTTGTCATCTTCAAAAAGGGGGAGATTGTTGGATAAATTGGACATTATGATAAATCCCTTTGTTTCGATGATGACAAACATTTCATTCTTATTATTCTAACGAGCTACTTGAGTGTGTAGGATTATGGTGGATGACAAAGCAACTAGGGAAATCACGAGCTTACATATTTACTTTCATGCAATGTAATCACTATTGTAAAAACTTGTACAGTTATATAATGTACAAGTACTTAGATTGCATGTAAATCAAGCGTTAGATCTTCCCTAGCTACACACCATAGTTAGACAAGTCATCCCTTCCAAAAGGATCACATTATGCACACTCATAAACACACTTAGTGGTTTAATTAAAAGATTGAAACAGAGTCAATCTCAGTCGACCACACTCCTCGACCGAGACACTCTCGGTCGACAAACTTCTCGACCGAGATTGACCAAAAGTAGCCGTTAGACACAGCAGTTGACAGTTGCAAATAAACGTTAATCCAGAGAGCCTGTCGGTCGACGAATCCTCGACCGACTGGGCATCTCGGTCGACGAGTCCTCGACCGAGATGGTCTCTGACAGCAACTGCAGAATTAATTAACTAGCCGTTGCTAATGCGCCTAACTTATTCCTAACGGCTAGTTAAGCACTAGGAACCCCCTAGAAGTTGTCTAGAACGTCCTTAAGCATACATAGGTCATTCCTATAAATAGGACATGCCTTAGGTCACCAAAGAACACCTAAGATATACTTGTGATATACTTGAGCTTGAATACTCACTTGCAATCTGTTTTAGAGCAATAGAGCAATTCCTACACTTGCCATTCATTCCTATTGCTCCCATTTCGTGTCCTATAGGCTAGTATCTCCTATCCACTACAATCACATTGTCATACACATTGGTTAGGAGATCTAAACGCTTGATATAGGAAAATCAAGCCTTGTGCTTACAACGGTATTGTAATTTCTGTTTTCCTTCTTGTTCCTTTTTATCTTTTGTACTCTCCTTGCTACTCCTAGGGTTGGAGGCTGCGGATTGGAGAGGGTTGACTTCTCAGGTGGAGAAGGGGACTTCAAGCTACTTCAAGAAGGCTATCGCACGGGAAGCTACTTCAGAAGGCTGGTGCAACGGGAGTTGGTGCATCTACTTCAAGGGAAGGCTGCTTCAAGGTTGGGCGATTACTTCTAGGTGAAGGCTGCTTGAAGGGTTTGGGAAAAGAAATTGTATTTTATGTAAAGTCCTTGCGAGGTAATAAAATAAATTTCTTTTCAAATCCCGGTTGGGTAAGCAACCGGGTAGTGGACTGACGGCTATAGTATTTTCTATAGTTGGAACCACTCTAAACCTTGTGTCTCCTTGTCCAATATTTTCATTGTGGTTGTTTGAGATCAATAATTGTTAAATTATCTAGAAAACTCTATTCACCCCCCCTCTAGTAGTTTTCAATATTTATATATCTTATTTCATACAAGTAAATTTGTTTCTATGAAAAAAAAAATTTATATGCTAGGCTAAACTTTGTTAGAGAAAAAACCTATTCTCCTCATGAAAAGTGTTGGTTTAGAAATGCATTTCACTTCAAGTGAAATCCTTGTAAGCATTTTTTTCCATCCATTAGTATGGTTCCCTCTAGATAAACTATTCCCCTCTAAATAAACATTTATGTTCAAATTTTAATTACATACAATGAAAAAATTCTTACAAAAGTTTGATTTATACATAGACTTTTGCTTCCACCCAAATAACAAATTTTGCTAGAAAAAAATATTTTCCTCCATTTTGAAATCAAATCATATTTCCATTGAGTTAGTATACTATATAAGTAAATTGATTATAGTTGTATGAGGTGTTTTATAAAATAGTTCCCTCTACCCTCACTCATATTCATGTAATAAACAACATCCTTTAGTAGTTCCCATTCCAATTTCTTTCCTCAAACAAATAGAACGAAATAACTTTCTAAAAATAATTTCAGCCCTTCCCCTTCCCCCTCTATTTTTTTATCCTTTTTTCGTCTATTTTCTCCATTTACCAAATGAAGCCTTAGGGATGAATAGAAGGTGGTGGTGGTGTGGCAACTAATTTGCAAAAAGTAAGGATAAAATAAGAAATTTGTGATCTTTATTTTTTATTTTATGTGGTGCAACGTAGGTGTAATTTTTTTAAAATTGGCAAATCATTCATCTCATTTCTAGGGGGTTTCGAACATGTGACCTCTCGGTCATACAACATCAATTTTACCACTCAGGTGCCACTACATTGGCTACATAGGTGTAATTCTAGTTTTGTTAATTTTAGTTTTGAATGATAATATATGGTATTATACTATATATGATAACATGTTGTACATAATATAGTACTTAATGAAATATAAAATGGTTTTGTTGTGTAAATCAAATAAATAGAAGAATGTACAACCATATATGTTAAATTTTGCTTCTTTGGTTGGTTTGTGTATATGTTGTAGACAAATGTACTATGAACATGCTAAATAAGTTTGTATTTGAGTTCAAAACTCAATATTGGAGTTGCATTGTGTTTATGTGCTTGTTTCATCCCTTAATAATTAATCAATATATATCATTTTTTATATGATTTTTTTTCCATTTATCCAACATAAATACAAAGTTCAAAAGTTTCTAACACATACATAAAAATATAATGACATGTCTATCTTGAAGACTTTATGTCATAATTTAACACACCAATGAAATCCCATTGACATACCCATATAGAGAATCATTGTTAAAGGCATCTCGATGTTCCCATCCCCAATTGGCTAAGACACACACAAACATATGCAATGAGAAGAAAATACTTCCAATTTGATATATCTAGTCATACTTTTTCATGAATGGACCTAGAGGGAATTTGAAATAAAAGGTGATAAGAAAAGATAAATTAGAGATACGAAACTACTTCCCATCACTATTATATGAGTCCCTCATGGAGTTACCATTTGATGTAGCAGTTCATAGTCTAGCAGATAATCAAGTCTTCATGTTTTTGCATTATCTAAATTGTGAAATAAAGGCACATTAATGCAGTCTCATATTTCCATTATACACTCATTTTATTACTAGTTTTTCTAAACCTCAACACTTACCCAACAAAGTGGTAAGGTTCCATGTGTTCATAGATTCCACTCAACCTCACACCAATCCAACCAAAGAAGGGATGTTTCCTCTATTCATAAGTTCCACTCAATCTCACATATGTATGGTGAAGAGGAAAATTTGCCTATTTTATTATCAACATATGATATAATGGATGATTTATTTAATGTTATCTTGCAACATACTTATACAATTCACAAAATATCAATTATAGAGAAAATGTATTCCATGCAAATACATAACCAAATAAGCTTAAATGATTTACATATAATTTCATTATCAAATATTACTAGTTAGGTCAATACATGATGAAGTGTACCTTTTATACTAGTTTAGGAATAAATAAGTGGATCATGGATTTCATAACTACAAAAAAGATCCTCAAGAGTGTAAAATAAGTTATATGGAATGGTATAGATTGGTATATAAATATAGGGTCCAAATAACCAAAGTTATGATGGTTTAGGTCTTTAGGTTGAGACTTAGTGGGACTCCATTTACCAAGTCACTATCAATATCATTTTTCACATTATCAACCATTATGTATTCCATATAGATTCATAATGGGTGAAGGATATGACACTTACATCAAACTCAATGAATTGATCATAAGTTTAAGAATCGTATATCATTTTCATATTAAATATGTATGGGTTTCATAGATAACATCTACATGTCATGGGTATCATGTAGTTCATGACAAATCATTGTAATACATATGTGTAATATTTTATCATTTGGAAATGTAAATGTACATAAAAGAATCTACTTTTGTATATCATAGATTTTTAGTACAATTTAAGTTCATGACAATTTTTATTTAATTCTCATACTTTGTTGGAAAATCATATATTCATGTTCATTTTTTATGCATGAGTAATTTGATAGTGATTTGTAAAGGTTTTAGCATTTTTTTCAAATATTTTTTAGAGTGGAGGGGTAAACATTTACACAAAATATGTGGGTTCCTTAATATCTTGATCCAACAATGGGTGTAGAGAATGAGGTGGTGATTTGGGATCTGTCGAGTGTGTGGGTTCACTGGTCCAAGACAGAATGATAAACGGTCAGACTATTGTTGGTTTTCATCTCCACCTAGCACCCTCATATCTAACAAATCAGTCCATAGTGGCATGGCTCAATGACACAATATGAGGATACAGAAGGGAGGAGGAGATGTCATGCTAAGAGTTTTATTTCCACTAGAAGTGCCTCGTGATTATGATGGTGGTTGGGATTTTCACAAAAGGATATAAGGGAAAATTTCCATAAGGGCTTTGGCAACAAAGCAAGCATAAGGAGGAGAAGTTGTGAGAGGGAAAACTTGAGCATATAAGTAGTTGAAGAGAGGGGAAGTTTAAAAAAGAGGAGGACAAAAAGCTTGGCTTGAGCTTTATATTATGTCTATAGAATAAGGTTGGGTTTCTAATTCACAACCATAGCTGAATAGAGAAACTGGTGGAAATGCAAGTGGAATCTTCCAGTAAAAACCCTAGAACATGCCAAAACCCCTATTGGGGAAATCAGGAAACAACTCAAATTGTTTGGATTGCTTGGAAAATTAGATATGTCTAGGAGTACCTTAGTCCATGGAAATAAGAGTTTGTCTCTAAAAACTCATCACCTTTACACTAGCCATAGGTTGCAGATGGCATGGAGTCATCCCATTAGGGCCATTGTCTGTGGAAGCACCCATCAAGTGTCTCTAAGTTGTACACTCGAGCAAACACAAATCCATCGATTATCATTGCCTCAAGTACCCATGTATTGTTAGACCAAGAAATATAACATGTAAGGGGAGATATGTGTGGAATAATAAATTAGGAAAAGAGAGGGGAAATGGGTTTTTGACATATTATAATTCAGTATTTCATATATCCAGCATACAATTTCCAAGGTAATGATATTTTGGCATGAGTCTGCAATAATATTCTCTCCTCATAGACAAAGTTTAAGAATGATGGGTATGTTGAATAGTTCAATTTGTCATGGTGAGAACTAAAAGTAATTGTTAGGTTTTTAAGCACATATTGACATATTAAGATGAAGTACTTTAATTTATTGAGTGTATTTAATGATGAGTCATTGAAATTATAAAGTGGCCAATATAAGATACTTGCATTGAGGTAAAAGGTAATAGGGTAAAAGTGGTATAAAAACTCACTCCATCACATCCTCCACTTATTACATGGATTTTGTTCCAAAATTTTAGAAAGTCTTGAAGTAGATTGTGAATCTTTCTATCATATTGGATTTGAGCTCCCAATTTCCATCATATTTATTTTTATGCTTCCAGATAACTGTCATCATATCAATGTTCTTGTTTAGGAGCTCTACAGTTTGTTTGTCTATAATCTTGATTGGGACTACTTGATATATAAGGGTGTCATTCAACTAAATGGGCTAATGATCAAGTACATGAATAGGGTTTTTAAAATGTAACATTTGTTTTGACTCGTAAAAAACATTATGCATCATGCTATGTGGTGGAGGTAAGACAAACTTATATGAACATTCCTTAATGTGATCCACAATTTTGAAATGACCCACATTTTGAGGATTACATTCCCCCTTAACTTTTTAATAATGGCATTATCTTTAGACTTACATGTCACCTACTAGAAAATATAGTAGTTATATATGCATTTGCATATGACTTTTCATGACCATGTTCCCTCTTCAACCACTTCTTGGTCATGTTTACATTATTGATAACTCCTTCACTTTCAGAATGCCTCTTTTACCAACATCAACTAATAAAGTGTATATATGCACGATCTTTCATAACCATCCTCATAGTAGGGCATGATAATTGAAATGGCATGGATGATGGAGTTTATATTAGATTGGATAGAGGCTAGTAGTCCTTTTACATATGTACTATTGATATTGGTTATAGGTGCAAAGTTTTAAATGCATATATACACATGACAAAGTTTAGTACCCACTGGCATATCTAGTTCAGTTGTAGTGGAGTTAGGATCACGTGATCTTGATAAGAATCCTAAATAGATATCAATTTTATATTAGCTAATTTGATCTTAAAAAAAGATTATCTTGATCGTAAGTGCAATGAGATCTAAGATAAGGATTTCAATTAAAATTGGATTAGATAAGTTTGTTCCAAACCAAATATAATGATGTAGATATGAGGTAAACATCCCTATTTGAGTCTTCCACTTCCTGATCAAATCTTGCACTGATCAGGGACTATAAAAGCATAAAATTCAAAATCCCAAAAGTCAACTACCAAGACTTCTCTTCTTAGTCTTCTCTCAGATTTGAACAAAACATGAAATTTTAGTGGAGATTGCTCAAGCTAAATGTCCATTCCTATATGATATGGAATGATAACCAGAACACTCAAGTGATCCTCCAATTTCAATCTCAGTATGTATATTCTCTCAATCATGGTTAGACCAATAGATTGCAACCATCGCGGTCATCCTAGACATACTTTCTATATATATATATAATTATAAGGAGACAGTGTCGGAAGTCTAGATTAAAATGATAGTTACACTCAAAAGAAAGAAAGTCGAGAAACGGGGGACTCCTATATAGAGATGGAATCTAGACACTCATGTGTGAGTTGGATTAATAGTATTCTAGGCAATAGTTGAGTTCCTTCATTAGTTAAAGGTTATTGAGAAGATCAGAATCATAGAATGGTAAGGGAAAATATGATGGCAAGCATGCATCTCTCTATGGTAGTGTAGTGTGATTGGAAGCATGTCTAGTAGTCTATCTCCATCATAGTGTATGGCGGCAGTGGAGTGGTATGGTTTTATGTTGCTAACTAAAGGGAAGATGTTAGTTGAAATATCACATTGGCATTGAAAGAAGGGTAGAGATCGAGCATATGGTAGGTCTAGGTGGTGCAAATGGGTGTGGAGTTTTAAACCCCAAGAATGACGGTTGAGGGTTCTGTTTATAGATGAGCGGTTTGGATAAAGGGTATAAGAGACTTTTCATTAGCATTCGGATGAATTTCAATTAAGGGGAGGACATATATAAGACTATAAATGTGACAAACCTATCCCCCCATTTATTCCCCCATTGAAGTCAGTCCATAGGGACAAGGATTAGCATCACATTGTTTTATATCCAAATTTACCAAATCACAGCTAATTAATAATTTCACTTATAACTTGTTTGATACCAAATGATGCTAGGTTCTCCTCCAACGGGTGTGCGTAATTTTTCAATATAAAGATGTTGCATGAGAGGAAATATTATTACAAAAAGGAAGAACGTTTCATGAATTATTTTCTAACTAATCCTCTACAACTTCAAATTAGTGATTTATGATGCATTCATCTAGATCTTCATATTCGGGATTTTCATCTCTAGAAGTGTTGCAAGGTCCACAAGAAGAAGTATACTAGCCCTAAGTAAGTTTCAAGTAACAAGTGACTTGGGATGCTACCTAGGGGTCCCGATTATTCATTCTAGACCTACAAAGGAGACATATGTTGATATTGTCAACAAGGTGGAATCCAGGGTGAATGTGTGGGCTCCGGGAAGCTTATCCTTTACTTGTAGGGTGCGTCTTTCTAAGTCAACCCTCTTAGAAATCCCTACTTATGCCATGTAGACAGCAATTCTACCTTTGAGTCTTTGTGATAGGATCGATGGGACTATAAGAAAGTTTTTATGGGGGGCAGCTACAAAGAAAGGTAGGTATCTCTAGTTGAATGGGGAAAGGTGACTAGCTTGATGAGGAATGGAGGCCTGGGTATCAAATCCATGAGGGAGTGGAATACGGATCTTCTAGCAAAACATGCTTGGGACTTGGCATCAAGAAGGAGTTCCTTATGGTGTTCTATGATGAGAGTTCATTTTAAGAAGTACCAAAACTCAAAGATGACCTCTGTGTCTAGGTTAGGATAGGCATCATTGAATAACAAGAAATTTATTCTAGAAAACTCTATTATGAATCATGTTAATGGTGCCTTGGTGAATGTATGTGATGAAATATGGGTTAAGCCTAACCTATGCTTGAGGCAATCAGCTAAACACCCAGTTCCAACAAAACTTGATGATCTTCAGATGTGTTCCTTAGTGTTGGACTCTATGGAATGAGATGTGAGCTTCTTTAATGAATGGTTTGAAAAGGAAATAGTCAATCTTATCTTAAACATTCAATTTATGATTAGGAATAATTATGAAGAACAGCGTGTGTGGATCCACACATCATATGGTAGGTTCTCATCCGGATCGGCTTACCAACTGTTCAGGATACATAGAGAGATTGTGACACCAAGTACTAGGACACAGGTGTGGAACTTGAAAATGGTTGCGAGAATCAAAGCTTTTGCTTGGTTAGTACAACATAATGTCTTACTCACGAATGAAAAGAGGAAGACTAGACATATGTCTCAAGTGAGCCAGTACGGTAGATGTAGGACCGTAGATGAGACACTCTTAAAGGTGAAAGAAACATGGAAAAAAATTAGTGTGCTTAGAGAGACAATGTACTTTCTTTGAGGCTCAGAACTTGGAGGAATGGAGGACGGCTTCTATACAATATGTGGGCCTATCTGTATAAGATTTCTGGTTCACTTGACATAGTATATGGTGAAGCAGGAACACAGATGTTTTGAGGGTATGACATGAGAACTGAACACCTCATTGCATGTGTACAGAGAGATTTAAATCTCAATTTGACTGCTTGGGATGTTGTACCAATAAATAATAGAGTTGATAGATCGAGAGGATGGTCTCCGCCGATCACTGGAGTAGTTAAAGAAAATGTGTATGCAATGACAGAAAAAAATGAAGTAGTGATTGTTGTGGTTGCTAGAAATGAACATGGCACCTGGCTGAGTGTGGGGGGAAATGAGAGGACACAAAGAATGCTATTGAAGCTGAGTTAGCTAGAATTCTACTAGCATTATAACAAGTTGAATTGTGTGGATGGCCCAATATTGTCATAGAATTGCACTATCAGAAGGTGACTAAAATGATTGAAGATGAAGCAAACATAGACCCAAAGTAAGCACTTTGGGTGGACAAAAAAGGTACTTGTGATGTCACATCTCAGTGCAGTATAATTGTTGGATAGTAATAGATTGGCGGACAATCTAGCCAAATTCCACCTCAAGAACAGGATGAATTTCAAATTCTATAAAGGCCCTCCCAGTGAAGTCTCGAGCATTCTTGAGGAGGAGAGTAGTATTGAATCGGGCACCATGAGGCCTAGTGAACATGTAAATGTTTGAGTATGTAGTGTGTAGTATGTAGTGAGCATGTGTTTGCATACAAAAATGTGCATGTATGATCATCAACATATATCACTCAATGCATATGAACTTGTAATGTCATTTAACTATTCCAACCCATATTTTTCAAGCCACCTTAGGTGTAACTCATTTTTTCATCATTGCACTCGTATGATCTGCCCCTTAGTAGATCTAACCTTTGGCTTAAAATATCATAGTATGTATTATGTGATTCACATAAGAACTATATTTGAATTGGAAATAAGTACCAATCTATCATAAGGTCAAATACTTAGGAAATCATATGGGAATTCATCAATAGTCAATATGTTCATGTATTCATAAAATAACCATGTACATTCAATGAACAAACCATGAAGTATTATCCTTATACTACAAGTATGTATGCAATCCAAACAACCAACTATGGATCAAGGAGTAAATTGATCTACCAGTATGTATGACACTAGTGTAACACTATCTTATACATATGATCTACTTCTCTATCTATCCTAGTTCTATATCATGTGGGTCTTGGCTTAGGGTGATAACAGAGTTAGGTTTCCAAAACCCTAATTCTCATGTACAAGGTCTAAAAACATTAGATGCCCTAAGAGCACACCAATGTAAACCTAAACTTGTATATAACATGAGATTACATTAAATTAAATGTATTCAATGTTCTTAACAACCTATTCATCAAAAGTAGCATTTAATTATATTTATCACTTTATAGTCATGCATAAACTATACTTTTTGTATAAGTTGCATATTAAGCTAATGGATCTATTTTATTGTATTCAACATATTTTTCATACCAATTAGGTATATTAATTCCTATTATTTGAGATGGGATTTTTTTAGAACTATTTCTAAATAACCATTAGTTGACCAATAGCAGAGTGCCACATGATTGGATAGTCCTATTTATATTTGAACTTGGGGCCAGGGTGGGGCCAATGGTTACACGCCACATCAGCACTAAGCTTTTGTTGTAGTCTTAAAGGATGCAAAAGGACGTTATTACCCAAGCATGATTAATCCAATTGTCTCTCACAATATGACCAAATATGGAAGACTTGCCTAAGGATTCTTCAGCCCTTTCATTGGCTCGTCTCTATCTTCCACTGACCATGGACGATGTCAACTTGGTATTTGACTCTCATCTCTAGGCCTTCTCTTTAGCAACCAAAAGCTTGCTCATTGCTATTGGCCTTTGCTGGACCTAGCTCACTCTCATGTGTTTTTTACGGTGGCTCCAAACTAGGTATCTAATGTCTAAATACAGCTAGTTAGGCCTAAAACAACTAGAGATACCAGAAGACAAGTTACCCTAGTTTTAGATATCTTGAAGGTCGGGGAACATTGACTAAGGCTAAGAGAGTCTATCTTGTTAAATGGGATAGCTTGATACTATTAGAGGTGATGTCTTCATATCAGGCATCATGGTATCAAGGGCTTGACCTTGAGGAGAGGCCCTGAGGATTTCTCACATTCTACTGGGAGTCAGGGATCCATCATGATTACCCAAGGGTTCTTCAAATTAGGTAAATTGGTCATCTCTTCCTAAACTGAGTGGAGCAGGGTTGGGTCTCCAACAAAGAGGGTAGGCTTTGGTTGATGGTCTCTATTTATTTTGTAAGCAATTAAGATTGGTGTCAAGCTCTGGAAGTCATGGCAGGGCCCTATAATGCCTTATATAGGCATGAGTTTTTTGGGGTTGAGGTGATTGTTGGTTAGCCCTAGGATCCTGAGTTATCAATGATATAGGCATTATTTTATTCAGTCAAGATAATGTCAAAACCCAAGTTAGTTAGGATCGTTTCATTCTCCCTAAGTAACTAGGACAAATCATTGGCATTTTGCTGTACCAGGGAGACATAACAACAGATAGGGAGAGGCCAATCACTATGGGGCTCTTAGATAGAGGTTAATAATGACCCATGTTCTATCTGATACTAGATCACTAGTTGGGACAAGTTGTCACATCTTGTGCCACACCCTAAAAGTCTTAGATTATCTAGAATTTGGTGTGGCAATGATGTATTAAACTTAATTGAAATCAGCTCCCAACTTTACTAGAAATATCACAAACTTCTAAAGATCATATAGGTATATATGAGTGTCCAATTAATACTAGACTTTAGTATTACCTCCATATTATCCTTATCTCATATTTGGTAAATTTTGGGATCAAAAAGGATATGACAAGCACCCTTCCCTTGATATTCAAGTATTTATTTAGTTCTTTCCTTTGGTAAGTCGAGAGGCTCTCTTGTTTATCACACCCTTCTCTTGGGAGCAAAATCAAAGAGTTGTTACACATATTAGAGTCTAGCATGTAGGAAATTTGGTAGTACTACTGCCATTACATGCATCACTGCAAATACATTTTACTACATTGTCCAGTGGTCTAGTATATTACTACACTATCATACATGGGTCAAGTATTAATTCACTTTAAACAACTAGCCACAGTTAATCATATTATGTTCGCATATTTTGGATGTATCCTCATTTACCGTTAACTCATATGGACTAGGTATCAAATCAGATGTGATTTATCTAATACTCAAAACTTAGAATCCAATCTAAGCTTAGATAATTACTTAACTCATTACTTAGGGCACTCATTACTTTACAGTCTTCTAAAATCTTGCTCATTGTCTCATAATTTATTTACCAATCAACTCACAAGATTATCGCATTATGTTTATGCACAAATTACTAATTAATTTAACATGTATCCCATCATCCTATATGCCACTCAAATAGTCCAATTGGGCTTACCTTGAATTCTTGGACCATGGTCCAGACCTAGACCTTATGATATATACATATGCTCTGCTAAAAACACTCAATTTGATATAATTAACTTAATGATATTTATAATTGTATTCAAGCCTCATAAGCTCAACATTACTCCATTTACTTGAATTTAAGATTCAGTCCAAGTCCAGAGCTTGGGATCATAATCCCAAGCATATTATTGTACTTAGTACTCAAACTTGATCCTCACATAATATTCCTAAGTTAACTCTAAAACTTCAAAAGGTTGAAGTCATTACTAGAAATCTTTAATATCAAGCACTTGATGATGTCTTTTTCTAGATGTAGATATTATAAATTTTGGATCCAACTAAATGAGAAGCTATGTTTGAATTTTTTATTCCTTTAGGGTTTTATCCTCATATTTGTTCAAAGGAACTTGGAGTACTTGAATAAAATTTTAAGACTTGAATCTTGTAGCTTGGTCTTCATTGCTTAAAGTTATCTTGTCATGATGTGGTTATTTATTTGCTAGTTATCTAAGTGTGGAGATTTTTAGTTGGTTGAATAGCATAGACGATTTATGGTGATCCATCTAGCAGTATTGGGGCCCTCTTCATTAGTTTCATGAGATCATGTTTCCAAGTAGGCTTGCATGAAGAATTATGATTAGGTGAGTCTTGTATTGTAGTCAAATTTAGGCCAAAAAGTGTTTTTCTCATTCAATATACAAAATAGTAGAGATTTAATTTGTCTTTATTTTAAGGAAAATTAGAACTATTTGTAGCCATGAGAAAAATGGATACTATGAACCACCTCATGAAAAAGCTTACTTGACCTCACACATAGAAGTCAACTAGAGTTGAGAAAATATTTTAACAAAAATATTTTTTCTATTACAAGAGTATCAGATCCTCATTAGAGAATATATGTAGTGCTTAATGATTTTAGACATAAGGATATCCTTACTCTCTTTCCACCTTATCTAATTTTGTGGGGTCCTCCTGATCATGTTTAATAAATCTTTTATGTGTATCTAATTTACTTCTCTCTATACTTGAGATACTTGATTATTTTTTTATCAAGGGATTTCAAGTCTAAGATTCAATCTTAAAGGGTTGAATCATTTTAGTAAAATGTTGGAGCTTTATAGGATTGCAAGTTAAAATACATTGATTCCTTGGTATACCCTGTATTTGACACACAGTAAATCTTCAACATTTTGGAATCAAAAAGTATTTATCATCTACCCAATTGACAAGTGTGGTAATACTATAAAACACATGCCATGAATTATTTTCTTTCAAGAAGTTTTTCATATCTTGGTAGAAATGTATGAGATTCTAGGTCTCACCTTGATGAAGAAAATCATTTCCAAGGTAGTCTAATAAGATAGATTTAAATACCTTTGATTGGTCTAGATGAAGCCAAAACATAGATTTTGGATCAATAATTGTGGTATAATAGGATATAAGAAGTAGTATCAGATAAGGTATCCGGACAATGGCTGGATGGCTCTGATATATATATATATATATATATATATATATATATATATATATATATATATATATATATATATGCATGTATGTATATATATATATATATATATATATATATATATGCATGTATGTATATATATATATGTGTATATATATGTATATATATACACACATATATACACACATATATATACATACATATATATACAATTATATATAGATATATATATATATATATATACATATATATCTGTGTGTATATGTATATGTATATATGTAGATAATATATATATGTATTTATATGTATATGTATATATAATATATATATGTATATATATGTATATATGTATATATACATATATATGTGTATATATATGTATATATACATATATATGTTTATATACATATATAAATGTGTATATATATGTATATATACATATATATGTGTATACATATATATGTGTATACATATGTATATATACATATATATATATATATATGTGTGTATATATATGTCTATATATATATATATATATATATATATATATATATATATATATATATATATATATATATATATATATATATATATCTGTGTGTGTGTGTGTAGATTATATATATATATATATATATATGCATATATATACATATATATATATATATATATATATATGTTTATCTCAGGGATCTTATATATATATTTATGTATTTATTTATTTTTATTTATTTATTTATTTATTTATCTCAGAGATCTTCACCAAATATGTTTGGTTATGGACATACTTATCAATATTTTTATTTACTCTACTTTTTATGGTATTTTAATTATTGGAATATGACAAAATTGTTTATGGCTGGTCCTATATCTTGTGAGTGATCATATCATCACTACATCTGAACCTTGTACACTTGTGTACATAAATGTTGTATGGTTGGTTTATTATTTTAAATTTCATTCTTACAGTTAAGAGAAGTAGCTCAGTCCAGAGAACCTTCTTGTATTTCATCGGATAGAGACCCAGTCTCTTCAGTTGGATGACACATGGGCCAAGCATTTGCCATCATTGCTAGTGATCATTACCAACATGAGAAACTACCAACTTACTTAGTCTATTTCACAACTTGTTTTCTTATCTATATTATAAATCTTTCCACTCTAGTGTAATCTGGTTGATTCCCTTTGTTTCTATATGTACCTCTAAACGTTGTATGTTCAGAAGATCTTCGATTCTATTAGGAGTCAAAAATCTCAATCCAAATATCAATACAGCATTCTACAAACATGTTCAATCCCAGTGTAAGGTATGAATAGAGGAAACTCCTATCAAAAGATGGGTGATCATGAAAAAATAAACTCTTATCAAAAGATGGGTGATCATGAAGAAAATCACAAGTAGGAGAAGAGGAATGAAAATTATTATGCTGGAGTATGTATTTCTTGTAAGGATTTCAATGCACCAAAGGTAAATGCTCACTGTGAGATGTTGTTATACCTCCTCCCAATGTTAATAGAAACCATTTCAATACTAACTTTATTAGTCTCATCCAAACTAGGTAGTTCGCTGGCAATATTTTAGAAAATCCAACATGACATATCTATAATGATTTAAACCGTCGGTGATATTGTGAAATCTAATAGAGTCATTACCGAGGATGTTCATATGCATATGTTCAATTTCTCTTTATGTGACACGGTAGAATAATGGTATACCACCATTCCTATTGGTACTATACTCCTTGGTTAATCTTACCTCTCTTGGTTTATATAGTTTCTATTGGGTTAGTGTGAAAGTCATATTTCCTGACTCACTTCATAGTGGTGCCTAGCTCGCTTTGATGCATGCCTTGCTTTGATGACCTCATGGGGTTGTGGGTAATTTAGGGATGGGCTTTGATGAGTGATACTTTTCTAGTTTTTCATCACCAACTATAGTATTCCTCACAAGAGACCCTAATGGTTGAGTTGAGGCTTTGTTTCTACTCAACCTCAACTAGAAATAGTAGAATAAAGAAGAATGACATTCCCTTCCCTAAAAGCCTAGAATCAACTATAACTAGTGATTTTATTAAGAAATTTTTTTCATGTGCAAAGAGCGTGCAACTACAGTGCTTAGCTTTGTAACATCAAAGGGAGCACTCAAATATATTAATAAAGCATGGGGGATATTTAAAGGGTATCATAGAAAATGTCCTCATTGTGGTGTACCTGACTGGATGCATATTAAGAATTTGTTTATTGGTCTTGGCAATAAGTTGAATGCTCTTCTTAATGCATCAACAAGAGGATCAATCAAGAAATATGACCTAAATATATGTGTTTCAATCATAAATAATATGGATAGAAGCAAACTCACATGGAAACACTCTCACAATAATATATATGTTGATCTTGCATGGGACTCCGAAATATATTGCCAAGGAAGGTGGGTCCATGTAGTCAAGAGTGAAAACATGTTGAATGCCAACATAGATCAAATATCAAATGATATTAAGGCATTAATACAAAATCAACTTGATATGAAGGATGGAATTTGTATCTTATCTTTGAATCAGTCAAAAGGTAGAACAGTCAAAGCATGCCATATATGTGAAGATACGTCCATATTCCAGAACATTGTATGCTTATGCAAAATCCATCAAGAATCCTTGGAACATGTAAATTATGTAAACAACATAAATCAAAACTACCCATTTTTCCTATTGTAACAACTAAGCTATTGAGAATGCTCATTTTTTCAATATCCAGAACCAATAGGACAATCCAATAGGAAACAAACATTTCTCAATAAACTTCTAGTAGAAAAACTGATAAAATTTTGACAATCATAACTATTCTTCTAGGAGAATGACCTTAATCTTCACACATTGATGTTCTTATTGGGATCTGAGTTATTGCCAATCCAAAAAACAAAACAATAATATTGGAAGTAGTTATACTTTGTTGAAAGCAATAAAACTCCTAAGACCATATCCCTAGACAAGGGATTCCTAATTCTAGAGGATCAAATAATTCATGAACCCTAAATAGGTAAGATTTATCATTTTCTAGCTAGAGAGTATAACCAAGAAAAAAAGTTAAATGAAAAATATTTTCATACATTCTAAGAAAACTTCTAAATTTTATTTGAAAGATTTGACCCTTGTAAGTACAAATTCAAGAGTTGACAACCTTTTGTGTGTGAAATTAAGGTTAAAAATCTTGATAATAAAAATAATTGATTTAAATATGCTTGACTAATTTATATTATACTTTAATAAGTTTCAATGAATTTTTATATGGTGGAGAGAATGAAGATTTCCTTGTATTTAAATTTTCCAAGCAACTACATCACAATACCTTTCATGTAATATTATTTTCTCTGAACTAAAAATCCATTTGTTAAGTAGATTTCTTTATTTTAATTGACTTCTTTGCTTGAGGGAAACCAAGCTATAAGTGTGGAATGGTTGATAACATCCATTTTTATTTGTTCATATAGCATGTTGTAGTACATGATGATACTCAGGGTTTTCAAATCCTAGAGGTTGACCTATCTAGGTAGTGGATCTACGACCTTTGCTCTAAAACTACTCTTATTCGTTGTCATCACTTTGTTGTTGTTTGGTCTCAACTAATCCTTGCTTCTTTACTTATTGATTTCATATTGAAATATATTTTGAATGTCAAACAAGTTGGTTTAAGATTGTAATAGGTCAACTCACCCCCTCTTCAGCATGTAGATCCAATAGTCGGATATTAGGGGACCAAAATCGTCGACTCTTGGGGTTTGAAATATGCCATCATGTGACCTCTAGGGTTATAATATAGTGTATTTGGATATTTAATAGGGAGTGGGGGAGACAAACACCTCATTGACACCACGATAGTATCCACTAGGAATAATCACGTTTTGAAATGACCAAATGGTGTGACACTTGTGTTGTTTGGGTGGGGGATCAGGCCAGTCCCTAACAAGATGGGTGCTACCTTCAAGAGGGATGTCTCAAGCCATGAGGTGGACTGCATGCCCACTAGTACCACCACAAGGGAAGATCATTAGGGGTCTAGACTCATCGTATAGTGGTTAAGGTGGTGATGTCAGTTTTTATTACTCACAACATTCCCTAAGATAAATTAAGTCTAGGTTTTAATCTTTTTATCACATGCAAGCAGAGGAGTCTATCATAGTATATTTGAAGGGTCAAACTCAAAGGAAAACTTGATTAAGAAATTTCCCACAAACGATTATTAAGAAAAATACTTAAATACAACTCTTGAGAGAGCATATTAACTATTGTTGAACTAATGATGCAATGCAATAGAAACTATAGAAAGAGGGTTTAAAAAATATTTAATGGGCATTGGGACATGGATTTCACTAACATCACATACATATTTATTCTAACTATTACAACTTAGTAAGAAATACTAATTAGACTAGGACATTGTCAATCCATCTCCTTTCAGAACATGAATTTGCACAAGGATCAGATTTCCAATGGGCTCAAGGTCTCGCTACCCACGGATCATCACCCAATTATCTTGTATGACTCCTCTGATCTGATCTAGAATACCTCACATTCATTGAAAGATATAGTGCTTAATTTTGGGGTTTCCATATTTAGGATTGTATCTAACGTTCAAATCAAATGATCACTTCAAAGAGCAAGCGATAAACAAATGAAGAACAATCTATTATCCAAAATGTTGATTTAGATAACATTTAGATCAAAATATGGGTGATGAGACTACTCCCCATGCCCCGCTGATGGAGTCTACTCCCTCATATCCATGGAGAAAGCACAAGTACAAAGGAGGAGAGAAGAGAGAATGTCACTGAATACGGTGAAGAATACAACCACTGTTCTATAACTTTAAATCTTCGCTTTAGCAGCAACATGTTTGACAATATCTAAGACGAGTATGACATCCCTTCACTATTATGTGGCTATTGCACCAAAAATGAGGTTCAAATTTAGAACAGACAACCCTCTCAACATTAGGATGATTTTTTATCTTATATGAATGGCTCTGCACCCACAAAATCTAATTTGGTTGGTTAGAAGCTATTTTTTCTTTTTCCAGTTGTTAGCTCCAGTAAGACAACTAGCTAGGAGGATCATATGATTGTCCTTTAAGTGTAGTGTAGGTTGGAATTCTAGTTTCCTGACTAGAAAGGTAGTTCAGGTAACTGGCAGTTTCATGAGTCTTCTACAGGAGTGTCAGGGTCGTTTTCTGGTCTTCTCTTGTGGGAATTATTTTATTGGAGAATAGCTAATTGGTGAAGAAATTTGAATGAATTGTCGACTTCCATTACTCTGCTGGTTATAGACTTGAGAAGCAACTAAATTCTAGATGGCTAATTAGCAAGGTGAGTCAGTCGATTAACATGTCGCCAAAAACACTAATGATCGTTGAATTCTCAAGGATGAATTCCACCTAACTTGTAACATCATTCGGTCAATTAACTTTATCTTGTGAGTTGATGTGGCTTGTTGGGCCAACCACCTAACTAGGGGACCCAGTCAGTCGGCTGGCCTAGTTGAAAATGTTGGTTTTCTTCTTTTTCCCTATAATTTCTTTTGAACTTGGGACATGGAAATAGGGATTTACCTCTATCTTGCTTTTGAGTTGGGTGGAGCTTTCCCCTATAAAATAGAAAGAAATTCTATTAAAAATCCTAAAAGTTTTAGAACCAAAAAGACAACAAAACTAAGCAAGTTAATAAGAAATAATTACTTGAAATGAGAAAAAATAGTCTAAAAATATGCGATGAAAATGTGATGAATGCAAAATGTGATGAATATGAATTCATCAAATAACCACGAACTTGAATGTTACTTGTCCTCAAGCAACACAAAACCAAATCAACTTTCCCAATAACAATATAGGTTTGTCATCTCCCTCATAACATCATTTGATTTGTACAACCAGATATGATCAAGAAACCTTGATTTCCTTGGAACTATGAAATGCAACTTCACTTTCCCTATGTTGACTTATCTTTCACAAAAGTTCTTTTGTGTCAAACTTACAAAGTTAGAATCACAATATCATTTATGCTTCAAAATAGTATACATTTTACTATCAAATTTGCACAAGAACGATGTTCAACTGTGAAGGGAATGTTTTTGGGGTGAATTTCTACCCCAAGGGTTGAAAATGGAGTCAGTGGGATATGGAAGGAAGAATTGTGAATATCTCCTCTATTCAACTCAAGATTTCTTTTTATTTTTGCAAATACATTTATTGCATGTGTTCTTTTCTTGTGCACATAGGAATCTTTTGATTTTGTTATACATCCCTATCACATGCAAGGGGTATGGAAGAAGCTGTATATGGTGAAGGGGTGTGTCATAATGAACTTAGAGTTGGGCACATATTTTTGGCTACTTAGTTATTTTTGGAAAATGGTGGGGTAAGAAGGTGATGAAATAAGAAGACATCTGAACTTGCACATCTCATGTATAGAAATTTAGAGCATAGGAACAATCTTAACAATTAAATCAGTTACATCATGTGTCTTGCAAATTAATGACATTTCCACATCAGTTGTTCTAGTAATTAGGAAACACATTGCATTTCTTCCTTTCAATCCCATATGATTTGCCATTTTTTCTAAGGAATGATGTTAATTGAGATAATTTGTGACATAATAGGTTCTAACATTGGCACTTCATGATTTAGCATTGCAAAAGGATTCACTTCATTTGAGGGGTTTACATGATGAATGATGTGTGACTAAATAAGATAACAAGATTGAATATAGACTGACTAGGTAATGGCCAATTACATGTAATTGTGATAAGAAAAAAATTTAAAATGACTGCAAAAAGCAATATGTATAAGCTAATCTTGAAATGAAAACAACAAAAGATAAAGATAGAGTGGCTGGAGGAGAGACCACCCAGCCTCCATGCCAATATTAGAAATTTTCTTGTCCTGAGCGAACTCTAGGTCCAGAATTAAGGGGAAGAGAACTACTAGAATGACCAGCAACTATTGTCCTAACCTAGTGGTGGTGGATCTTAGTGATGCTGAGGTGGAGGTGGGTGGGGTTGGGTTTGAAAAGAATCCCCAGATCGTCATGCAGATTGATCCCAATTCATGGTTGGACTTGGAGTGTCCTTGTAAGGTAGAAACTTATTGAAGTCCCCAATATGTAGAGGTAGGGCAGTCAAATTTTGGTGTTCTTTTATTTCCTTCACAACAAATTCACTAGGGAAATAGTCCCTAGAGTTTAACCCTTAATGACTATCAAATCATTTGTAAATAAGTGAATTTATTTAGTATAGAAAGGTATCAATCCCAAGGAATGGAATTTTTAGGATTTAATTCAAACCAATTGCATAATAAAAATATTTAAATTTTAGTTTGAAAAGAGAGTTATAAATAAAATAGGAAGATCAAATTGCAGAAGTAAACAAAATTATCAAGAGATTAAAACTAAATTAAAGGTAAACTTGCAAAAAATGAAAACTAAGTAATATTGGGTTTTAATTCAATTGATGAGATTGTTGGAAGGTTGGGTTTCACCACTACAAGCCTTTTGTAGTTCTCATATCCACTTTTAATTCCATTTTAAATAAATTTTAGATTAGGATTATGTAGATATGTCCCTTTAGCAGGCAGGTCTCATGGATCAAACTATCTGCGGACCTGAGGTCTCATCTTTTTGTGGGTCATACTTCAATCATCCAATAAGTTTCTATTTGAGGTCTCATCCAGAAACTTGTGAGTCTCATTTGATGCTCTAGTTCACAAGTTTGAGGTCTCATTGTTATGGATCATAATGGCCATGAAGTAGAAATGATCAATTCGTGATCCATGTTGTTAAGAAAATGAAGACACATGTTTTATTAATTAATGGAATCATATTAGATATGACAATTTAGGGGGTCATGGGGCTACTCACCATGTCCCATGAATAGGAGGATTACTCCATATTTCTCATAAAAGAAAGAACCATGATATGCAGAATAGAGATCATGTTGTTGACAACACGTTGCAGAATATGTATCTCCACTTCTTGTTCTGCTTCTCTCTAGTAGAGTTTTAAGATGATAGGGGTTGATAAGATCTATGTTCTTGGACTCCCCCTCCTTTTATGGGGTTAATGATGCCTTGCTTTGATAGATTTCCAATTGGTTCCTTCATAGATTTGTGGTTCGTCAAAGGGCATGGCTCTAATTACATTCTTACCCCATACAAAAGTGGATGGCCATTGGCCAACTTACCTTTCTATCTAGTCAAGGGAGTAATCTTCATTAATTTCTTGCCCCAAATAGAGAAATTTATTGAATTCCTTCCTTTAATATTTTGACCATTCAACACTTTTTACTCTCTTTACTGCAAATTTCTGCTACATATGAGTCCATTAGCTAGAAAGTTAGTCGACTAAGTAGAAAGGCCGCCGAAAAATATATTTTATCTATAGGTAAGAAATTCTCTTTTAAAACATATTTGAACATTAACGTCCATCTTGGGATATGTGTGGGATATATCATGTACTATGGGAAAATCAATAGGTGAGTCACTTGGCTATAAAGATAGTGGACTGACTAAAAAGCCACTTAAAAATGTATTTTTCATGTATATAATTAAGTTTCCTTTCCAATGCATACTTAATCATTAAATTTCACATTGGAATACAAAAGATATGACCATTTTGGTGTGAAGTATATATATTAGACACTATGGGAAGTTGTGCAAACACCTTCTTGTGATATTTTTGGGAGACCTTGATCTTTGGAGTGATAGGGAAATTTTCCTACAAAATCTATCCAAATCTAATATAAAAGTCTAATTAAAGTGAGAAAAGCTAAATTGAGATAATTAATTCTAAAACTAAGGAATAATAAACAATATGCAACAAAGAAAGGATCTAAAAGATGCAAATAAAATGGATAAAAAGCATTTATCAAATACCCTAAACTTGAGTGTTACTCATCCTCAAGCAACATTAAATTATGATCAATATCCAATAATATAGTCATCCAATCCTCCTCTCTATCTAGACTATTTGAATATTTACCACCTTTAATGGCCAACTGACCTCGATATTTGGGAATCACATAACACAACTTTCTAATTTCATACCCAAAGTTTCTCACAACTTATTTCCATTTCAAGACCCGTAAAGAAACAGATTCCCTGTCCCTTTTGTGTTTAGTACTCTCACATTTTTTTATCTGCATAAGAACATGATTTATTGAATGTTTTGGGGTTATGTAGATTCCCTTGGGTAGAAAACTGTAATGAATAGGGGCCTAGAAGGAGGCGATCTCTCCTCTATTTGACTTGAGATTTTTTTCTTTATTTCAATTACATTTGAAATTTTAATTGTGTACTTTGACATCTTTTATTGATGGGATTCTGCTATTAAATTTACTAGGGGTTGGAAAAAGCATTGGAGGGGGGAGGGTGTGCCACCCCAAACTTAGATATAGCACATTTTGGTTTTTTATTATTTTTTGGTGAAAGGAGGGGTGAGAAGATGGTGGAATAATTGTAGAAGAGGTTGGACTTGTACAACTTGTGTTTGGAATTTCGTGCATTGCGAGTGTCATGGCATCAGTTCAATTCTCTCTGTAACTTGTGGCATTCAAGAAATTTTACAAGTTATTTGCAAATTTTAAATAGGAACACATTTTGTTTGATTCCTATCTATCCATTATGTCTTTTCACCTTTTCCAAGGAGTTGTGATATTAAAGGTCATAGTGGACCAGATGATATCTAACAATGGAAGTTTATGAAATGTTGTGAGAAGATTCACTTATTCATGGGGTTTTCTTGATTAGCATACATAAATGGCCAACTAGATAAAGGACAAAAACTTTAAAAAGGGAAAGTTTTAGAATTTTTAAGCTAAACTAGATACCACAATGTAAGTTGCAAAAAAGGGAAGATAGAGAGGGTGGAGTAGATATGTACCACCCACCTCCACCCCAAACTTAAAAATTTTCTCATCTCGAGCAAAATTTAAAACTAGAATGGAGGGAAGAAATTTGTGGAGATCACTAGGTGGCCCTAGTATCTCAAAAAATGTTTAGTTAAAGGGGTTATTGATGACGGATAGGGTCTTGAACAAAGGAGCTTAATGATGCACCCAATGATTGGATGGTCATAGAAGCTAAAATGGGTTGTATGGATGCTTGAAATATTGTTACTTTTCACACAGAGCCCATCCAATAGGATCCATAAGAACTCCTCCAACAGTGGAGAAAGTGTGGTAGCAGGAAGAAATTGTTTAATGTAGGAGTGGTCCCTATTTGACGACCTCCAAATATGCTAAAGTTTGAATGTTGGGGTGGACTACCTTTTGTCGTGGCTAGGATAGTAAGTGAAGAATATTCAACATGTAATATCAACAGTGAAAGATCAGGCAGAGGATCAGGCTCTGGTTTCTCCTCATTGCCTACATCTATATGTGGTAGATATGGTGGAAGTATGGGAATAACAGTCTTATCATCCTGGTATAACTTTGTATGTGGTTGTGTGTCCTCCACATCTCCCATCAATGTTAAGTTTAATGGAGGCATTATGGTCCTTTACAATGCAGAAATGTGTATCTGACTCCTTCATGAAGCATGTGCCAAACTCAATGGGCTCAAAAGGAACCATATCATAATCTAACAGAAGTATGTAAACCTATTGCAGAAGTGGAATTACCTCATCAGGTTCAAACCTAATATGCAACAAAAAGTGGCTGAGGTGGAATATAGAGATCTTGATGAAATGACTCCTTTTTATTTTAAAAAATTGGATGTGAACTTGGAATTGGTTGTTCATCTTCTAGAGTATGTTCAATCAAAATTGGTTGGTCATTCGTAATGACTGGATTAATGTCCCCAATAGGATTGGTTGGTGGGCTTTAGGTTCTATAGCCATAGAAGGATGACTCTACTATAGTGTTTTTTTATATTGTAGTAATAAAGACCCTAGAGGAGAGGTCGAGTACTCATCATACGATGGTTGCAACTCGTGTGTCATTTCTGTTGAATCTGACATAGTTGGCATGAGGATGGTATAATCATCATGTCATAAAAAAATATCATCTTTACTTGCCCCATCTTTCTATGGGAGCTTTCTGATTGACTCTCAAATGACCTGACTAGAAGAGAGAGAGTTGTGCTTTCAATTCTTCTAGTTGTGCCTCTAATCTTTTTTGCATGCTAGTCCATCAGCTAACATCTTATGGAAGTCTTATATCACCTCATATCTGTCTGGCGGGTAATAATTTGCATAATAAGTCTCTACACCATAACTCTCATAATATTGTTGATTAGAATATTCTTCATCAACATATTAATTTGTGTAGCATGATTTCTCATAATAGCCTTCAAAAAATTGTGGATCATAATTTGCATAGTATCCATGATGATAGGAAGACTTGACATCTTACTCAACAATGATCATGTGGGTTGCTACCATCATCTGTGAGGACACATTGGGATGGTCTACTAATGTATGACTATAATAACCACACAATTGATTTTGCAATCAGTAGTGTGTTGAATACTCCATTTACTATGGTGCCTAAAAAATAGGGAAGTTGTTATCATGCTCAAGAGAATATTTAATCCATGAATAAAGATACATTTTTTTGTTTTGCAAAAGAACAAAAACTACAAAGTACAAACGTGTAGAATAGAAAGAACATTAAAAAACCAACTAAATAATTAAAAAAACAAGATAAGAAATTAAATAAAACTAAAATTTACAAAAACAAACTAAGGACTTTTTGTTCTTTTTCTTTTCAAGAAAGAAAGAAAAAATTATCAAAATCTAAAATAGAAAATCAACTAGAAAAATTCTAAAAAAACTAAAAATACAAAGCTAAACTAAAATTACAAAAACAAATTAGAAAGAAGATTCCTAATTATTTATAGCAATCAGATTCTCAATCATACATGACAACAGTGTCAAAATTTGATGTGTCATCACTTGCACTAAAAATTCACTAGGAAAATTATCCCTAGAGTTTATCCCTATAGAGGATATCATTTCACTTGTAAATAAGAAAATGGATTTTAATATAGCAAGGTATCGGTCCTAAGGAATGGCATTTTTATGAGTTAATTCAAATCGGATGGATGAAAAATGTCTAAATTCTAGTTTGAGAAGAGAGTTACAACTAAGATGAGAAAGTAAAATTATGGAAGTAAACTAAATTATTAAGATATTAAAACTAAACAAAAAGGTAAACTTGCATAAAATGAAAATTAATTAAGATTGGGTTCTTTTTCAATTAATGAGAATGCTAAAATGCCAGGTTGCACAGCCACAAGCCTTAATAGTTCTCTTAACCACATTTATTTTCTTTTTAAATAAATTTTGGATTAGGATCATGTATTTGTTCCTTTCCGAGGCATGTCTCATGGATCAAGCTATCCACAAACTCGATATATAATGTTCATTGGGTCATAGTTCAATCATCCAACAAGTTTTCATCCAAGGTCTCATTAGGAAACTTGTGTCTCATTCCATGAATTGGTTCACAAGTCTGAGGTCTCATCATTATGGGTCTAATAGTCATGGAAGTACAAATTATCAGTTCATAATCCACGTTGTTAAGAAAATGAAGACACATCTTTTATTTATTTAATGGAATCAGATTAGCTAAGAAAGTTAAGGGATCATGAGGCTACTCCCCATATCACAGCAATAGTAAGACTACTCTATATCTCTCATAGAATTAAGAATAAGAATAGGAAGAAAAGAGATCATGTTGCTAACCACATGTTGTAGACTCTTTCTCTCCTTTCCTTGCTCAGTTTCTCTCTATAAGAGTTCTGAGACGATAGGGGGTGACAAGCTCTTTGTTCTTGGACTCCCCCTGCTATTATAGGGATGAATGATGTGTTGATTTGGTAGAGTGCAACTTGATGTTGTGGTAGCTTTGTACTCGGTCAAAGGACATTATTTTAATTACATTATTTCCACTATACAAAAGTGCATGGTCATTGGCCAACTTGACTTTGTTCCCGATCAAGGGAGTAATTTTTGACAATATTAATTGCTTACACCAAATAGAGAAATTTATTGAAATGTCTTCCTTTTATATTTTGATCATTCAACTTCTTTGACTCCCTTTATATAGACTTCTACTAAATGTGAGTCAATCAGCTAGAAAGCCAATTGATTGATTGGAAAATCCACTTAAAAATAGATTTTGCATGTAGATAACAAAACTCTCTTTCCAAATCATATTTGAACATTAATTTCCGCCTTGGGATGTAAGAGATATGGTCATTTTGGTGTAAGGTATATCAGGCACTATGGAAAAATCAACAGGCGAGTCGGTCAGCTTGAAATCCAGTCGACCAATTGTAAAATCCACTAGAAAATACATTTTTCATGTACAATATTAAATTCTCTTTTCCAACATAATTAATCATTAAATTCTACATTAGAATGCAAAGATATGACCATTTCGGTGTGGATTATATATATAGGCATTGCGGGAAGTTGTGCAAACCTCTTCATAGAGTATTTTTTAGAAATCTTGATCTTTGGAGTGATTGGGCCATTGTTCTACAAAATCCAAGCAAATATAATAAAAACTCCAATTAAAAAGAGAAAATATAAACTAAGACAATGAATTCTAAAACTAGGGAATAATCTACAAATTTCTACTAAGCAATGATTGGAAAGGTGAAAATAAAATGGATAAATATGCATTTATCATTTGGCCAACATCAAACTCCCTGTAGTATGTCTAGGTCTGTGTATAATCGCCCCTACCTACATGCCAATGCTCATGAACATGATGCATCATGTATATATGGTTGAGTTTTTGGCCCTAGTGTTGTTTCTCTTGCTCCATGTGGGTCTATGTGGATGCGGTTTAGATGTTGTTGCAGCTCAAAAACATTAAAGGGACTAGATGGCACTATACTATCCAGTACACATCACTTCATGCAATGTCTAGTAGGTGGTGTGAAGGCATAATCTCCTCATAATTTACTTCTACGGAAGGACTACATTACTTAGTGGAAGGCTTAGGAATCTCAACCCTCAAGAGGGGGTTCTCCCTCATTTAACACTAGATGTTCATGTTTAGATCATTGAGGTTGTAGATGAGGTTCACTGATGTGAAGTATGCATGAGTAGGCAATGCAAGCATGGATGGGCTATCTCAAAATAGTTAGTAGTAGATGCCATCCTCCTTGGATATATTAATGAAATTCAAGGTCACCAACTACTTGATGTCAATCAAGTGACATGACTTTAGTGTAGTGACCTCCTTGAATGGGATGCAAGAGTAGCCAAGGTAGGTGAATATTTTCGTGATTACCCTAACTTTCCATAAAGAGGAACCGACATTCCTCTACTGTTGGAAATGTAGATGATTGATAATTGTACCCCAGTCTCCAATTGAACAACTTGTCATTCAGGATTCTCCACATGTAGTATAGGTTGATGGTGGTGATGAAGCATGGCGTACCACCCTAATTGAAGATAGTACAGGTGAGGATGTGATGCAAGTATCAAACCACTAGGTTGTGGTTGAAGGTTGTTGTAACATCCCTGGCCTGGGTTATGAATTAACCCTAGATGTTTTGCTTAATAAGGTTGAGTAGATTATTAATCTTATCTTGGGAAGAGTAATTAGATCTCATGAGAAACTTATGTTTCAATTTTGGTCATGTTTGAACAATGTTGAAGCAATGTTTGCTTATTTTGGACTAAAGTGCAAATTACCCAAGTTGAGGGGTTAAATTGAAAATGTTGCATGATAAGATATTCCTATGATGTTGAGACATCATAAGAATGAATATGATGTACTGGTATGGTTTTTACAACCTTGGGCATCAAGTTTAAGCTTGTAAAGCAATCCTTGTGCATTAAAACCCAGTTTTGGTGTAATGTGTAATTTACCCAAAACCTAGGGTTAATATGCAAATTACCACTTCAATAAGGTCCTGAATGTTTCTTGTCATAATATATAGCAAATAAAATGAGAGGGACTTCTCATTTTAATTAAGATGGAGGAGAGAGAATCTTGATATTAAAATAATCAAGATTTAATCCTAAGTGAAACCCTAATCCAATTTAGGGCAAAAAATGATTGTATTAATTAAAGAGCCTTCAACAAAAATTAAAATGGTTGGATTCAGATGTGTGTGGATAAGACTAAATCATTGCAAAGGAACGAGCATATCCTAAGGAGGTGAAATTCTACTCACCATTATTATAAGAAAAAGAATTTCCACTCAAATAAGGATATTCTTATTATAAGAGTAAAGGTGCTTAATTTATTTTCCCTTAATTCATGGATAATGGAAGGGATTTCGGTGGGGATAGAGATGCCCTTTCATTCAAGAAACCAAGGGGGAAGTGGTGGCAACAATGTTGGAATTAAAAGACTTTTATAAAGTATCTTCTCTCTCCTCAATTTTCTTATAAAAGTACCTTTTCCAAGCCAAATGAAAGGCTTTTACGACCCCAATTCTTCTCCTTGCTTGCAAAACCGATCAAGAAGTCTAAGGACAGCAGGGATCACGTCCCCAACCTGTTGGTAAGCCTTTGATCTTCGTTCTTCATGATTTTAAGGTAAAAATCATAAAACAATGTGTAATTCCTTCATTTCTTCACTCAATCTTCAATTCTAGCCGACCATTTCACTCCAAATCTTGAAGTTGAGCCTTGGAATAGTTGTAGAAGCTTCATCCACCATTAGAGCCGTGTATCTTGGAGCTTGGAGATCAGATTTGAGGCGGGTTTTATAACTTGAACCCTTTTACATTGTTATTCAACCATTAATCTTGTAATTTCAATGATTCCTTCATTATCTTGATTAATTGCTGGTTGAAATTGATTAATTCATGAAATCAGAAGTTGTTAGAACTTCAGGGATGAAGATTAATTATTATTACATCATCATAAGCACACACCTCCCCAAATATCTTGGGCAAACGGTTTGGAAGTTGGGACCAAACGGTTTCACCAAACCGTTTGGTGACCAAACGGTTTGCAAACCGTTTAGGAGAAAACGGTTTCAAAACCGTTTGATATGGTTGACCAATGGTTGACCATTTTAGATTACTGTTACTAATTATGTTGGTTGATAACTCACCAAATTTTATGGGTTAACTCCCAAGGAATCGCGAGTTAAAGGCTAATAAATTAGGTAAACCTAATTGGATTAAGTGCTGATTTTTCAGCTTGATTAGTTTAACTTTTTGGGCAAACGGTTTCAAAACCGTTTGAGATGGTTGACCAAGGGTTGACAGTTTGATATTACTGTTCCTAATTATGTTGGTTTATAACTCACCAAATTTGAGGGTTTAATTCCCAAAGAATCATGCGTTGAAGGCTAATCAATTAGGCAAACCTAATTGGATTAAGTACTGATTTTTCAGCTTGATTAACTTGACCTTTTTGGGAAAATGGTTTCAAAACCGTTTGAGAGAGTTGACCAAGGGTTGACCGTTTTAGAATCCTGATACTAATTATGTTTTTTAATGACTCACCAAATTTTAGGGTTTAATTCCCAAGGAATCATGAGTTGAAGGCTAATCAATTAGGCAAGCCCTAATTGGAATTAGTACTGAAATTCCAATGAGTTGATTTGAGATTTTGGGCTGATTAGCCCAAACGGTTTCAAAACCGTTTGGGAATCACCCAAATGGTCTCAAAACCGTTTGGGGGTCACCCAAGACCGTTTGGAGGTCTAGGGTCAAGTATGTATATGTGTTTGAAGATCCAAAGATGTGGTATGAACCCTAATCAATTAAGTGCTGATTTTTCAAGTGATTGAGATGATGTTTTGGGTCGATTAGCCCAAACGGTTTCAAAACCGTTTGGGGATCACCCAAACGGTCTCAGGGTTAAGTATAGTTGACCATTTGAAGGTCCAAAGGTACCAAATCATATTGCAATTAAGTGTTTATTTGTTGATCAACTCGATAGATCAATCCTTGATGGAATTTCACTAGAATCCAAAGGTTGGATGAGCCAAACGGTTTCAAAACCATTTGGAGATCATCCAAACGGTCTCAAGACCATTTGGTGGTCACCCAAGACCATTTGGAGGTCTAGGGTTGAGTATGGTTAGGTGTATGAAGGTCTAAAGGTACCAAGTTGATTGGCAATAAATTGCTGATTTGGTGATCAATCCAATGATCCAAACCTTAATTGGTTGACTTGGATTTTGATGATATGATGGGAAAACGGTCTCAGGACCGTTTGGAGGTCATCCAAACGACCTCAATACCATTTGGGGTCAGGTCATACCCAATTTGGATGATGGTTCTATGGTTTCAAAGTAACTAGTCTTACATTGATTAGTATTGAAGGATCATCGATTCCAAACCCTAATTCAATTGAATCAAACCCTAATTGAAGACCAATTGAGGGTTAATTAAGGTTCAAATCAGTTGAAGGCTGACCTATTTAACTCAATTGAAGTATGAGTATAGGTCCAATTGATGATTGGTTCCATGAATTCAATGATTGAAGGAATCAACATTGAAAACCCTAATTCAATTGGATACCTTAGGTAATGGAGGTCCAATGTGATTGAATGTTTGAGAATTAAGATGATGAATGTTCTATTGATCCAATAAAGATTAGTAATGATAATCAATAAATGTACAAAGGTTAAAACCCTAGCAGTACCTAAGTGATTAGTATCAATTAAGGGATGAATTCTTAATTGCTTATAGGATCAATAACTTGATGCACTAGGATAATCATAGTTGTATGTACTTGATTGAACGGTTGATGTGACCTAATCAAGTTTAAAGGATGAAAGATTAGAATTCATATATAAATATGAGTCATGTAGTGATCTTATGTAGCACGACTGTGCAAGGTAGCACGGCCGTGGTATCTTCCCTTTGCACGACCGTGCAAGGTAGCACGGCCGTGGTGGCTTCCCCTCGCACGACCGTTCTTGGTGGCACATTCGTGGTGATCTAAGCTTGACTTGAAACTGATTTGTAAGTGTTGTTAGTTCCTAACTTAAGGATAAATCCTTAATATTGGCAATGGTTGTATTTTCTAAGTAAATGAAGAATGACCAATACATTACATGATAAATGTGATGATCTGGAGCATAAAGTATTAGGATGGGGAATACCCTAATACAAACTAAGTGTATGAACTCAAGTAAGATAAAGGTGTTAGGGAAGTGATACATCATGATATGATAGATACCACATCAAACACCCCAATACCGGTATACCTTGATGTGTTATAAGTTCAATATAATTGAATGAATGATATGTGAGATGTGTCATGTCAATGGTTACATTGAGATGTAATGCACCCTATTGAATGTAGGCTAGCATGCCTTATGAAAAGGTTAGTTCAAACCTATAAACTATGATGTGATCATATTCTGGTAAAGATGAGAGAGAAACTCATGTTGTGTGTTGATAATTCATTTAATGATGAATGATGAGAATAAAGAGTATGATTGAATACTTATGATTATTCATATTGATTCCTTGCTATGTGAACCCTGATACAGAGTAATGCTATGTGAAACTTTAATACAAGTCAATGTTATGTGATCCCTAATACAAGGTAATGCTATGTGAAATCCTATGACAAGTTAATGCTATGTGAACCCTAATACAGGGTGTTACTATGTGAAATTCTAACACAGTGTAATCCTATGTGAATCTCAAATACAGACTAATGGGTTATGAATGTAATAAGATAACCCTTGTATTGTATGATACTGATATGTAATTGTATCATGATTACTAATCATGCAGATATGATGAAAAGATGAGCATAGCCAGGTATGAGCTATGATGCTTTGTTATTGAGAATGTTTTATAGGCTTTATATGCCTTCATATGCTTTGTGTAGTAAGAATCATTGAACTTAGTGTATTATATGCAATACCTTATGTAGCAAGAATCATGATGTCCTTGGTCAGATGATATGAAAGTATTAAGTTACCTAATAAGTGGTAACAACTGTTCTATGATGAGATAAAGGGTTCAAATACTCTAATTCTATAATTATGATGATGAACCTGTTAAGAGGTGGAAATGTACTTGATGAGTTGAGGGATTAAGATCCCAATACTTTGTGAGAAAAGTATGGCTACATGCCATGACTCCACTATGACAATACCCGGTATTAGATATATGATCTAAGCCTGAAGAGAGTTAATGTCGTGGTGATGATTCTATAGTGAATAAATGTTATACATGTTCTTCATATTCCTTAAAGGATAAGTGACATGTTGTTCATTCAAGTTATAGCTGTAATGTTCTTAGATAAGAATAATATTCTAATCAGTTAGACATTGAATTAGCTACTGTCCATTAATTATGAATCCTATGTGCACAATTATCTTCTTAAGCTGCAATAATAATGTTTCTAGTGGAGAGTTATATCTCTCGCTGGGGCAATTTACAATTGTCTCACCCCCGTGGGAACTACATTTTTAGGTGGACATGGATGAAGAGGCAAGAATCCTTCAGTAGGTGAAGGATACCAACAACAGCAGCAGGGACAGCAGTGAAGTCTCAGGTGGAGACATTGGTTGTTATACCTAGTATAGATGTAAATAGAGTCCTATGTGTCGTCTTTGTACTCTCAGGTCCTCAGAGTAGTAGTTAGTGCTTTCGAGATTTTGGCTTAGTGCCTCGAGATTTTATATTGCCTGTGTTTAGCTTGACAGGATAGCTAATGCTTGTAATTCTCAAAAGGAGATGATACAGAATATGTACCTGTGAACAAGAATGTAATTATGTTACTTTGGTTCTATGTGAGAAAGTTTTCCTTCAATGGATCTTTTGATAAAAAGGTTTTAATTTTTAGTGATTTTTGGTAATCCTCTGCTTAGTGAACGCTTCCGTATTAGTTAATCTTGTTTTTGCGAGACAGACGTCACAGTTGCCTTCACTTCAAGTGGGAAGGTTGGAAGTTGTATGATGATCTTAGCCTAAAACTTGCATGGAATGAACTTCTTACTGGCATGGATATGATTTTCTTCATCACAGTTGTTGATCCATTCCTTACCAATATCTAGGAGAATGGTAGTGAGGTTGATGTCGTCAAGGGGGTTCTCCTCTCAAAACATGCTAAAGGAGCATTTGTAATGGTTGTTAGTGAAATAGTACTTCATAAAGCTGGCAAAGAACTCAATGGTGAGCTTGTTGAAGACTGGTCACACTTTGAAGGGGAAGAGAGATACAAGATGGAGGAATAGTAGGGCCTCCACTACCTCCTAAATGCCAAAGGCCTTGATTGTGACTAGGCACATCCATCAAGGAAGTTGCACTCTAAGGGCCTCCATGGCCTTGTTCCTCTATTGCTACACCTTCATTACTAAAGCCTTGTACTTTCTAGGAAGAGGGGTGATTTAGGCTATATAGGTAGGTGGGTAGGTTCGTAGAATGTCATCTGATGGTGAAGGTTTCCTAGGTGGAGAAGAAGCAGCATATGCATGAAGAATGATGTCCCTGTATTGAGCATTGATGTCATGGATGAGTTTCTCAATAGTCATTGTATCGACAGCCAAATCCTCCTCAATGTAGGACTCATCACCCTCCATCATGTCTGGCACATTTAGATCATCTTCATCATGCCTCTCCATGAAGTGAAGGTTACTTGTGGGAGTGTGGCATTTCGATTGTAATATGTACAATGCTGGAGATTCTTGATTCACTTTACGCTTTGCCTTTATTCTTCTTAGAGGTGAAAGGAATTAATTTATGCATAAACTAGGCTTGGGCCTCCTGATGATTGGTCTGACCCACTTCCCCTAGTGTGTGACATCATAGGTAGATGTTGAGGTAACAGTAGACCAATTAGATTTGTGAGTTGAGTTGCCTAGAATTTATTTCTATGCATTAGATGTAGCCTAGTATGATGACTCATTGAGTGAAACCCAAATTCATAGATTGGTCATTATATCCTCTTAGTGAAAGCCCCAATAGAGCCTTAGTGAAACCCAAATTCATATACTGGTCATTATATCCTCTTAACATCATATTAAATGAGGTTACATCAAGTGAACATGATATTAACATGAGATCTAGGGTTTTCATATATGTTCACATCACTAACATATTATTAAACCTAGTTTCAACTAGAAGCATAAGTAGGTATATCAATGCAACCCTAACTCTATGATTATATATATTATTTCATCACTAGTATTATGGATCAGATTACACAAACCAAGCTCATCATATTATATCCCAATATATCAACATTGTAGTCATTAACATTAGTGTTCATAGTCATATCTTAAGGTAATATTTTAATCTGGAAAATATAATATAAATGCCTCATCTTCCTAAGCTAGATTGATTACATCAGATTAAAACACATATTAATCCTACTTAATTAAAATTACCATTAACTTATCAAATCTAAGAATTTCCATATTACTTTATCATATTCATAAGCATCAAAAGGTAGTTTTGAAGAATAAGACTAATTAGGCTCTAAATATATTTTATTTGTGATCCACTCATTTTTCTGAGAAATTTCATATATAGGTTCACCATGACCAATGCTACCAATAATTAACTACATTAAATGAAAATTAAACCTTAGTTAACTAATGATAGAGTGCCATGTAAGTATAGCGTAGGGGATAATCCTACATGGCATGTTTACTAGAAAGAAGGTCTATAGACCTTTATGCCCTTTTGGTGTGACTTTGGTTAGTTCATGCATTGCGGGCACATAGGTCATTATAGAATCGGGCTTCTTCTTCCTCCCGTGGTCAGTGCAAGCAACATGGCTTGGGGTCAACCAAGAGGTTGACTCTAGGTTCTGTATGTTGTGGGCCTTAGTGAAAGTGTACCTATCTTTGAAAGGTCCCAATGAGCTTGCTTAGTCACAGAGCTGGATTGGAGGTGGTCAGAGATATCTGCTCAGGGATTAGGTGACCAACATGTATATAGGAAACAAGGGAAGTAGAGTACCTTAATTTTCCATGCTCCAATGGTTGAAGAAAACTCCTAGGAGCCCCATGGTAGGTTTGCATCAAGTACATGCCTCACAGTGGTCAGGTTCTTGAATTTTAGTGAGAAACCTGGACGAGAAAGGCCTGATGACTGAGGACTAGTTATGAGGGATCAACACTCCCTTTTGAGGGCTGGGATCCATTACTAACATCTCCGTGAAGCTCCATGCATATGGAATTGAAGTGGGATTCCTTGTATCCCCTTGTCAAGATGAAACTCACCATATATATGGGTGGTTTAAGGTCAAGGGATTGTAGGTGGTGCATACAGAAATTCAGAGTGGGGTAGGGTTCTATAGGTCATGGTGGAGTTCTATGACCTTTTATATAGGAAAGGAGCCTATAGGATATGGCATAAAGGATCATCCCTAAAACCTAGGAATTGAAGGTTTTTAAGTGTTATCTCTACAAGATATGATAACAATCACAACCTGGGTTGGTTGATATTGCCTCAATCTCCTTAGTATGTTGGGACCGGTTTCATGGGAAATTGTCGTGTGTGAAGAGAGAACTGGGTCAGGGATAAGTGCTCAGTGTCCAGCTCTTGTGGGGGTTTCGGTTGTAGATGATTGCCTTATAGTTGTTCGATCATTTAGTCACAACCCAGATTAAATCCTACATGTCATGTCACACCCCTAAGGTTATGGGTTAATTCATACCTTAGGTGATGTATTCAATAAATCTGATATCAAATGAGCATTATCCTCCCTTTATTAAAATGTAACCAGATTTCCTAAAATCCTATAGGTCAATAGGATTACTGATGTAGCCCAAATTTTAGGAGAACCTCCAATTAATCATTGCCTACGTTTGGGTTCAAAAAGGAGTACGTTAAATGCCTTTTTCCTTCTCTTTAAGTATTTCACTAATTTAATTACTTAGGTCATAGATATTCATAAAAATGGTTCAATTCTTGGATTTATCTCCATTTACTCATAATTTCGTAGTATACCAAGTATTAGGTCATATTTCTTTCGTTTGATATATGAATACTTGGAATCCAAGTAAAAAGTAGATTTTGTGATTTAATTGTCTGAGTCGTTTATTTTCTTATAATGTTCTATAAACTTGCTAATTATCTCATTATGAGTGTCTCAATAACTTACAAATATTAAAGAAATCATATATATGCATGAAATTCCCATTCCTTTATCAAATGTAACCATGGGCCTATTTGTTACACAAATAGCCCAATCAGGCTTTGCATTGGATTCTAAGGCACATGTCTCATAGCTAGGCCTTCCAAAAGATCTAATCACTTTACTATTATAGATTAAGACTTGGACTAAGAATAATATATCGATCCAAATTTATCAAATGTGGGGATGTTACATCCACCTCTCCTTAAATCGAATGTTTTCCCCAAAAATCAAACCAGACAAGGTTGAGGTGAATGGTAACTTATATTAGCTTCAACACTAGGTTTAGCAACCTTTGCTGGAAATGCTTTATATAGGAAAATTCCTCATATTACTAAGGTTGGAACTTGAATTTAATCATGGGGTATTTCCACATCCTAAATTATAGCATGATACTATCACTTGTTGGTTACATTTTCACTTCATTATTCATTTCCACTTGGTGATTACACATTTTGACCTAGGCTATCAAACTATTATTAATCCATTTTTGTATAAGAGTGAGGTAATACCACAAAACCCTATATTATGTTATGAAATTCAGGTTAGGGTATCCATCTTCACAAGTCACTTTTGTGTATCATATGTGACTACCCAATCTCTACCTCCATATTAAACTGAAATAAGCATTTGGCTACAGTCCAAATACAAATTTCACCCCATTCCATGTGTAGAGATAATCACCCACACATCATCTTAATTTTTTGAATTTTTATGTTGAGTCACTCTCAAGAATGAATTTTAACCATGAATACATTCAAATTCCATAAATGAGTTCCTTAAATGACTTGGAATCAAGGATAGTGCTTTTATCACCCTTGAGTTTGTACACAACTCCCTTTATTTCTATTTCAACCATCAGTACATATGTTCTTGTATTCCTTATGTTCACATCTCATTATCCTGACACATTCCCTTAAGGTCTCTAATGGTATAGGTACCTTTTGAGTGATCTTTCTCTGGCCCCAAGGGCCTTATGTACATGCATGACCCATGTGGCCCTATGTAGTTTTGGAGTTCCATTTCCATTTGACCCCTTGGTCCTTAGGTGCACGTGGAATGGCAAGCTCTAGACCCCTTTGGCCTTATCTACACATGTATCGCAATCTCTCCTAGCCCTATGGGCCTTATGCACTAGCATATGATCAACTCTTGACCTCTTAGGTCTTATGTACTATAACAACCTCACTTTTTAGCAACCTCCAATTAAGGAAGGCCTTAAAGTTGAGAATCATTACCTAAATTTCTGAAGGACTCAGATTCAGAAAATAACACTAGACATTAAATAATTTCCATTAGAGTCATGCTTCAAAATCCTAATTACTATATCCAACATATCCCTTCATGGTGATCACTTAGATCCTATTAGTTTCATCAACAACATTGCAAGTTCGGATCTTTAACCCTAATCCTTCATATTCATTGTTATTCTCATTAAAATATCTAATAATTCATGTATGTGATTGTCCACTTTAGAAACTCCTATTACTCAACATTATGGTCATGAACATATTAAAGGACCATTATATTCCACTGTGTTAGATTACATCTCACATAATCATATTTAACATGTTTTACAACATATTCATCAAAGTATGGTTTTCATGCTTTAATCACTACTTAATTGTGTGTAGCACTACTTTTGGAATCGGAAGCATAATTATGTTCTAAAACTAATTTATTTATATTCCCCTTGTTCTCCCTATTAATTTGATATATAGGCTGGCTATATTTCGATAAACCTAGCATTTTATATGAATTAATAAAAAATCATGTATAACTTAATTATTGGCCATGTGGTGTGATATCAATGGTTAGCGCCAGCGCCACCTGGATAAGTAGGGGTGTGGTTTAATATGTTGTTCAGGGATCTAGTTTTTTCCTAGACCGACCATTAACTGGTTCACTTGATTGAACCACCGGGCTTCTTTCCTACTCCCGCAAGACGTCTTGTGTCATCATCTTCGCACAAGGGCATCTCCCTCTGTGACACTATAGACGGTGTCATCCTTGGAGCCCAGTCATCCAAGGCATCACACAAATAGGCTCTCCATTCCTCTTCTGCATGGCTAAGCTAGGATCTTGTTGGCTCCACACTCCCAACCTTCACCTTCCTTCTTTGAACCTCCCTTGTGTACTTGTCACATGATGGCTGAGCCAGTTGTGAGGTGATCGTGTCATGGCACTGCCACAATGAAGCACTGGTATTGAAGTTTCCTTGATGCTAGGGAGTAGGGTAAAGTGGAGAAGATGTAACCAAGAATTAGAGGGGCATCAAAGGAAGTCTTGAAGAAGGATGCAGTCAATGATAAGGACAAAATTCCAAGGTCTGGTTAGCATTGTTTCCACAACCAACCTCCTTCATTCGAACCCATGGCCGAGGAGGGTTCTTCAAGAACCCTAGAATGATAAGGAGGGGCATGCATCAAGGATGAGGGTGAGGTACATATATCCTTCTAGTCATTATGGTTATTCCATCTTTCTGTAGAACTAGAGGAGACTAGGGTTATGAGGAGGAGGATAAGGAGGGAGAGATGAGGGGAGGTTCAGGTCTCCTTTCCTCTTGACGTATAAGTCAGTGTTGGTCTCATGTGAAAGTTAGTTTTCCTTACCTTATAACCACATGTGAGAGGATACTAATATATCATAATCTTTTAAGGAATATGATTAATTACATTAGCCTTAAGTCACGGCTAGATCCTCCTAATATGAAAACCACCAAGTAATATTAAGGGAGGGACAAGATATGCTTTTCTTCCTAATCTATATCGAAGGATCGTCTCTGAACTTTAAGGATATTATTTTCCTTCCTATTGATTATTACCCACTATTGCAGCCAAGTAAACCAATAAATACCTTCTTCATCTTATATTTGAATCTTGGGATTTATTAGAATAAGTTTCTTGTATAAAACTTGCCTATTAAGGAAAACAATTACCATTACCTCATGGAACATCCTTTTTACCCCAATTTCTAGAATTATCTTCCCTTTAATTATTATTTTCAAGTATACCAAAAATCATATTGAAATATTCTTGTTTGATGCCTCAAACATGGTGTTTATAATCTTGGCTAGATGATTACTCTTTTAATAATCTAAAACACCATATATTTTATTCTCTTTTGGAAACTTGTCCAATATTTCATATTTCTATTTTTCAACAATTCATAAAGCCATTCCTATTTCTTTATGCAAAAAATCTCTTATTTATTTAACTTGTGATCCAAGGACCTATTTGCAAATCAAATAGTCTCATGGGCCTTTATATGTACCATGGGTTGCACCCATTCCACCAAGGTGACTTTATTATACCATCAATAATTCCATTAGGGAACTTACTTATTAATGCATGCCTTTATTTATGTAATTCAATTTCACCAAAATTTAGGATAATAGATTCACCCTTCCTTAAAAGGAATTTTGTCCCCAAAATTCAAACCTAATAAGATTAAGGTGAATGATAATCATCTAAATTTCATAACTTAGGGTTAGCAACCCTACTTAAATACATTTCGCATCTTATTTTGATATGCAAATTCCTCACATCATTATTAGGATTGGTACTTGAACTCAATTCAAGGTACATCCACATCCTTTAATTCGTGATTACAATGTTATTTGTTATTTCAATTTCACTTGGTGATTACCTACCTATCTAGGTGTCCCACCTATTACTCTTTTATTTCTACGTAAGAGTGAGGTAATTCCTCAAACCCTAGATCATGTCATTAAGTTCAACTTGAAGTATTCATTCTCAGTGTCAATTTTAAGCATAACATGCGTCACCCAATCTCTCTCCCTTATAATAAGATGAAATAAGTGTTTGACTACAGCCCACAAACAAATTTCATCCCATTCCAAGATCAGATATGGTGTACACTCACTTTATCCTAAAATTTCATAGTTTAGGTTGAATCATTCTCAACATGACTTAAAACCATACCAACTTTTTATTCCACAACTTTCTTTTTATTTCATGAAGTCAAGTGTCTTTTTTACTCTTGAGTTTATGTGCAACTCCTCTTAAGATTCCATTATTACATGACTTCTTATATCTCTTATATGTGCACCTTATGTATTATGAGCCTTAGTCATTTCTTTGAGGTCTCTAGGGGTATAGGTACTTTTGGAGTGATCTCATCCTTATGCATATAGGGAGTGCCTCTCACATTTACCCCTTGGGCCTCATCAACTCATAAAGGTGGCCAATGTCATGAGTCATGGGCATCGAGCAAACATAGTTGTTACCTCCTGACCATATGGTCTTGTGCATTCAAGGAACAATTAACTCCTAATCTCATCAGTCCTATGTACCTTTAATACTCCCTTCTTGACCTTAGGATTAACTTAAGGCTTTATCCTTCCCAAGGATTTATCGAGGGCACTATTTTCATATGTAATTCTTTAAATTGGATTTCCTCCATCTCTTACGGTGCTCATTATTCACTTTATGTCCCCTCGTTGGGCTCGTGGTGACTTTTTCTTTCGAGATTGGTCTCATACGGTCAACCACTTACATAGGACTTTTCCTCATGTTCCTCAGAGATGGCATACTTGGGTTCAAAAAATCATACTCATCCATATGTGCTTTTTTTGTTGCACAATATATGTGCTTTCATATTTTATATCCTTAATTCTTCATAATTTATGTGACATTCAAGGTTACCTCAATCTTTAAACTTATTTATCATCTCATCCTTCTAGGGAAGGTCCTAACCTAGGGTGCCATCTTGGCTCATAGGAGGAGGTTAGGCTCTCTAGCCACAACCTGACCCCAAGGTCTAGGGTTTTGACTCTCCCATAGGTCCTTTTTCCCACTATTGGGTTGACCCATCCTAGGTTAGGACACCAGCCCTAAATTTTGAATTTTTCATGTTTCATTTTATATTATAATTTCTTAACCCATGCTCAATATTTGTGGTATACTCTCTCGCTAGGAGTATTTCAATGATCTAGCCACTCTTTGGTGGTGATCTCCATCCATACCCAATCACTAGGGGTGTTCACACCATCATAATCACTTGTTGGGAGTATTTGAATGATGTACCCATTTTCTTGGGGTAACCTCCAATCATACCCACTAGTTTGGGGTGTCCATAATATCATACTCATTCTCTGGAGGTAATTGCAATCTCATACCCACTCCCTGGGGGTAGTTTCAATTGCATACCCACTCATTGATGGTATATTCAATAACATACCCACTCTCTTGTGGTAGTCTCAATAGTGAACCAACTCATTGGGGGTAGCATACTCACTCATTGGGGGTAGCATACTCACTCATTAGGGGTTTCTTTTATTCATTCATTCCTCCAGAGATAGTATTAAGGTGATGAGCTAGTTGTATTCATATTTCATGTTCATGTAGAACTATTGGTTACTAATGTTTCTCATGTATATTTAAATCCTTTCACATGAATCATGCATGAACTTATCCATATACATGCATGGGAGACTGGGTCGCCTAAACTCGTTTATATTTCCTCTTTTCTCTCACCCTACTTAGGATTCATATGGGTAGGATTTCCATTTTACCCATTATACTCCCTTTCCAGAGATTAGGGTTTTAGGTTAGGGTTAGAGACTACATCCTTCCTCTTAGGTTTCTATGTGCCTTGACCCATTAGGGTTTTTCCCAGACCAAACCTAGTTCCATTTAGGATTACCCTCAAAGATCCTTAAAACATTTTCTCTTTACTTTATCATCATTTCCACATTACATGTTCTTTATTTTTTCTGCATCATATAACATTAATTGGAGGAGGATGCCTTAATCCTACTTTTCCTCACAAACCCTAACTTAAGATGAGGAGGGAAGTTATTTTTAGGGTTTATTAAGTAAGAAGATGAGAAGTGGCCGAATCAAGATGAGAAGAAAACCTAAAGGTATTTTACTTTGGGAAAAATCTTCTGACTTTGACCAAGTAGGATACATAGGTCTAGGATTCCTCATAAGTCGACTAGCAGTGTTGAGGAAACTTCTGCCAACCCCCTGGGTCGTGGTACTTTCTAGACATCATTGTCTTTAGAAAGCACCCTGATAATTTCCTCATATTTCCATAAATTACTTGAAATTATAAACTGTTAAATATAATTTTGAAAATTTTGGGGATCTGATACCAAATATAACGACCTCACTTTTTAGCAACCCCAATTAAGGAAGTCCTTAAAGTTGAGAGTCATTACTTAAAATTTCCCAAGGATCCATATTTAGCAAATAACACAAAATAGTAAACAATTTCCATTAATTCAAATATATTATTTACAAGATGTTCCTCTAGAACTTACACAACATTTCTATCATCAAAATTGTACATATGAGAACTATATGAGAAGAAGTGTCTATCTAATCCTCCTTTTAGTGTAACTTTAATATCTTCTAGTAATTTCATCTATCCATCATATGTTGATATCATCTTATCTAGCATGTACCTAAAACATCGGCAAACCAAAAGCATAGACCAGCATATTGATATATATTGTGTACGTGAGGTGCATGAAAAAGTGTGCAAGTACATAACAATGTATATTCCATAAATTACTTGCAAATAAGAACTGGTATTTTCTTCACATGTTCTTTCTTTAAGTAATACTCATAGGTGCATTATAATTGAATAGAATATAAATAAACATCCAATAGTTTAGTGGTTCAATCTTTGAGAAACACTTGGAAAACACTGGAAAACTAATGTGGGTAGTCATAAGCATAACTGCATCCCTTTTCAAGAAACATGCATATTATCGAATCATACTTTAAGCATATCATCCAATCAAGTAAGCAAAAAGGGATCCAATCATTTAATCTGCATGTATGTAAATCCTAAAGTGTCACCACCACATTACTCAAATTGAACCCTACTTGGGTCCTAATCTAGGGTTTAGGTTTCCTTGTTATCAATTATTATTAGAGTCATGGTTTGAAATCCTAATTACTATATACAACATATCCCTTCATGGTAATCACTTAGATCTGATTAGTTTCATTAACACCATAGCACGTTAGGATCTTTAACCCTAATCATTCGTATGCATGGTTGATCACATTAAAATTCTTAATCATTCGTGTATGTGATTGTCCACTTTACAAACCCCTATTACTCAACATCATGGCCATGAACATATTAAAGAACCATTATATTCCACTTTGTCAGATTACATCCCAAAGAATCATATTTAACATGTTTAAGAAGTATTCATCAAACTAGGGTTTCATGCTTTAATCACTACTTAATCATGAATAACACTACTTTTGGAATTTGGAGCATAATTAGGTTCTAAAACTAGTAAGATTCCCCTCGTTCTCTCGATTAATTTTATATATAGATTATTTATATTTGGATAATCCTAGCATTTTCTATGAATCAATAAAAAACTATGTATACCTTAATTATTGGCCACATGGCGCCATATCGTTGGTTGGCACCAATGCCACCTAGATAACTAGGGGTGTGGTTCAATCTGTGGTTTGGGGATTGGGTTTTTATCCTGGACAGGCCATTAACTGGTTCACTTGATTGAACCATCGCCTTTTTTTCATGTGCCCATGAGACGTCTCGTGTCGACATCTTTGCAAAAGGGCATCTCCCTCCGCACAGGCGTTGATGTCATAGCCAGTGCCATCCCTAGAACCTAGTGATCCAAGGTGCCATACAAACAGGCTCTCCTCTTTGCCAACACATAGCTGACCTAGGAATCCCTTCAGCTCCACACTCCCAACCTTCACCTTCCTTCTTTGCACTTCCCTTGTGTACTTGTCTCTTAATGGTCTGAGCCACTCACAAGATGACCATGTCATGGCACTATCACCACAATGGACTGGTGGTGAAGTTCCTTTGATGTTGGGTGGCAAGAGAAAGTGAAGAAGAGGTAACCATGAATCAAAGGGGCGTCGAGAGGAAGCCTTGAAGAAGGATAGATGTGATGATAAGGACAGAGTTCCAAGGTTTGGTCAATGTTGTTACCAAACCAACCTCCTTCATTTGAATCCATGGCTGAGGAAGGTTCTTCAAGAACCCTAGACCAAGGAGGAGGGGCACACATCTAGGATGAGGGGGTAGATATGTATATCCCTCCATTCAGCAGGGTTATTCCTTCCTTTTATTAAACTAGAGGAGACTAGGGTTATGAGAAGGAGGATAGCGAGTAAGAGATGGGAAAAGGTTATGGTCTACTTTCCTCTTGACGTATAAGTTGGTGTTGGTCTCATGGGAAAGTGAGTTTCCCTTCCCATATAACCACAGGTAAGGGAGATACTAGTATACCATAATCTTTTAAAGAAGGTGACTAATTATATTAGCCTTAAGTCACGGCTAGACCATCCTAATATGAAAACCACCAAGTAATATTAAGAGAGGGACAAGATATTCTTTTCTTCCTAATCTATATCAAAGGATCAACTTTGAACTTTAAGGATATTACTTTCCTTCCTATAGATTATTACCCATTGTTGCAATCAAGGAAACCAATAGATACCTTCTTCATCTTATATTTGATTCTTGGGATTTATTGGAATAAGTTTCTTATATAGAACTTTCCTCTTAAGTAAAATAATTACCATTACATCATGGAACATCCTATTTTATCCCAATTTCTAGAAATTTTTCCCTTTCATTATTATTTTCAATTATACTAAAAATCACTGAAGTATTCTTATTTGATGCTTCAATCATGTTGTTGCCAATCTTGGCAAGATGATTACTCTTTTAATTATTTAAAACACCATATATTTTATTTTATTTTGGAAACTTGTCCAATATTTCATATTTTGATTTTCCAACAATTCATAAATCCAATTTTTATATATTTATGCACAAAAACTCTTATTTATTTAACGTGTGCTCCAAGGACCTATCTGCAAATAAAATAGTCTCGTGGACCTTAATATGGACCATGGGTTGCACCCATGCCACCAAGATGACTTTATTATTCCATCCATAATTCCATTAAGGTACTTATCAATTCATGCCCTTATTTATATAATAAAATTTTACTAAAATTGATGATGTTACATGTACCTTAACTAATACCTACTTGACCTAGAGTTGACTTAGGGTTCTACTCTTTCTAGGGTTTATTGAGATGTTATCATTGTATTTATTTTCTTCACTATTTTTCTATGTCCCATGACTCATCCTTCCCTGGGGGAGTCAATGACTTAGATTTCCTTCCCAATATTTTATTTCAATGTGTGAACTTCTCACATTTTATTTGATATTCTCAAACCAAAGCTTTCATTCTTATATATTTATGCATCTAGGGCATTAATTCGAATGCACATCCTTATGTTCTAGACTTGGTAGATGTAGGGCTTGTATACCTTAGATGCATAATTTTCTTCAATGTAAAGTACTTGTTGTCACATATTTACCCTAGGATTTCTCTAACTAAGGTTTCATATTTACATACATTATATTTCCCATTTCATGACTTATTCTGATTAGGTAGGGGTAGATTCTTCCATGCCTTATGCCCATACCATCCTATCACATTCCATCCCTTTAGGGTTAGGTCCTTAAACAATGTATAAAGTTTCCTTAATTCTTAAGGTTGATATTTGTCAACTCATCTTCTTGGGAAGGTCCTCACCCAGGGTGTCTTCATGACCTCCTAGAGAATCTTAGTCTTTCTAGCCACAACCTGACCCCATGGGTTTAGGTTATGCCTCTCCCATAGGTCTTTTGTCAATCTTGGGTTGGCCCACCCCAAGTCAGGACACCAACCCTAAAACTGAATTGAGGGGCCTATGTTATCATTATGTCATTAGTAATTTCATATGTCTCATTTATATTCAAAACCCTTTATTTTCATCATGGATGTGTTACTCCATGTACTTGCATGCACGGGAAATTGAGGTATATAATCTAGAGTATTAAACTAGCTTACTCATACCCATTTGGATTTTTTGTTTCCTTAACCTTTACTTAGGGTTTATATGGGTAGGGTTACTACTTCACCCACACAACTCCCATTACCCAAGATTAGGGTTTAGGGTTAGGGTTAGGGATTATACACTGCATCTTAGGAATATAGATATCCCTTGACCCACTAAAGTTTCCATATCCTATTGGGTTATTGAATCCCAAGTCCTTCATGAATATATCTTTCTAAGGTTTACCCTTACCAGAGGGACATAAATTATATGCCACATTTTTTATTTAATTACTTTATTATCATTGTGTGTAATTTAATTATAAGACGATGCCTTAATCCTACTTCTTCTCAAAACCTATATTAGGATGCGAAGAGAAGTTCCTTTTTAGGGTTTATTAAGCAAAGAGATGAGAAGTGGACAAAATTTAGAGATGGGGAACCTATTGGAAAGATTATTTTAGGCAAATCCTAGGTTTTGGCCCATAATTTATCACATTGTCTAAGGGGGTCCCCGTATACCAACTTAATGGTGTTGAGGATAATATTTCTAGACCGCAAAGCCGTGATCCTTTCTAGACACCACTACCCTTAGACATGCCTTAATGAATTTCCTTATATTTTAAAATATTATTTGAAATTATTTACCATTAAGTATTATTTGAGAATTTGGGCTCTGATACCAAATGAAATGACCCACACTTTTTAGAGTCTCTCAGTGAATAAAGAACCTTCAAATCGAGGATCATTGCCTAAATTTTTAGGATCATATTTAATAAATAATTTTTAATGGTAAATAATTTTTCATTTATTCGAACAAAGAATGTTTACACGATTGTATAATGGGCTCCTCCAAGGAGTTACATGGATATTTCAACATGAGAACTAATATATACAATGATAACAAATACTATCTAGGTAATCCTCCTTGACTTATCTTTAATATCTTCAAGATTTCTTGATTCTCCATGTCTCGAAGAATAGACGCATGTTAACCTAAAATGTCGACAGACAAAATGGATTAGTATATTGTTATACTATGTACATGGGGTAAGAAAGTGTGCATATAACATAACAACATATATTCTCGACCATCAAATCGATGCACATATAAATGGGTATTTTCATTAGAATTATCTAACCCATGTTTGTCAAACCACCTTGAGTGTAATCACCTTTCTCTATCCACTATTGGGCTACCTTTCTCTATCCACCATTGGTCTAAGGTCAACTACCCCTAGGTAGGTCTAACCATGGTTTCAAAATATCATTCTTCACTTTATGTTATAGTCATATTAGCACTATAACTGATAGGAATTAAATAAACATCCACATTTATCATTCATTTAGTCTTCGAGAAACATCAGAAAACTTTAGAATTTGATAATATGAGTATTCATAGGAGTATCCATGTAGCTTATTGTTGAACCATTCAGTATAATCTTTATATACTTTATGCAATCCAATCATCAAAGCAAGCAAAGGTAATCAATCAACATTATCAATAATTAAATACAATTTGAATGTTTTGATAATTTAAATTGAAATTTCAAATTTCAAAGAAATAATAAAAATATATTTAATAAAATTTATAAAAAAAATATAAATAATAAAATAACAAATATTGAGAAAATAAGAAATAAGGAACAAAAAAAATAAAATAAAGAAAATAAACAACTTTACTGTCAATTATTTATTTTTGTTAAAGTGTCACTATACATTCGTAATAGGCTAGTCAGACCTAACCTAGGGCATAGACTAGAGTTTAGGGTTATATTGGGTTTAGGTTAGTAATAAGGGTATCAAACCCTAATTCCCTCACATCATGGCTTATAAGGGTTGTAAATCCCAATCAAGCCTTAAGTGAAACCCAAATTCATAGATTGGTCATTATATCCTCATAACATCAAATTAAATAAGGTTACATTAATTGAACATGGTATTAACATGATATCTATGGTTTCCAAATAATGTTCACATCACTAACATATTATTAAACCCATTTTCAACTAGAAGCAAAAGTAGGTATATTAATGCAACCCTAACTTTGTGATTTTATATATTATTTCATCATTATTATTATGGATCAGATTACACGAACCATGATCATCATAGTATATCTCAATATATCAATATTGTATTCATTAACATTAGGGTCCATAGTCATATCTCAAGGTAACAACTTAATCTGGAAAATACAGTACGAACACCCTATCTTCTTAATCTAGATTAATTACATTAGATTAAATCACATATTAATCCTTCCTAATTAAAGTTACTATTAACTTTACAAGTCTAAGAATTTCCATAGTACTTTATAGCATTCATAAGAATCAAAAAGCAATTTTTGAACTATAAGAGTAATTAGGCTCTAAATATATTTTATTCATGATCTAATCATTTTTATAAGAAATTTCATATGTAGGTTCATCATGATCGAATCTACCAATAATTAACTAAATTTATTGCAAATTAACCTCAGTCGACCAATTGCATAGCCCCATTTGAGAATAGTGTAGTGGATATTATGTGTGGTATGTGTACTGGAACGAAGGTCTACAGACTTTTATGCCCTTTTTTCGTAACTTTGGTCAGTTTAATGGTGAGGGCACATAGGTCATTCTAGCATCGGGATTCTTCTTCCTCATGCACCATGGTCTATGCCAGCAGCATGCCCTAGAGTCCACCAAGAGGTTGACTATGGGATTTGTGTGTTGCGGGCCTCAGGGAAAGTGTACCTATTTTCAAAAGGTCCCAACGAGATTGTCGAGCCATAGGGTTGGCTGGGAGGTAGCCAGAGATATCCTCTTAGGGCTTAGGTTACCATCATGTAAGCATGGCACAAGGGAAGTAAAGTACCTTGATTTGCTCTGATCCAATGGTTGGAGAAGACTCCTAGAAGTCCCAGGATGGGTCTACACCAACTGCTCGCCTTGTGATGCTCAGTTTCTTCAATTCTAGTGAGCAACCTGGCCTAGCAAGGCCCACTAAATTGAGACTGCTTATGAGGGATCCACACTCCCTTCTGTGGGTTGGGATCCAAATGTAACAAACCACACTTTTTAGTGTCCCTCAGTGAAGAAAGGACCTTGAATTCGAGGACCATTACCAAAATTTCTAGGATCATATTTAACAAATAACAAAATAATAGCAAATAATTCCTATTTTTTCAAACATATAATGTTTACATTATTGTATAATGAGATCCTCCAAGGAGTTAATGGCTATTTCAACATGAGAACCAACATATACACTGAGAAACAATACTATCTAGTTAATCCTCCTTGACAGATTTTTAATATCTTCAAGATTTCTTAATTCTCCATGCCTTCAATTAATAGATGTAGGTTAACCTAAAATGCTAGAAACAAAAAGGATCAGTATATTGCCATAGTGTGTACATGGTTGAATACAAAAGTGTGCATATAAGATAACAACATATATTCTCAAACCTCAAATAGATGCACATATAAACAAGTATTTTCATTAAGGTAATCTAACCCATGTTTGTCGAACCACCTGGAATGTAATCACCTTTGTCTATATATAATTTGACTTAGGTGAACTACCCCTTGGAATATCTAACCCTGGGTTCATAATATCATTCATTAATTTATGTGATAGTTATATTGGCACTATAACTGAATAGTAATTAAATCAACATTCACATTTATCATTCATTTTGTCTTTGAGAAACCTTGGAAAATTTCAAAGTTCAATTGTCTAGGTATTCATAAGAATAACTATGTACCTTATTGCCTAGCCATGGAGTACAATATTCATATACTTTATGCAATCCAATCATCAAAGTAAGAAAAGGTACATCCAATCAATCAACATGATCTATAATTGAATACAACCCTAAAGTGTCACCGTTCATTCATAATAGGCTACTTGGACCTATCCTAGGTCATCAACTAGGGTTGAAGGTTATATTAGGTTTAGGTTAGGAATAAGGGTATCAAACCCTAATTTCCTCACATGGTGGCTTCTAAGGGTTATAAGACCCCAACTAAGCCTTAAATGAAACCCAAATTCATAGATTAGGCATTATATCCTCTTAACATCATATTAAATAAGGTTACATCAAGTGAACAAAACATTAACATTTGATCTAGGGTTTTCATATATGTTCACATCATTAACATATTATTAAACCCATTTTCAACTAGAAGCATAAGTAGGTATATCAATGCAACCCTAACTCTATGATTATATATATTATTTCATCATTAATATTATGGGTCAAAATTTCATCATATTATATCCCAATATATTGACATTGTATTCATTACGATTAGTGTTCATAGTCATATCTCAAGTTAACATATTAATCTGGGAAATATACTATGAAATCCTCATGTTCCTAATCTAGATTGATTACATCATATTCAATCACATTTTAATCATTCTTAATTAATGTTACATTTAACTAAACAAATCCAAGAATTTCCATATTACTTTATCATATTCATATGCATCAAAAGGTAGTTTTTGAACTATAAGACTAATTATGCTCTATATATATTTTAGTCTGATCTACTCATTTTTTTGAGCAATTTCATATATAGGTTTGTCATGATCACAACTACAAATAATTAACTACATTTATTGCAAACTAAACCTCAACTGACCAATGGTTGGGCACCATGTCAGCATAGTGGATTGGATAAACATGTGTGGCATGTTTACTGGAAAGAAGGTATAAAGACATTTATACCCTTTCATTGTGACTTTGGTCAATTCACGTAGTGTGAGCACATAGGTCATTCTAGCATCAGGCTTCTTCTTCCTCCCACATCATGGCATGTGTGAGATGCACGGCCTAGAGTCAACCAAGAGATTTCCTATGGAATATGTGTCTTGAGGGCCTCAGGGAAATTCGACCCATCTTTGAAAGGTCTCATTGAGGTTGTCGATCACAGGGTTGGCTGGGAGGAAGCTTAGATATTCTACGCAGGGCTTAGGTTACCAGCATGTAAATAGGAAATAGGGGAACTAGAGTACCTTAGTTTTCTCTGATCTAATGATTGGAGAAGACTCTTGGGAGTCCAAGGATAGGTCTATATCAATTGCACACCTCATGATGGTCAAGTTCTTCAATCCCAATGAGCAACTTGGCCTAGCAAGGCCCAGTGATAGGGGACTGCTTATGACAGATTCACACTCCCTTCTTAGTGCTGGGATCCAAATGTAATGACCCACACTTTTTAGTGGCCCTCAGTGATGAAAATACCTTAAAGTCAAGGATCAATACCTAAATTTCTAGGATCAATTTTAACATATAATAAATAATAGTAAATAATTTCCATTTATTCAAACAAATAAAGTTTACACGATTGTATAATGAGCTCATTTAAGGAATTACATGGATATTTAAACATGATAACTAACATATACAATGATAATAAATACTATCTAGCTAATCCTCCTTGACTTATCTTTAATATCTTCAAGATTTCTTGATTATTCATGATTTCAACTAATAGATGTGGGTTGACTTAAAACCTCAACAAACAAAATAGATCAATATATTGTTATACTGTGTACATGGGTTGCATACAAAAGTGTTCATATAAGATAGAAACATATATTCTCAACCATTAAATTAATGCACATATAAACAAGTGTTTTTGTTAAGATAATCTAAACCATGTTTGGCAAACCACCTTGGGTGTAATTATCTTTCTCTATCCATCATTGGACTTAGGTGAAGTACCCATTGGTAGGTCTAACCCTGGGTTTAGAATATCATTCTTTACTTTATGTGATAGTCATATTGACACTATAATTGAATAAGAATTAAATAAACATCCATACTTATCATTCATTCAGTCTTCAAGAAATCTCAAAAAACTTTGGAATTTGATAATCTGAGTATTCATAAGGATCCAATTGGTTCTTTGTAACTAAAATTCCCAGGGAACTCATTTTCCAGGAACTTAAGTTATATTCCAAAAAAATGGACTTCTGGTGATTGCTTCATTTTTTTACTTGTTTGGAAAAATAACTTCCACATGATTGGTTTGTCGTAAGACGAGTGGAAATACATAACTATAAGTAAATTAAAATTCACATCACATTTTTGCACAACAAGAACAACTTCGTATGTATCAAAATACATGTTTAATGTTTCATGTAAAAGTCCCTACCTCCTCATCATATCACATAGTCTAAAAAATGTTAATATCCTCATTCTCATATCTTGAAGGCAACTATTCTCCGTTCCTAAAAAAATTAATTCATTGCCATAGATGTAGTCTTATCGTTGAGGGTGTATGATCTTGAGAGTTTTAGATAACTTTTTTTATGTCTCCTGACCAAAATGAACATAATCGTGAATATGATGCTAACACTTAGTTGTTGATTTCCCTCAAATTTTATATCATTAACAATCTACATCCAAAATAAAATAAAATAAAATAAGTGCAAAAAAATGTTTTATGTGAACATATACAGTGAGTAGTATGCCATATTACAAACATGAACGTCTTTTGATATGAAAAATTGCATATCTACCTTTATTGTCACTATTCAATATAAAGGTGATGTACTAAATAAATGTGTGCTAAAGGGAAAAAAGTTAGAAAGCTTGATTTTTATAGTCTAGTTAGTATGTATAAGACGACATGGATATGATGGATTGCAGAATATTTGTAAAGTGTGTAACTCTTAAATAATAGATTACAAAAAATAATCAAATGAGAAGGACCGAGGAAGAATATCATATACATCATTTCGTGCAAATCTAACATTATACATAATTTCCACACTAGAAAAGTAGTTAGAATTTTGTGATTAGCATGGTTTGGAAACAATTTCTGAGTTGTTGTACATTGATGTTCATATATGTAAAGAGAAGAGAACGATCAAATAAAAAGGAAGCCTGACTGACAAATAACAACAAGGTAATATAATATTACAATTTTTGAGAGGTCGGTAGAGATATATTTCACAGTGACAACGCGATCAATTAAAAATGAAGATTGTCAGAGAAGACAACAATGAAGTACAATTAGATGCTCAGTAATGAGAAACACCACCTACGAAGTACCGCACAAATATCTTGTGTGTGCTATCATGAGAAGACGAATAGGATGGGTAAGTTGTTGTCCCTTTTTTCCCTCAAAAGTTAGGAATGAAATCCTATATATACCTAGGGAAATCCAAAAAAAATCTAAGAAATTAAGTTTTTGGGTTTATGACACGAGTTTATCGTGCATAGTAAGCAAGTAAATGTATCAAAGTAATAAGGCCTTGTGACACCTGAGTCGAACACGGGGAAGCATTTCTCTAGTAGACTACTACTAACTACAGTCAAATCAGCTAAGCTGGTTGTAAATAGTTGAATTAGGTTGAGCGAAAGAACAAAGGTAGAAATAAAATGAATTAAAGGTTGAATTAATCAGAGATGGGATGAATTCCTTAGGACAGTGGTTTCACTACGGATAACACTAATAATTGACCTCACATACACTAACATCTATTATCTCAATTCCTAGATAAGGAGCTTGTAGCCAGAATTACATACTCCCACAGTGTAATTCACTACCTAATCTAATGCCAATCCCACTTCCGCAATTATTGGTTGATTAGTTAGATGCTTTATGATTATTCTCTGGTTTCTCCTCCCGTTTACACTCCACTTTTCTCAAAGGGCATAGTACATGGGTAAACCTATTCTCTCTGACCCTCAACCTCTCTCCCAAGATGACTAAGCATCTATTAATACACTCATGGTGATCAAGCACAAGTAGAACAAATCTTTCATAGATTTATATCCAGTAGAAGAGATAAAACTGATATTAATGCATGGAAATCAATCACAGTGTATATCTCGACTACTCCTGGATCCTAAGGAACAAAGGTTTTTAGCCTTGCATGGTTTTCATCGACAAATACATGGAAGGGAAGAATAAAAACATGGGAGACATGAAGAAACTAAGGTAACCCCTGAATCTCTACCATCCCGAAGATCCCCTCCGTCGTACGTGCATTCTGCTATCTTTCGACTACAGAATTGTCCTTCGGAGCTGCCTAGATCTCCTTGATTGAAGCTTTAGATCCTCAGTTCCTCTTCTCTCTCTCCCATTGTCGTGTAATCAAAATGGTTGCCCCCTTTTATCTGGTTGTTGTCTCCCTAATTCATAGAATACATATAGGGTATGAAATAACATCCACTATTGGATTAGAGTGAAATCTACGGCAGGCCTGATCGGGCAAACTCGGTAGTACCGACTAGGTGAGATGGTAGTACCAACTAGATGAGTCAGTAGTACCGAGTTACTCAGGATTGTTTGTGCAATCCTGATCATGTCATTACTATCGATTGGACTTGATAGCACCAAGTTTTGTGGTTTTCAAGTTGTCTCTCTGACGTCAACTTGGAAGCACTAAGTTTTCCCAATTCATGTTGAGCCTTACTAATTCTAATTTGGTACCACCGACTTCAGTTGTTGATAGCATTGATTCTGGGTGAGTTTCTAGGTCCATCACTGACATCAAGTCGGTACCACCGATTGTTGCCAAGTCAGTAGCCCCGAGTCTGTGGCTCTTCCTTGCACCTGAAAATGCACAAAAACGTCATAAGCACTTGGGATGCGTAAAATATTACATAAAACCATAAAAATCATATAATTCAATGCATTTAATAGAAATAGGTCATCTATGTCACTTCATGCATAATAAAACAAATAAATGACTAATCTACATGTGAAATTAAAGAAAAATGTGCCTAAAATAATGACTAAAAACACATGCATCAGTTTATGAACAACCAACAACTAAAAGGATGTCCCATAACTTAAGTTCCCTTACATTTACACTGAATCAATTATAGCCAAAGCATAACCATGTAACTTATTGTTGAACTATGTAGTATAATCTTCGTATACTTTATGCAATTCAATCATCAAAATAAGCAAAGGTACATCCAATCAATCAACACGATATGTAATTGAATACAACTAAAAAGTGTCACCATACATTCATAATAGGCTAGTAAAACCTAACCTAGGTCTTAGAATAGAGTTTGGGGTTATGTTGAGTTTAGATTAGGAATAAGGGTATCAAATCCTGATTCCCTCACATTATGGCTTCTAAGGGCTATAAAACTCCAATCGAGCCTTAAATTAAACCCAAATTCATAGATTGGTCATTATATCCTCTTAACATTAGATTAAATATGGTTACATAAATTTAACATGATATTAACATGAGATCTAGGATTTTTACACAATGTTCACATCATTAACATATTATTAAACCCATTGTAAACTAGAAGAATAAGTATGTATATCAATGCAACCCTATATATATATATATATATATATATATAATTTCATCATTAGTATTATGGATCAGATTACACAAACCAAGATCATCATATTATATCTCAGTATATAACCATTGTATTCATTAACATTAGGGTCCATTGTCATATCTCAAGGTAACATCTTATTCTAGAAGATATACTATGATAGCCTCATATTCCTAGACTAGATTGATTACATCAAACTAAATCACATATTAATACTTCTTAGTTAAAGTTACCATTAACTCAACATATACAAGAATTTTCATATTACTTTATCAGATTCATAAGCATCAAAAGGCATTTTTTGAACTATAATACTAATTAGGCTCTAACTATATTTTATTTGTGATCCACTCATTTTTCTAAGCAGTTTCATATATAGGTTCATCATGATTAGAGATGCCAATAATTAACTACATTAATTGCAATTTAAACCTTAGCTAACTAATGGTAAAGTTCCATGTCAGCATAGAGGATTGGATAATCCCAGATGGCATGTTTCTTGAAAAGAAATTCTAAAGACCTTTATGCCCTTTTGTTGTGACTTTGATCAGTTCACGCCTTGTGGGCACATAGGTCATTCTAGTATTGAGATTCTTCTCCCTCCCACACCACGGTTTGTGCGAGCAGCATGACCTAGAGTCAACCAAGAGGTCGACTCTTAGATCTATGTGCCATGGGCCTTAGGGAAAGTGCACTTATCTTTGGAAGGTCCCAGTGATGTTTTCGAGCTATAAGGTTGGTTGGGAGGCAACTGGAGATATTTGCTCATGGATTAGGTGAGCAACATGTAAACATGAAATAAGGGAAGTAGAGTACCTTAATTTTATCTTATCCAATCTTTAGAGAAGGCTCTTGGGAGTCACACGATAGCTCTGCATCAACCACATGCCTCGCGGCAGTCGTGTGGGGAACTAGGTCAGGGATAAGCACTTTGTGTCCAACTCTTATGGGGGTTTAGGGAATGAGCTAGATCATGTGCTTAGAGTCATTCGATCATTTGATCACAGTGTATATTAGACCATGCATGTTGTGTCACACCCCTAAGGTTTCAATTTATTTGGGCTTTAGGTCATATATTCAATAAATCTGATATCAAATGAGCATTATCCTCACTTTATTAAAATGTGACCGAAATTCCTAAAATCCTATAGGTCAGTAGGAATATATAATGGAGCCCAAAATTTTAGGAGAACCTCTAATTTACCATCATCTACATTTGGGCAGGGTTTGGGCTCAAAAGGAGTACATTAAATACTTTTTTTTCCTTCTCTTCAAGTATTTCACTAATTTAGTTACTGATGTAACATATATCCATAAAAATAGTTCAACTCTTGGATTTTTTTTCCATTTACTCATAATATCGTAGTATTGTATTAGGTTATTTTTCTTTCATTTAATATCTAAATACTTGGAATCCAAGTAAATATTAGATAATTGTTTGTTTAATTATCTAATTCATTTATCCTCTTAGAATATTCTAGGATGTAAGACCCCTGACCTTGCTTTTTGGTCGAACATGCTTTCTTATCATATTTTGATGCTTAAAACCATAATCAAACCTTGTGATGTGCTTTGATATCATGTGACAAACTTATGTTTCTTGTCCAGTTTGGACATTATTTGAGCTAGTTATGTACATATGTGCTAGTGTTGGACTTTATTGCAATTTACCCACATCTAGAGTTTTCTTGCAATTTTTCACATGCATGTTGTGCCTCATATGTTTGCACATCATGTTTTGTATAGTTGAGATTTGGGGCGCTTTGTCACATATTGGTTTGATGTGGTGGAATCTCATGATGAGATTAGGGTTTTGCATGGATGTCGTAAGTTGATGGTTGACCTTGAAGGGTGTTTTTCCGATGATCACCTTGTTTTGGTAATCATTAAGCTTGTCTTTGATCTTAGTTGTTGGTCATCTATGATGTTCCCTTATGCTAGGTAGGGTCAACGGTCGATGAAGTACCCCATTCATCTTGGTCGCCAACATCACCTAAGGTTAGCGACCATTTGCTTCCCTTGATCTCGTCAGTCGCTAACATCTTGCTTTAGTGATCGTTTGGTTTTTAGGACCAAGTTGTTCTATGGTTTTTCTTAGTGGGGTTTCCCTAGTTGCATTCCTGAGTGTGGTACTTGAATCGGTGAGATCTCTTAGACACATGGCATGTTTATCTTGACACCTAATGCACTTTCCCTCTCTCCAAACCTAAGTTATATAAACCCCTCTATTTGCATGCAAATAACACCTTTACATACCTAGTTTCCTCTCTCTTCTTCCTTGGTTGCTCTTAGAGCTCGTCCCCTCTTTCTTGGTGGGAAGAAGGAGCTCAAGGTTGAAGAAGGTGGGCCGATATCCCTTGCATGTTGAGCTAGGGTTTGGATCTACCCTTCACGTGATCGTTTGGTGCTATCTTGCTCTTCTTCTTGGTCTTGGTAAGTGAGATATCCCTCTTTATTTACATTTTCCTTATTGTTTTTCCCTTCTTCTTTCTCTTCTTGATCGAACCCATGGGGTTCCATGGTAGTGCTTGAGTTAGAGCTTGAAGAACTTCTCTTTCTTTGCTTTCTTGACCTAAGGTTTGCTTCTGTCTTGGAGGTGGAGCTAGCTTGGCCGAAGTAGAGTGCTTAAGATGGGGTTCCTACCTTTCTTCTTCAGGTCACCTTGTTGTTTGGAGTTTCTACATCAACTCTAAGGTGAGTTATATAACTTTCTCCATGATTATTTCTTACTTCCTTCTTGCATGCACATAATCTTACTCTAAAAATGATGTTCTAGGTAGAAAGACAATATCCTTTACTTATGGTTTGTGTTTACATGGAAATCTTGAGTAGATAAATATTCTTGGATGAAGACAAAATCTTTGTGCATGAACCTTCTTTGATGATGAAAGTTTTGTTCCTTGCATGCTTGTAAAAAAGATGGGTTTTCTCTCTAAAAATATGGTTGCTAAATTAGAGTTTTTAGAGTTGATCTTCTTTCTCTAGTGATGCAACTTGATGACCCTTCAAATTCTTTGTATTTACCAACCTGTTTTGGTCTCTTCATGGTTTCCAAGGTTTTTGGTACTTATGGTTGATGAGTTTGAACCATATTTAGTCGCCAAGAATTTTTTATGATAGTGGTCGCAAAGTTTTGAGTCATAGGGTTCGCTAAGATCTTGGACATTTGATCGGCCGATGAGTTTTGAGTTATGTGGTCGCTAAGTTCATGACCTTTAGCAATCAATCGAGATTTGTATCTCTCTAAGGTCACCGTGTTTTCTAGCTTTGATGGTCACCAAGAGTGGTGATTCCAATCGGTCGCCAATGCTCTATGTTTTTATCGGTTTTTGATGTCACTCAACCCTAGCAGTCGCCAAAGATGGTTAACTTCATCGGTCGCCAGTGTTTCCTAACTTTAATGGTCGCCAAACCCCTTGGCCCTTAGCAATCGATTACATCTCTGACCCTTAGTGTTTGATGAGAATTTCTGATCTCTGTGGTTGTCATCTTTTGTTGACCTTTTGATGATGATGTTTGACCTAAGTGTTTTCATGATTGATGGTGATGTTGATAATTTGGGTTTACCTTTAAGGGATGTTTTGTGATCCTAATTTGAGGTGTTTGGTTACACATGATCTAATGGTATTACCTTTTTCCTCCAATGAATACAAACCTAAGGTTTTAATAAAGTGTTGTTTAGCAATGTTAATGCAACTATTCTCAATGAACCTAACCCTAATGCAAGTAAGTGATGATGATACATAACTTCTTGCGTAAATAGTGTGATAATGGAGTACTTTCTCTCTCTATGATTGTTGTAACCCTAATTTGCTACCTTATGAACATCATGGCCTTTGAATAAAATTTTGTATAAGTGTATGTATCACATGTATGGTGATGGAATGATGAGCCTTAATGAGGCATGGAAAGATAATGATGATGTTGTAGGGAACAATGTGAATGGACTTATGATCTTGGACATGGCTTTGTACCCTAATTGAGGTGTTGTCCTCTATACTATGTGATAAGGATTTGATTCTATGATGGTATGATGATGTGCATGGCTACATGTATGGAAATGTAATAGCACCATGTGGTGATGTGATAAACTTTATACTCCAGACATTTTATATCTTCTGAGGTTACAATCTACCCATATTTTTGTAGAACTCGTTTAGGGTATGTATGTAACTTGATTGATGCAATTAAAACATACTCAATTGGAACTAACTACATATCTTGTTGGATGGTGAAACGAGTATTCCTAAGCAAAACTCAGAGTGCATATTGTTGAGTATGTGAGGTGCTTGAGACTGTGTGTCTTTGTCATCTTGATCCCAAGATTTTGAGGATGGTTGCAATCTCGGTAGGAGAGCAGTTGCAATCGTATCTCAAGTTTTCTATATATGATGAGATGGAGGATGGTTGTAGTTGTACCTCAGATGTTTGAGTTTTGTATACCCTGGTTCACTGGTGTTGTGACCTATATACCAAGAATGAACTAGGTTTTTTTGCAGTTAGACTTATATGTCGATGTGGCAGACTCGTACTGACCGAGGGCAGAGGAGATCATAGCAGTCTGGCTGTCCCAGATCTTGTATGATAATGATTTTGACTTAGTAGTGCTCAGTTGGAGTTGAGTGTATACCTCAACTCCTCAGGCCTTAATAAAAGATGTAATCCAGTCGTGTAGTATATTTTTTTAGGGTTAAACACAGTTCACATTGGATGTTAACCCTTGCCTTGTTTCTTATATGTGTAGTTGTTATATAATGTGGTAAGAGAAATCAATTGTATAGAAAGTGGTGGACCTACCTATTTTCTTATGAAGTGTTAATCAAGATTTACCTATTATAGTTACTTATCCTGCTTAATATATTTAATCTGCTTAATTTTATTAACATGCTTAGTTGGGTGAATCTTCTTATCCTATTTGATATGGTTACTTGTTGTAATCAATAACCATTGGTTGAGAGTTATATCTCTCACTGGTACATGGTATCACCTTGTGGGTTACCACATCTTTTTAGGTGGCCATCAGTGACATGGTCAAGATTGTGGTGCTAAGGAGGAGGAGCTTGGAGAGTAGTAGAAGCACAAGGTTGGATAGTAGTAGGTCGTAGAGTCCTAAAGTCATCCATGTACTCTCAGGTTTGGGCAAGGAATGTTTTGTAGATGATATGTATATCGACACGTGGTTTTTGGTAGTGTACTTATGTTTTATATGGCATGTATATGTGGAACATCTCCCTTGTATATAGGTTGTGGCTGATGCCCTTGTTCAGATATGTAAACACCTAGTAAGATATGTGTTGTGATACAGGTTGTTGGACATTTAGGTAATGTTTCTGAACATAATGGTAATGTTGAAGTCAGTTTTAATTTACCCATTTTTTTGGTAAAGTGGTTTGATTAGTTGTTGATCTCATGATCTTTTTTAGTAATCTCATTGGGTGTGGCACGGTGTCACACATGATAGGTTGGTATTATAGCTCTAGGTTTATTAAGTATACATGGACATAGGACTTAGGTTTGTGTCTATTCTTACATAATCCAACATATCCGATTATAGCTTATGCTTATGCAGATATGTCTGGAGAACATGAAGAACATGTAGAGGGCAGTTATGTTGTGCCAGGAGGTGGCTCTAGGAGGTAGACACATTAAGATAGAGTGCCTGAGACGGGGCTGGAGCAGCCCACGGTGCCTCAGTTTGACCCTGTTGGCATGGTAAATCCTTCTTTTCAGTCCATGTTTGATAGCTCATGGCCACAATTATGCATATAGAAGATAGAGTGCCCTTACCTCATGCTCGGGTTGCTATCCCTAATGTGGAATCCCAAGGTTCTGGAAAGACATTTAAGCAACTGAGACATGTTGGAGCGGTCAAGTATGTGGGTACTGCAGACTCGGCGGATGCAGATATGTGGTCGACAGAGCTTGAGAAGGCATTCAATATCCTCTATGTCTCAGGAGAGGACAAAGTGAAGCATGCAATTAATCTATTGAAGGTCAGTTTTGTCCACTAGTGGGCCATATAAGATGAGAAGAGACATGGAGTTGTTGTTGGTTGGGAAGAGTTTCGGCGGGGGTTTGTGAGTTGATACTTCCCTGAGATGTATCTGGACTAGAAGATAGCATAGTTCGAGAAGATTCATCAGGGATTGATGTCAGTCAACAAGTATGAGGTGAATTTTATGTAGCTTTTAAGGTTTTGTCCTCACATGGAGGCAATAAGAAGGAGAGGTTATAGAGGTTCAATAAGGGGCTGAGCACGGAGTTGTCAATGACAATGTCTTCTTTGGAGAATAGAGAGAGGTTATATACCTTTGTGGAGTCAGTGAGGAGGATTGAGAGGTCTGCTATCGAGAAGCGTGAAGCCAACACTAAGAAGAGGAAATCTCAATTTCAAGGAAAATTGTCTGGTGTCTTTAAGAAGTTAAGGTTTTCTTCACCTCGGTCACAACAGATGTCAGCTTTTTTCTAAGTCGAGATCAGGAGTGTCATCCCAGTGGTTCTCAAGTAAGGGTAGAGGGTGTAGTTTTTCACCAGAGAAGGAGCACACAGTGTATCATCTGTGTTAGTGAGAGGGTTGTCTAGGTCGTAGTATGATTCAAGGACTTGTCATAAGTGTGGTTAAGTAGGGCATATCAGGTGGGCTTGCCCTATGAAGGATGAAGAAGTGACACCGTAGTCGAGGTAGATTCAGCAAGGTTCACAACAACAACAGTTCAACAATGGTGGTGGTAGAGGATGTGGTCAAGTGTTGCAAGCATGATCTTCTGGACCAGCTAGCATAGGATGAGGATGAGGATTACAATAGGAGACAATAAGATTCTATGCTATGAGTCATCTGGAGGGAGTGGTCAATCCATGGGTTGTAAAATGTTAGATGGAACTTTTTCATTATAACTTATATGCATCATCTTTTGTATTTGATTTGGTTGACCCAAGTACGACGCACTCTTTCATCACCAATGAGGTGATAAGTATTTGTAATCTGCATGTTTATAGTAGATCTGATAGTCTTTGGCTAGAAACCCCTTTAGTTGGTTCTACTAAATTGCGGGAGGTGTGTCTATCTTGTGTTCTTTCTTTCTCAAGACACAACATTCAAATGGATCTTTAGCCACTTGACATGCATGGATTCGATGTGATCCTAAGGATGGATACCTTGGAGAAGTACATGGTCATTGTGGACTGTAGTTCTAAGGTGACAACATTTCATGATGGATATGTTTTGTGGATCTTTCAAGGAGATAGTAAGATTCTTCCTATGTGTTTGGTGTTAGCTATGCAGCAGAGAGGATGATGAGATAGGGGTGTGAGGACTTCTTGTCACATGCCATGGATACCAATGTGAGGATTCCTAGTATCTAGAGGGTGCTTGTAGTGTGAGAGTTTGAGGATGTCTTTCCTTAAGTGTTTCCTGGTGTTCCCCCTCCAAGAGAGATTGATTTTGAGATCAGTCTTATTCTTAGAACACTACCCATAGTGTAGTCACCCTATAGGATGGCACTAGCAGAGATGTTGGAGTTGAAGAAGTGGTTGCAGGATTTGCTAGAGAAGGGTTTTATCATACTGAGAACTTCCCCTTGGGATGCTCCTGTATTGTTTGTTAATAAGAAAGATGGTTCCAAGAGGTTCTGTATAGATTACCGATAGTTGAACAAGGTCACAATATAGAACATGTACCCATTACTGAGGATTGTAGATCTATTTGATTAGCTGAGAGGTGCCACAACATTCTCCAAGATAGATTTGAGGTCAGGATATCACCAACTGAGGACAGCTTTCAGGACTAGGTATGGTCACTATGAGTTTGTGGTTATGTCGTTTGGGTTAACCAACCCACCAGAAGCTTTTATGTATTTGATGAATAGAGTGTTCATATCATATCTAGATCAGTTTGTAGTGGTTTTTATAGATTATATCTTAATATACTCCAAGGATAGCCAGCAACATGAGAAACACCTTTGTCATGCATTGACGTCATTGAGATAGCACAAGTTGTATGCCAAGTTTAACAACTGTGAGTTCTGGTTGATAGAAGTATCTTTCCTTGGTCACATCATATCTACTAAAGGTGTTTGTATGGACCTAAAGAAGATACAGTCAGTGATGGAGTGGGAACAACCCAAGAAACTGATAGAGGTTTGAAGTTTCCTAGGATTGGCAGGCTACTATAGGAGATTCATCAAGAATTTTAGTGTTATAGTGTTACCCCTAACCAAGTTGACCAGGAAAGGTGTTTCTTTTGTCTAGGATGACATGTGTCAATGTTCTTTACAGTTATTGAAGGAGAAGCTGACCAATGCACCGATGTTGGTTCTGTCAGAGCAAGCGAAAGGCTACATTGTCTTATGTAATGTGTCAAAGAATGTCTTGGGATGTGTGCTAATGCAGGACAAGAATGTGACTTCTTTTCTTTGAGACATATAAAGAAACACAAGGAGAACTACCTAACACATGATGTAGAGCTTGTAGTTGTGGTGCATGCCTTGAAGATCTGGAGATACTACCTGTATGGAAAGGGGTGTCAGATATTCAACGACCACAAAAACCTTAAGTACATATTCTTGAAGCAAAAGTTGAACATGAGGCAGAGGACATGGATGGAGTTGATCAAAGACTATGACCACATGATAGAATACCATTCAAGGAAGGTGAATGTGGTGGTTGATGCATTGAGCAGGAAGTCATCTTCATCATCATCTGCATACAAGGCACAGATACATGCTTCGGTGTGCCATAAGTGGGATATGTTGGTGTCGCTTTGGCAAATGAATGTTAAGTTGGAGGTTTCCTTATTAACAGGGTTGTTAGCACAATTGAAAGTGAAGCCTATGTTGATTCAACAAATCATAGATGTGCATCAGAATGATATTGTGATACAAAACATCCAGGCAGAGTTTGGTAATAAGAAGTATGATGGCTTTCATGAGTTAGATGTTGGGACAATTTGTTTCCACAATAGAATGGCGATTCTAGATGCTAATGGTCTAAGGAAGATGGTCCTTAAGGAACCTCATTCCTCGATGTAAGAAATGCATCCTGGAAGTACTAAGATGTACCATAGTCTAAAGGATTTGTATTGGTGGCTAGGTATGAAGCGCGATGTGGTAGAGTTTGTTGCTAGATGTCCAGTCTGTCAGTAAGTCAAGGCTAAGCATTAAAAGCCTACATGAACGTTATAACCTTTGTAGATACCATAGTGCAAATAGGATCATATTACCATGGACTTTTGTAAAATCCATGTAAAAGCAATGACTATATTGAATTTTACAAAAGTACATCATCATCTCCCATATATGGTTTACATGGATGATACAATATAAGGATCTAAATAAAGGGAAATCTAAACCAAATCAAGTTAGTCTCCAAACAACAACTTCATGAGATAGGTCCATGTTGAAATCCATGTACTCCTTATCCTAATCCTAGGTTTTTCCTCCATGCTCCTATTGTGTAACTCTGATCTAGACCTGGGTGGTTGGGATCACCCAGCAAGAGAAGAAAATAAGGTATGTATCAATAGTGAACAAGGACAAAGGGTAAGAGATAACATGGAAATAAAGGATATGATTTCATCATAAGATTAAGAGATAAAGAGTATGAGGCATAATCAAACAGATTCTTGCCATGACAAGAAAATCGTAAAAGGTTTGCATGCATGATTAGTATTAACTACATTAACTACGTAGGGTTGAGGCACATATCATACCTCAACCAAATAGGTAAGGGGATAATAACACATTCCCAGTCAACTACAAAATATTTTATAATAGGGAGACTAACACATTCCCCTGGGCAAAATAACACATGCCCTATCTATGGGTGGTTGTATAAAAGTACCACTACATTAGCTAAAGAGAAACTATGGCAAGTAGAAGCATATTATATTTGAAACATTGTAGTGGGGTACAAGACCCAAGAAATAGAATTTCAATAATATTTTGAGGCAAGTGTAGTAAAAGAAATATGAATAAAGAGATTAGGGTTCATATAATGCCTCATTAGGGAAAGTAGGGTTTGGATTGCAATTATTCCAACTTAGGGTGTAAGAATGCACATATCTCTTTGTCCAAGTTCAATTAACAACTTTCACCACTTTAGATGATTCCAAGTTCAACTTTGTCTATTTTTAAGTTATTCGCATATATTAGAGTCCATATTGTATATTAATGTAGAGATATCCAAAATTAGACCTTTTTAGCAAAACTCGGATTTTGACCCTAAAACCCTCACAAATTATTTATTATATTCTCCTGATCAAGAAAACACATTTTATGTTCGGTTTGGAGTTAATATGATTACGTTACAAGTTTTATGAACTTTATGCATATATTTCATTTCCCAAAAATCATCATTCAAAAAACAAGGAAATCAGACATTGAATACATTTTTATAAGATAGAGCTCATTTTTCTAATTCCAAAACATAATTATTTATAATTTTTGAAGCTTCAAATAAAATATATGATTTTTACAAGATTCACTTTAGGTACTAATTTATTAGTGAAATTAAATTGCAAGAAACCAATTTTCCCTTAAATTAATTATCAAAACTTTAATGCTATGAAAGGGTATAAATGTACTATTTGTGATGGCGTGACAAGCAACAAAATTTGCAATTAAAATGTGGTGATTTATAAGAATACCCATAATGAGAAAAGGAAAATAAAAGAGAATCAGGGGCAAAAGGAGGAAAACACAAGGGATCATCCCCTTCCCCACTACACACGCCATGGCCAGCTAGACAAGGAGAAGCTTGTCCAAGAGTATGGGGAAAACTTTGTTCTTTGCTCATTCGTGAAACTAACTAGACAATCATGATGAACAAGTGCCAAAGTTGTTTACCTAAGGTCCAATTATGCTCTGATGAAGCAAGACGTCAAGGAGAGGTTTGACAAACTCAAAGCAAGAACCACGTTCGGCGGTGGATGAAAAGGCGATGTAAGGAAAAATTGAAACCAGGAAAGAGACTTTGGGTGTTCATTTCATATGAGAGTAGGGTCCTATTTATATGAATTTTAGTTTCAAGGGGCGTGTGAGAAGTTTCTTTGGAAAACTTGAGGAACAAGTTTAGTTGTTTCAAGAATTCTCCATTATAGGTCTTGAGTTGGGGATGGATGAGAAATTAAATTTTCAATCCAATGTGACTCATTTGATGAAGTTTTTTTTTAAAGGATGGGACTTATGCCCAAAACACCGGACCTTGGACCGCAATTATTGTTCATGCGAACTACGATGAATGTCATTTAATACAACAATCCAACTTTGTTCTTGTAATGCATTTAATGTATAAAACTTTTTCTAATTATTTGAGGGTGCAAACGAAGTCCAAATAAATCTAGATTTGGTAGGTTAGCTAATTTTAGCACGAGTGATATGATTTTGGTATTGTTCTTTTTTGAAGACTTCTAATATTTTATTCTATATTTTTTAATATTATCACTTATTTTGTCCCTTTAATGAGTTAGAGGCATCTAGAAACTTTCACAAATATGAAATTTTTCCTATAATGAATACTAAACTTGAGGAACATGATTTTTCCTTTAATTGATTTTGTAACATATTTATAATATTTTTTCTTTAAATTATATTCTCTCTCCTAAATGAACTAAAATATTTAAGATTGTCCAAATTAGTTGAAAATTTATCAATAGGCTAATTTTGGTGAAGATTTCGAATTTGATATTGATTTTCTCTTTGGAGTCATTTAATAATTTATTTCATATATTTGACTCTTATTCTTATTTTCTTTTCTAGTTAAAATAAAAATAGTTATTATTATGCAAATAATGTGAAACTTTACCCTCAAGCAAACTAAAACATATGAAACATGATAGGCCATTAACTTTATCTCTTAGTATTATTTAATACATTATTTAATATTTTATACTTTTACATACTTTCTCTCGCCTAATATGTACATGTATATTAAACATTATCCAATTTATATGAAAACTCACTCAAAGGCTATGTAATTGTGTAGATTATGAACTAAGATTAGTTGCCACTTTTGGAATCATTTAATGACTTATTTTACAATTTGATGAAATCTCACCTTTTCTTTTCTAAATAAAAGAGATATAATAATTATTATCCCAAAATTGTGAAACTTATCATTCAAGTATACTTTATCCCAAAGAAAATGAATTTGGGCTTAGATTTATATTTTGAGTTTTCCTTTTATGCATTTTAGGCAATTTACTCACATTTCTCACTATTTGTCAAATTAATTCATTTAATGTCACACTTTCATTATTTTAGGATTTCCTTTTCTTTTTCTTATTCAAATAGGCCATAGAATGTTCTAGTACGAATTTATTTTATCATTGTCCCACCTAAGTAGTAATTTTGCATTTTAAATCCTTATTTAAACTTTCACTGAGGTATTTGTGTATAAACCCTTTTATTTGTATAAATAGTGACCAAATGTACCCCAAACCACTATTAATTCCACTAATTCAACATCAAGGACAAAAAGGATAGAAATGAAAGGAAAAGAATGGGAATAGGCCAATAAGATAATATACCCAAATTTTAGTTTATTACAAAGGGTAAGTTGGCTCCTAGTTTTATTGGACCATACCCTATCTTGGCACGTGTTGGGAAGGTGGCACACAAGTTGGAGCTACCATCAAAGTTGCCCATGTTTCATGATATCTTGAAGTGTCACCCTGACACGTGATAACACCTCATTTTATACGCTTCTTGCATATATTTTATACCTCCCCTAGCATAACTTTTATAGATTTTCTCCACTTATTTTAGCACTTTGTGCCAAGTATCTTACACACTTTTTCCATGGTTGCAGGGTCACATCAGACCAAGGTCGCGGACAACATCCTCGATCACAGCTCATTCGACCTTAGGGACCATCCCACCATGGTCGAGGTCTCCCTAATCACCTTAATACCATACATCTGTGACCTTTGCACTCAGTCTCTCATGCCCGCGGTGCCTAGCACTCCACACGCCCGAGGCATGAACCCAGTGACTCAACCTTGACCGCGATCCTGACTTGGACCATGACCGAAGAGTGACTGAAGTGGAGCACACCCACATCACGACCAAGGGAGGTGCCACACCCAGACCAAGACTGCGGTCCAACCGAATGATGCAACACCCCAACCTCGACCAAGGAGAGGCTAGCATTACATCCTCGACCGCGATCAGGCTTTGACTAAATCCAGGCCTCGACTGTGGTCTAAGATTTAAGTTAGTGGAGAACACCTATAAATAGGCCACCTACTCGTCTTGTCAAATGATAAGATATTGAAGGACCACAAAGTGCTGCCATTTTCTAGACTCATTCCCATCCATCCAATCAGTCTTGGATCTCTAAAGGCAGAAGCTGAGGAGAGAGAAGATTGAAGGCTCCATCTTCTTTGAGAGAAGGAGAACATCCATGCCATTGGCTTCCTGGATCTATATCTAAAGAAGTACTATGTTGTATCACATTCTTCTCTCTCTATCTAGATCTATCACTTCCATCTCACTGTACTTCCCTCCTCTCTTTATGGAACTTGATGTATCTATTTTTTTGTAACACCATTATGTTGCCCGTGAACATGTGTGGATAAACATTTAACCTGGGTTGGGAGTAGCCACTAAGGCTCTCCCAACATGTATATTGTCTCTCCTTTTTGAATATATATATATTCTTGTCAAGATTATCTCCATGCACCGGTTTTAATGCTTCACTTGTATGATTAGCTACCATCTTGTGATGTTTGATTGTTGGTACCTCAAAAATGTAGTATCTCTAATATCTTGTGCTATGAAGTAGTATGAATGCATGAAAATGTTGGAATGCTAAAGCTTTTGGTCATATGTTCTACTTTGTAGTTTTGGATAGTCATCTTGAGAGAGAGGTTGGCCTTAGACTTAGATCTATCCTTATCTCGAGAGAGAAAGGAATGGATGCTTATATGGTTGCTTATAGTCTTGATAGGAGTATGTACAAGGGGGAGAGAGTTTTGCATGTTGGTGAGAGACCTTAGTAGGTGAAACTCAGTTTGAGTTCCCTTCCATATATTGGTTCCCTACCGTTTGTCCTTATTTTCTCTTGTTGTTATTTTTCTTTCTTTATTTTGTTTTTCTTCATTTTGGTCTGAGCACCATCGTTCCTTAGGGAACACCCCTTTTAACCCATCTGATATCCAGAGTATCTGAGTGTGAGACCCTGCGTGCTTAACACCTACTAGCCTTGTCCCTGTGGTTTGACCCCGATTACTATGTCAGACCTCGTATAATATTTGTGGGGGCTTGAGTGTCGGGTTACTATCTTAAAAGTCTGACTACTCTAGATCTTCTCTATTTTGGACGTGTGATTTTGGTCAATTTTTTGGTGCCATTATCGGGGTCAAGGCAAAATGGCATTGTTAAGAACATGAGTCCACTCACTATACTCATGTGCCTCAAGCTTAGTAATAAGCTTGACCGCATAGAAACCTTAAATCTACCACCATGCGTTTGCGTAGAATAGTTTGTTTAGCACGTCCAGTTTACTAACTTGACTATGTGGTCTATTCAGGGAACCCAGAGGGAAGAAGACTCGTTCGACTTTGCTCCTTAACCTTGAGTCACCATGTTGCCTCGTGTGGATGGTACTCTCACTGGGGATGAATGGAATGAAAGAATTTAACATGACCCCCCACCACCAGGGACGGATGAAGACAAAGATGGTTGTTACTCAGATGATCGTCAACGTGAAGAAGAACATTGGGAGGAAGATCATCGCAAAGAGGACCAACATGACAAAGAATGATGCTACCGACGTCGTAGAAGGCACCATTGAAATCATCGTGACAATGAACGTGAGCGCAATGGTCGGGACAGCAACAGTGAGGATGATGAAGAGGGAAAGACTCTTAGAGAGCTGGCAGCAATTATGGCCAATGAATCTAGATGCCCGATCATCATCCCGCACTTCAGCACAACAAACTTTGAGTTGAATCTAGTTATCATCTTGATGATCCAGAATAAACCTTTCCACGGGAATTCAAGAAGTGAAAACTCATACCATCACCTCGATGCCTTTAAAAATATTTGTAATACCATCAAGATGAGGGGAGTCCCTCAAGAAGTGATATACTATAAATGCTTCAACTTCTCTCTTGAAGATAAGGCTCTATCATGGTACCTCAATCTCCCCCACCAGTCCGTAGATGGGTAGAGACCCCTGGCAGATGCCTTCGTTACTAAGTTTTATTCTACTGAGAGGACTATCTACAACATGCATAAGATCACTTCTTTTGCACAAAAGTCAAGAGAAAACTTTCACAAAGCAAGGGAACACTTCCAGGAGTAACAGAGGGATTTTTTGCACCATAATTACCATAAGGGGTTCCTAGTGACCACCTTCTATAATGGGTTGACTCCCACTTAGAGGACTTCATTGAATGCAGTTGTTGGTAGTGACTTTCTTGGAAAGAAGCCAAGCAGAACTATGAAGATAATAGATAACATGGTTATGCTACAAGCAGGCATGGACTATGACAGGAATGATAGAGGATCGGCAAAGAAAGTAGAGTCTGAAGGACCATCTATTGAAGCCAAAGCCTTTGAGACCATAATAGCATAGATTCACAAAATAGCCATTGATGTCAAACAGTTGAAAGATATTGGAGCTAAGGGAAAGCAGCTTACTGAGAAAGCCATGAAGTATGTCACCTATGGAGGAGGAGGGCATGGGATTGATAATTGTATCTATACCCAGCCCGAGGAGAGTGATGAAAGTGAAAGTGAAGAAGAGACAGAGAACATCTCTTATGTTAACTTCAAGCAACATGACCACCCTAGTTTTAGTTATGGCAACAAAGAAGTTGTGGAGAACGCACATCAGCTGAGTAGTTCATCTAAACTTCCATCAGGGTTTGAGAAGAAATGAGTGCCAACATAATACACCAAGACTACCAGCTACCAGTAGAACAAAAACAACTATCAAGGCTAGAAAAAAAAATGTGAGTAGGCAAGGACAAGGCCCAGGGTTGAGCCAAGTGAAAGATAATAACCAAGTTGACATGATTGTTCAACTTTTTGACTTTGCAAAGAGGAAGGCATCAGTGAATGATCAACTGGCTCAAAGTGCTCTCACAAATTCGGGAGTGCTAACGAACATGCAAACTCACCAGAGACAGATTGATCAACAGCTTGCACAGTTGGTCGAGCTCATGAAAAATCCTTCATGAAAGATCTTGTCGAATACTGAGACCGCCAAAATGGCTACTCTCCAAACTGGGAAAATGATTGAGAATGCTAATACCAATAGCACTGAAGAAGGAAGAAGTAGTGCTAATCAGTAGTTTGAGAATGAAAAGGCCACAGGAGAATCAAGAAGGAAATAACAAGTTGACCATGGCAAAGAAGCAGGTTCACATGAAAAGAAGAAGGAAGGAGAGGAAAAGAACTCAGACCCTCTGAGAGATGTTCTTTTAATAAAAGCACACTTGAAGAAGAGATACGAAAAGTTCATGGAAGCTATAAAGAAGCTCCACCTGGATTTGCCCCTTCTTGATGCCATAGAAGAAATGCCAACCTATGCAAAGTTCTTCAAGGACCTTATTACAAATAGAAGAAGAGGTGATCACATTAAAACTATCCAGTTAGCAAAGATGTCCAGTGCTTTTGTTCAATTAGAGCTACCTATCAAGAAGAAAGACCCCGGAGCATTCAACATACCTTTCTATGAGATAACGTGGAGAGGAAAGGATTAGCTGACTTAGGAGCAAGAATCAATTTAATGCCCCTGACCCTAGCACAAAGGCTTGGGCTGACCGACATGGTAAAGACATGGATGAGGATCGAGTTAGCCGATCATACCTTCACAAGGCCAGTTGGAATAGTTGAAGATGTTCTGATATGAGTTGGACAATTTTTCATATCGTGTGATATAGTAGTAATAGACACGGTCGAAGATTTCAAATGCCCTATGATATTCAGAAGGCCTTTCCTTATGACGGGGAGAGACCTAATAGATGTTGCTAAAGGAATCATCACACTACAAGTAGGGAACAATCACTTGGATTTTAGGGTACAAGATGCCATGAGGGGACCGTCTCTATCTGAGTCAGTCTACTTCATGGACAGCTATAATCAGTATTACGAAGAGGTGCAAGAAGATAAAGCAATCATAGATTCACTAATACGAGCCCTAAATAGCCAGGATCTTGCCATGGAGAGTCAAGAACTTGTGGAAATATTAGATTACCTAAATCAACCAGAAGAAGAATTCGACGACGACGAAGACATATTGAAACAGTGAAGTATGCTTCCTTGGAGTAGACGACTGAGGAGAATGAAGCACCAAAGCCCAAGCCAGAGTTAAAGCCTCTTCTAGAAGGGTTGAAATATGAATTCTTAGATAAAGAAGAAAGGAATCCAGTTATTGTACATGCCAACTTAACTGACGACCAGATGGAGAAGTTGCTAGATGAGCTGAGGTTGCGTACAAAAGTCATACGATATTCAGTGGAAGACATTACAGGTCTTAACCCAGCTTTATGCATGCACATAATTCATCTTGAAGAGACATCCAAGCCTCTGGCTCAACCACAAAGGAAGCTAAATCAAATGCTGAAAGAGGTTGTGAAGAAATAAGTTATAAAGTTATGAGATGTTGGAATCATCTACCCAATAAGCGACAGCAATTGGGTTAGTCCTATCCATGTGGTACCCAAAAAGGGTGGAATGACAGTCATATGAGGGGAGGATGGAGATGAAGTAACCACGAGGATAGTGATAGGCTACTGCATGTGTATCAATTATCGCAAGCTAAATACAGCCACCAAGAAGGATCACTTCCCCTTGCCATTCATCGACCAAGTTCTACAAAGGCTGGCCCATCATGGTATTTTTGTTTTCTGGATGGATATTCAGGATTTTATCAAGTCCCTACTCACCTAGATGATCAAGAGAAAACAACATTCTCATTCATCTATGGCACATATTCATTCAGAAAAATGTCGTTTGGATTGTGCAATGCACCTACAACGTTCCAATGTTGTATGATCTCGATGTTCTCAGATTTTCTAGAAGACATCGTTGAAGTCTTTATGGATGACTTCTCAGTCCGTGGAACAGACTTTGATGCATGCCTAAAAATTTTATCTCTAGTGATGTAAATTGGAAAAACATCTCATTCTAAATTGGGAGAAGTGCCATTTCATGGTACAATATGGAATTGTCCTAGGTGACAAGATTTCGAAGAAGGGAATTGAAGTGGACTTGAGTAAGATTGAAGCCATTTCAGAGATTGCACCGCCAAAGTCTGTAACAAGAGTGAGAAGTTTTTGGGAGATGCAAGATACTACATGAGGTTTATAAAGGGTTTCTCAAATATTTAAAATCCTTTGTTTAATCTTATGCTCAAAGATGTCAAGTTTGAATTCACTAGTGAATGTACAGATGCCTTCAATACACTCAAAAGAGCACTAACAATGGCACCAATTCTTCAAGCACCAGACTGGAAATTGCCCGTTAAAATCATGTGTGACGCTAGTGACTATGCAATAGGCATCGTCTTGGGATAGAAAAAGGACAAGAAACATCATGTAATTTGTTATGTGAGCTAGACGCTTGATGAGGTGTAAGTAAATTGTACAACTATAGAAAAAGAAATGTTAGCCATTGTATTTGCCTTTGATAAGTTCAGATCATACTTAATAGGATCAAAGGTGAAGGTATATACAGATCATAGGGCAATTAAGTATCTGATGCAAAAGAAGGATACGAAACCATGACTTTCAAGATGGGCGCTATTGTTGCAAGAGTTTGATCATGAAATCATCAATAAGAAAGGGAAGGAAAATGTGATTGCAGACCAATTGCCTAGAATAGTCTTCGACGAAGACAATCAATTACCAGTGAATGACAATTATGTTGATGAAGCCCTACTAATGGCTCATTCTAATGAGTAGAGGCTACCCTAGTTTGCAAATATCTACAACTATCTAGCCTAGGGGAAGCTACCACTGGAGATCACGTACAACCAGAAGAAGAAGCTATTTTTTTATCTAAAGAATTACTATTGGGATGACCCACTGCTCTTCAAAAGATGTTATGACAATCTATATCATCAGTGCATACCAGAAGAGGAGGTGCCATTGAACCTGAAAGAGTGCCATTCTTCACCTTATGGTGGGCACCATTGTGGGGATAGGACAGCAGCAAATGTCCTACATTCTGGATTTTATTGCCCCACACTCTTCAAGGATGCAACTTCTTTTGTCAAATCATGCAAAGAATGTCAACTAATGGGAAATATAAGCAGGAGGAATGAGATGCCCATGGCAGATTGGGTAGAAGTTGAAATTTTTGATGTTTGGGGAATTGATTACATGGGACATTTTCTGTCATCAGAAGGGAATCAATACATTCTTGTCATTGTTGATTACGTTTCCAAGTGTGTTGAAGCAGTCACCACTCAAACTTGTGATTCCAAGACTGTGATGAATCTTTTTGAGAAAACTATATTCCCACACTTCAGAGTACCAAGCACAGTCATAAGTGATAGAGGATCGCATTTTGGTGAGAAACAATTTGAAGCTTTGCTAAGGAAGTATGGGGTGAAATACAAGGTTGCAACTCCTTATCACCCCAAACATTGGGGCAAGTGGAAGTATCGAATAGACAGATCAAGAAAATCTTGGAAAAGACTATGAGCCGCACAAGGAAAGATTGGTCAATGAAGTTAGATGACACACTCTGGGCTTATCGAACCGCTTACAAAAAACATATAGGGACAACACCCTACATGCTTATTTATGATAAATCATGTCATCTACCGCTTGAGCTAGAGCACAAGGCTCTATGGGCCATAAAATTTCTTAATATGGACCTTGATAAGGCTGGACAGAAAAGGTTCCTTCAGATCCAAGAGCTCGAAGAATTGAGACTTCATGCCTATTAAAAATGCAAAGATTTATAAACAAAGAGCAAAAATCTGGCATGATGCCCATTTGAAGAACAAAGACATTCATGAAGAGGACAAGATCCTTTTATTTAATTTAAGTATCAGGTTATTCCCTGGAAAGCTTAGAACGAGATGGTCAGGCCCCTTTTTGTGGTAAAAATATACCCGTCAGGGATGATGGAGATATTAGGAGAGAAGATAGGAACTTTTAAGGTAAATGGATAGAGAGTAAAAAGGTACTACAAAGATGAAGCATTTGTGAGAAGGTCAGAACATAGTTTGGGGAAACCCAGCCAGCCTGTGGATGAAAAGACTGAGGAAATACCATCATCAGCTAAGAAAATTGAAAACGCAATGATCAGGAAGTCAAGCTAAAGACTTTAAAGAAGCGCTTCTTAGGAGGAAACCTAAGTTTTGTTTTTTTTCATGATTCATGTTTTCCTTTATTTCGTACTCTAATGTTATGAGCTATGTACCTCTAGTTTTCCCTATATTTTAGTTTCCCTCTTGTAAAAGGAGTGTAAAAAATTTATGGTTTTTTCCAAAGATGGTTTGTTTGGAGGAACAAGTTTTTGTTTTTGATTTCAAGTTGTTTTGGTTTGAAGGACCGCGGTCGAGGTGTTAACTGTACTCAATGCAGGGAAACACACTGTGACCCGCAGTACATATACTTATGCCAGATAGGATGCGACCCGTAGAGCATGCCAAAGACAAGAATGACCACAGTCAAGGTGTTCCCCACGCCGCAGGTCACGGTGCCCATCATATACATACTAAAACCCTTGGAACACTGTTCTTCTCGCCCAAATCTTAGAGTTTCTTGAGTCGATGAATGAATCGCTTGATTCTCTTTGACATGCCGACGACAAAAATGACAACCAAGCACAATCATGTCCTCTGCCAACAAAGGAGCACATCATCACCGTCGCAGCAAGCCCTTCATCCTCCGCTTTTTGCCATTTTTTCCGCCAATGAGGTATTCATCTAAACCTTTTTCCGAACACCGCCAAAGGTAATTTTAGTCTTTTTGCCATTCCTTTCACCACTTTTTCACACTTTTAACCCTTCTCAATGTTCCTCTTCTCCCCCTCTTTTCCATGTTTCGTGACATCCCTGTTTAACCTAGGGTGAAATTTTTGGGTGTGATTCAATCGCGGAGCCCCGCCACCGATGACCTACTGAACGCGGTCTTAGACCTCCAACCCCATCTCCATTTTTAATGGAATAAGATGAAGTCTTTGTCATCGTGATCGTAGGATCGCATTCCTTGATCGCGGGCCACAGTGTCTTTCTACGTACATATAGACCGGGTTTTGACTGTGGGTCATGGTGTCTTTCAAATGCAACAGACATCTATGAAATGACCATGGGTCACAATCATAATGAGTTCATGGATCTTTTAACCACAGTCATAGTCATTCTTGTTTGTTTCTCGACCGCGGTCCCACTAAAATCTATTTCGCTGATGTATACACCGCAGTCGAGGTCTGCCTTCCATTTCAATGTCGCGGCCGCAACGTTATGAGAGAAATCAAAATATAACACAATAATACATACACATGATAATAGACTAAAATAATTAATGAAGGTGGAATAAAAGTTAATATAACTATGCTGATGAAATGATTAATTTGAAAATTTTTAGAATGTCGAGTTCAATTGGTGACTCATTGTTCAAGAAGGCAACATCATTGAAAGAGATAGAACAAATCATGGAGAAGATAGCAGCGGCTCTAAGAAGCGATATGAGCCTGCCACGAGTAAGGAGATTACAGCTATAGCTGACAATGGAGAAGTATCAGTGCATTCTGGGTCATAACATGACATACGAGTCAGAGGCATCGCAGAGTACGTCTCAGACAGAGACTTCAGAATACCATCCTACAGAGACTGAACTGAAGAGTTTGAGAAAAAGGAAGGTTGAGACCAAGGGGTTCAAGTGCAACAAAAAGATGAAGATAATTATTGCAAAGGAAACAAAAGGGCAAGGGAAAAGAAACAGACCACGTGGAGGAAGAAGAGACTGAGGGATCAACACTGAATCAGAATGAGCTAGCATTTGTGCCAAGGGACGTTGTGCACCAGTCACATTTCGACTAGATATTGCAAGTCAAAGTGATCAGGTCTATGAGGTATCTCGATGTCGACGACTTCAAGAGGATGGGAGTCTATGATAGGGTTATCAAATTCCTTGAGGGTGCAAACCTATGCACCCTATGCACATCAGAAGCCCCAACCTTGAAGCTACAAATAGTAGAATTTCTATCTTCTTTGGAGAAACTCCCAGTAAATGAAGAGGAGCACAAAAAGGAGGGAGGAGACTTCAAGGTGGAGGTGAGACTAGGAGGAAGGTCTCACACAATTACAAAGGCTATGCTCAATACTATCTTCACACGAACAACAGCAGAAGCACAAGCATGCTCTATCGTGCTTCGAGAAAAGGAAGTTGTCAGATACAATAGTCACAAAATGTGGGAAGAACTGACAGGAGAAGATGAACATAACTCTAAGAACTCCAAAGCAACCCTAATCACCTCATTCTTCATCAGGGTGATGCAGACGATAACTACTAATACGATATTCATGAGGTCGGAGATAAGAGGAGTGACGAAGGGAGACCTCTTCATGATATGGTCTATGTTGAACAAGAAGCCAGTAAAAATAAGAAAGATCCTAGTTGAAAGGCTATCAATAGTTGTGGGAGGGGAATCCAAAATAGACCAAAGAATTTTGCATGGAGGCCAAATCACGAAGGTAGCCTACCACTTCATGGATGCAGACGTGTTGATGAAGTACAAAGTAACAAAGGGGCATACAAAGATCAACATCAAGTCCCTCATCAACATGGGAATCTTGGCATAGAAGGGAGACAAACTCTACTACAAATAAAGCTGCTCCAAAAAACTCCTTCCCCTCCCAGAAATGGTGTATTATGACACCCACAAGCTACGACCCACCCAGGATGACATTAAAAAGATGTACTCAGGGGCCATCTGCACTACTGTGAAGAAACCATCAGCAGCTGATGAAAAGGGAAATAAAGCCAAATCTACAGAGAAAGAGAAGAAGCCAAGAGAAAGGAAAAAGATGGCAGTAAGGAAGAAAAAGAAACAAGCGTTGGATGAGCCCACAACTTTGAAGGCAACCTCACCTCCCATACTTACGGAGACAACCGTGAGCGAGGGATGCCAACCTGATGAAGAAATACCAGAGTGAGATGTCTAAGTCAATTTGGATGATATGACAAGGGAAAGTCCACACCTTGAAGCTGCCACAGCAGAACAACATATGAAGGATGAACAAGAAACTGACCAGCAACACCAAGACTCCAAAGTTGTACCCGAACCAGCAATTCTGGAAGTGATTCTTCAAAGTCTAGGACAGCCAGAGGATAGAACGCCCAGCTCGGCCTTGAAAACTCTACAACCAGAGGAACCCAAAGCATCAACAACACATGTGGAGTCACATCTGCCACATTCTCTAACCTTCAGAGATGTATTGGGTAATAAGTTTGATGTATTGTGGCAACAAATGCATCAAGCATCAGAATTAAATTCAAACATAACCTCCACCTTGTGTACGCTAACCATGCAGGTGAAGTCATTCAACAAGAGGACCTAAGCGCTACCCCAGTACATGCAAGGGGTGCTAAACACCCAGAACATGATAGTGGGAGTGCTAAAGACCATCACAGAGGAGATGACAGGCATCAGGAGGGAGAGGGACACCCTACATGCCGACAAAGAGCACATGTGAAATGGCTATGAGGTGGTGATGAACGACCTCTAAAGGGGGCACCAATGCATGGATGAAGACCATCAGCAGCTAGAAGCTGAACGTAGAGAGATCAACAGCTGGTTGTAGAGGAAGAAGACTAAGTGTATGACAGGCCCCTCAACATTGCAAACTTCCTCGAGTCTTTCAAACCCCAACGATAATGACGACAAAAACATGGGGGGATAGGTGCAGGTACAGTGTCAAAAGAAGAGAGTGCCAATGTAAAAACTGCTCCAACAGCTAAACTGCAAGCAAAGGAAGCACAGTCACAGTCGGACACTTGCCAAGACAATGAAACAAAGAAAACTACTATGTTGTCAAGGGGGTTCAATTTGAACAGCAGTCCTAAAGAGGACAAAGAAGAATCAGATAAGGGGAAGGGGGCACTAGAAGAAGAACAAACTACCCCGCCTACAGACAAACTAGAGCCAAAAGAACAACAGGCTACAGCCGAACACCCTGACCAAGTCGCCGCAACTATTGCTGAAAATAGCACGATGGGAGATCTCTTATCAAAGGGAATCAGAGATCTCGATAGATTCTTAGTAGAATTAGGTGTTGGCTTAAATATGTGTTGTGAATTCCTACAATCCCCAATCCATAACTAATAGAACGACTATCTTTATTATGGGAAGATGGAGGCAACTTTAGCAGCACTGAACACTGTCGAACTAGGTCAACCATCTGAGGAAAGCAGTGTCAAAGACAATGCAGTTGTAGAGGCTTCCATAGACGTTGTAGATAAGGTGACCGCCTAGATGCCAATGAGTATGTAGATTCTGCATCCAATTAGGGAATCACCCCTCAAGATACCATAGGATGGCACCTCAAACGATGAGAAAGGCGGGCTCGCCACTTTCTTCACAAACAAGCTAGCCAGGAAGCAGAGCATACCAGTCAAGGAAGCAGAATTAGGTGTGGCTCCTCCTATGCCTTGCAAAATGGCAGATATGGACATGACTGTACTATCAAGGATAACATGCAAAGATGTCCATATCTTGGCAGATATCTTGGATGACAGTTTGCCCAGAACTGACGATGTATACCACAACAAGGGCAGACATCTCACGAGAGAACACTTCAGAGGAATCTTCCTAAAAAGGGCATGAGTACGCAAGAAGCTATTCAAATTATTGTGCACCACCCTCCTCGAAGAGTTATTACATCAAAATAAGGTGCAACCAGTGTTTAACGACACCACACATCTAGCAGGACTATTATACAACAAAGACTACAAAGTTGCTGATGTGATTGAGCTAAAATAGGCAGTGAGTAGAAAAGAAACAAAGTCTGTGGTCCTTCCCATAAGGAATGTGAAATATTGGGCACTGATCGTTGTTGATTTATATGAGCGAAATATGATGGTGTTCAACTACTGCGCAGCCGAGCTGGACAGTACTTAATATACAAAAACAAAGAAGCCGGAAAAACTATTAAAAGTACCACTATGTCTGCAGATAGTGATACAATCAACAGACAACAGATTTAAGGGAATATGGAAATTATTCTCAATCTACAAGAAGGTCCCACGAGGAGAGGCTGGAATAGGGGATTGTGCCTTCATCATACTACAAATGATGGAAGCCATTAATAAGGGCATCCCACTGGAAGACTTATGCACGGAAGATCTACATGGGCTATGCAGTATGTACGCGATGGAGGTTATCTATGACCGTCGCTTCTTCAGTGACCCGGTGATGCCTTCAGACGCAATACACCGCGGAGACTTCATCAAGAGATCCATCTACCTGAAAAGGTAACTTGGAGGGAACAAATCAAAACCATGGGGATCGACCTGACAGAGCCAGCCAGAGTAGTGGCATGGAAAGAAGGTTGGAAAATTGACACTGGGGTAGCTGCGGAAAGCATGCCAGAAATAGAACTTGAATAGCCTTCAGTGGTAAAGATAAAGAGGAATAGCCTATAGCAGGGCAATCGGAGGAAGGTGAAGTAGAAGAAGATGATCCTCTTAAAGAAAAACCAGACGGGCTGGTTGGGGAGATAGTACCTACTTTCAAGGACTTTGACAGATGGAGCAGTGTAAGCCTATCGTTAGAATCCCTAAACATAATAATGAAGTCCTTGAAAGAAGATGACATGTCGGTAGAGGCTATATTCAAAAGGGATGGAATCTGTATGCTGAAGGACGACCTCTGCGATACGTTGAAAATAGGAGGGTACCTATTAGTCAGCACGATGTCAGCCTACCAAGCTTTGTTAAGTGACAACATGCCAAATGCACATATGGCATACTTCTTGTTAGTGGATGACATTCTAAGTGATAAGAGATCAGGTGAAAAAGAACGCCTACAACAATGCCTAGTGATGTCCCTCTCAGACTACATCTTCTTGCCTATACTTCATGACAATCATTGGACTTTGCTGGTAGTCAACGTTATCAAAAGGACTGCAGTGTTATATAATAGCTCAAACATAGCCTTCACACTAAACAAAAGACAAACATGACTACTGCAAAGACACCAACCAAAGAAAAGGTTGTCACATGTGCTGAAGCAATTGTTGAGATGCTGAAAAGTCATGGCAAAGGGTACAAGCATATAGCAGGCAAAGACTTCAAGAAGACGTAGTTCTATCATAGGAGCCCTCAACAGGTGCCTCTGTCGAACGACTGCAGCTTCTACTATTTAGCTTGGATGCTGGCCCTCGCCAATTTGAATACAAATGTGGAGGGGATGCAATATGAATAGTATCATCTGTTGTGAGGAGTGTATGCAAGCATGCTCCTCAAGTCCAAGTGGGCCTCCAACACTGACAAACTAGAATGAAGAAAGCTCGTTTATACGTCTCACTCAAATTTTGACACCCTAGGTCGGGGTAAAGGGTAAGTTTAGGGGAGGAGTCATAAATGGGCTAGAGAGGTACAATTTTTCCACCATTCGACCAATCAATTTTTCAAAGTTTCAAAAACTTTACTTGTACATATTTTAGCTCCAGCCAAACTACACTTGCTTTTTGCTTAAATAAATCTAGTTATAAGCCACAGTTTTGTGTAGTTACCTTAGAAATTTATCTATTTTCTTGCTAATGGTTGTAGTTCTATCTTCTTATAGAAAGAAAATTATGAGCAACTAATGCATATAAAAATAAAATGAGAAGCATAGAAATACAGCTCTATCTCATTCTTGCAATAAGACATTGTGTGTGTAACAACCTTAAGCTTATGAAACCCTTGAAAACTTGAGAACTTCACCAAGCCATATTCTTGACCAACCACCCTAACTTGACAGCTCCAACTAGAAAATCCTCATCTCCGTCGAGAAGGAAACAACTACCCCTATCAAGTCTATCTATCCCCACTTTGGGACTAAAAGGGGCTTGGCCGTCCAGAAGCCCACATAAATCCCACTCACCCAAGCCAGAGAGGAGATATAAAAAAGCCAAAAAGAAAAGAAAAGAAATTATAATAAGAGTTGTGCCCAAAAGATGCCAAACTTTTCCACACGGTCGGTGTATTGCTGCATTCACAAATGCAGATATGTCATGCCCATAAGTGGAACCTCAAAGCCAAACTTACCCACTCCAATCCTGAACGAAACTCACACAACCACCTGACTTTACGTCAGAAGCCTGAAGGGCAACACTATCCTTACGACAGTTGTGGGTGAGGAAGTTTAGGAGAGGAGGAAAACACTTAAAGCCCAAAGCTTACCCAATCACATTAGCATAGGGCCTACAAAAAATAAAGAAAGAGTGTGAAAGCTACCCCTCGGGGAGATGTTGTACTAGTACGGTTGGTAACCTAATGTAGGAAGGGGTGATCCATTGAGAAGGAGAGACCTTTTCTACAAAAGGTAATGGCAAGAAGTCGAAGTAGTGCAACTCCAGTTGTAAAGGGGTAGGAATGAGACTTTGGGGTTGAGCAAACATACCACAATAGTCTTGATGCAAGAATGAGATAATTCGGTAGTATTAAGTTTTGCAAAATTTTGTCATACTAATTTGCTCTTTCTCTCTATGTTTTTTAGCCTACACTTAGCCTGAGGACAGGCTTGATTCTAAGTTTGGGGGAGTTGATAACACCTCATTTTATACGCTTCTTGCATATATTTTATACCTCCCCTAGCATAATTTTTATAGATTTTCTCCACTTATTTTATCACTTTGTGCCAAGTATCTCACTTACACACTTTTTCCATTGTTGTAGGGTCACATCAAGCCAAGGTCACGGCCAACATCCTCGACCGCGGCTCATTCAACCTCAGGGACCATCCTGCCTTGGTCGAGGTCTCCCTGATCACTTCAATACCACACGCCCACAACCTTTGCACTCAGTCTCTCACACCCGCGGTGACTAGGGCCCCACATGCTTGAGGCAAGAACCTAGTGACTCAACCTCGAATGTGATCCTGACTTGGACCGTGACCGAAGAGTGACTGGAGAGGAGCGCACCCACACCACGACCCAGGGAGGTTCCACACCCAGACTGCGACTGTGGTCCAACTGAAGGATGCAGCACCCTAACCTCAACCAAGGAGAGGCAAGCATTACATCCTCGACCACAATCAGGCTTCAACCAAAGCCAAGCCTTGACTGTGGTCCAAGAGTTACATCGGTAGAGCACACCTATAAATAGGCCACCTACTCGTCTTATCAAATGATCAGATCTTGAAGGACCACGAAGTGTTGCCATTTTCCAGACTCATTCCCATCCATCCAAATAGTCTTGGATATCTAAAGGCAAAAGCTAAGGAGAGAGAAGACGGAAGGCTCCATCTTATTCGAGAGAAGGAGAGCATCCACGCCATCGACCTCTTGGATCTAGATCTAAAGAAGTAGTGTGTTGTATCACATTTTTCTCTCTCTATCTAGATCTATCACTTCCATCTTGATGTACTTCCCTCCTCTCTTTGTGGAACTTGATGTATCTATTATTTTTTAACACCATTATGCTGCCCGTAAACATGTGTGGCTAAACACTTAACTTGGGTTGGGAGTAGCCACTAAGGCTCTCCCAACGTGTATATTGTCTCTCCTTTTTGAATATATATATATATATATATATATATATATATATATATATATATATATATATATATATATATATATATATATATATATATATATATATATTCTTATCAAGATTATCTCCATGCAACAATTTTAATGCTTCACTTGTATGCTTAGATACCATCTTGTGATGTTTGATTGTTGGTACCTCAAAAGAGTTGTATCACTAATATCTTGTGTTATGTAGTATGAATGCATGAAAATGTTGGAATGCTAAAGCTTATAGTCATATGTTCTACTTTGTAGTTTTTGGATAGTCATCTCGAGAGAGAGGCTGGCCTTGGACTTAGATCTATCCTTATCTTGAGAGAGAAAGGAATGGATGATTATATGATTGCTTGTAGTCTTGATAGGAGTATGTACAAGGGGGAGAGAGTTTTGCATGTTGGTGGGAGACCTTAGTAGGTGAAACTCGGTATGAGTTCCCTTCCATATCTTGGTTCCCTACCGTTTGTCCTTATTTTCTCTTGTTGTTATTTTTCTTTCTTTATTTTATTTCTTCATTTTGGTCTAAGCACCATCGTTCTTTAGGGAACACCCCTTTTAACACATTTGATATCTGGAGTATATGAGTGTGAGACCATGCATGCTTAACACCTGCTAATCTTGTCCCTATGGTTTGACCCCGATTACTATGTCAGACACTGTATAATAGTTGTGGGGGCTTGAGTGTCAGGTTACTATATTAAAATTCCGACTACTCTAGGTCTGTTCCATTTTGGATGTGTGATTTAGGTAGGTAAATAAGGAGCAGATGTTACAACTAATGCAGGTTAAGTTGGAGGAGGATGTGTCATATGTTGAGGGTCCTGTGTTGATCCTGGATAGGAGGGTGAAGAAGTTGAAGAAGAAGGATATATTCTGGTTAAGGTTTTGTGGAATAATCGTGGTATGGGGAAGCCACGTGCGAGTTAGAGGATGTGATGTGTAGGAAGTACTTGTCTTTGTTCGCGTAGGATTTCAGGGGAAAAATCCATGTTAGGGGTTTATGTTTGTAAGACCCTTGACCTTGATTTTTGGTTGAACATGCTTTATTGTCATAATTTGATGCTTAGAACCTTAATAAAACCTTTTTATGTTCTTTGATATCATGTAACAAGCTTATGCTTCAAGTTTGGTCCAGTTTGGACATTGTTTGAGCTAGTTATGCATATATGTGCTAGTTTTGGACTTAATTGCAATTCATGCACATACAGGGTTTTCTTGAAATTTGTCACATGTTTTTTATGCTTATATGTTTACACATCATGTTTGATATATTTAAGCTTTGGAATGCCTTTTCACACCTTGGTTTGATGTGGTCGCATCTCATGTTAAGATTAGGGTTTTGCATGGATGCCCTAAGTTGATGGTTGACCTTGAATGGTGTTTGACCAATAATGACCTTGTTTCGGTGATCGCCAAGCTTTCCTTTCACCTTATTTTTTGGCATTTGATGATGTTCCCTTTTGCTACCTAGGGTTGGTGGTCGATGAAGTACCCCATTCTTCTTGGTCGCCAATATCACCAAGGGCTAGTGATCATTTGCTTCCATTGATCTCTTCGGTAGCCAACAACTTTCTTTAGCGGTCGTTTGCTTTTCCTAGACCAAATTTGTAACAGAATTGTTCTTACCCTAATCCCAATTCCACTGCCTAGATAGTGGTAAAAGGATTGAAGTGCCTTTCTCTAAGTGGCCCAAAAGGATCTCAAACACTACATATACAATAAGAAACAATAACTCGTAAAATAAGAGATTTAAAGACTAACCAGCTCAAATATGATTTTGCAAATCTATCATTTTCATTAGAGTTTCTCAAGTGCAGAAGCAATCTAGTCAGTTCTTCATAATGATCCATTTGGTTTGCCTAAAATCAGGTAAATCGAGAGCAATCAATGCAAATGCATTAGTACACTTTGAAAAGAACAGATATTGAACAATTGAAAACATTTATAGAAAAATATAGTATTTGGTAGGACTTATGTTCAAAATGTAGTCGACAAGCGATTTTCAAAACATTGAGTTTATTTTGGACAACTTGATTTTATTACAAGTGTCCCATTATGCTGATATCGAGAAGCATGCATATATTTTATGTGGCTCCATCGCCCCCAACAAGATGGGGGAAGTCACCAGGCTCCTTCTCCCCATATGAGGTAGGAGGCCAATCGAAATGTACAAGTTCCACCCTCCTAATGAGGAGGTTGCTTGTACTCAATATCAACATCATCAACATTATCATCATCATAATTTAGGAAGTCATAATGGGCAATATCATTTATGTTTCTAAGTTTATTAAAAACTATAATATAGAAAATCAGTAGGGAATAGTAGATCAAACAAATACATAGCCAAGATTTTCAAGAGGTACATACAAGTACCATTCAACACTACTAGTCTATTCAAGGAGGAATTAATATAAAAGTGTACTTTTCACCAAAGATTTAGAGTAAGGATTCCATGAAATAATACATTAAAGTCTCAAGTAGATCCTAGATCAATCAAGATGTGGATCAAGGGTCAAGATCATGATATACACAAAGATCATGTACTAATGTTCAAGATTAGGGTTATTCATTCCTATTAACCTTAGGGTTAGGTCATCCACTTCTCACAAAATTTTCAAGATGGTCAATATTATTCAAGTGTCAAGATTATTTCTAGTATGAATGACCTGCCTAGGTATTTTAGGAACACTCTAACTATTATCATCATTATTCAAGTTATTGTCAAGTCTCTAGATCATCATCGTGATGAATTGGCATCATTGGTATTCAATATTAGATCAAGTTTTGATTGATGTAATGAGTAAAGTTAGAGATCAAATATTAGGTCAATAGATCAAGTATTTCACAAGATTTAGAATATTCATAATATTAAGATGTCATCATCAACATTAACCATTATTTCAAGGTCCATGATTCATATTCAAGAGTAGATAAGGCAACAAGGTTAGATCTAGATTAGTGTTTTAAGATGATCATCATAGTCAAATATTAGGGTTTCTAAATATTAATCACAAAATACAGTCATTAGATAAATTATATGAGAAAGAAATCAAAATATAAGGATATTAGTATAATCCATAAATAATTGGGCCTCACAAGTATTTTTAATCAATTCCTTGGGTTTTTTATCAAAATGGACTATTTTTCATAATTTTTGAAGCTATGAATTGAAAGTTATCATTTTTGTAAGATCTGATCATTTAATGGAATTTTTTAGCAGAGAGGAGATAAATACCCAAAAAGAAGAAAATATGATAAAATATTGACCATTGATCGGGTAGGTCAATGTTGACCATCTTGGTGGATCGGTAGCTGAGGCGTGCTGGCATCTTGCTGGTTCAGTCTTTGATTTGCCGGCTCAATCTCCAATGTCAAGTTTGAACCTTGGGTTCACAGAGTCTTGGACCGGGTGGTTCTTGGTCATTTTTCCCTTTGTACAGACCTCTGCACGAGCCATGAAACATAGTAGAGGGGCTCACCAGTGTAAGGAGGGCTTGGGGGCAGGAGGCTTTGGCGTGCAGCAAAGGTGTCATCTAATTTTTTAGTGTCCTCGCGAGGTGGCAGCGGGTGGAGGATTGGTGAGAGGAGGTAAGAAGAAAGAATGTCCAACGGACCGGTGTGGAGGAGCGCTAAGAATAGTGGCTGATTGGGAGGAGAAATCAGTGCAATACATGTTGTGGAAGAGCACATTTACTCAGCTAAGGCAACAGAGTGCTTGTTGTGGACCTTTAGGGGGTGTTTGTATAGCGTTAGGATTAGGTTTGCGATGAAATGGTCCTTGGTTGCAAACCAAGGTCACTAGAGTGAGAAGGAGAAATGGGGGAAAGGTTTTGATGGAAAGTTAGGGCCTTAATGGTGGTTAAGGAGGGTACAGTCAAATTTAAAATCGCAAGGCGAGGCTTTTTGCCGCTCAAAATTTTGAATCAGGGTCATAAGCGGGAGATTGGCCATTACGACAGCCTTGTCTCCTCCTCGTAACTAGCGGGAGGTAGGAGACAATAGACTGGATACTTGATCAGGACTCAGATCCATGGGAGCCTGATCTGAGGGTCATGGTTCATCCCTAGATCTTTGCTTGGCCTACTAACTTGGAAAATAAAAGGGAAAATAAGGGATTTTAGCATAAAACTTCAAGAAATCATAGAAATCAGTAGGAATGTCCAATTGAAGTGAAATTTGGACCATAGGTTCAAAAAAATGTGAACAACCTTTAGAAAAAGTTTGAGAACCAAAGGATAAAATTACATGGACAAAATATTTCTTTGAGTAGAGTGATAATTTAATCCAATTTGGGGTGTCATAAAGTGTATAAAAAACTACATTGATCACTATATTTCGAATTTGAGTATCAATATTGATCAAGTAGCCAAGGAAAATTAAATTGAGGTCATGAGTGAACATAATGAGGGTAAAAGAGTAATTTAATCATATGATTATGCAAAAATGCACTTTGTTACATCCTTCCCTCCTTAAGAGGAATTGTGTCCTCAAAATTCAAAAACATCCTCAAAAAATTGGGACTATCCACTCCAAGTCATATCCACAAATACTAGAACATTCCCAACTATATAATAAAAACCATGCCCTCAAAATTATCACCTCATCAATAGTCTTTCATAAACTTGCATTGATCAATAAAGGGGTCAAAAGATCATAGCTCACTAATTAAATTCAAGTCATGTCTCCATACTAATTGAGAATTGGGATCGAGAGTCAAGATCATATGTCATGGATCAAATTGGGTCATGTACTAACAAGATCATAATTTCATGAGTCAAGATTAAAAATCAGAATTTAAGGTTCTAAACATGCAAGTCTAGGGTTATATTTCCTATCTAGACCATAGGTATGGCCATCCACCATAAATGAACATCTAGCAATATTTCAAAATTTTAAAAGCATTTGTCTCATTGAGTATATTCAAGGTGGGTGAATGATCCAAACCTAGGTCATCTTTAGATATTAACCCTATGCATATAATTATCACTATCATCCTCAAGATATAAATGAGTCAAAACCAATATTGAGAGTCAAAGTTTGGACATCAAGATCATATGTATAAATATTTCAAAGCTAGGGTTCATATTCCTATTTAGACCTTAGGGGAGATCACTCATCTATATTCAATTTTGAGCTACAATATTCAAGCAACATTTGAGTAATATTTGTGATATCAATCACCAATTTCATTACCATGGTATCAAGGTTTGTTGAATTATCTAGACTTAGGTCTTTCTAGGAATTTCGTCACAAGCTATAGTCAACATTGTATTTAAAATTGGGTTTCAAGATCGAGTATTAGCATTGTCATAGACCTCACCTATTCGAGACTTAGGTCAAGAAATTGAAATTGCGTGGAAGGGGTTACCTTCCCATCTCTAAATAATCAACATGATGACAACTTAGAGGTAGTCATAAATAGGGCATAAAATTTCAATTTTCAAAGATATGGTGAGTACAAGGTTTGCTTCAAAAGTTACATGGGGTTGCATAAACAACAGATCATAATCCAGATCGTGCAATGACTTCATTGGTTCTTTCATTGCTAGTGAGTCTTGATACAACCTTCTAACCAATCTCTAGATTTGGCGATTGAATATGTCCTCCTTTGCAATTCCAACCTCTATTTTTGTCTTTATCTCCATGACTACGGGCTTGGATGTAGGGGTAAATGCAGTCATGGTGATTTGGACTCCTCCAAGAATTATCGATGTTGTGTATCTTACCCATTTGATCATAGCATCCATTAGTATCTTATTTTGTACTTCTTGAGCATCATCCTTGACTGCCTCTCTTGGTTCATCCTCATTACCACTAACATTATTGTGCACGGGTCTTTTTCCCTTGTCTACATCATTCTCAACTCCTTCAAAACTTTCTCATTCTCAATTGTCTTTTCCCTTTCTTCATGTCTTTTATTCTCAATTTTCCTTTCATCAATCTCCCCTTCTCGATCATTATTGGCTCCTGAGGGTCTTTCTCTTTGACTACAGGTTTGTGGGTCCATCTGCAAGGTACATCCATTTATGAGTCCTTTTAATCACATAGGTTGAGTTAAGAGTAAATCAGATTATAGGATATTCATCTACATAGTTTCAAATTTTGTTTCACAATTTTGTTGATTCCCATACTACCCAAAAATAGGGAGAGTGCATATTCAATCATGATACTTAGCAAGGAAGAGATGAGGAGTCACCCTGCTTCAAACTAATAGGTGGTCTTTGTGTAATCCTTAGAGAGAAGATAAGGTAATTGGAACACTCTCTAGGGTTTCAATGGAGAACCTTTAGGTCCAGTTTTGGATCAATAAGACCATGTAGAGCGGGGAACTTCATCCACTGTGAAGACAGATAGGAGGTGATTATGACAAAACCCCAAGCCTAGACACCTCAATTTTCACCATTATGGACATTAGGGTTTCCTAGGTTCAGGGGACTCGAGATTTTATTTACTTAATGCATATGAGAGTGTCTATGCTCTGATACCAACTGTCACATAACCGTTCTTACCCCTATCCCAATCCCACTGCCTAGACAGTAGTAAAAGGATTGAAGTGCCCATCTATGAGCGGACCAAAAGGATCTCACACACTGGCATATACAATAAGAAATAATAACTCATAAAACAAGAGATTTAAAGACAAACCAGCCCAAAATATGATTTTGTAAATCTATCCTTGTCATCAGAGCTTGTCAAGAGCAGAAGCGGTCTAGTCAATTCTTCATAATGATCCATCTGGTTTGCTAAAATCATGTAAATCAAGACTTATGTTCAAAATGTAGTCAATAAGCGATTTTCAAAACATCAAGTTTATTTCAGATAATTCAATTTTATTACAAGTTTCCCATTATGTTGATATTGAGAAGCATGCATATATTTTATGTGGATCCAGTGCCCCAACGAGATGGGGGAGGTCACCAGGATCCTTCTCTCCATATGAGGTAGGAGGCCAATTAACATGTACAAGTTCCACCCTCTGAATGAGGAGGTCGCTTGTACTCAATATCAACATTATCATCATCATAATTAGAGTAGTCAAATTGGGCAATATCATTTATGTTTCCAAGTTTATTGCAAAATATAATATAGAAAATTGAAAGATTAATCAGTAGGGAACAGAAATACATAGCCAATATTTTTAAGAGGTACATATAAGTATCATTCAATACTACTAGTATGTGCAAGGAGGAATTAATATAAAAGCGTACCTTTCACTGAATATTTAGAGTAAAGATTACAAGAAATAATAGATTAAAGTCTCAAGTAGACCCTAGATCAATCAAGATGTAGATCAAGGGCTAAGATCATGATATACACGAAGATCATGTACCAATGTTTAAGATTAGGGTTATTCATTCCTATTAACCTTAGGGTTAGGTCATCCACTTATGATCAACAATTTCAAGATGTTCAATATTATTCAAGTATCAAGATTATTTCTAGTATGAATGACCTGCCTAGGTATTTTAGGAACATATGAGCTAACCCTAACTATCATCATTATTCAAGTTATTTTTAAGTCTCTAGATCATCATCACAATGAATTGGCATCATTGGTATTCAAGATTAGATCAAGTTTTGATTGATGTAATGAGTAAAATCAAAGATCAAATATAAGGTCAATAGATCGAGTATTTCACAAGATTTAGAATATTCATAATATTAAGATGTCATCGTCAAGATTAACCATTATTTCAAGGTACATGCTTCATATTCAAGAGTATATAAGGCAATAAGGTTAGATCTAGATTAGTGTTTCAAGATGATCAGCAGAGTCAAATATTGGGGTTTCTAGATATTAATTACAAAATAGAGTCATTAGATAAATTATATGATCAAGAAACCAAAATATAAGGATATCGGTGAAAGACATAATGAATTGGGCCTCACAAGTATTTTAATCAATTCCTTGGTTTTTCTGATCAAAATGGACTATTGGTTCATAATCTTTGGATCTAGGGATGGAAAGTTATCATCTTTGTAAGATTTGATCATTTAATGGAATTTTTACCATAGAGGAGAAAAATCCCCTAAAAGAAGAAAATCCAACAAAATATTGTTCGTTGATCGGTTAGGTCAACCTTGATAACCTTGGTGGATCGGCAACTAAGGCATGTTGGCATCTTACTAGTCCAATCTTTGATTTGGCAGTTCAATCTCCAATTTTTGGTTTGAACCCTGGGTTCACAGAGTCTTGGACTGAGTGGTTCTTGGTCATTTTCTCCTTCAGGTAGACCTCTGCGTGAGCCATAAAATGCAGTGGAGGGTCTCTCCAATGTAAGGAGGGATCGGGGGCTGGAGGTGTCAATGTGAGCATCAAAGGTGCCATCCAAGTTTGCAGCATCCTCATGAGGTGGCGGTGGGTGGAGGATTGGGGAGAGGAGGTGAGGAGAAAGAATGTTGAACTAGGCTGTGTGGTGAAGCACTAAAAATAGCGACTAATTGGGAGGATAAATTAGGGCTATACATGTTGGGTAAGAGCACATTTACTCAGCTAAGGTGTGGGAGTGATTGTTGCGGACCTTTGGGGTGTTTTTATAGCATTAGGATTAGGTTTGTGCTGAAACAGTCCTTGGTTGCAAACCAAGGTCGTCGGAGTGAGAAGAAGAAATGGTTGAAAGGTTTTGATGCCGAGTTAGGGCCTTAATGGTGGTCAAAGTGGGTACAATCGAGTTCAAAATTGCAAGGCAAGGCCTTTTGCTCGCTCAGAATTTCGAATCGGGGTCATAAGTGAGAGATCGGCCATTATGGCAATCTTGTCTCCTACCCGCAATTAGTGGGAGGTAGGAGATGGTACCCTAACCACTCGATTAGGTCTTCAATCCATGGGAGACTGATCTGAGGGTCAAGGTTCATCCCTAGATCTTTGTTTGGCCTCCTGACTTGGAAATTAAAAGGGAAAATAAGGGATTTTTAGCATAAAACCTCCAAGAAATCATAGAAATTAGTAGGAATGTCCAATTGAAGTGAAATTAGGACCATAAGTTCAAAGAAATGTGAAGAACCTTTAGAAAATGTTTGAGAACCAAAGGATAAAGTTATAGGGACAAATATATTTCTTTGAGTAGAGTGATAATTTAATCCAATTTGGGGTGTCATAGAGTGTATAAAAAAACTACATTGATCATTACATTTTGAATTTGAGTCAATATTAATCAAGTAGCCAAGGAAAATTAAATTGAGGTCATGGGTGAAAATAATGAGGGTAAAAGAGTAACTAAATCATGCTTATGCAAAAATGCACTTTGTCACAAGGTTGGTCGATGGTTTTTTTTGGTGGGGTCACCCTAGTTGCATGGTTGAGTGTGGTGCTTGCATGGATGAGATTTCTTGGACACATGGCATGTTTATATTGACACCTAACCCACTTTCCCTCTCTCCAAACCTAGGTTATATAAACCCCTCTCTTTGCATGCAAATAACCCCTTTACACACCTAGTTTCCTCTCTCTTCTTCCTTGGTTGATCTTAGAGATCGTCCCCTCTTACTTGGTGGTGAAGGAGGAGCTCAAGGTTGAATAAGGTGGGTCGATCTCCCTTGCGTCTTGAGATAGGGTTTGTATATACACTTCTTGTGATTGTTTGGTGTTATCTTGATCTTCTTCTTGGTCTTGGTAAGTGAGACCTGCCTCTTTACTTACGTTTTCCTTTTTGTTCTCCCTTTTTCTTTCTCTTCTTGACCTAACTAATGGTGCTCCATGGTAGTGCTTGAGTTAGAGCTTGAAGAACTTCTCATTATTTTCTTTCTTGACCTAAGGTTTGCTTCTTTCTTGGAGGTGGAGTTATGTTGGCCAAAGTAGAGTGCTCAAGCTAGGGTTCCTACCTTTCTTCTTCAAGTCACATTATTGTTTGGAGTTTCTACATCAACTCTAAGGCGAGTTATATAATTTTCTCTATGATTGTTGCTTACTTCCTTCTTGCATGCACATAATATTACTCTAAAAATATTATTCCAAGTAGAAAGATGATATCCTTTACTTAGGGTTTGTGTTTACATGGTAATCTTGAGTAGATAACTCTTCTTGGATGAACACTAAATCTTTGTGTATGAACCTTCTTTGATGATGAAACTTTTGGTCCTTCCATGCTTGTGGAAAAGATTGGGTTTCTCTCTCAAATGATAGTTGCTAAATTAGGGTTTTCAGAATTGATCTTATTTCTCTAGTGATGCAACTTGATGACCCTTTAGATTCTGAGTTGTTACCAACTTGTTTTGGTCTCTTCATGGTCGCCAAGGTTTTTGGTACTTATGGTCAATGAGTTTGAACCATGTTTGGTCACCAAGAATTTTTGATGATAGTGGTCACCAAGGTTTGAGTTATATGGGTCACGAAGATCTTAGATTTTTGATCGGTCGATGAGTTTTGAGTCATGTGGTCGCTAAGCTCTAGACCTTTAGTGGTCAATGAGATTTATACCTCTATAAGGTCACTATGCTTCTATATTTGATGATCGTCAAGTGTGGTGATTCGAATCGGTCATCAGTGCTCTATGTTTTCATGGTTGCCAACGTCACTCAACCCTAGCGGTCGCCAAAGATGGTTAACTTCATCGATCGCCATTGTTTCCTAACTTTAGTGGTCGCTAACCCCCTTGGACCTTAGTAGTCGATCACATCTCTAACCCTTAGTGGTCGATGAGAATTTATGATCTCTATGGTTGTCATGTTTTTTTGACCTTTTGATGATGATGTTTGACCTAAGTGCTTTTATAATTGATGGTGATGATAAGAATTATGGTTTTCCTTTAAGGGCTATTTTGTAACCCTAATTTGTGGTGCTTGGTTACACATGGTCTAATGTTCTTTCTAACCTAAGGTTTTAATATAGTGTTGTTTGGCAATGTTAATGCAACTATTCTTAATGAACCTAAACCTAATGTAAGTAAGTGATGGTGACACATAATGTCTTGTTTAATTAGTGTGATAATGGAGTACTTTCTCTCTCTATGATTGTTGTAACCCTAATTTGATATCTTATGAACATCATGGCTCTTGAATATAATGTTGTGTTAGCTTATCTATCACATTTATGATGATGGGATGATGAGACTTGATGAGGCATAGAAAGATAATGATGCTTTTATAGGAAACAATGTGAATGTTCTTATGACTTTGGGCATGGCTTTGTACCTTAAGTGAGGTATTATCCTCAGTATTATGTGACAAGGATTTGATCTATGATGATGATCATGGCTGCATGTACGACAATGGAATAGTACCATGTGGTAATGAGATAAATTTTATACTTCATACATTTTATATCTTCTGAGGTTGCAATCTACCCATATTTTTGTAGAACTCTTTTAGGGATTGTATGTAAGTTGACTGATGCAGTTCAAACATACCCAATTGGCATTAACTAATCAAGTGAAACCCTAATCATGTAGTTCCATGTTCCATAGACCCATTCCAGTGAGAAAACTTTCTAGATGGTGAAATGAGTATTCTTAAGGGAAACTTAGAGCGCATACTATTGAGCATGTGGGGTGCTTGAGACTATGTGTCCTTGTCATCCTGATCCCAATATTTTGAGGATGGTTGCAGTCATACCTAGGCAGGAGAATGGATGTGGTTGTATATAAGGTTTTTTATATATGATGAGATGGAGGACAGCTACGGTTGTACCTCAGATGTTTGGGTTTTGTATACCCTGGTTCACTAGTGTCGTGACCCATATACCAAGGATGGTATAGGATATTTTGCATCTAGACTTATATGTCATTGCATCGGACTTGTATTTACTGAGGGCAGAGGAGATCGTAGGAGTCAGGTTCTCCTAGATCTTATATGGCATTTATTTCATCTTTGAAGTGGTCAGTTGGAGATGTGTGATAGCAAGAATGAGGAATAGTCTATTCCTACCTTGAATGTTTCAATGTTAGGGATGTTTATTATAGATGATCAAAATGAGAAGGATAATTAAGAAGAAGTTGTAATGCATAAGAGGAGAAATCATAGAAAATAAATAGCTCTCAGCAATATGTGAATTTGTTTTAAAGAAGTATAGTTTGTTGAAGGCATATCAAGGGATGAAAATTTGTTTTACATATGACTTAAATTGTACATGTGCGAGCAATATAGTAATTGGAATGAGTTTTATGGTTTCAATCATTCATATCAGTAGTATGACTCAGTTTTATACAATTGTTGTTATTTATAGTCTTACAGTTCATGAGTGCTTTTCTATTAGAGTGGCAAAATAGTGAAATTCAAAATAGAAAGCTGAATTGTCTTTAATAACTCTGAGTGATGAAGAAAAATAAGTACAGATTGATGTGTATGAATTAAGATAGTGGGATCAAATTACCAGTACTGAGGTAACATCTCAATAGGGTATGACATGAAAAAAATTTGTTTATCTATCTCTTTCCTATTACTAATTATGAAAAAATATATTCTTTGGCTATCATTGAGAAGTCTTGCTTAAAATATGTTGTGATTAGAAGAGAAAAAATGACTCAATGTTGAAAATAACTTTCAATTATGAAATGCAAGAGCATAGTGACACATAATATTTTAGAAGTTTAAAATAAACTTTGAATATACTTTGTTGACGTATTTATGTTTTGGGGCCGAAACTTTTTAAGGGGTGAGAATTGTTATGACAGCATTTATGCTTAATGGGTAAACTATGGTTTACCTGAATGATTACATGCTTAATTAGATTGAACATCATTTAGACTTGATTAAATTGTCACTCAATTGTGATGTTTCAAACCTAATAAGAAACTCTAAATATGATTTTAGTTTGAAGAATTAGGGTTTGAGAAATGTAAATCGTAATTGGCAAAAATTAGGGTTTTGATAGTACATGAATATGGAATTTGATCAGGATAGCAGTGTGGTAAATGATTTTTCATATTTTTATGATTTTTTAAAATTAATTTTTTTATATGATATGGATAACTCAATCATGAATGTTAGAGAAAAATTTCAGAATATTTGTATGTTCTTTGAATGTGGTTCTCATTCAAACTATACTTCGACCGAAATACTAATAGAGTGTTGTTTAGCATTGTAGTGTTTGATTTTTAATTATTTATTGGTAATTACGAATGATTTTAAATTTATATTTGATATAAAATTACTTTTCAGACATCATGATAATTTTTCATAATTTTTGGAGGATGTTTGACCTCTGAAATAAATGAATTACATTAACTTTTTTATGACAGAAAAATCTATTGAAATAAGAAAAAGTATAGGGTAGGGTTAATGTGTAAATTACCCCAGCACCTAAATTTCTCTATATGATCAAGCTAGAACCTAAGTAGCTCTCATATTTTGTGATCCATTCCAAAGAAATGAAATCCTAGAGAGAGAGGGAGAGTTAGGGTTTGAGAGAAGAAAGTGATGGAATTGCTGATCTAGGGTTTCTCTATCTGATATATGATGAAATCAAGTAAGTTTAACTTCTTTGCATAGCTTTTCATGGTGAATCTTCTCTCACATGTCAATATTTCTTTCCCTCCTATGATTTGATTTGAAATGTTATCAAATCTTCCCCTTTTTCTCACTCTTTCTTCATAATCCCCCATTTCTAGGGTTTCCGGGTTGAAAGGAAGAAGAAATTGGTGATTTGTTACAATTTTGATATGGATTTGAGATTTTCATATATGATCTGCATTTTTAAGGTGTTTTCACACCTTAGGGTGAGTGGGTACTTCCATTAAATAATAGATTGTATGAAAATGAGTTAAATGATCAATAATCTTTACTTGTTTTGTATGCGACTACAAACCCTAAACTGTCCTTTTGACCTAGCTTCTGCAAGATGATATGAAATAGAATATTTCTCTATTGTGATGGATTTCGGTTGATAAATCATACTAGAAATGCATACAAATTATCTAAATGAGAATTCCTAAAGTAATTGTAGAGTTTATATGAAAATAGTGAAATCTAGGGTTTTCAGCTATGACTAAATTTATTGTATAATTGAATAAAGAAGTTTGTCTAGTTGAATATCCTTGGTTACAAAAATGCTTACCTCGAAGACTCTAGCCCTATAGGATTGATTCGAAGCAAAGGAAATGTACAGGAGATGCTGAAAAAAAATCCCCTGGGGGCTATTACACAGGCTAGCAGACAACCGGAAAGCTATTCCCTTGCAACAACCAAAAAGTAGTAAGCCTTCCTTCCAACACCAACAATGGTAGGGTTTGGAATGCTTATGGAATGGAAAGCCCAGGCGAAAGGGCCAGCATCAGACATAGGGACTACAGGATATATGTAATAACAAGACTAAAAGATGCAATTAGATAAGATATTGTATTTCATTTGATGATATCAATGTTTGCTTGATAGTAAAGAGGTGAAACCCTAAATGAACGGAAAATTGGAAGTTTGCGAATAGATTCATGAATTCAACTGATATGATTCTTTATTGTTATAAATTCATTTATTTAAGGTTATTCTTGATGCTTGATATTTTAATGAATAGCTTGGAAACTTGAGTTAAATTCATACTAGGGTTTCATATGCATGACTAATTGAAATGAGTTATGTAATAATTCAAGCTTGTAGTTGAATATCATTTTATATGCATACACATTTTGATTTGTGCTGCAAAATCTCTAGATGAGTTAATTGACATGAAATGCATAAATTTTATGGTAATTTAAGAAAATAGAAAAAGCATTTCTCTATATACAGATGTCATTGATGCCATGAATGGATATGAGAAATGTTGAATGTAAATGTTCATATCATTAGACATGATATCTGTTTGAACATATGAGAATTCTTCTATGTGCATGAGAAATGAGAAACCCTGAGAGAAGGGTAATTAGTATACTAAGAATATAGGAAATGAGAAACCCTAAGATAAGGGTAACCAATATGTTATGCATTCAACTAAGTATCATCAGTGAATTCAGTCTAATAGCTCAAGTAGTCAGTAAAACTACAATAGTAATAGTAGATGCCATGAACAGTGTATAACCCTCCTTGGATGTCTGTACTGCAAAGGGTGAAATAGGCTATGGATTATCAAATATAGGAAGAAGTAGCTCAAAACTGAGTATCTAACATCAACTGATTGGATATCGGTGGTACTTCAGTTGAGTAGCATAGTACCCAACAATAACCAGAGATCCTGGTGGTACTATTTTAGTAGTAGGGGTATCCAATAATAACTGGAGATCCAGTGGTACCCACCAGTTGTAGTATACAGCCCTTGTGGACCTACTCCTTCTGGAAGTTACTCCATTTTGTGTGTCAGCCCTAGTGGAACTGCATTATGTAGAGTTGAGACTTTTTAGCCTAGAGGCACCCCTCCTGAGTACCCAGGACAAGGGGCCACAATTTACGAACATGATTTAGCCGTCATTAGGCCAGACGTGGCAACCTCGCTGTAGAATGAGGTAGTTAGTAGTAGTCTTAAGGTCCCGGGTTTACCTTAACACTTGTATGGTAAGTCACACAGTAGTGTCTTTTGCTTGGATGGCACAATCCAAGTGAGTTTAGGGGCAAAGTAAAAAAGAAAAGTTAATTGAGTTCAATTGAGTTCAGATAAAGAGTACAGTAGTTAGATCAATCAGTTATGTTTAGTTGGCCAACATAGTAGTAGTCAGTTCAGTAGTCAGGTTAAGTCAAAGTTAATGAAAGATTCTAAAGAGAATAATGATAAAATTGTTTAGATATTTGTATATTACTACTAATGCATAATAAGATGAATGAGAGGTTAACCAAGTGTGTGCACTTATTCAATTATTCTTTGTATGTTTCTGGATTATTAGTTTTCTTTGTGGTTAATCAAGCATGTTCATATATTGATTCACTCTTATAGATGCCAAGAGTATTCTGCCATATTTATGTTTGTGAATGATTAGTCTCTTTAAAGCTTACTATTGTTATAATTGATATCAGTTGCAAAATAGTATATATGTAATTATATCAGTACTTTATACTATTTCTTTAAAGTACACATTCATTGAGCGAGTAGGCACACCCCTCTACTCACAAGTTTTTTTAGGGATAACTCATGGATTGAAGATGTCATTGCACCAACATAGATCTACCACATGAATTAAGTATGAGATTACTTAAGTTCAGTCGGTCCCTGTCACTCTAGGTCCTTGTATAGAAGTGAGAGAGTTGTAAATGATGATGTTTATCCTTGTTTCCTTAATAAGAGAGTATGTATATGATTATCATGTCATATGTACACAAAATTGTGAGAAACATAATGAATATTTAGAGATGTATCTTTAATGTTGAGATCATATTATAGTAATCAAGGTTTAATTCTCTTGTAAAGTTTGTTTATGTGATTGAATGCAAAAAGAAAAAAGAGTTTGAGATAAAGAAAAAAGAAAAAGTTGGGAGTGAACTTTGTATTAAGTATAATCCTCAAACTTATGCCCTAATCTCATGATTAGTGATAATCGTGGGATGCAGGTTTAACATTCATATTCCTTTATCTTATCTACCAATGGGTTGTTTGTCACACAAATAGCCCAAATGTGCTTAGATTGGATTCTAAGACCCACGGCTCATAGTTAGACCTTCCAATGACCAGACCAACTTACTATTACAAAATTAAGACTTGTGATAACCATATCTAAAATTTTCAAATTTGGGGATCTTATAGTGATTGTATCCCTAATAAAAATCCAAGACGTGTGATTGTAGGTTCTAGTTAGATCAACTTTAATGTCCATAGTTTTAGCCCCTCTCTTACTCTCCATATTTGGACTAGATCTTATACAGAAACAATATTATCAATGATCTTTCTCCCCAAAACAAAACTACTTTATCTAGAAAAAATCCACCAAAGTAGAAAACTTGTTAGGTATTCAACAACCACCTTTGACGCTAGCTTGAGGATCATGTTATTTAGTGAAATATGCATCAGTTGTTCACACTATTTGGTCTAGATACTTTAGGAATTAACACAATAATGGAACTACACATCTAGTTAACTAATGATAGTCCTAGAATAGCATTAGGGATTGTGTTTTTTACTGAATTTCCTATTTTCTACCAGTTCTTCTGAATAAAATGTACGCTCACCCCATTCAGGCCAGTAGCCTTGTATGTAGCCATACTCATCAGAATCTTTAGTAATCTAGTCTTGGAGGCTCTAAGCTCATAGTAGTGGCTTCTTCACGATCAAGTAGTTTGAACTTTCTAGAAACCTCTTTACTCCAACCACTTTGTTTAACTCTAGTGTTTGTTAGCACTCTCTTAAAATGGTTGGTTTCCATATTTGTTAGTTTGTGTAATAAAAAACCCGCTCACCTATAGTATTCTTTAACATTGATATGGCATTACTTCTTTTTGCGTTGATTTATCCAAGCATGGTAAAGTTTTGAATTATGTCCCCATTTTCAACTAGTTGATACATGCTTTTTGTTTCGAATCTTTCTCCCCCTTTATCATTATTTGTTTGAGTTTTTTTTTAGATTTTTACATAGAAATTGTTAGTAAATTTTTCATAATATACATCATGTTAGTTTGGAGTTGATTAATATTTCTCAGCAATATATCTTTGTTATTTCTTTATGTTTTCCACTGCTTCCTTTCCCAATCTACAATATTAGTCTATGTTGATTTTCAGGCTGAGTTTTGAACTCCAATTTGTCATCTCGCCATGTTCCTAACTACCCTAAAATATGTCCTCCTCACTCCATGAAACCTTTGTTAAGAATCTTCTATTTGAAGTATTCCTCAATCCCAATATCAATAGATTGTGATCTAAATTAATGTGTGATAGGTGTTCTACAATATTATTCAGGCACTGACGTATAGAAAGATTTTGCAACAGACTTGTCCAGCCTCTCTTAGATAATTCCATGTTTGTAAGTATATCAGATATAAGAAACCAATTTCATTTTGTCCTACTTCCATCAGGGTATCACTGATCAGATTTGATTCATTATAATCTTATAGATCACTTCCATACTTTTCATTTGGATTGGGAGGAACAATAGTTATTGACTTACCATTCCTCTTCATCTTGGTGCCACTCCCTTTTATCTTCTTTCCTATAGATCCAGTTGAATCCACCATATTCACCATAGTGTTATCTACCTTTGTACTTGTAGGCTCATTTTTGAGTTATTCCTCCAAGTTAGTTGTGTTGATTTGCATCTTAGCTTCTTTAAAGACTTCTATGACCTCAATGACTTCATCCACTTTTGGGTTAACCATGGCACATGTTTTCTTTGGTTGTTGTCATTATTGTGACTCTCTACAAAATTGTTCAAGATGTCGCCCAAAACCTTCCTATCAGCATCTACATTCCCTCCATTCCTTAAATTCTTATTTTTCTTCCAGACCTTAGCTGACCTTTTATGGATTTCTTGAGATTGTTTAACTGGTTTTGGATTGATAATCACTTTTTCTACTAAGTTTGTGTTCGCCTTATTGAACTATCATGTAAGTCTATTATTGGAGTTTGTATTGTGATCTGGTGGGTTTTTGAATTCATACCATGCCCTCTTTTGTCTCCTTTATTTTTTTGGGTATGCCACCTAGATGTGTCATCATTTACCATGTGCCTATTCTCTCTCTGGTTCCTTCCATTGGAATCTAAAAGTATAGTACTATACTTGCAGTTAGACCTACAATTTGTAGAGCTATGTCCCTCCACGCCACAACACATGTCCATGAAAATCCCTCATAGACAACCTCATACTCAATGTCATTGATGATAATAGATGGAATTAACATTCATGTGGTGTCCAGTTCCAATGCTATAGTCTAATAAACTTACTTCTTATTCTTCTTGTTGTGTGAATATCTACCTCGACCAATTTTACTAAGGACAACCAATGTAGTCAAACATAGTAGGAACATAAAGGTGAACATGGTAGGATTAGTATATGTACCCATGTTACATAAGGTCTGAATACTCCTCAGTTGGTTTGAAGTTCGGGTACTATTTCCATACTACCAAGTTGCACCCAAAGAGTCTCCACAAAGCCCCTATTAGTGTTAAGTTAAAGTCCCTTTGGCATGAAAGTCGAAAACCAAAATGTTCTAGATCTTGTTTAAACGTGTTGAACCTCCTTGTAAGATTCTATAGCATCTTTAACTTATCTCTCATTGTTAGGTATCCCACTTTCTTTCCTAATAGCATGAATATGACAAAATACTTCCATGGTTTCATAAGACCATAGTCGGCTTTTGGCTCTATTGATACTATTGGAATACATTCAATTTCACCCATAGTCACGTCTTTAACATATACTATTTCTCCAAAAAGCTTCACCAAGAAGAAATCACCATTGTTTGTGCCCTAGAATCCAAAAACCATTTTACTAAACAATGTTAGTTATTCTTTATAGGTATATGATGTCGCTCTTGCATCCCTCATTAAGATCTGTTGTATCATCAAGATTCCTCTTAACAAAGTTTGACAATGACTCTTCATTGGCCTCCATCTTCTCAGCTTCCCCCTTATGCCTCCTTTATAGATTGCTTGCAGGGTCCAAGATTGAATGACCTCTCATTCTCGTAAATTAAAATGTAAACACTATCTCTGACTTTGAGAATCCCACAACTTGTTGATTCTTATTCTTTCCTTTTTACTATCCACTTCATCCATCCTTCTTCTGCATTGATATTCCCAATATCATGGCCCCCAATCATGATCGTGATATTCCCCAGGATTGAATCCTCATGCTTCAATGCCACCATCTCTCACCCCATGTCCCTTTGGATTTCCCATATTAGCCCGTACTTCACTATGTGTGCCTCTCTAAATTGATCAATATGTTATTCTTAGTTAATCTGATGTGATGTTTATTATAAAATAAATTCCTTAAGATAAATTAACCACGGGTTTAAATTCTTCTACGTATAATAATTCTCACACACAAGAAGATGAGTCTATCATAGTATATCGAAAGGATCAAGTCCAAATGACAACTTCACTAAGAAATTGCTCACAAACCAGTTATTAAGATAAATATTTAAACCTAATCATTGATAGAGTTTATTAACAAAGGTTGAGATAATGATTTTAATGCAATGAAAACAATTGAAAGAGGGTTTAAAACAATATTTAAAGGGCACTAGGACATATGCATTTCACCACCATCACATGCATAATTATTCTAACTATTACAACTCAACAAACACAACCAATTAGATAAGGACCTTGTAAATTTGCCTCCTTTCTAAACACAAACTAGTAGAAGTATAAAATTTCTCATTGGCTCAAGGTCACGTTATCTATGGATCATCACCAAATCATCTGGGAGAACTCCTTCGATTATCTCATATGGAATATCACACATTCATTTGAGGATCTAATCCTAAATTTGAATATTTTTACATTTGGGATTATATCTGACATGCAAATCACAGTCTTAATAGAAAGAAATAAATGAATGAAGAGAAATCTAATTATATAAAATGTTGAGTTTGTAACAATTTGAACAGAATACAAGAAATGGGGCTACTCCCCATGCCTAGTGATGGATCCTACTCACTCATCCATGGAGAAAGAATGAGTATAATATAGGAAATGGGACTACTCCCCATGCCTAGTATTGGAGTGTTATGACCCCACCTCCCGATAACCCCCAATTAAGGGAGACCAAGAGGTCGAAGCCGCACCCATAACTTCCAAATCAAAGGTTCGGCAATTAACCAAGAATAATTATCAAATTTTAACAGACTAAACGGGAAAACTGTAAGAAAATAAACTTTTGCATACCTTTTTTGAAAACTTGGATCTCTAAACTTATATCCACTTATGGATTCTAGTCTAACTAATCCTCCTTGTATTTTACTTCATGTATTTCACAATATGACAATTTACTGTTTGTCCTTTTGGCTTGTACCTAAAATGTCGACAAACAAAACGTCGGTCAGCCGAAGCTGGTATGTGGGGGAAACAATAAATGTGCAACTATGATAACAACATAATCATTCAATTAATCATTTAACAACCAAGATTACGTTTTAAATATAACTCCACGATCCATGAGTACCCTATCCTCTGCGCTATCCCTACAGTGGACATGGATACTACCTTCCTTATAGTAGATCCCCATTAAACCCCTCATGGTCCCACCTATAGGTGAACCAATTTCTAGGGTTGAGTCACATGGCACTACTCATAAGTAGCCCACTCCTTAACTCATGGCAGGCTAATGGGTCTCATGGCACTACACTTGGTAGCCCAATTTCTGACCCACGATAACCTAGACCTTACTCTAGGTTACCCCTTTTTAGCCTTTACAAGCCAAAGAGGTGGACCTGGATCTAGCCAGTTATACATGTATATTCATAGTGATAGTCATAGTCACTCTATAGTTGCATGAAATAAAAGCATCCAACAGTTATTTCAAGCCATGAGGGAAACGTCGATAAAATCCTTGAAAAACTAGTCGGGATAATCATAAGCGTAACCACATACCTGATTTTACGTTTTCACAAGCATTAAGAAAATCCAACCAAGAACGCAATCCAAGCAAGCAATTCAATAATCACATAATTCCTGAAAAGAATATGTACTCTATTTATTACACACTTTATCAAGAACCTACTTTATTGACTTGGATTCACTTTCTAGGGTTTATGTATCCATTTTAGGGTTTCATTTTGCATTAACGGTTTCCCTTCATCTTTTACTATATTAAACCCTAATTTTATGCCATTACTCATAAACCCTAATTATCTCATCTATTCTTCAATATTAAGGTTATCTTAACAACATATAACCCTATTTTCATATTACAGGCACATTAATCATCAATTAATTTCATTAGGCTTCTTTTTCATTAAAGCTACTATTTTATCCTTTTAATCCACAACAAGATCATTATACGCATTTATCATCAATTCAAAGTTCATTATGGTCTAATTAACATATGAACTCAATTTACCATTAATTCTACCTTTTATTCATGAGAAAACCCTAATTACTACATTTAGGGTTTTTATCCATAATTAGGAACTTTAATGCTCGAAATAAATTAGAACCATCATATAACAACATATTTTCATATCTTTCAAATTAAATATGATCTTATCTTCTTTTACCCTAAATTAGGGTTTCTAAATGCTTAACCATTCTCATATGAGGTAAAAACCCTAAATCATGCAATTTTACATCTAGATCAGGTTCGAATCTAACATTATCATTCAATAGGTTATTAATACTTTAATTAACCCATTAAGCATACTAGATTCAACCTTTAATCACAAATAGGGTTTTTAACTTAACTTTAATGCACTTTTCATCAACTTATAGTACTTTTGCAATTAGTAATGGAATCAATCTTTAATATCATTTTTATTGGATTCCTCTCGTTCTCGTGATCAATTTTCATATTTTATACATTCTAATCCGAGCTACCAATCTTTAGTTATGAAATTTGCAAGAGTTACCTTTTTGGACCAATCACGGAGCGCCACATCACCCTATCCATGCAACGCGGCTTGCCTTATTGGAAACATAACGAAAAGATGCTCCTACCCCCGCGTAAGTGGTCGGTGCCTTAGCCCTCCGAGGGGTATCTCCGTCCAACGCACTTCATCTTCTTCCTCATTGCTTACCCTAAATCTGACGCGCGAACTGCTGCAAATCGCGGGTGTGCCCCTTTGTGGCAACACATCCCACTATCACACAGACAGTGAGGTGTTACGTGAAAATGTGCGGAAATCACCATAACCACAGATTATCAAAAACACGGCTAATTAAATCCGATTGCGGAAAGTGGATAAACTGAGAAACCATAACACATAGGTCCTTGTCCTGCAAGAGAACATGTTATATAAACATTTACAAGCCTTGATATGTGTCCACAGCTTAGGGCAACAGCTATCTTGTCATCACATGAGTTCATCACCTGTCATATATACAAAATGTCCCACATCCTGTCAGCATCAGGATATACAAAGGATCCATAGCTGTACATCAGGAAACAACGTCAAAACGCTCCCAAGGACCTGAGAGTACAGGGATGACTCTAGATTTTACTACAAAACACCAAAACAGCAGCATATCCATCTCTTGCCTTCTACTGCTCATCTTGCTGCTCATCTACAACTCCGCGACCACCACCACATCTAACTCGAACACCTAAAAACCAGTGGGGTGAGACAATTGAACATTGTCCCAGCGAGAAACATAACTCCCCACCGAAACTATAAAACCAAAGGAAGATAAAGCAACAGCAGCAGATAACTGGTAAAGGTATAACAAGAGTAGTCTATATAGCGAAGCTATTCGTACTATCAAGCTTACCAGGTCGTACGGAAGTCATAACACCAAGATTCTCTTTCATGGAACATGATTGACAAGATAAGGTTTATAAGGTCGTATCACATAGCATGAGAAATGTATAAGTAACTGCATGTATAACAAGATTAATTGCACAAGCAAGGCCTCAACTAATGTTCCGTTTTTTGCCTTAAGCAATAAATACTATTCGGCTGGATTACATATTATTATGCCCTAAGGAAGTGAGTCGTACTGCTCAAATCCAACCTTCAGTTGTGAAACCCAAAGTCGGTGCCATACAAGGTCAATGGAAGAGTCGGACTCCACGACCTTTCCCCTCGTGGTCAGTGCACAAGAACCAAAGCAGGACTGCAGTCTCATGCTCAAGTGGGCTCAGCCACAGGGTCAGCTCCATAGGCTACCCTTCCTCTAGCCCGCCTCGGTACAGGTCACGGCGCTAGTATATCTGAGCCACGAGCCTGTTCACCATGCTCTGAGCCATGAACGCATTCATGCTCCCATATCACATATCCTGAGCCATGGGCCTGTTCACCATGCTCTATTCATATCCCGAGTCTGCAACCGTGGCTGCACTTGAATCCTCACTATTTTAGGCTAGGAGAATCCTCGCATATTCAATAATATGCTCTCTGGGTTAACCTGTAAGAGAATTCATTTCACCATCACCAACTCCTGACGATGATGGATCTATGGCCAGGGCAAACTACATGATATATTTCACTATGATTAATTCGTGTCTTTTATATGGATTGCAAGATTCAACCAAGTTGTATAACATGCAAGCTATAACAAGAAATAAACAACATAAAGGTCAACATTATCATCATGATCCATCACAAGGGTCCAACATTATATGTTATTACTTGGCCTCTTGCCAGTCATCCAGATCCATCTCAAGGATCATCACATATCATGGGATTTCAATCCCTCATCATATATTGCCACTGCCTCTCAAGGCTTCATCGTCATCCTGGGATATAAATCCCAATTATTGTTAGCCAAACACATCACACATGTTATCTCATCATCAAGAGTAACTATCAAAGCAATGTTACTCATCATATATTCCTCATAGCCTTTACTTGGCCAATCATCACCTGCATGGTTAGTGTATACAATAATCATAGGCTTTAACAGAAAGATCATGCTATCAATATAGGGTGACATTAATAACTATATACTTTATCAATCATGCCTCAACTTGTGATCATGAGCTTAGGTTTCATCATAAAGCATACCATATTACATGCTTACCATTATCTCAGCTTTATATAGATAATCAAGATGATCACATACATGGGTAAAGACATGTTTTATATAAACAAGCTTTACCATATCAATTACCATTTAGCATGTCGATTTATATGAGGGGCAGGACTCTCACTAAAAGCACCACAACCCTCACCATAAGTGGTATCGGGCAGGATATCCTCATATATGGGTGATATCGGGCAACATGGTGTCGGGTTGGTGTGACGTGCACCCTGTCGTGCACTCACAAGGGGTTAGTGTGACGCCCGTCACAACTACTAGCAATGCCTACCTCAAAGCACAACAGCCCCAAACTACATCTTAAGACAGGTGCGTATCGAGCAAGATACTCCATAAGAGGTATCGTCTAGAGGTACAACTCAAATTGTTATCAAGGGACCTATCGTGCAACTAACTAAACCATGACCTAACGGCCATCACAAGGCAGAGTGGTGGTGTGACGCCTGTCACAGAGACCAGGAGTATCGTCCATCACAACCACCATGGCCTGTCGTCCAAGGTGTTAGGTCAAGAGGGCTGTCAGGCAGCACATCCCCAAGCTCAACGACCAAGGTGCCTCTCACAAGATCATCACAAGGTCAGGGACCAAGGTATCGTCCACCTCAACCACAACATATCATCCAAGGCCAGACCAAAGGAAGGATATTGGGCATCACCACCAACAACACCAAATCGGGTAAGACAAGGAACAACTCTAACAAGTTCACAACCACCACAAAGCTCACCCTTCAAGTCCAAGGTGAGAGGAGGGTGTTGCTCAAGCTACTAGAACACAAGATCACCTCTCAACTTAAACGAGAGAGGAGTGTTGCTCATAATTCTAGAACTCAAGCTCACTCCTCAAGACCTGGGAGAGAAGAGAGTATTGCTCACCAAGAAACCCTAGAGCACATGGTTTGGCCAACAAGAACAACTTAGCAAGAAACAAAGCTAGCAACATATAAGAACATGAAAGGAGGTAGTATAGTTAGGGTTAGGAGTTATGCAACCCTCCTTAAGCAAGCTCCAAGCTCCTAGCTCTAAGAAGAAAGCTCCTAGGCAGGATCGGCCACCAAGCTTGCTCCTCCAAGGGTGTCATCCACCAAGCTTGCAAAGGAGGAGGGTATCATGCACCAAGGGAGAGGGGAAACCAAGACTCTAAAAGGATCCCTAGCAAGAGAAAAAGAACACATATATAGAAGGGGATGGAGGAGAAAACAAGGTAGAGCAAAGCAAGGTGTCACCCACCTAGGGACACTTGTCCTAGTACACGAGCCACCACTCTAGCAAGCCCTAAACACATGTCCAAGGTCATTGCTACATGCAAGCATCAAGCACCAAGTGTCCACTAGTGGTGACACAAACGAGGTCAAAGGTCATGGGGGACACACCTGGATGACACACCTCCAACATGGGCAACATAGCCCCTGGGCGACACAAGCTCCTCATGGCCGACACAAGGTCCAACCAAGCAAAAGAAAGGCACCACAAGGCCCAACAAGCTCAACCAAGCCCAAAGGAACTCAAGCCACGGGCCCAAACCTTCCTCTCTACACTAGAGGAAGCAAGGAGAGAGAGGAACACCTCACAAGGTGACAAACTTGCCCACAAACCCTAGACTTGGGTTATTTGCAAGCAGCACCTCCAACTCTCAACAAAGCACAACCAAACCCTAATCACCACTAAAGGTGATTAGCAAGCAACTAAGCATCAGGGTTAAGCAAAGAAAATAGGGTAAACCCTAAACGAGGGTCAGGGTCCTTACAAGCTAACCCCCTTCAAAGGGATTTCGTCCCCAAAATCCGAAGAGAAAAGCGAGGGATACTTCCTCCTCATCTCTTCCTCCAGCTCCCACGTGGCTTCCTCAATGCCACAATGATGCCAAAGAACCTTCACAAGAACCAGGTCCTTCCTCTTCAGCTTCTTAACCCTTCTGTCAAGGATTGCCATAGGACCTTCCTCGTAGGTAACATCTTCATCAAGCTCAACTTCAAATGGCTGTATCACTGTTCTCGAATCTGGATGGCTTTTCTTCAGCATACTGACATGGAACACTGGATGTAACCTGTGCAACTCTGGAGGCAACTCTAACTCATAAGCTACTTTTCCAACACATGCTATGACCAGGTATGGCCCCATATATATGGGTGCGAGCTTACCCTTCTGACCAAACATTAGCACACCTTTCCATGACGAGACTTTAAGATACACTCTGTCTCCTACCTGGAATTCCAAAGGTCATCGAAGATTGTCTGCGTAAGACTTCTGCCTGTCCTGTGTCGCTTTCAACTGTTGTTGTATCACTTTGATCTTTTCTGTTGTCTGCTGAACTAACTCAGGACCCAAAAGCTGATATTCACCAGACTCATACCAACACAAAGGAGATCTACACTTCCTTCCATACAAAACCTCATAAGGAGCCATGTCAATGCTCCGCTGATAACTGTTGTTGTAGGCAAACTCTATTAAACTGAGATGTACATCCAAATTGCCTAGAAACTGCAAAACACAAGCTCGAAGGAGATCTTCTAAAGTCTGAATAGTCCTTTTAGACTGTCCATCTGTCTGCGGGTGGAAGGCGGTACTGAACCTCAACTGCATTCCCAACGCTTTGTGCAAGTGTTCCTAGAAACGACTCGTGAACTGGGGACCTCTGTCGGAAATTATCGTTACAGGCACACCGTGCAACCGCACTATCTCATCCACATACACTCGAGTGAGCTTCTCAGCTGTATACGTCGTCTTTACCAGTATGAAATGGGAAGACTTCGTCAATCTGTCTACTACTACCCAAATGGAATCATGTTCCCTAGTTGTCCTGGGTAGACCAACTATGAAATCCATGGTTATATGATCCCATTTCCACTATGGTATCGACAAGGGTTGTAACGTACCTGCCAGCTTCTGATGTTCAGCCTTCACTTGTTGACATACCGTACATCTAGCCACGAACTCAATTACATCTTTCTTCAAACCGGGCCACCAATACAAGTCCTTCAGACTATGATACATCTTGGTGACACCTGGATGCAAAGCATACATCGACATGTGTGCTTCCTCGAGTACTAACTTTCACAGATCATCTGCATCGGGAACCACCATCCTATCACGATAGCAAACTAGTCCATCCTTAGACTCATGGAACCCATCACGCTTTTCACTGCCGAACTCTGATCTGATCAACTGTACTGCATCATCTGTTTGCTATGCATCTTTGATCTACTGTCTCAGTGTAGGCTTGACTTGTATCTGTGCTAAAAGTCCAGCTAATAAGGAAACTTCCATCTGTACATTCATCTGCCGCAAGGAAACAAACATATCCCATTTATGGCATACCAGGGAACTCAACTGTGCCTTCTTTGTAGAAAGAAAAGAAGACTTTCGGCTAAGCGCATCAGCTACCACATTCGCCTTACCAGGATGATACTTGATAGTGCAGTCATAGTCATTGATTAACTCCATCCATCGACGTTGTCGCATGTTCAACTCATGTTGTGAAAAGATGTACTTCAGATTCTTATGATCAGTACAGATCTGACACACTTTCCCATACAGATAATGTCTCCAAATCTTTAGCACATGAACCACTACTGCCAACTCCAAATCATGAGTCGGATAGTTCTCCTCGTGTTTCTTAAGCTGTCGTGAAGAAAAAGAAACTGCATGATCTTTCTGCATCAGCACACAACCTAAACCTTTCTTGGAAGCATCGCAGAATACAACATAGCCCTTTCTAGGCTTCGGCAGGATTAACACTGGAGCACTGGTCAGCTTCTCCTTCAAACTCTGGAAAGCTTGCTGACAATGATCATCCCAGACAAAAGGTACATCATTTCTAGTCAACTTTTTCATCGGCAACGCAATCGCACTGAAGTCCTTGATAAACCTCCGGTAGTATCCTACTAAACCAAGGAAACTACGAACTTCTGTCGACGTCTTCAGTTTTTCCCAATCAGCAACGGACTCCACCTTTCTTGGGTCCACTTTGACTCCTTCTGCAGATATCACATGACCCAAGAAAGTCACTTCTGCCAACCAGAACTCACACTTACTGAACTTGGCATACAGCTGATGTTGGTGAAGAAGAGTCAACGCTTGACGAAGATGTCACTCATGCTCTTGCCTGTCTCGACTATAGATCAAGATGTCATCTATAAAGACTACAACAAACTGGTCTAAGAATGGACGGAACACTCCGTTCATCAGGTCCATGAAAGCATTAGGTGCATTGGTTAGCCCAAACGGCATAACCACGAACTCGAAGTGACCATACCTCGTCCTAAAAGCTGACTTTGGTATGTCATCAGCCTTAATCCTTAACTGATGATATCCAGACCGTAGATCGATCTTTGAAAACATTGTAGCACCATGCAACTGATCGAAAAGATCATCTATCCTCGGTAACTGGTACTTATTCTTGATCGTGACCTTGTTCAACTATCGGTAATCTATACACAACCGCATCGATCCATCCTTCTTCTTGACGAACAACACGGGAGCACCCCAAGGCGACGTACTTGGTCGGATGAAACCTTTCTCCAACAACTCTTGCAACTGCTTCTTAAGCTCTACCATCTCTACTGGAGCCATCCTATACGGTGTCTGTGCAACTGGTTGCGTTCCTGGAACTAGATTGATCTCAAAATCAATCTCTCGGGGTGGAGGAACATCGGGGAACTCATCAGGAAACACATCGGCAAACTCTCAAACAACTGACACCTCCTCGAGACTAGGACCCTTCGCCTTGGTAGCTACAATGGTATCCACAATGTGAGCTAGAAACGCCTCACATCCTTGTCATAGAAACTTCTCTGCCACCATGGCTGATACTAAGCATGTCGGGAGAATCTTCCGATCTCCCTGGAAGATCCACTTCTCTCCCGCGTCATCAAACACAGTCTGCTTGGAACCACAGTCCAAAACAACCTTATACTTCTCTAAGGTATCCATCCCAAGGATAACATCGAAACCATGCATATCAAGTGGTATAAGATCCACTTGGATGTTGTGTACCAAAAAAGACAAGACACAAGATGGACACTCTTCTCAAAGCATCGAGGAACCATCAAGAGGGGTTTCTAACAACAAGCTATCCTTCTTACAACTAACAGGTAAACGACAGTTTTCAAGCATACTATAGGTGATAAAAGAGTGTGTAGCACCCGGATCAACCAGAACAGATATAAAGAAAGAAGAAGACATATCAGAATGAAATAACTCCATCTGACCTATCACCACTCGTGGGTTGACTATCACCTCTGGCTGATTCATAGCGTAGAATCAGGTCGTTGCTTACTGTCCACGTCCTTTGCTTCCATGAGCAGACGATCCAGCTTGCGATGCTTGACAGCGTCCTCGCCCTCTGCTACTACTGGGCTACTGTCTATCTGATCCTTGTTGATTCTGTCTCAGCTGTTGTGTCACTTCATCATCTCTGATTGGGCAACTTGACTTGACATGCCCTTTCTGGCCACAGGTATAGCATGTCCTAACATCAAACCATGGCCTAGATGGCCCTGTCACTACCACTGAATCTGTACTATGTGCCTTAGATGGTGAAGAAACATATCCTCTTCCCTTACTCGGAGACCACTGTGATGGTACACTGGAACCTCTCATCACAAAAGGTGTAACGTCCCGGATTTTTGCCTCCACAATTTACTCTTAATTATGGAGATTAAAACCCGAGAGCATTATGGAAGAAGCATCAAGAAATAGATAGCAACCACACACTTTATGTTAAAGCAACATTTAAGTTTGAGTTACGTATGTTCTAACTTAAAAAGTTACATCTTTGCAAGAAGTCCTACTACAAACTACTAGCATAAGATAACAAAAGCATAAATGAAAAACTCGATGCTTCTCCCTCCAGGACCTAGTTAGGAGAATCCATGCGGTGATGTAAACTTCAACCTGCAATCAATCTACGGTGGGAGGGGAACAAGAACCGTAGTAAGAGGAGTTAGACAAATGTCTAAGTATGGAGAGGCACAATAATTTAAACAGAGTTGAAAGGATACCAAAACATCGATAACATGTATAAAATTATAAATGGAAAAAAAAACATAAAAAACTGGTCAGGTAGTATGGAAGTTGAAGCAGGTGATAATAAAATAAGACACTTAATAAAACTAGCAATTATCATTTATTTTATTGTATCATTCCCCACTCAGTCCATAGGGATTGTTAACCAACCCTAGATCCAGATTGTGGTCTGCAACCACAGCTAAGGTCACATAGACCATGAGTAACAACAATATATACATTCACTTCGCACACCATCGTTGAACATATCACATAGATACCGACGTTAAACATGTGCTAACTCTACCCTTACAGCTTCCTCTGTCCCACCGCTGCACACCGCTGGTGTGGTTTGTAGGCCCCTGATTCGATGCCTACTCAAAGGGTAGTCCTACAGCCCGTGCTCTGCCCTTGAGGTGGGGTCGGTTTCTAACAATATCTCTCCATGGTCTGGCGGCCTAGTGCAGGTGCCGTCACCTCAGCGGTTGTTATACACAACCTTTGATGATTTTATCTCACAGACCAGCAGTACTTTGGCTGCCCTCAAGGTGGGGTAGGTGTAAGAGATAGGCTATTCCTCTTCCCTTATCCATCCCAAGGATACGATCCGGATCCAAACATAACATAGCATATCAATCTCGATCTTCCGGTCCTTACCGGCTCTAGGACTGTAAAACCAACTCTTCAGTGGTGGAATCTCAATAACTTATTTTAATCATAGCTTAACCAATAGTGTTACATGTCACGATAAGAATCTCATCAATTAAAATTTTTATCAATTCTCTGAACTATAGATATTCAAAATTTTGACAAAACATGAGGAAAACCATCGATATTCACAATACTGCGATTTGTATGTTTTAAACATAAGTTATGCCAAACTTCACTGTGATACTAATTTTCATGAAAAATAAGATAGCGACACATATTATTGCACAAAAGGTGTAGTTGATGAAAGGAACTAGATTTGTAAATGAAATGCGATAAAAGACTTCTTTGTTAAAATCCATAAGGACTTTGAATGAATACTCAACCTTGTATGTGAATCAAATACATTATTCAAAAACTGTAGTGTAAGAAGGTGATTTGAGTGTGGACTCAGAAGAAGAGGTTTGTACTCCCTACCTTGACAAGGTAAGAATGTGGGTACACTTGAATGATGGTCTTGAGCCTAGTTACTTCTTTTCCTTGAGCTTCCTTTAGTGGTAGTAGAAAAGAAGATATTGTTGATGGTGTATTTGATGTATATAATGAGTAGGCAAGTATTGGATGGTGTTCTTGGGCTTGTGGATTTGGATATGGTGTTTGTGGTGATGGAGAACGAACTATGGATGTATATTTTATTCTAGGAAAGGTGTATCTCTAGGATGAAGAAGAGATGGTCATAGTGTTGGCTTTCTTGATGGTTGTGGACTCTAATCTGGGAATGGGGTTTGTCCAAGAACATCAGGTACCTATTTATAGTCAAGGAGGGTCGGTCTAACCCCTGAGGTCGGCCAAAAGAAGGATGGGACTTCATCTTAATCTCCTCCTTATCCATGGATGTGCTAGAAGTCATTTCATTGAGAATGGGGAGGCTAAGGGCTAGTTCGTAGGTATTTCTAGTTTCCTATGCTCAAGAGGAGCAAATCGGATGCATTTACGTAGTCATGAAGGTTGTGTTTAGTGTTTTCGAAGTCAACACGTCTTTTCCGGAGACCATGTCCGGTGAGGTCGTGGGTGGCGTGGAGGCTTTGTAGAAGATCATTTTGGTGGTTCTGGAGACTTAATAATAGTATGTCGGAGTTGATTAGACGTTTTGGGAGGGGGTAGACCATCGTGCATGGTCGGGGGAGCTCGCCAGGACGTTTCCTGTCATCTCCGGCGGTGTGGGGTGCAATGGTGTCAAACGCAGAAACGTTTGCATGGGCGGTGGAGATAGGTATGGCTGCGTGCGCCATCCTTCTGCGGTTCCAACACACTTTTTCCCGCCGACTTTGGTGTATAGTAGGCGCTGCAATCCACATTGCTACAGCAACCGTAGCATCCATGACGACGGCTTGTCGGGGACGAAGGCTGAGGAAGAAAACGTTTGCTGCCCGAGGAGATTAAGTGGTGGGCCTAGTCGCTATTAGCAGAGGAAAAGAAACATGGGAAGAGAGAGACAGACTGCGTGCGTGCATGAATATATGGCAGATGGTGGGGTCGTGTCTATTTGTTAACTCATGGAGAAATAAATACGGAAGGAGGAAGTCGTATGAAACAGAACAGTTGTGCAGCCCAATGAGAGTAAATGGTTGTGGAGAGAGAATAGGAGACATCAGCATGACTGTGTTATAGAGGTATAGGGGCCGGCATCGTACATTCATAATAGTATTAAAAGCTAGAGATAAAGCATATGAGGAAACAAAAAGAAATCATCGATGATAATATAAAGAAGAAGGGAATGGGTTGGAAGGAATACGAGGAAAAGAAGAAAAAGGTGCGGCTGATGTGTTTATGTTGATTGTGGAGAATAAAATTAAAATCTTTATCTATTACTAACAAGTCCTTATAGTTTATTTAGTATTTACAAATAGGTCCTATTTTTGCATATTGATCCTTGTAGGCCTAATAAATTGGCCAAAAATATTTCTTTTGATACATATCTTTTTGCCTACCTTTTGTGAAATATTGGCGCAACTCCTTTTCCTTCCATTTGGCCATTTATTTATTTTTTATAAAACATCATGTTTAGAAACATATTCTTTCATCCTTTTCTTTTGTGGTTATCTAAATATCCTTTTGTTTAAGAAAGATATTAATCCTATATAATATTTTCAATTAAAGGGTCATGTTAATTAAGGATATTTGCTCCGAAAGACCAAGTTGTAACATCCTCTCCCCCTAATAAAATTTTCGTCCTCGAAAATTAAAATACTTACCAAAAAGATGTGGATATTTTTCCTTCATCTCTGATTCTAGCTCCCATGTTGCCTCTTCAATCCCGTGATGTTTCCATAACACCTTCACGATTGGGATGGTGCGATTTCTAAGTTGTTGCTCCTTGTGGTCCAAGATTTGAATGGGATGTTCTTCATATGATAAGTCTTCGGTAATCGGAAGAGGTTCATATTGAATGACATGTGATGGATCAGAGATGTATTTCTTTAATAATGATACATGAAACACGTCATGTAACTTTTTATATTCAGAAGGTAGTGCCAACTTCATGGCTTGATCATTGATTTCTTTTATGATTTCGAAGGGTCCCACATATCTAGGGCTCAGTTTTCCCTTCTTTCCCCATCTGGTAACACCTTTTATGGGAGATATTTTGACATAAACCCAATCTCCTACTTTGTATTCCACGTGCCTTCATTTTTTATCTGCATATTGTTTTTGTCGATCTTGTGCAGCTTGTAACCTTTTCCTGATCAACTTTACTTTTTCTGCACACTGGTGGATCAGTTCGGGTCCCAAAATTTTAGCTTCCCCAACTTCGTCCCAATATAATGGAGATCTACAAGGTCTCCCATATAGTGCTTCGTACGGAGCCATTTGAATGCTAGCTTGATAGCTATTATTATATGAAAACTCTATTAGAGGAAGATGCTCATCCCAATTGCCCTTCCAGTCCAAAGAACAAGCTCTTAGCATATCTTCTAAGATTTGTATTACTCGTTCTGATTGGCCGTCAGTTTGTGGGTGAAAGGCAGTGCTAAAATTCAACTTAGTCCCCAATGCTTTTTGCAATTGTTGCCAAAATTTAGAAGTAAAGCAAGGATCTCTATCTGATACAATAGTTATAGGAACACCGTGTAACCTGACAATCTCTTTCATGTATAGGTCTGCCAGACTGTCCATATTAGCAGTGATCTTGATTGGTAGGAAATGGGCAGATTTGGTTAATCTATCGACTACTACCCACACACTGTCATTTCCTTTTCGAGTTCGAGGAAGGCTGGTCACAAAATCCATTGTGATATGTTCCCATTTCCACTCTGGGATTTCTAAAGACTTGAGAAGTCCTCCGGGTCGTTGATGTTCTGCCTTCACTTGTTGACATGTAAGACACTTGAGTACATATTCAACAATTTCCTTCTTCATTTTAGGCCATCAAAAATTCTTCTGTAAGTCTTTGAACATTTTGGTGGTTCCTGGGTGTATGTTGCATCTTGATGCATGTGCTTCTTCTAGGATCTTTTGTTTAATTATGGTTCTAGAAGGTACCCACAACTGTTCTGCAAACCAAATGGTGTCCTCCTCCTTTAGTTGTAGTTGTGATTTGGGGTTTTGAGCTACTCCTTTCCAATAATTATAGTTTGTGTCTTGTTTTTGAGCAACCATGACATCCACCTTTAAATTTGCAGTAATAGTCAAAGGATTGAGCACAATTCTAGCCATTTTCTTCTGTTGTATGCTAATCATTGATATATTCATTACTCTTTTTCGGCTAAGTGCATCAGCCACCACGTTAGCCTTACCAGGGTGATAAGAAATAGTAAAATCATAATCCTTGAGATATTCCAACCATCTCCTTTGCCTTAGATTGAGATCCTCCAAATTTTTAAAGCATGTATAACTGCAGCCAACTCCAGATCGTGGGTAGGGTAATTTTCTTCGTGCTTCTTCAACTGGCGTGAGGCATAGGCTATTACCTTACCTTCTTGCATTAAAACACAGCCCAGACCTGCTTTGGAAGCATCAGTAAACAAAGTATATGTCTTGCCTTCTTGTGGTAGCGTTAATATTGGGGCAGTAGTTAGCCTCTTTTTAAGTTCTTGGAAGCTATCTTCACACTTTTGACTCCACACAAAAGATACTCCCTTTCTCATCAAATGTGTTAGAGGGCCCGCAAGCTTTGAGAAATCCTTGATAAATTTTCGGTAATATCCCGCCATTCCTAGAAAACTTCGAATTTCTGTTACTGTCCTGGGTGCTTCCCATTTAAGCACAGCTTCAACTTTGGCTGGGTCTACTGATATTCCTCCAGCAGATATTACATGCCCCAAAAATCCTACTTTAGTTAGCCAAAACTCACATTTTGAGTATTTGGCATAAAGTTGTTGGTCTCTTAGAGTTTGTAACACAATTCTCAGATGGACCTGATGATCCTCTTCAGTTGCGGAATATATAAGAATATCATCAATAAAGACAATGACAAATTTATCAAGATGCCTGTGAAACACACGATTCATTAGGTCCATGAATGTTTCAGGGGCATTAGTTAGCCCAAAAGGCATAACTAAAAATTCATATGAACCGTATCGTGTTTGAAAGGCAGTTTTTGGCACATCTTCTTCTTTAACCCTTAGTTGATAATACCCAGATCTCAGATCTATCTTTGAGAAAACTCGAGCAGACTTGAGTTGGTCAAATAAATCATCAATCTGAGGCAAGGGGTATCTATTTTTAACAGTGGCATCATTGAGTCTATGATAATCAATGCACATCCTCAACGTCCCATCTTTCTTTTTCAAAAAAAGGACAGGTGCTCCCCAAGGAGATGAGCTAGGGCGAATGAATCCTTTTTCCAATAGTTCTTCAAGTTGCTTCTTTAAATCTGCCAACTCTGTGGGGGCCATTCTATAAGGTTGTCGAGATATAGGAGTACTCCCTGGTAAGAGTTCAATCCCGAATTCCACCTCTCGATGTGGGGGCAATCCAGGCAATTCTTCTGGAAAAACATCAGGAAAGTCCCGAACTACATTCACTTCCTCTAATGGCTTCTCATTCGTGTTCTCTTCCTATAATACTGCAATAAAACCTTCACATCCTTCCTTTAGAAATTTTCTAGCTTGGATTGCAGAGATAACTAGACTTTCTTTTGAAATCCCTTTGCTATGGACAACCCAAGGGGGCATTCCAGGCATATTTATGGTTACCATTTTTCTTTGGCAATCAATAAGTGCTCCATATTTTTCTAGCCAATCCATTCCAAGGATAACATCTAGGCCCGTCAAGTTGAGAATAATTAGGTTGAGAGGTAGGGTATGCCCTTCTATCTGTAGGGGAACATTGTTTATTATCTTGTGTTCCACATCCTGCTTCCCTAAAGGTGTGGTTATTTCTATTGTATAGTGTAGGTTCTCGACTTCTAGGTTTATTTTCTTTAAGCACATACATGATAGACAAGAATGTGTTGCACCAGAATCAAATAGCACCTTGAAGGTTTTATTATTGATAAAACCATTACCTTCCATTAGGCGATCATCATTCTGAATTTCTTCTGAGCTCAAGGCGAACACTCTTCCAGTCCTCTTCGGTTGATTTGGATTCTGACGTCCCTGTTGAGGGCGTTGTTGAGGTTGTACCGGCGTGCGAAGTAATTGAGGTCTTGTAGTAGATGATTGTTGTTGATGAAATCCTGGTCTCGTAGGAGGCATCATTGAGTTTTGGTGATAGAATCCAGAGTGAGCCATGGCATTGTTGTTGGGGGGAAGCATATGACAATTTCTTGCTACATGTCCTATCATTTGACAGTGATAGCAACGTGGTTGAGAGTCATTCGTGCAAACCCCTAAGTGCGACCTCCCACAATGTAAGAATATATTCCCAGTTCTTTTTGGAGAGGGGAAATATTGTTGCCCATGTGAAGAAATCCTCCTTTTTGGTGGAGGGGCTCGAGGTAGTTCAACCCTTTTATCTTGTATGTGTTGGAGTTTTGTCTCCAACACAGCAGCTATTTTTACTATGTCATCAAAAAAGGTAATGTGCAACACAGCAATCTTCTTTGCAAGATATGGGGCTAATCCATGTTCATACCTCGAGATACGGGTCCTTTCATCCCGTACTAGTTGTGTAGCATATTTTTCAAGTCCTTGAAAACAAGTTGTATATTCAGCTATAGATTGTTTCCCTTATTGCAGATATAGAAATTCCTCAAATTTGCGACCTCGGACTTGTTCAGGGAAATATTGATCATTAAATTCTTCCTTTAATTTCTCCCATGAGATAATTGGGGTGTCATGGAAAGAGATCGTTTGAAGGTTCTCCCACCATATTTTTGCATCTCCTTCCAACTTAAAAGTGTCATAATTAGTTTTTGCTTCCTCGGGACAGTCTAAGCATCGAAAGATTTCTTCCATCTTTAAGATCCATTCTTCTACCAGGTCAGGATTATCCTTTCTGGCAAAACTGGATGGATGGAGTTCCAAGAACTTTTTCATCGACATGCTCTATGTGGGAACTACGGATTGAGAAGATTCCGCCTCATTAGATCTATTTTTCCACATTTCTTCAGTGATCATAGTTAACCGCTTCATTATTTCCATTGCTTCTGGGGCATTTCCTGACTCAGATTGTCCTTGCGACATCTAGAAATTTACACAAAGATAAGTAAGTTTTGATTCATCTTAATTCAACTACATAGTACATATAAGTACAAGGTAAACACAACATTATAGACTATTACATAAAGTCCCTACATAGTCTGACATATAGACTCATCAACCACACATATTACATTATTTCCCATCTTATAGTCCCTATTCTTCAATCCATCCTCCACCTCGACCTTGATGCTTGCAGGGCAGAGGTCTTGTAGCAAATCCACGAATGCTTTTTCCAATAGAGGTTGGTCTTTTTAGCATTGATATGTTGTCTTCCACTTGTTCTCCATTCATAAGTGTATGAAAGGGGTAGTCCATTTCAATTTCAGATATACGATTTTCATAAGGTAAGGTGGGGGGTAATGTTCTCTCTGGTGACCCAGGGATTGGAAGTAGTCGAGATATAAAGCACTCACATCCTTTTGGACAAGTTAAAGGTAGTATCCCATACATGTAGGTGATTGGTGATTCTACAGTTTCCTCTGAGTGGGTGGAATGTTCACTTTCAAGGCTTTCAAATATGATTTTTTTTTCTTTAGGGGCAGGGTATTTCATCTTGGCATAGTATTCCTCATCTAGTGGAGTAAGAGGCTCAGGTGGTGAGTATGGAGGATAGAGATTAGGGACCAGGTCGACAGTTTACTCTTGTGGCAGTGCATGCTCTTTTTCATGTACTCTAGGCTGGTTTCCAGGGTTATAGTAAATGCAAGAAGGCCCTCCTTTCTCTCGAGGTTTGTTGGTCATAGTAAGCCCATGATTAGACTCCTCAGATGAGCTATCCACTACAATAAGCTCCTTCCCCTTATAAGTATTCATCTGAAAGAGAAGTATTGTTAATGACATATCCATATTAAAGTATATTTTACGTCTTTTAAGTGATTTACTTGTGTGGATTCCTAACGTAGCTCTGATACCACCTGTAACGTCCCGGATTTTTGCCTCCACAATTTACTCTTAATTATGGAGATTAAAACCTGAGAGCATTATGGAAGAAGCATCAAGCAATAGATAGCAACCACACACTTTAATTTAAAGCAACATTTAAGTTCGAGTTACATATGTTCTAACTTAAAAAGTTACATCTTTGCAAGAAGTCCTACTACAAACTACTAGCATAAGATAACAAAAGCATAAATGAAAAACTTGATGCTTCTCCCTCCAGTACCTAGTTAGGAGAATCCACGCGGTGATGTAAACTTCAACCTGCAATCAATCTACGGTGGGAGGGGAACAAGAACCGTAGCAAGAGGAGTTAGACAAATGTCTAAGTATGGAGAGGCACAATAATTTAAACAGAGTTGAAAGGATACCAAAACATTTATAACATGTATAAAATTATAAATGGAAAAAAAACATAAAAAACTGGTCAGGTAGTATGGAAGTTGAAGCAGGTGATAATAAAATAAGACACTTAATAAAACTAGCAATTATCATTTATTTTATTGTATCATTCCCCACTCAGTCCAGAGGGATTGTTAACCAACCCTAGATCCAGCTTGTGGCCTGCAACCACAGCTAAGGTCACATAGACCATGAGTAACAACAATATATACATTCATTTCGCACACCTTCGTTGAACATATCACATAGATACCGACGTTAAACATGTGCTAACTCTACCCTTACAGCTTCCTCTGTCCCACCGCTGCACACCGTTGGTGTGGTTTGTAGCCCCTGATTCGATGCCTACTCAAAGGGTAGTCCTGCAGCCCGTGCTCAGCCCTTGAGGTGGGGTCAGTTTCTAACCATATCTCTCCATGGTCTGGCAGCCTAGTGCAGGTGTCGTCACCTCAGCGGTTGTTATACACAACCATTGATGATTTTATCTCACAGACCACCAGTACTTTGGCTGCCCTCAAGGTGGGGTAGGTGTAAGAGATAGGCTATTCCTCTTCCCTTATCCATCCCAAGGATACGATCCGGATCCAAACATAACATAGCATATCAATCTCGATCTTCCAGTCCTTACCGGCTCTAGGACTGTAAAACCAACTCTTCAGTGGTGGAATCTCAATAACTTATTTTAATCATAGCTTAACCAATAGTGTTACATTTCACGATAAGAATCTCATCAATTAAACTTTTTATCAATTCTCTGAACTATAGATATTCAAAATTTTGACAAAACATGAGGAAAACCATCAATATTCACAATACTGCGATTTGTATGGTTTAAACGTAAGTTATGCCAAACTTCACTGTGATACTAATTTTCATGAAAAATAAGATAGTGACACATATTATTGCACAAAAGGTGTAGTTGATGAAAGGAACTAGATTTGTAAATGAAATGCGATAAAAGACTTCTTTGTTAAAATCAATAAGGACTTTGAATGAATACTCAACCTTGTATGTGAATCAAATACATTATTCAAAAACTGTAGTGTAAGAAGGTGATTTGAGTGTGGACTCCAAAGAAGAGGTTTTTACTCCCTACCTTGACAAGGTACGAATGTGGGTACACTTGAATGATGGTCTTGAGCCTAGTTACTTCTTTTCCTTGAGCTTCCTTTAGTGGTAGTAGAAAAGAAGATATTGTTGATGGTGTATTTGATGTATATAATGAGTAGGCAAGTATTGGATGGCGTTCTTGGGCTTGTGGATTTGGATATGGTGTTTGTGGTGATGGAGAACGAACTATGGATGTATATTTTGTTCTAGGAAAGGTGTATCTCTAGGATGAAGAAGAGATGGTCATAGTGTTGGCTTTCTTGATGGTTGTGGACTCTAATCCGGGAATGGGGTTTGTCCAAGAACATCAGGTACCTATTTATAGTCAAGGAGGGTCGGTCTAACCCCTGTGGTCTGCCAAAAGAAGGATGGGACTTCATCTTAATCTCCTCCTTATCCATGGATGTGCTAGAAGTCATTTCATTGAGAATGGGGAGGCTAAGGGCTAGTTCGTAGGTATTTCTAGTTTCCTGTGCTCAAGAGGAGAAAATCGGATGCATTTACGTAGTCATGAAGGCTGTGTTTAGTGTTTTCGAAGTCAACACGTCTTTCCCGGCGACCATGTCCGGCGAGGTTGTGGGTGGCGTGGAGGCTTCGTATAAGATCATTTTGGCGGTTCTGGAGACTTAATAATAGTATGTCGGAGTTGATTAGACATTTTGGGAGGGGGTAGACCATCGTGCATGGTCGGGGGAGCTCGTCGGGACGTTTCCTGTCATCTCCGGCGGTGTGGGGGTGCAATGGTGTCAAACGCAGAAACGTTTGCATGGGCGGTGGAGATAGGTATGGTTGCGTGCGCCATCCTTCTGCGGTTCCAACACACTTTTTCCCACTGACTTTGGTGTACAATAGGCACTGCAATCCCCATTGCTACAGCAACCGTAGCAGCCATGACGACGGCTCGTCGGGGACGAAGGCTGAGGAAGAAAACGTTTGCTACCCGAGGAGATGAAGTGGTGGGCCTAGTCGCTGTTAGCATAGGAAAAGAAACATGGGAAGAGAGAGACAGACTGCGTGCGTGCGTGAATATATGGCAGATGGTGGGGCCGTGTCTATTTGTTAACTGGCGGAGAAATAAATACGGAAGGAGGAAGCCGTATGAAACAGAACAGTTGTGCAGCCCAATGAGAGTAAATGGTTGTAGAGAGAGAATAGGAGACATCGGCGTGACTCTGTTATAGAGGTATAGGGGTCGGCATCGTACATTCATAATAGTATTAAAAGCTATATATAAAGCATACGAGGAAACAAAAAGAAATCATCGATGATAATATAAAGAAGAAGGGAATGGGTTGGAAGGAATACGAGGAAAAGAAGAAAAAGGTGCGGTTGATGTGTTTATGTTGATTGTGGAGAATAAAATTAAAATCTTTATCTATTACTAACAAGTCCTTATAGTTTATTTAGTACTTACAAATAGGTCCTATTTTCGCATATTGATCCTTGTAGGCCTAATAAATTGGCCAAAAATATTTCTTTTGATACATATCTTTTTGCCTACCTTTTGTGAAATATTGGCGCAACTCCTTTTTCCTTCCATTTGGCCATTTATTTATTTTTTATAATAACATTATGTTTTGAAACATATTCTTTCATCCTTTTCTTTTGTGGTTATCTAAATATCCTTTTGTTTAAGAAAGATATTAATCCTATATAATATTTTCAATTAAAGGGTCATGTTAATTAAGGATATTTGCTCCGCAAGACCAAGTTGTAACAAAAGGTGTTGAAAATCTTGGCTTCTTGAAGCCACCAAACCTCTGTCCCTGAAACTAAGTAGGCCTCTTCTTAGACATAGTTTCTCTTTTCTCCCTGACCGACCGTTCAATCCTCCGGACGGATTCCACAAATGTAGCAAACCGCTCTCTGTTCTCTAATGCAGAAACAAGTGTTGTCAACTCAAAACTCATACCCTTCTTGAAACGTCTGATCTGCTCCTCATCTGTTACCCCCATGTGAGGACAGAATCTCAACAGATCCATGAACTTGGCCTCGTACTCGGTGATGTTCATCGTTCCTTGTCGCAGGCTCTCAAACTGACTGATCTTCTCATCCAAATACGTCTTCGGGAAATATCTGTTGACGAACTCGCACCGGAAAACTTCCCAACCGATCACCTCACCAGGCCGCTTCTCTTCCTCGATGGTCCACCAGTGACCAGCACTACCCTTCAGAAGGTAGACAGCGTGCTTTACTTTGTCTGCTTCAGGGATGTCAAGGATCTGGAAAGCCTTCTCAAGACTTGTCAGTCACATATCTACATCCGCTGGATCAGCCGTTCCATCATAATCCGAAGCTCTGACTCGGCGAAGCCACTCAAATGTCTTCCCAATACCCGATGTTTCACCATGGGGAGCATGTGCTCTCAGCGGAGGCACTGGAAATCTTTCTACCATGAGATTCATCGTAGCCATCATCTACCCCATAAGTTGTTGATAGTTAGGGTGTTCAAGAATGGGTGGGTCAGGTTGGGGAACCTCAGGCACTCGATCTCCATGTGCCTGCCTAAAAGCTCCATCAACTGATGCAGCATCGTTGTTCTCGGCATCGTGTTCTTCATGGTTTCCAGACATCTTGACTTTTCTTCCACTGAGGCAGAAGACGATCGTAAGAAAATCTGGAAAACTCACAAGAACAGACGCAACCTAGTCCTAAATACTTGTAGACTCAGCGAACCTAGGGCTCTGATACCAAAACTTGTGGCAACACATCCCACTATCACACAGGCAGCGAGATGTTACGCAAAAATGTGTGGAAATCACCATAACCACAGATTATCAAAAACACGGCTAATTAAAGCCGATTGTGGAAAATGGATAAACTGAGAAACCATAACATATAGGTCCTTGTCCTGCAAGAGAACATGTTATATAAACATTTACAAGCCTTGATACGTGTCCACAGCTTAGGGCAACAACTGTCTTGTCATCACATGAGTTCATCGCCTGTCATATATACAAAACGGCCCACATCTGGCCAGCATCAGGATATACAAAGGATCCATAGCTATACATCGGGAAACAATGTCAAAATGCTCCCAAGGACCTGACAGTATAGGGATGACTCTAGACTTTACTACAAAACACCAAAACAGTAGCATATCCATCTCTTGCCTTCTATTGCTCGTCTTGCTACTCAGCCGCAACTCCGCAACCACCACCACGTCTAACTCGAACACCTGAAAACTAGTGGGGTGATACAATTGAACATTGTCCCAGCGAGAAACATAACTCCCCGCTGAAACTATAAAACCAAAGGAAGATAAAGCAACAGCAGCAGATAACTGGTAAAGGTATAACAAGAGCAGTCTATATAGCGAAGCTATTCGTACTATCAAGCTTAACAGGCCGTACGGAAGTCATAACACCAAGATTCTCTTTCATGGAACATGATTGACAAGATAAGGTTTATAAGGTCATATCACATAGCATGAGAAATGTATAAGTAACTGCATGTATAACAAGATTAATTGCACAAGCAAGGCCTCAACCAATGTTCCGTGTTTTGCCTTAAGCAATAAATACTATTCTGCTGGATTACGTATTATTATTCCCTGAGGAAGTGAGTCATACCGCTCAAATCCAACCTTCAGTTGCGAAACCCAAAGTCGGTGCCATACAAGGTCAATGGAAGAGCCGAACTCCACGACCTTTCCCCTCGTGGTCAGTGTACAAGAACCAAAGTAGGACCGCAGTCTCATGCTCAAGTGGCCTCAGCCACAGGGTCAGCTCCATAGGCTACCCTTCCTCTAGCCCGCCTCAGTACAGGTCACAGTGCTAGTATATCTGAGCCACGGGCCTGTTCACTGTGCTCTGAGCCATGAACGCATTCATGCTCCCATATCACATATCTTGAGCCATGGGCCTGTTCACCATGCTCTATTCATATCACGAGTCTGCAACAGTAGCTGCACTCGAATCCTCACTATTTTAGGCTAGGAGAAACCTTGCATATTTAACAATATGCGCTCCGGATAAACCTGTAAGAGAACATGTTTCACCATCACCAACTCCTGACGATGATGGATCTATGGCCAGGGCAAACTACATGATATATTTCACTGTGATTAATTAGTGTCTTTTATATGGATTGCAAGATTCAACCAAGTTGTATAACATGCAAGCTATAACAGGAAATAAACAACATAAAGGTCAACATTATCATCTCGATCCATCACAAGGGTCCAACATTATATGTTATTACTTGGCCTCTTGCCAATCATCCAGATCCATATCAAGGATCATCACATATCATGGGATTTCAATCCCTCATCATATATTGCCACTGCCTCTCAAGGCTTCATCATCATCCTGGGATAGCAATCCCAAGTATTGTTAGCCAAACACATCACACATGTCATCTCATCATCAAGAGTAACTATCAAAGCAATGTTACTCATCATATATTCCTCTTAGCCTTTACTTGTCCAATCATCACCTGCATGGTTAGTGTATACAATAATCATAGGCTTTAACAGAAAGATCATGCTATCAATATAGGGTGACATTAATAACTATATACTTTATCAATCATGCCTCAACTTGTGATCATGAGCTTAGGTTTCATCATAAAGCAAACCATATTACATGCTTACCATTATCTCAGCTTTATACAGATAATCAAGATGATCACATACATGGGTAAAGACATATCTGTTATATAAACAAGCTTTACCATATCAATTACCATTTAGCATGTCCATTTATATGAGGGGCAGGACTCTCACTAAAAGCACCACAACCCTCACAATAAGTGGTATCGGGCAGGATACCCTCATCTATGGGTGATATCGGGCAACATGGTGTCGGGATGGTGTGACGTGCACCCTGTCGTGCACTCACAAGGGGTTAGTGTGATGCCCGTCACAACTACTAGCAACACCTACCTCAAAGCACAACTGCCCCAAACTACATATTAAGATAGGTACGTATCGAGCAAGATACTCCATAAGAGGTATCGTCCAGCGGTACAACTCAAACTATTATCAAGGGACCTATCGTGCAACTAACTAAACCATGACCTAACGGCCATCACAAGGCAGAGTGGTGGTGTGACGCCCATCACAGAGACTAGGAGTATCGTCCATCACAACCACCATGGCCTGTCATCCAAGGTGTTAGGTCAAGAGGGTTTTCAGGCAGCACCTCCCCAAGCTCAACGACCAAGGTGCCTCTCACAAGATCATCACAAGGTCAGGGACCAAGGTATCGTCCACCTCAACCACAACATATCGTCCAAGGCTAGACCAAAGGAAGGATATCAGACATCACCACCAACAACACCAAATCGGGCAAGACAAGGAACAACTCTAACAAGTTCACAACCACCACAAAGCTCACCCTTCAAGTCCAAGGTGAGAGGAGGGTGTTTCTCAAGCTACTAGAATACAAGCTCACCTCTTAATTTAAATGAGAGAGGAGTGTTGCTCATAATTCTAGAACTCAAGCTCACTCCTCAAGACCTAGGAGAGAAGAGATTATTTCTCACCAAGAAACCCTAGAGCACATGGTTCGGCCAACAAGAACAACTTAGCAAGAAACAAAGCTAGAAACATATAAGAACATGAAAGGAGGTAGTATAGTTAGGGTTAGGAGTTATGCAACCCACCTTAAGCAAGCTCCAAGCTCCTAGCTCCAAGAAGAAAGCTCCTAGGCAGGATCGGCCACCAAGCTTGCTCCTCCAAGGGTGTCGTCCACCAAGCTTGCAAAGGAGGAGGGTATCGTGCACCAAGGGAGAGGGGAAACCAAGAGACTAAAAGGATCCCTAGCAAGAGAAAAATAACACATATATAGAAGAGTATGGAGGAGAAAACAAGGTAGAGCAAAGCAAGGTGTCACCCACCTAGGGACACTTGTCCTAGTGCATGAGCCACCACTCTAGCAAGCCCTAAACACATGTCTAAGGTCATTGCTACATGCAAGCATCAAGCACCAAGTGTCCACTAGTGGTGACACAAACGAGGTCATAGGTCATGGGTGACACACCTCCAACATGGGTGACACAGCCCATGGGTGACACAAGCTCCTCCTGGCCGACACAAGGTCCAACCAAGAAAAAGAAAGGCACCACAAGGCCCAACCAGCTCAACCAAGCCCAAAGGAACTCAAGCCACGGGCCTAAACCTTCCTCTCTACACTAGAGGAAGCAAGGAGAGAGAGGAACACCTCACCAGGTGACAAACTTGCCCACAAACCCTAGACTTGGGTTATTTGCAAGCAGCACCTCCAACTCTCAACAAAGCACAACCAAACCCTAATCACCACTAAAGGTGATTAGCAAGCAACTAAGCATCAGGGTTAAGCAAAGAAAATAGGGTAAACCCTAAATGAGGGTCAGGGTCCTTACACCCTTCCTCTCTAGGGTCCAACGACCCCCAGGGACTATACCCTCACCTCCGGTACTCCCCCACGCATCTAGGGTTGCCATTAATCTACGGCCAAGGCAGCCAGCTCACGTTGGCCAGGCCTTCAACACTCGGTGGCCTTGGATCCATGTCGCTGCTGCCACACGTGATTCAGGGCACGAGATTGTCGGCCATTCTTCCCCTGGGTTCGTGGGAGTATGCAGCATCAACAAAAGTCGTCCACTAGTCCCTTGTCGCTCTGTAGATGCGCTATAACCCATGGTTAGGGTTTCAAATGTGAAGAAGCAATGGGGAAGAGAGAGAGACGTAGGATCTCTTTAGAACTCAAACCAGGGTTCTACCCTTTATATAGGGGTGAGTGAAGAAGCCCTAGGTCAGCTATTTGCGAATCTAAGAGTCCCTTTCCAAGTAGGAAGTCAATTCCTCCAATGAGAAGTAATATTCTCTCTCTTCTTTATCCTTTGGATTTTTCTCTATTATATGAATATTAGGAATTCGAAATTCCTCTTACTTAATCTCTTTTATACTTGCCTTCTAACCCATAGGCACGAAATTCTATTTCCTTTAATAATAATTACTTTCTTTTTAACAATACCTCGTAATTCATTAATAATGTATCACATTATCCTTATATTTTGCAAATTTGGTATTTTCTCTTTCTTTCCTCTTTATTGGGGATCCTTTGACCCCAAGAAACTCTATTATTTCGAAAAAAATTTCCAAGGATATTTATTATCCTTCTAGATGCATATATAAGCATTATTTCACATTATCTTGTTTATTTCTTATTAAAATATCTCCTTTTGAGGATTCCTCTGTATTTCTCCTTTATTTTCCTCATTACTTGTTCCTTTTAATGTTAGGAATCCTTGAGATATGAAATTCCACCAAGGATAACCCAATTATACCTTTTTCCACTTATTTCCAACATTTTAACATTATTTTCAATTTCTTTCTCACTAAAGAAATACTTAATTAATCTTTTCTTTTCTTATTGTATTCTCTATGCAACTTTGGACTCCTTGGGACCCAAGGAACCCAAAAGGAATGAAATCCATCTTTATATTATATTCTTTTGCCTTCTAGAGGTTTCCACATCTCTCTTTTCTCAAAAACTCCATTATTCATTTATTAATTGAATTTCCTTGTTATTTGGGCCCAATAGCCCATAAAGCCCACAACACAAACATCAAGGCTATTGTAAACAAAATCCATTTATTCAAACTAAATTATATCATTATTTGTTTAAATATCTTTAATATGAGAAATTGCATTTCTCACCAAATGAATCCAAAAATTGGGGTTGTAACATCCTTCCCCTCTTATAGGAATTTTGTCCTCGAAATTCTATCAAGAAAACAAACAATTTAGGATAATACTTTTCCATGTCCATCATTGGCCCCTATGTGGCTTTACTGTACCCATGGTGCTTCCAAAGAACCTTTATCATCACATATTATTTTCTTTGAGTTCTTTCACCCTGGCGTCTATAAACTGCACAGGCGGCTCATGCCATGTCAACCTCCCTTGGGGCTCACTAGGTTCATTACTCAGCACATGGTCAGGGTACCTCACATAGTGCTCTAAATTGGACACCTGAAACTCATCACACATTACTTTATCCTGAGGGGTAAGGTCAAACTTAACCTTCTCCACCAAACCATGTCAAAAGAACCCATGCATCGGGGACTCGGCTCTCTTAGATATAATTTAGAGGGGTCAGATTTTCATGTCACATATTCCCCACAGTGAACTGCATGTCAGTCTACTTTGCATCTGCTCATGACTCACGTCATCTCTAGGCTCCTTTCAGCCATTACACGATCAAAACGACTTCATCTACACGCACTATGGTCCTTTTCTAACCATCATGTGGTCCTTCCACCAACATCACCTTACTGAAGTGGTGACTGACACAACCTCCCTTATAAAGCTTCTTATAAAACCCGATACTGGCTATGATGGTCATCGTCACATCTTTCATAGGATAAGAACTATCTCTAGATATCACCCTGAACGAGCACACATGCTCTCATCAGACCCTTTAGTCTGGATTGTACTAACCATTAGATAAGGATGATAAACTTTACTAACATTGAGTTCTTCATGTACCTACTTCCACCTTTTGGAAGGGAACCTTTAAGTCAAACTCAAGAACTTTTGTACTCACCTCATGGTGTAGTTGAACCATCTCTCTCATGGGTAGTTCAACCAGATCTTTCCCTCGACAGAACTCTTTCTTTCTCATGTCATCTAGGTAAGGTGATCTACCATAACCCATATTGCATCTTGACCTTCCTTGGTCCAAGGGAGACTCACAACATCCATAGTGATGAACTCCCTTTCTCTTTCGGGAACTCTTTATCCCTTATATCAATGCACTGGGTTACTGGTGTTCGTCCTTCTCCCTCGGCTTGCATGGCCATATACAACTTTATCTTAGGCATCTAAAGTACTATTGTCACTTATTATCTTTGTAGTACGGTATATGGTGATCTTAAAATCATGATCTCCTATCTGTCATTATTCCTCAAGATCAAAACCTCAAAAACCCTAAACCATTCTAGTCGGGGTTTCATCACCTTGTTTTCCAAAGAAGTACATCTGAGGTTCTACCACCATCCTTTCATTGCATCAAGGATTAGACTGGCTAACCAAACAACCATTAATTGATCTCATTACATCAGAGTGTTAGCCAAACATATCTTCTTTTCCAACTTAGGGTTAGTGTTACATCCTCTTTTAGCCAAACTAGGCAGATATATCTCAACCAGAGCATCCATTACCACTTCACCTTCTTACGCATTAGGTAAAGTTGATGTCATACACCTTCATGTATTCCACTTATTATCTCATTTCAGCTCTAAGTCTGCTTTATTGAGAACACCTTGAGCTCATCTTCTTGGTGATCAAACTCAACCTTGTATGACTCATATCTCATGATAAAATAATCCTCATAAGGTGACTACCTCATTCCTTTTAGTGTTTACAAACCATCCATGTATCATTCACTTTACCAGGGTATGTTATCTTCTCTGTCCCCATATCTCGTGACAACGTTCCAACCCACATCATCTTTATCTTTGGTGTATGGCATGTGTACTGTCCTATCTCTCACTCCCATAACAAGAGGAAATAAGCATTTGGCTGCAGTCCAAATACAGAGTTCTTCCTGTTCTAAGAGTAGAGATGGTACATCCCACCTTTCCAGTACACCTTTAAATCTAAGTTGAAATGTGCCATTTATGCCTCTATATTACGATCATCTTGATATCAAAGTTACCTACATGGAAAACTGGTTTCGAACCTACTTGGGTCACCTCACAATCCTTGGTCATCTCCTCTAGGTCTATAGGGTGTCGGAACTTTTAGGGTCATCCCTCTTCCCTTATGCATCCAGAGAGTGCCCTACTTATCTGCCCTTCGGGTCCTATGAGTTCATGAAGGTGATCAATCTCCTAACCCATTACCCTCAGACAATGATAGCTGCTACCTCCTGACCCTATGGTCATGTGCAACTAGGGAACTAGGCAACTCCTACTTCCATCAGTCTTATCCCTACCTGGCCCTGGGATAGACTTAGGATTCCATTATAGTACATGTCCAACTTAGAACCCTACCCAAGTCTTCATCATCTTTCTTTCTGCATTCAAGGGTGGACTTTCATCCTTTCATAGGGGTCATGGTGACCTACCTACCTCGGTCAGGCCCCATATCGGTTACCTCCATGGTAACACATCCACATGCACTTAGAGATGGTTATCTATGGGTATATAGGTTCATTCTCATACTATGTACTTTTCACCTAGCTTCTCAAGATCCTATGAGACCTCTTTCGGTTTCCTCAAAACCCACAAAAACTGGTATACACCCTACCAAAGGGTCCCTCTCCAAGGTTGGGAGGAAACTACAGATCTTGACAACAAGGTCACAAACATCTTTAGGGTTTACATCCATATGAGCATGCTTGACCCTAGAAAGCCATTAAGGCACAAGCGGACCACCTGCTAAACCATGCTAGGTCACACTTATTCTCATCCTCAACATTGGGTCAAGATTATACCTTCCCATGTCATCAACTTAGTTGTAAGGGGTTCATCAAACATACCTTAAACTTAAGGGGCTTCCCTTTTCATCCATACATGAGGAGTACCATGCTCAAAACTATAGAAACTTAATTCTCATCATGAGCATTAGGTATACCACTTCCCCTCTTAGGCCTAGGAACCATAGGTTCATGTTCTTGATGTCCAGCTGTCTGCTCAACCTCTTAACCACAAACCAAACATGTAACGGGTATGACATCCTTTTTCCTTGATCAACACTTTAAAGTTGAGTCCTCCTCAAGGATAATCAACAAGGTACAAGGCCTCATAACCTGTTACTAAACCTCTCCAGGGTATACATAACTTCTTCTTCCTTTCTCAGAAGGTAAACACTTATACCATAGGCACGTAGGTTCCAGAAGCCTCATCCTCTCTCTCTAGGGTTTGGTTCTTCTAAAGGAAACTAAGATATCATCAGCCTCCAGGGGTCAAGCATAAGGCAACCACTATCATCCACTTAGGTCGCATCATCCTCAACTCCCTACTTTTCCTCATATCTCAGAGTCTAGGATTCCAACCTCCCTTGCTTGGTTCCTGCTCTCTCTTTCTAGAGCTAACCCTACAACCAACCCCACCATTAGAAGGGATAACTCAATTATATCGACGTTTAGAGGTCCAAATGTGGTTACGCTTTAGAGGTCCTCTCTTTGTGAAGGGTCAACCTCAAAAGCATGCCCCTACCTGGATGAAGCCTATGTTCAACTTATGTTCGCTCAAGGTTATCCATAGTTCTTTATGCTTATTTCATAAGCCATCCTTCACTCTCTCCTGGTCAGGGTTTCAACCTATTACTCACCCTACTAACGTACTCTGGGTGCATGCTATGCCCTACTCGCATAAGCCCATAGAGTTTCTAGAGGTCCTTCACTAACAACATCATCGAAGGAGCTATCCTTTACTCTAACATGCACGACCCTTCCCAGGGTTGGGTTGCCACAGGTGCTAGGACACCCATGGATCATATGGCATCCCAAAGGCATGTCCTTTCAAACACCTGGTCTATCGTGATATCTATTCACCACTTCATATCTCTCTAACCAACACCTAGGGTTAGGGTTATCATCATCCTCAGAGGATGTGCCAGGTCTCTACTTGCAATGGAGATCTCTATCTCCAAGACTAACTTTCTTTCCTTATCCTCCTGACAAGAAGGTCTAACCTCAGGTCTCTCCTGAGGGCATGACAACTTATGTCATATGACCTAAGTATGTATCTATTCCTTTACGCTTAATCTATTAAGCTTATGTCCATGGCATCTTATTTATGTACCTTTTTCATTAATTTGGTGGAGGATTCCTTAGACCATGTTAACCTTGCCCATACCTCAAGAGGGTGAGGAGAAGAGAGAAAACCCAAATCCTTAAGGTCCTTAATAGAATTTGTGATGAGAAGGGATGAATAAGATGAGAAAGTCCTAAAGGTATCTTATTTCGATTCATACCCTAAGACTTTGGCCAGGCAGTCACACGGATCTGGGAGTCCTCTTATTCCGACTAGAGGTGCGGAGGAAAATATTTCCAGCCCCCGATCGTGATCCTTTTCTAGACACCTCCATCTTTCAGATAATCCTCTAATAACTCCCTTGGGTTCTATGGAGTTTGTAAAATTTAATAATAATTAATGGTTAAGTGAGGAACCTACGCTCTGATACCAAATGTTACGACCCCACCTCCCGATAACCCCAAATTAAGGGAGACCGAGAGGTCAAAGCCTCACCCATAACTTTCGGATCAAAGGTTCGGCAATTAACCAAGAATAATTATCAAATTTTAACAGACTAAATGGGAAAACTGTAAGAAAATAAACTTTTGCATGCCTTTTTTGAAAACTTGGATCTCTAAACTTCTATCCACTTATGGATTCTAGTCTAACTAATCCTCCTTGTATTTTACTTCATGTATTTCACAATATGATGATTTACTGTTTGTACTTTTGGCTTGTACCTAAAACGCTGACAAACAAAACGTCGGTCAGCCGAAGCTGGTATGTGGGGGAAACAATAAATGTGCAACTATGATAACAATGTAATCATTCAATTAATCATTTAACAACCAAGCTTACATTTTAAATATAACTCCGTGATCTATGAGTACCCTATCCTCTGTGCTATCCCTGCAGTGGACCTGGATACTACCTTCTTTATAGTAGATCCACATTAAACCCCTCATGGTCCCACCTATAGGTGAACTAGTTTCTAGGGTTGAGTCACACGGCACTACTCGTAAGTAGCCCACTCCTTAACTCATGGCACTACACTTGGTAGCCCAATTTCTGACCCACGATAACCTAGACCTTACTCTAGGTTACCCCTTTTTAGCCTTTACAAGCCACAGAGGTGGACCCAGATCTAGCCAGTTATACATGTATATTCATAGTGATAGTCATAGTCACTCTATAGTTGCATGAAATAAAAGCATCCAACAGTTATTTCAAGCCATGAGGGAAACGTCGATAAAATCCTCGGAAAACTAGTCGGGATAATCATAAGTGTAACCACATACCTGATTTGATGATTTCACAAGCATTAAGAAAATCCAACCAAGATCGCAATCCAAGCAAGAAATTCAATAATCACATAATTCCTGAAAAGAATATGTACTCTATTTATTACACACTTTATCAAGAACCTACTTTATTGACTTAGATTCACTTTCTAAGGTTTAAGTATCCATTTTAGGGTTTCATTTTGCATTTAGGGTTTCCCTTCATCTTTTACTATATTAAAACCTAATTTTATGCCATTACTCATAAACCCTAATTATCTCATCTATTCTTCAATATTAAGGTTATCTTAACAACATATAACCCTATTTTCATATTACAGGCACATTAATCATCAATTAATTTCATTCAGCTTCTTTTTCATTAAAGCTACTATTTTATCCTTTTAATCCATAACAAGATCATTATACGCATTTATCATCAATTCAAAGTTCATTATGGTCTAATTAACATATGAACTCAATTTACCATTAATTATGCCTTTTATTCATGAGAAAACCCTAATTACTACATTTAGGGTTTTTATCCATAATTAGGAACTTAATGCTCTAAATAAATTAGAGTTGTCATATAACAACACATGTTCATATCTTTCAAATTAAATATGATCTTATCTTCTTTTACCCTAAATTAGGGTTTCTAAATGCTTAACCATTCTCATATGAGGTAAAAACCCTAAATCATGCAATTTTACATCTAGATCAGGTTCAAATCTAACATTATCATTCAACATGTTATTAATACTTCAATTAACCCATTAAGCATACTAGATTCAACCTTTAATCACAAATAGGGTTTTTAACTTAACTTTTCATAAACTTATAATACTTTTGCAATTAGGAACGGAATCAATATTTAATATCGTTTTTATTGTATTCCTCTCGTTCTCCTGATCAATTTTCATATTTTATACATTCTAATCCGAGCTACCAATCTTTAGTTATGAAATTTGCAAGAGTTACCTTTTTGGACCAATCACGGAGCGCCACATCACCCTATCCATGCAACGCGGCTTGCCTTATTGGAAACATAACGAAAAGACGCTCCTACCCCAGTGTAAGTGGTCGGTGCCTTAGCCCACCAAGGGGTATCTCCGTCCAACGCACTTCATCTTCTTCCTCGTTGCTTACCCTAAATCTGACGCCCGAACTGTTGCAAATTGCGGGCGTGCCCCTTCCTCTCCAGGGTCCAACGACCCCCAGGGACTATACCCTCACCTTCGGTGCTCCCCCATGCATCTAGGGTTGCCATTAATCTGCGGACAAGGCAGCCGGCTCACGCTGACCAGGCCTTCAACACTCGGCGTCCCTACAGCCATGTCGCTGCTGCCACACATGATTCGGGGCACGAGATCGTCGACCATCCTTCCCCTGGGTTTGTGGGAGTATGCAACATCAACTAAAGTCATCCACTGGTCCCTCATCGCTCCGTAGATGTGTTATAACCCATGGTTAGGGTTTCAAATGTGAAGAAGCAATGGGGAAGAGAGAGAGGCGTAGGATCTCTTTAGAACTCAAACCAGGGCTCTACCCTTTATATAGGGGTGAGTGAAGAAGCCCTAGGTCGGCAATTTGCGAATCTAAGAGTCCCTTTCCAAGTAGGAAGTCAATTCCTCCAATGAGAAGTAATATTCTCTCTCTTCTTTATCCTTTGGATTTTTCTGTATTATTTGAATATTAGGAATTCGAAATTCCTCTTACTTAATCTCTTTTATACTTGCCTTCTAACCCATAGGCACGAAATTCTATTTCCTTTAATAATTATTACTTTCTTTTTAATAATACCTCATAATTCATTAATAATGTATCACATTATCCTTTTATTTTGCAAATTTGGTATTTTCTCTTTCTTTCCTCTTTATTGGGGCTCCTTGGACCCCAAGAAATTCTATTATTTTGAAATTCTTTTCCAATGATATTTATTATCCTTCTAGATGCATCTATATGCATTATTTCACATTATCTTGTTTATTTCTTATTAAAATATCTCCTTTTGAGGATTCCTCTTTATTTATCCTTTATTTTCCTCATTGCTTGTTCCTTTTAATGTTAGGAATCCTTGAGATACGAAATTCCACCAAGGATAACCCAATTATACCTTTTTCCACTTATTTCCAACATTTTAACATTATTTTCAATTTCTTTCTCACTAAAGAAATACTTAATTAATATTTTCTTTTCTTATTGCATTCTCTATGCAACTTTGGAATCCTTGGGACCCAAGGAACCCAAGAGGATAGAAATCCATCTTTGGATTATATTCTTTTTCCTTCTAGAGGTTTCCACATCTCTCTTTTCTCAAAAACTCAATTATTCATTTATTAATTGAATTTCCTTGTTATTTGGGACCAATCGCCCATAAAGCCCACAACACAAACATCAAGGCTATTGTAAATAAAATCCATTTATTCAAACCAAATTATATCATTATTTTTTCAAATATCTTTAATATGAGAAATTGCATTTCTCACCAAATGAATCCAAAAATTGGGGTTGTAACATGGAGTTTCCACCTAAGTTGCACATGTTGCACCTGGTGTTTCATGTTTTGATATTAAGGAAGTTCCACCCTAACACGGAGTTGGTGTTGCAAATAGTGGAGTTTGAGCTTAACGAGAACATATCTTATGTGGAGGGACTTGTGTTGATCCTAGATAGAAGGATCAAGAAGTTGAAGAAGAAGAACATCATGTTGGTCAAGGTTTTGTGGCATCATTGTGGCGTAGAGGAAGCCACATGGGAGCTTGAGGATGAGATGTGTAGGAAGTACCCATCTCTTTTTGCGTAGGATTTTGGGGGTGAAATCCTTGTTAGGGGTTTATGGTTGTAAGGCCTCAAACCTAGCTTAGTGCTTGATTGTGTCAGTTTGGCTTAATAAGACACTTAAACCTTAAATCAAATCTCTTAAGATGGCTTATTATCATGTGACATGCTTGTGGTTTTGGTTTGGTCCTGTTTGGATGATGTTTGAGCTAATTATGCTATATGTGTGCTTGCTCTAGACCAAGTTGTAATTTACTCATGATGAAGGGTTATCTTATAATTTGCTACATGTTGGATATGCCTCACGTGTTTCATCAGCATGAGAGATAGAATGGTGCTTTGGGGTGCCTTGTTATGCCTTGGTTTGATGAGGAGAGAAGTGGTTATATGTTGAGTGTTGTTCTAGGGTTTGCCTAGATGCCCTAGGTTGATGTTGACCTTATGTTGACCGTATGATGTTCCTTGATGTTTTCTCTATGGTCAAAGGTGGTCTTGAGAGTGTGGTGAAGTCTCTTTGATTGTAGAGCCTTCCTTCTTGTTTTTTAGGTCAAAGAGAACTTAGGGTTTGGTTTGGTCGCTTGGTTTTTTAGTGTCTTCAACCGTTAGCCTTTATGCCATTTTTCCTTTGACCGATGGTCCTCTAGGACCAAGTGAGGTCACTTAAACACCTTGTTTTTCACAATCTATGTTGCATGCATGGTTTAGTGGATGCATGGTTGATGTGTGGTGGACATGTGACACTTATGTGCATGACACCTAACCCCTTTGGTCTCTCTCTACAATTGGGTATATTTACCCCTCTTCTTTCATGCATATGATCCTTTTGCACCCTCTCTACCCTATCTTTTCCTTTATTTTGGCCCTTGTGTGCTTGGTGGAGAAGAATCTCACCTTTGGCTCTTGGTGGCTAAAGTCCTTTGCATGTGGTGATCCTAGATAGGAGCTACTCTTCCTTGGTAATCTTTGGTTATTCTTTGATCCTTGGTAAGTGATCCAACCTCTTGATTTCATTTCTCTATAAAACCCTACCTATTTCTTCTTCTCTTGGCTGAATCCATGGAGCTTCCATGGTGGTTCTTGTGTTGGGATGCAGGTACTCCTCTTTCTCGGTCTGAATCCTTGGTTCTCCAATGTAGTGCTCAAGTTGAGTGGAGGAACTCTTCTCCATTTCTCTGCCTTCTTATTCTTTTTCAGACTTGGGATTTTAGTTCTCCTTCTTACCCTTTGACCTAGGGTTTTTCTTCTATTTTGAGGTGGTGATTAACTTGGTCATGAAGTAGATCAATTCTAGGCTTCTCTCTTGCTTTTGGACCTTCTTTCTTGGAAGAGGTTGCACCATCATCTAAGGTGGGTTATAACTCTTTTCCCTCTTTTATTATTGCACTATAACCTTGATGCATGTTACTGTGTTTCCTTTAAAACATAATCATGATACGTTAGACGTTACTATCTTGTTTAAAGGTTTTAGATTTTGAAGTATTCTTTCATGGTTTACCCTTCCTCCTTAACCCTAACTCATGTGGCTGAAATCTAGTTGATGGTGTTGATGATGGTTTTGCATGCATCTCGATTTAAGTTTTGTTTACCTTGGTTCTTAGTTTGGTTCTCTTGTGTAAGATGAAGTTTTGAGCCTATTTGTACTTGATCTTGAGTTTTTCCCATCATAGCATGGTTCCTATGTGGATTTCATGTGGTGCTTGTTTAGGGTTGGGATGGCCATCGTTTTCGTTGATGTTTCACATTTAGTGATGATTGAACTTATGAAGTTATGTAGATGTTTTAAGTGAATATGATATCTTAGTGTTAATCACCCATTTTGACCATGTTTTTAGCTAAGTGGTGATGGTGTTCTTGGATGGCCATTGAGGGTGTTTTGGTCTATGGTCTTGTGGTGCTTGGGTCGTTGGTTTTTCTTTGGTCGTTGCCTTAGTTTGTGCCTTGTCTCTAGAGATGTCTTCGACCTAGGTTTTCTCTTCAGTCATTGGTTGAGGTCTTCGACCATGGTGCTTGTGCCTTCTTCGGCCGTTGGTGTCCAGTGGTGTTTTTGGTCACTGAAGTGTCCTTCGACCAGGTGTGTCTTCGACCTTGGATTCCTTCAATTGTTGGGGTGTAGTGGTCATGCTTGGCCACTAGTTTTGGTCATGGTCCTCGACCATGATGGAGTATGCTTTTTTACCGAATGGCTTTATGATCTTCTACCTTTTCTGTCTAATGGTACCTCTTTATCTTATGGTCCCTTGCGATTTTGGAGTGGTAGTGTAATGGTTAACCCACATTTTCCAAGAATGTAGGAAATGATATACTTAGGGTTGGTGATAGTGTTGTGATGTAAACCCTAATCGGCTATATGTGCAATTCTAACCCTAATTCCAAGAATATAATGTACTTATTGAGCTTGTTTGAATGAGTGGCACAAGATGATGTGTTCTCTATCCTACTTGTCTAATCCTAACTGTGCAAGTTGGAGTGAATGTCATAGCTAGTTAATTCTATGGTGATGCTAATATGACATGGACGATGGTTATGAGCCCTTATGAGGCATGTTGAGACAATGATGATACAAGAATGATGTATTTAGGTCTTATAAGCTAGAAGAGGCTCACGGCCTAATGAGAGGTGATGTCCTCCAGTCCTGTGATGAGAAATCCCCTAGTGAGGTGATGATGTTGATGGCCTTGTACGGCAATGATATCATGTAATGGTGTGACAAGTTCTTACTTCATACATTTTATATCTTCTGGATTTGTAATATACCCTTATTTTTGTAGAATTCATTTAAGGTTTAAATGTTGCAACTTGATTGATGCTAAAAGATACCCAATTGGAGTCATTAATCAACTGAAACCCTAATCATGTAGTTTCCATGTGTCATAGATCCATCTTCAACGTCAATACTTGCTGGATGGTGAAACGGGTCTCCCATAGTGGAAGCTCAGAGTCGTATACTATTGAGTATATGCATTTCACATGATTGACTATGGTCATACCCTGGTAGGAGAACAGTTGAGGGCATATCTCAATGATGTGATTACACACACACACATACATATATATATGGGCGTTCATTCATTGCCCGCGCGGGTAGCCTGGATTTTCACTACCCGGCAGCCAAAAAAGCAACTCTCCTGGCTAAGAAAGTAACTCTGCTGTAAAAAAAGTAACTATGGTGTCAAAAAAGTAACTCTGCTGGCCAAAAAAGTAACTCTGTACAAAATATACAACAGATATATATAAGGACGGGTTTTTTTATTTTTTTTTGGGGGGGAATGATATTATTTTTGGATGAAATTTTTTGGGGAGCTAGACAAAATGGTCCTCTGCAATTGCGAAAAAAAATTGAAAAAAGGTGGTTGGAAGGGTGGGTGGGTAGCTACCCGCACGGACAATAAAGATGGTCCCTATATATATATATATACATATATATACATATATACATATATATATATGATATGTTTTGACTATGGCTATGGTTATACCTCGATAGGATTTCGGCTGCGATCATAACTCAATTTGCAGTTGGACTTTATATATCATTGTGCCGGACTCGGACTGATTGAGGGTGTGGGATATCATAGGAGTATGGCTCCTCGTAGATCTTGTATGGCACTGATTTCGACTTAGCAGTGGTTAGTTGTAGCATGAGTGGTATACCTCATCTCTTCAGGGAATAATAAAATACATAATATAGTTGTGTAGTATACCTACTTAGGGTTAAACATGACTCACATTGGATGACCCTTTGCCTTATCTCTTATACTGATTTCTTAAATTATAATGTTGTAAGAGAAATCAATTGTTATACATGTTCTTAATATATCTTATAAATGCATAACATGTTCTACAGCTCAGTTGTAGTTACCTAAATTGTTTAATTTGTGATATCAGTTATATATATATATATATATATATATCATTGACATGAATCTGTTCATAAGGTTAAATCTTCTCTATATAATCTATCTATTCTTATAATAGACGTTGGTGGAGATTTATATCTCTCACTTGGATGTTTGGTCTCACCTCATGGGTTTCCGCATCTTTTAGGTTGTCGTGCATGATGAGGTAGAGATCATGTAGTTGAGGTTGAGCAACAAGAGGAGCAGTAGTTGTTAAAGGTTGGATATGTTGTTAGTGTTTGTAGTAGAGTCCAATGTGTCATCCCTATACTCTTAGGTCCTTGGGAGGTGTTTTGTAGATGTTTGTGTGTCGAGATGATGTTTTGACAATGTGTTTTTGTTGTATAGATATGGCATGTATATATGAATAGGTTGTTGTATGTAACAGATTATGGCTGGTGAGCCAGAAAATAGTGTTATGTAATACCCTTTTTCATGATATGTAATGCAGGTGTGATAGGTTTTGAACTTGAATGTAAAATTGTCACACCCGCATCCCATGATTACCACTAATCATGATATTAGGGCATAACTTTGAGGATTATACTTAATACAAAGTTCACTCCTGATTTTTTTCCTTTTATTTCAAACTCTTTGTTTTCTTTCATTGAATCACATAAACAAACTTTACAAGAGAATTAAACTTTGATTACTCTAAAATGATCTCAACATTAATGATACACATCCATACATTTATTTTGTTTCTCACACTTCCATGTACTTACAACATGATAATAGGATACATTCTCTCTTATTAAGGAAACAAAGATACAAAACATCATTTACAACTCTCTCACATCTATACAAGGACCTAGAGTGATAGGGACCAACTAAACTTAACTAATCTCATACTTAACTCATGTGGTAGATCTACTATGATGCTTTGACCTTCTTCAAGTCCACGTAGTTTCCCTAAAATTTGTGAGTAGAGGGGTGAGCCTACTCGCTCAGTGAATGAGTACTTCAAAGAAATAGTCTAAAGCACTGGTATAATTATAGATATACTTTTAAGCAACTGATATCAATTATAAAAATAGTAAGCTTTAAAGAGTCTAATCATTGACAATCATAAATATGGTAGGATACTCTAGATATCTACAAGAATGAATCAATATATGAACATGCTTGATTGATGATAAAGAAAACTAATAACTCAGAAACTTACAAAGAATAATTGAATAACTGCACACACTTGTTTAACCTCTCATTCATCTTATTATGCCCTGAACCCACATGAGGTGTACCACAACATGTGAAAGAATCATAGAAAGTTACGATCTCACTGTACAAAGCTTAGAAGCATGTCCGGGTTCCTAAGTCTATCTCTTGAGTAAGACCCCATCTGCAGCGGGTCTCAGCACGTCTACCTCTCAGCAGCTAATGGGAGCGGTCAAATATCTCAGACTCCACCTCTCAACCTGGGTACTCAGGCGGTGAGTCAAAGCCCCCATGCTTATTGTGCATCAGTGGACCTAATGACCACTGACCACTCAACATGTAGCAAAGGTACCACTGACATCCTCGGTTGGTTTTGGGTACCCCACAATTATAAGGATTCTTCCCTACTGGTCAAGACCCCCACACCCTATTAGTGTGCTCCGGCTTACCTCAATTTGGACTACCTCCAGTCGGGAAATTGTTTCCTCCTCACAGCGCAGGCCTCATCCTATGAGGATTCTACAGTGTTCAGGGCATCTACATGTCTAATTCACTCTTTAAATTCACAATTCGATCAACATATCTTTGTTCAGCTTTGTAAACTGTTCATTTCATAAACCATCTGATAACATTTACCACAACTGAGCTGTTAAGCATCACCACATATCAAACTGAGAAACATTGATATCACAATACTTGTTTCACTGAACACCCTATCATTAGGGTTTCATTTACCTCATTCACTTATCACATAACTCGCTCAAGGATTTAACACATCATAACATCATGAATAACATTGAATCAAGATGTCTAATTGCAAACCTCCAACTTTCCATTCATTTAGGGTTTCACCCTCCTTACTGATATATCAAGCAAACATTGATATCATCGAATGAAATATAAGATGTTATCTGACATATATGTAATACACATACAAATAAAACAATCATTGGTAACAAAGGAGATTCAACTAGGCAAACTTATTTATTCAATTATACAACAATTTCAGTCATAGTTGAAAATCTTAGATTTCAGTATAATCATATAACCTCTACAATTAATTTAAGAATTCTCATTTAGATGGATTGCAATCATTTCTAATGTGATTTCATAATATGAAATTCATCACAATAGAGAAATAATCCATTTCATATCATCTAGCAAAAGCTAGATCAAAAATACAACTTAGTGTTTGTACTCGCATACCAAGAAATTGAAGATTATTGATGATTTAACTCATTTTCGTACAATCTACTATTTAAAGGAAGTACACATTCACCCTAAGGTGTGAAACCACAGTTTCTTCCTCCTTTCAACCCTAAATAAAGTCTGTTGTAGGTAGAAGATGAAGATTAGAGGTTAAACCAAACCTCAAATTCATTAGATCAGGGATTTCGAGCAAGGGGAAATGAGGAGGAGGAAGAATCAATGGTTAAACCTACTTACCAAGTCAAATCTATAGCAATCCCTTTGGATTTCTGATGTTCTTCACATTCTTCCCCAAAAATTGCCCCATAAATCACCTTCTAGTCTCCCTCTCTAAGAACAAGTTGTCTGGGAAGATAGAGGATTGAATCGTGGTTCTAACACACTTCGTTTAGTTGAAAATGGATAAGTATTGCTCAAGATAAGATCATTTTACGATTTGCTGTCCTGGGCGGCGTCGGTCGCGGTCGCGGTGTCGACGCAGCGTCGCGGGTCACGGTTTCGACGCGGTGTCATGGGTCATAGTGTATACTACGGTCACGGTGTCGAAATGTCGTGGGTCACAGTATCGATGCAGTGTCAGTCGCGGTGTCGGCCGCGGTCGCGGTGCTCTATATATGTTTACTAAAAAGGGCATAACTCTCTTATTTTAACTCTGATTTGGTTCATTCTTTTTTATTGGATTCATAATTAAATTATCTACAATCTTACTATATCATTTAAATAAAATTCTCATAGGAAAAATTATTTATTAATTATTTCCTTCAATTTCATTAACTCTCTTCTTGCATACATGTATAGGTTAATGCTATGTTACTCCAACTTGGATCTTTATAGTAGGTTTAAGTCATGATTATGAGTTTCCCAAATAAGTATTTAAGGTTACCAAAGTTAAGACAAAGCACAACATAGAATATTACTAACAAAATTATGCCAAACATTAAGATTATCTTAAAAATCTAGGATTACCAACAAGCTATGAACGAGTTGTAACAAAAATGTTCCCATTTGAGGTGGATATGTGATATCGGTTTTAATTTACCCACTTTTGTGGTAATATTGTTTGTTAGTGATAATTTTGTGCTTTGTTTTGAGTAATCTCATTGTGTGTCATCGGGCGATGTCACATTTGGTGGTATCAGATCTTTAGGTCTGATGAGTCTACAAGGATATAGGAATAGGGTTTGTGTTTGTTCTAGTGTCCTCCAGTCTGTCTAATGGAAACTTCTGCTTACACAGAAGAAGAAGAAGAAGAGAGAAGATGGCTAGAGAACATGAAGAACGTGCTGATGAGAGTAGTGTTGTTGCACTAGGTGGTGATGCCTGGAGGGAGGAGAGAGTGGATGTTGTGCCTAAGATGCCCCAGTTTGACCCAGTTGTGGTGGTCAATCCTACTTTTAAGACCATGTTTGGACAATTCATGGCCATGAGGACACATATGAAATACAGAATGCCCACACCCCAAGCGAGAGAAGTAGTCTCCAATGTGGAATCTTTAAGATCTGGGAATACCTTTGAAAGGTTGAGGCATGTGGAGGCGGTTGAGTATGCGGGTATGGCAGACCTGACAGATGCAGATCTATGGTTGACAAAGCTGGAAAAGGCATTCAAGATCCTCAACATCTCTAAAAAGGATAAGGTGAAGCATGTAGTATACCTGTTGAAGGGGAGTTCTAACCACTCGTGGTCCATAGAGGAAGAGAAAAGGCATGGTGTTGTGATCATTTGGGAAGATTTCAGGAGAGTGTTTGTCACCCCTTACTTCCTAGAGACCTATCTGGATGAGATCATGCAGTTTGAGAAGATCTGACAAGGATCTATGTTGATCAACGAGTACAAAGCTAATTTCATGGAACTTTTGAGGTTTTTCCCACATATGGAAGCTACATATAAGGAGAAGATCAGACGTTTTGAGAAGGGTTTGAGTTCTAAATTGACATTGCCATTATCAACCTTAGAAAATAGAGAACGATTTGCCATGTTTATGGAGTCTGTCAGGAGAATAGAGCAATCAGACATGGAGAAGTGAGAGGCGAAGGCCAAGAAGAGGCATGCACCGTATCAAGGACAGACATTTGGAGGCTTCAAGAATACTAGTTTTTCAGCGCCTCAGTCACAACAAAAGTCAACGGTTCAGTCTCAGTGGTCGCCAAACAAGGGCAAAGGATGCATCATTCTGCAGGCAGGAGCTCACAGTGTGGCATCAGTGTCAATGACAGGCCATCTAGGCAGCAATACGAGACCAGGACTTGCCGTAAGTGTGGACAAGTAGGACATCTGAGGTGGGTATGTCCTGTGAATGATGATGAGATGATGCAACAGTCGAGGGAGAGTCAACAAGATCACATCAATGATAGTTTAGTAGTAGTAGCTTGCAAGATGGTTTGTCTAGCAAGCTAGTAGAGGACGGGGACTACAACAGGAAATGACTTGATTCTATGCTATGAGTCAACTAGAAGGAGTGGTCAACTTGTGAGTTGTGACAGGTCAGATGGAGTTATTTCATTCAAATATGCCTACATCTTGCTTTATATTTATTTTGGTTGACCTGGGTGTGACACACTCTTTTATCACTAGAGAAGTGATTTCTAGACATTATTTGCCTATTAGTCATAAATGTGATAGTCTTCGTTTAGAAACCCCTTGGTTGGTTCCGCCATGTTGCGGGAGGTGTGTCCTTTTCGCGTTCTTTCTTTCTCATGATGTAGCATTCAAGTGGACCTCATACCACTTGACATGCATGGATTCGATGTGATCTTTAGAATGGAACTTTGGAGAAGTATCAGGTGGTCTTGGACCTTAGTTCCAAAGTGGTGACGTTTGTCAACAGTGATGTTTCGTGGATCTTCCAAGGAGATAGGAAAATTTTCCCTACATGTTTGGTGTTAGCGATGATGACAGAACATTTGATTTGATAGGGTTGTGATGCTTTCTTGGTGCATGTGGTGGATACTAAGGTGAGGAGTTAGAGTATCCATGAGGTGCTAACTATCTGTGAGTTTGAAGATGTGATTCCTGGTGATTTCCCTTGTGTTCCTCCAATCAAAGAGATTGATTTTGAGATCAATCTAGTTCCTGGTATGCAGCCCATAGGACAGACACCTTATAGGATGGTGCCAATAGAGATGAAAGAGTTGAAGAAATAGTTACTAGAGTTGCTTGATAAAGGCTTTATCAGACCAAGCACTTCACCCTAGTATGCTCCCATTTCATTTGTAAAGAAGAAGGATGGATCCATGAGGTTGTGCATTGACTATAGACAGTTGAACAAAGTGATGATGAAGAATAAGTATCCCTTGTTGTAGATTGATGATTTGTTTAACCAGTTACGAGGTGCCACAGTGTTCTCGAAGATAGACTTGAGTTCAGGATATCATCAGTTGCAGATCAAAATGAATGACATACCAAAGTCAATTTTTAGGATGAGGTATGGTTACTATTAGTTCATGGTTATTTTGTTTGGGCTAACTAATGCACCAGTGCGTTCATGGACTAGATGAACAGGGTGTTCAGACCTTATCTTGATCAGTTTGTAGTGGTGTTCGTAGATGACATCTTGATATATAGATGAGATAGCCAGCAGCACGAGTAGCATTTCCAACAAGCGTTCACCTTGTTGAGACAACACCAACTATATGCCAAGTTCAGCAAATGTGAGTTTTGGCTGAAGGAAGTGTCTTTCCTTGGACACGTAATATCTGATGAGGTGTTCATGTGGACCCCAAGAATGTTGAGTATGTGATAGAGTGGGAGCAACCAAAGACGCTAATATAAGTCTGTAATTTTATGGGTTTTCCTGGATACTACATGAGGTTCATTAAGAACTTTAGTGCCTTGGTGTTACCCCTAATGAAGTTGTAATGCTCCATGCCATAACAAGCAAGATAACTCAAAACCAAATTGCAGAATTAAAACTAAACATCCAGGTTACCATAAAACACAAGAAACTAAAACCGATTTCATCATACCATAGGAGTCATAACATCTTGCACATGAGTCCACAAAAGCGACATGTATTGCATATCACCTACCAAAAATAGGATACAATGTATCGTTCACTGGCTCTCAATCCACACCACGTCACACAAGGTAACCTATTATATATATATATGCCATCTATATACAACAACGGTCATAAATCCAAAACCTCATATAGATGCATACAACAAAAACCTCCCCAATGACCAAAGTGTATAGGGATGACACATAGGACTCTACTTCTATACACAAGAAGCAAATCCAACCTTTCGACAACTACTGGTTCTCTTGCTGCTCAGCACCAACAACATGATCTCTACTTCCCCGTGCTTGATAATCTAAAAAATGTGGAAACCCACAGGGTGGACCAAATGTCCTAGTGAGATATATAATTCTCTGCCAACATATATTCAAAGAACAGATAAGCGAAGCAGATAAAACAATATATTAAGCAGGTAGAACAACATACTAAGTAGGCACAGGAGATTCAGCTAAAAGATATGTACTCAACAGATAAAGTAGATTAAGAAAGACTGGATAGCTACCACTTGAATAGTAGATTGAGTTATATTCTAAAAAAGAATATGAAGAACATGTATAACAATTGACTTCTCTTAACATCTTATAATTTAAGAAATCAGTCAAAAGATAAGGCAAAGGGGCTCAACTAATGTTATTTGTATTTGATCCTAAGAAAGATATACTACACACTTGTGTTACATAATTTATTATTATTGCCTCGAGGATTTGAGTCGTACCACCCAAATCTAATTGCCACTGCTAAGTCAAAATCGGTGTCATACAAGTCAAATGGAAGAGCCAGAATTCACGACCTCTCCACACCTCTTTGTCAGCATAAGAGAAAACATCACAGATACATACTAGTCAACTACAAAAGATGACATATAGTCAACAGAAGGATCGGCTCACACATGGTCATCCATATAAAACACCTAGCCCACCTTGGTACAGGTAACGATGCTAGAAGAACAGGCTCACACATGGTCATTCTTAGAAGGAGTAGCTCACATATGGCCATCCATATCACAAGGAGATTGGCTCATGCATGGCTATCTCACACAACCTGTAATTATGGATACAAGGAAATACCTCGACTTACACCCCCCGCATATTCAAAAATATGCACTCCGAGTTATACTTGTTTCACCAATCTAGCAAATTAGAGCTGATACTGGAAAGGATCTATGGCACAAGGTGCCTATATGATTAGGGTTCCACTTGATTAGTTAGCCAATCATGTGACTTTTAGCATCAATCAAGTTACAATGTATAAAGCCAAAACAAACTCTACAAGAAAGAAGGTAAATTACAACCCCAGAAGATATAAAACATACAAGGTGTGAACTTGTCACACAATCACCACATGGTACTCAAATTTCTGCCATTCACAAATGCCAACACCAATGATACACATCATTGTGGGATATTAATCCTTTAATCACATCACTTGAGAATATTGCCTCTCAAGCCATCAAACCATTACCAGGTAATAGGACCTATCACATTAAACATGTGTGTGCTTCATCACATTATACCTCATCAATGTGCATAAGCACCATCTTGTATCATAAGATCGTCACCATATCATACACAATCCATGGCATTGATACATGTCACCTACAATTATAGGGGCTTATAAATAGGAAAGAGAAAGTAGTATAATAGATGACCACCTAAAGAGAGCAAAAGCAAACACATCATAAAGCTCACCATTAGGGTTAGGGCTCCATGATTATCCAATTAGGGTTTTTAGATACATCAAATAATTAAACCCTAGATATGGAACCTCTCATATTCTTATAAAACTTTAGGGTTAAGGAAACAACTATCCACACAACATTACACGTGGCTTATACATTACTCATAGATGTGTGTTGATTGAGTACTCAAGCATGTATCTCAACCATACGTCACGACCACCCGTCAGCATGGGTTGCGACCATCAACCATCTATGGTGTCTCAACCATGAAAAGCAACATGATGTCATGAACTCAACACACTAGGGAGTAACATGTCTTGACTCAACCATCAACCAGGTCACAACGCTAACAAAGTAAGATGTCTAAACCAACTAGTGTTAGGGTTTTGACCACCCAAAGCAAACATGTTGCGACCTCAAACCATGTCATGGGTCACGACAAAAAAAAGGTGGGATGTTGCAACCATGACAAGGGTAAGGGTCACTAACATCATAAGACCGTATATCTCTTCTGAAATAGAAGTTAGATCCTAACTAATTTAGGGTAGGTATCTCGACCAAACAGCAAACCATCATCTCGACTGATACCATGAAAATATCAAGGTGTAATGACCACCAAAGGTCAAGCCACCACTAAGACCAAGGATCATCATCTAACCAAGGGTAAACAAGATCAAAACATAGGTAATCCACAGATAATACAGAAGAGAACAACATGGAATGCCACCATCCTCAAGAAGGAAAAATGTCTCCCAAAAATGATCATCAAAACCCTAACTTGCATCATGAAACCATCATGAAAAGGGATCTCAAATGAGAGAGAGAACCAAGTTGAACTGCACCAAAACATAACCAAAACTTTTTCGAATTCCAAAACACTTGATCATCATGCATGCAACTAAAACCAATATCAAGAGATAGGGGGAAAACATCATTGCACCACAAACACCAAAATCGGTACAAAACTAGGGTTTTGGATTCCATCCAAACCAAGCATGATCTCAACATCAACCAAATTCTAGAGTATATCATCATCTACTAGCATGTTAAGGAAACATTCTAGAGATAGAAAATAGTATCATGCATGTAGATAAAGTGCATTAATTGAGAAGTTTAAGAGTTATATAATCCGCCTGAAAGAAGATCACTCTAAGGGTTGCAAGCTCCAAACACATGATCCCAAGGATGATGAAGCTCCACCAAAAGCTCCAGCCTCAAATACAAGAACACCTCAAGAAATAGAAGGCACCATGGTCAAATATTGCCCAAGGAAAGAGAGCAAGAAGCTCAAGGCTGAACCAAAAGAAAGAAGGGGGGAAGAGAGAAGAAACTTCCTCTCACTTGGGTGTTACCTTGTCAAAATATGGCCTATGACCCCATGTGAGGAGGTTTACTCTCAAGAATGACTACCATGTCAAACCATGGTCTAAGGCTGAGAAAGGGAAGAATATGGGTTAGAAGATCCAAGGAAAACACCATAAAGGAAAGTTAAGCACTTACCAAGGTAGAATATGATCATGATAGCTTAAGAAATATGAGGAGAGCTACCGTACGCATGATCTGGAGCTTGCAACGGTGGTCCATGCTGTGAAGATTTGGAGACACTACCTTTATGGCAATAAGTGATAGATTTTCACCAACCATAGGAACTTGAAGTACATCTTCTCACAACAAGAGTTGAACATGCGGTAGAGACACTGGATGGAGGTGATTAAAGAATATGATTGCACCATAGATTACCATCCAATGAAGGAAAATGTGGTGGAAGATGCTTTGAGCAAGAAGTCTTCTTTGTCATCATAAGTGGATAAGGCAAAATTATGCCCTTTGGTGTGCCATAAGAGAGACATGTTAGTTTCTTTGCGTCAGATGAACATGAAGTTAGAAGTGTCCTTGTTGGCAGGATTGTTGGCACAGTTATAGGTGAAGCCTACATTGAGGAAGCAGATCAAAGAGGCTCAGAATGATGATATTGTGATATAGCAGATTCTATCAGAGTTTGGTAGTAAGAAGCGTGTTGGCTTCAACAAGTCATAGGATGGGACAATATGTTACCATGGTAGAATAATGGTTCTAGATGTCGATAATCTAAGGAAGTTAGTTTTAGAGGAGGTTCACTCTTCTATGTATGCTATGCATCTAGGAAGCATGAAGATGTGCCACAACTTGAAATATTTGTATTAGTGTCTTGGACTGAAATGTGATGTGACTGAGTTCGTGGTAAAATGTCCTATGTGTCAGCAAGTTAAAGCTGAACATCAGAAACCTGTAGGAATTTTGCAACCGCTTCCCACACCATAATTGAAGTGGGATCATGTCATGATGGACTTTGTAGTTGGTCTACCTAGGTCATCCAAAGGTCATGACTCCATATGGGTTATTCTTTATAGATTTACAAAGACAACACACTTTTTTTTGGTGAAGATGACATACACAATGGAGAAGCTTGCACAAATATATGTTGATGAGATCGTTCCTTTACATGGTATCCCAACTACCATCATGTCAGACAGAGGTCCTCAATTCGCCAGTCTTTTTGGGGAATGTCTGGACACAACTATGGGTGTGAAGTTGAAGTTCACTATGGTGTTTCACCTGTAGACAGATGGAGAGTCAAAGAGGACAATCTAGATCTTGGAAGATCTATTGAGAGCCTGCGTATTGTAGTTTTTTGGCAGTTGGGATGTGCACCTCAGTTTGATAGAGTTTACATACAATAACAACTATCAAAGGAGCATTGATATGGCACCATATGAGGCTTTTTATGGGAGACGTTACAGATCTCCTTTATGTTGGTGTGAGATTGGTGAATATCAACTTTTAGGTCCTGAGCTTGTACAATAGCCAATAGAAAAGATAAAGATGACTCAACAACAGTTGAAGGCATCCCAATATAGATAGAAGTTGTACGCTGACAACCAACATAGGCCATTGGAGTTCCAAGTGGGAGACAAAGTGTACCTCAAGGTCTCTCCTTGAATAGGTGTTTTATGGTTTGGGAAGAAGGGTAATTTGGATCCTAGATATATGGGACCTTACCCAGTGGTGGCATGTGTTGGAAAGGTGGCCTATAAGTTGGAGTTGCCACCTGAGTTGCACATGGTGCATCCAGTGTTTTATGTTTAGATGTTGAGGAAGTGCCACCCTAACATAGAGTTGGTGTTACAACTAGTGGAGGTTGAGCTTGACGAGGACATATCTTATGTGGAGGGTCCTGTGTTGATCCTGGATAGAAAGATCAAGATGTTGAAGAAGAAGGACATCATGTTGGTCAAGGTTTTGTGTCATCATTATGGCATAGAGGAAGATACATGGGAGCTCGAGGAGGATATGCATAGGAAGTACCCATCACTTTTCGTGTAGGATTTTGGGGGTGAAATCCTTGTTATGGGTTTATGGTTGTAAGGTCCCTGATCTAGCTTAGTGCTTTATTGTGTTTGTCTAGCTTAATAAGATGCTTAAACCTTAATCTAATCTCTCGAGCTGCCTTAATATCACGTGACATGCTCTTGTTTTGATGATGTTTGAGCTAATTATTCTATATGTGTGCTTGCTCTGGACCAAGTTGCAATTTACGTATGATGAAGGGTTATCTTGCAATTTTTCACATATTAGATGTTCCTCACATGTTTTATCATCATAGGAGAGAGAATGTTGGTGCTTTGGGGTGCCTTGTTATGCCTTGTTTGATGAGGAGAGAAGTGGTTATATGTTGAGTGTTGCTCTAGGGTTTGCCTAGATGCCCTAGGTTGATGTTGACCTTGTTTTATAGTTTGATGTTCCTTGTTGTTTTATCTACAGTCAAATGTGGTCTTGAGAGTGTGGTGAAGTCTTGGTCACATATTCTTCCTTCTCTTCTTTTAGGTCGAAGAGAACTTAGGGTTTGGTTTGGTCGCTTAGTTTTTTAGTGTCTTTGACCACTGTCCTTTCTGCCATGTTTTCCTTTAACTGATGGTCCTCTAGGACCAAGTTAGGTCACTGACCCACCTTGTTTTTCATGGTCTATGTTGCATGCATGGTTTAGTGGATGCATGGTTCATGTGTGGTGGACATGTGGAACTTATGTGCATGACACCTAACCCCTTTGGTCTCTCTCTACCCTTGGGTATATGTACCCCTCTTCTTTCATGCATATGATCCTTTTGTAGCCTCTCTACCCTATCTTTTTCCTTGAGTTTGGCCCTTGTGTGCTTGGTGGAGAAGAATCCCACCTTTGGTGCTTGGTGTCCAAAGTCCTTTGCATGTAGTGATCCAAGCTAGGATCTACTCTTCCTTGGTGATCTTTGGTGATTATTTGATCCTTGGTAAGTGATCCAACCTCTTGATTTCTTTTCTTTGTAAAACCCTACCTCTTTCTTCTTCTCTTGGTTGAATCCATGGAGCTTCCATGGTGGTACTTGTGTTAGGATGGAGATACTCCTATTTCTTGGGCTGAATCCTTGGTTCTCCAAGGTAGTGCTCAAGTTGAGTGGAGGAACTCTTCTCCCTTTCTCTCCCTTCTTGTTCTTTTTCATCATTGGGATTTTGCTTCCCTTCTTGCCCTTTAACCTAGGGTTTTCTTCTTTTTTAGGTGGTGAATAGCTTGTTCATGAAGGAGATCAAGGTTGGGCTTCTCTCTTTCTTTTGGAGCTTCTTGTTTGGTGGTGGTTGCACCATCATCTAAGGCGGGTTATATAACTATTTTCCCTCTTCTATTATTGCACTGTAACCTTGATGCATGTTATTACTTTACCTCTAAAATGTAATCATGATGTGTTAGACGTTACTATCTTATTTAAGGTTTTATATTTTCAAGTATCCTTGCATGGTTTACTCTTCCTCCTTAACCCTAATTCATGTGGCTGAAATCTAGTTGATGGTGTTGATGATGGTTTTGCATGCATCTCAATTTGATTTTTGTTTACCTTGGTTTGGTTCTATTATGTAAGATGAAGTTTTGAGCCTATTTCCATGTGCTTAATCTTGAGTTTTGCCCATCATAGCATGGTTCCCATGTGGATTTCATGTGATGCTTGTATAGGGTTGGTATGGTCATCGTTTTCCTTGATGTTTCACATTTAGTGATGCTTGAACTTCTGAAGTTATGTAGTTGTTTTAAGTGAATATGATATCTTGATGTTAATCACCTATTTTGACCATGTTTTTGACTAAGTGGTGATGGTGTTCTTGTATGTCCGTTGAGGGTGTTTTAGTCGATGGTCTTGTGGTGTTTGGGTCACAGTTTTTCTTTGGTTGCTGCCCTAGTTTGTACCTTAGTCATTGAAGATGTCTTCGACCTAGGTTTTCTCATCAGTTGTTGGTAGATGGTCTTCGACCATGGTGCTTGTTCCTTCTTCGACAATTGGTGCCAGTGGTGTTCTTGGTCACTGAAGTGGCCTTCGACCAAGGTGTGTCTTCGACCATGGATTCCTTTGACCGTTGGGGTGTTGTGGTCATGCTTGGCCACTAGTTTCGGTCATGGTCCTCGACCATGATGGAGTATGCTCTTCGACCAAATGGCTTTATGATCTTCTACCTTCTCTGGCTAATGGTACCTCTTGAGCTTGTGATCCCTTGTGATTATGGAGTAGTAGTGTTGATGGTTGACCCACATGTCCCAAGAATGTGGAAAATGATATACTTAGGGTAGGTGATACTGTTGTGATGTAAACCCTAATCGATTATATGTGCAATTCTAACCCTAATTTCCAAGAATATAATGTACTTATTGAGCTTGTTTGAATGAATGGCACAACATGATGTGTTCTCTATCCCACTTGTGTAATCCTAACCATATAGGTTGGAATGAATGTCATAGCTAGTGAATTCTATGGTGATGCATATATGACACAGATGATGGTTATGAGCCTTTATGAGGCATGTTGAGACAATGATGATATAAGAATGATGTATTTAGGTCTTATGAGCTGGAAGAGGCTCAATGCCTAATGAGAGGTGATATCCTCCAATCCTATGATGAGAAATCCCCTAGTGAGGTGATGATGTTGATGGCCTTGTATGACAATGATATCATGTGATGATGTAACAAGTTCTTACTTCATACGTTGTGATATACTCTTATTTTTGTAGAATTTGTTTAAGGTTTATATGTTGTAACTTGATTGATGTGAAAAGATACCCAATTGGATTAATTAATCAAGTGAAACCCTAATGATGTAGTTGCCTTGTGCCATAGATCCATCTTCAGTGTCAGTACTTGTTGGATGGTGAAACAGGTTCTCCCTTAGTAGAAGATTAGAGTCATATGCTATTGACTATATGCATTTCACATGATTGGTTGTGGTCATACCTTGGCAGGAGAACGGTTGAGGTCGTATGTTAGTGATGTGATTCAGTATATACATGTGATATGTTTTTAGGATGGTTGTGGTCATACCTCGATAGGAGTGTGGCTGCGGTCATAACTCAGTTTTCACCAGTGTTGTGCCTATGTACCATGGAAAACTAGTCTGGTTTGTAGTTGGACTTTATATGTCACTGTGGTGGACTCAGACTGACCAAGGGTGCGGGAGATCATAGGACTGTGTCTCCTCCTAGATCTTGTATAGAACTGATTTCAACTTAATAGTGGTTAGTTGGAGCATGAGTGGTATACCTCATCTCCTTAGGGCATAATAAAAGTTGTAATACAACCATGTAGTTTACTTGCTTAGGGTTAAAAACAACTCACATTGGATTACCCTTTGCCTTATCTCTTGTACTGATTTCTTGAATTATAATGTGGTAAGAGAAATCAACTATTATACATGTTCTTCATATTACTTCTAAAGGTATAACTTGCTCTACTGCTCAGTTTTAGTTACCTAAACTGTTTAATATGTGATATCAATTTTATATATATCATGAACTAAATTAGTTCGTAAGGTTAAATTTTTTATGTATAATTTATCTATGCTTATAATAGATGTTGGAGGAGAGTTATATATTTCTTTGGGACGTTTAGTCTAACCCCATGGGTTTCCATAGTTTTTAGATGGTCGTGCATGACGAGGTAGAGATCGTATGGTTGAGGTTGAGTAGCAAGAGGAGTAGTAGCTATTAAAGGTTGCAAATGCTGCTACTATTTGTAGTAGAGTCATATGTGTTGAACCATGTACTCTTAGGTCCTTGGAGGTGTTTTGTAGATGTTCGTGTATCGAGACGATGTTTTAACAATATGTTGTTGTATATATATGGCATGTATATATGAACATGTTGCTGTATGTAACAAGTTGTGGTCGGTGAGCTAGCGAACAATATTATGTAATACCCTTTTTCATGATATATAATGTAGGTATGATAGGTTTTGGACCTGAATCTAAAATGTTCCCATTTGAGGTGGATATGTGATATTGTTTTTAATTACCTGGTTTTGTGGTAATATAGCTTGTTAGTGATAATTCCACGCTTTGTTTTGAGTAATCTTGTTGTGTGGCATTGGGCAATGCCACACCAACAGTAATAGTTCGGGCAATCTATATAAAGAGGATGACATCCCATCTCTTTTCTCCATATCTTGAATGAAAAATGAGGTGGAATTCAAAGTAGATGACCCCCTTAACATTAGGTTGACCTTTTCTCTTATATGTATGGCCTTAGACCCACCAAATTTAATTTGGTTGGATTGGTAACTATATTTTCTTTTCTCTATCAGTTGCGCCAATCACCTGAATGGATGAGTAGATTGACCAATTGGCCCTTGAGTGTGGTATAATGGTTGGAAATGTGGTCGCCGGACTAGAAAAGGTGGGTTAGGCAACTAGAAGTTTGATAAATCTTATAACCAAAAACTAGGTCGGTCGAATAGAATGTAAGTCAGCCACCTGATCTTCTCTTGTGGTACTATGCCACATGATAGTCCGTCGATTGGTGAAGTGAGTTGCTTGACTGGAGAACTTTAAAACCGTAATGTCTACAAACTTGAGAAGCAATTGAATTCCAATCAGCTGACTGACATGGAGAGTCGGCCAATTGGCATGTCACCAAAAATATTAAAGTTACTGATTTCTCGAGGATGAATTCCAACCATCTAATAGGTAAAACCAATCGGCTGATTCACTTTACCTTGGGAGGTGTTATGTCTGGTGGGGCAACCAACCAATTGGGGAACTAAGTCGGCTGACTATAGACCTGTCAAACTGGGTTAAATTCTATGGGCTCCAACAGGTCACCATTTAAATTTGGTTTGGGTGATGAAATCTTTCACTCGCTAGAAATCACCCAAACCCATACCCACTCATTTAATTAACATGTTTTGTCGACAGTCTGTGGGCAACCCCAGGTGACCCAATTAAATTAAAATAATATATTAATATAATTATAATACATGTATGTCTCTTAAGACATGCTACACTCACACACATATAAAGCAACCAAATGACTGATGTGTAATGTATAAGTGTAAAAAGATAGCCTAAAGGAGATGATTGATATGTTTTGTAAATTTATATGCTAATGGAAACAAAATAGTTGTTTTATAGATTGATGCTTATGTTCATGGCCATATAATTTGTTACATATTTTATATTCAGTTGCATCAACTATATTCTTTGTATGATCACTTTGTGTAGTAGATAACCACAAGAACATGCTATCATAATAATTTCTATTGGTATATGAAGATGTAGTGTTTTTATAGTGATAACTATGCTAATAGAAACATATATATCATTTATTTTTCATTTTTACACTATAGTAGTTGGGTTGTTTTCTTTTCTCTTACAATTTATGTTAGAATAAAGCAATGGGTAGTACATTGTGTTTGATAGAAAACACAATGGATGATTTATCTCATTATCCTATGTTTGTGTTAAAATTTATTAGTGATCGATTTGACTTTTAGTTGTAGAGAGGAAACTAGAAACATCTTTTTTGGTATATACATATTACATGGGCACCCTTGGGTGGACCCACAACCCACCGGGTCAGGTTTGGGTGTTCTATTGTTCCATATATTAACACTGCATCTTTTTAACCCACACCAGCCAGACTCAAACCCACTAGAACCAACCCAAACCCAACTCACCCACCCGTTTGACATGTCTAGTCGACTAGCCTAGTTGAAAATGATGATTGTTTCTTTGTTGCCTTCCAATTTCTTGTGAACATGAGACATGGAATCGAGGATGCACCTCTATTATGCTTTTGAGTTGGGTGGTGCTTATTCCATGCATAAGAGTTAGTAGTAAAAAATGTTAACAATTTCATAACAAAAGAAAAACAACAAAAAAAAACAAATTAACAAGAAATAATTACTTAAATGAGTAAAGCTAATATAATATGAAGTGACAATGTGATAAATATGAATTCATCAGCTGGAAAGTGGGCTTTCCCATGGAGTAATTGTTGGTATATATGCCCATAGAGTCATCCCAAGCGATTGCATGGAGTCGGATATTAATTAATCAATTAATGTGATTATTTGGTTAATTAATGAATTCTAGAATATTCTAATTAATCTACGAGCATTTTAATTAACGTAATGTTTTTGTTTATCGATGGGTTTAGGAAATCCTACTTCCCTTCGTCTCCTATTTATAGGAGCTTGATGGCCGATATCTATATAATATATTGAGAGAGGCTTTTCAGTTTATGCATACGTACGTAAACCCTAGTCGTCACCGTCCTCAGGAGAGAAAGGAGAGCACCATGATGCTAGCACATTGTTGCACAGAGACGACTCATTCCCACCAGTTTAGGAAGCGCGACGTGGAGTTCCAGTCCATCCTGTGGATGCGGTAGAGACGTAGACACTGAGATGCTTGCGTTTAGAGGACATATATGACCATCCATACACGCTACGAGTGGCGTACATCACCGCACAAAAGGAGCACTGTTGGATCTTCCTGCAATGCTCTTAATGAACGGGAGAGAAGTTTTGTCTGTGTAGGCCAGCATCGTTGCACACCATTGTGTAGTGGGACATCGCCAGACTTGCTCCGTGATAAGGTATATCCTACAAACACTCTTTCCGAATACGTTGTTGTCGACGAGATCTTATTTTGGGTTGCGTGAAAATTTTGTTGCTTCCACCGCACATGTTTTCTCCATAAAACCCAACAGTGGTATCAGAGCAACGTCGATCTACGACATATTTAGATTCATTTCGATATGATCGAATCGTTGTATACTATTTTCTATGTTGCATACAATGCGAATTAAAATTGCTAATGTACAAATCCAAACCTAATTCCACATACGCCGTAGGCTTCTATTTTTGACGTTTTGGATGGGGTGGACTATGGAAAATACTGATTTTCCTAAGTGCACGGAAGTAAAATTCTGTAGATTTTTCATGGGCTCTGTATAGGGGTGTTGCCCCTGTGTACCCTACATAGTCTGCGTGGGAGTCAAAATTTTATTTAATGGAAAATGTCCCGTATTAAAAGTACTGTAATTTTAATATGTATATACATATATGTAGATATACCTATGATAACATACATGTCGCCATTAAAATTTTGTTTTATGTGGTGAATGCATGCACGGTTATGGCCTAGTATCCCCTTTTGTGAATGTTGTGAATGAATGTGGATGTCAATCTTGTGGATATGTTTGTTTTTGAATGCTATGGATGTATAATGGTTGCATATGGATTCTTTGTATAAAGTATTCAGCTTGCATGTTGAGCCTCATCTCTTATTTCAAAGTGTAATTAATTCTTTCCCTTTATATTTGTACTCAAATGATGTAATAGAGATAGGATTAGTTTTAGTCTTTGTAAACTTGATGTAAGGAGGCCACTTGAAGATCCAACTCCAAGGAGTGTCCATGGAGAAGCACCATGAAGATGTAATTCCAAGAAGCAACCTAAAGATCCAACTCCAAGGAGCGTCCATGGAGAAGCAACAAGAAGATCCAATTCCAAGAAGCAACTTGAAGTTCCAACCTCACGAAGCATCCATGAAGTTGTTTATTGTAATGCTGATCCTTACAGGCTTACAGGTTGATTCACAGGTGTTGCATGAGATGCATAAGACCATAGGTGGATCGTAATCCTTTGTTGCTCCAAAGGATTACAATAGTATGGCCATAACTAATGTATTTGTGTTTGTGATTGCATGTCTATCATTTGTGGTTGTGAATACAGTAGTATATGATACGTACTATAAGTATGTGGTGTTTGGATATGTATATGTATTTATAAAACCCCTCAATTAATAATATTAAGTTTTAGTTTCCTTCCATAAAGCAACACACATGAAAAGCTTGATCGACTATGTGTGGGCACGCCTCCGCGTGGTACATTGTCTATCTCATGGAAGTGTGATGGTGGGTGGGTGGGTCTGCCTCCGCAGGGTGCACACTCATCGTGTTGGCTTATGGGTTGGACTTAACTAGGGAACCTTGATAGGATCAAATACCTAGAGGCACATATATGCATCATGGCAAGGAGTTGTGCATGATCATCTATCTAAGAGTTGCATATGATGCAATTTGCAAAAGTTGCCTACCTTAGTATTTGGTCTTTGACGCCGGTGTTGGTTGGGCATTGATCCAATTATTTTGGATCTTGGCTCACTAGAAGGTTGTGTATTGCAATCTTCTGATTGATAGTGAGGGCTATAATTTGAATAAAATAGTGGGAGCATAATTAATAAAAGGCCTAATTAATCACGTTTATCAAATCTTTACAAGTCAAAATGTTTTGGACTAAATGCAAAATTTTCTTTTGTAGCAGTCAAATGGCAAACAAAACTCATACTTTCTTGTTGCGATCAGTCCTTGAGAAGGAAAAACTTACAGGAACCAACTTTCAAAACTGGTTTAGGACGCTGAGAATTATTCTCACACATGAGCGTAAGCTCTATGTCCTTGAAACACCAGAGCCAGCAAAACCCGCCGCAAATGCGCCCAAGGCTGAAAAGGATGCTTACAAGAAGCACCTTGATGATGTCATGGATGTCAAGTGCCTGATGTTGTGCTCAATGAACTATGAGTTGCAAGAGCAGCATAAGAACATGAATGTCATGGAGATGGTAACACATCTCAAGAACATGTATCAACATCAAGCAAGACAGGAGAGATATGATGTTTCCAAGGCTTTGTTCAGGAGCAAGATGAAAGAGGAAGACTCAGTTGGCACCCATATACTCACTTTGATTGGGTACGTGGAAAGCCTATCCAAGTTGGGATTTCCCCTAGGTCAAGAGTTGGCCACTGATTTGATTCTACAATCGTTGCCTGAATCATATAGTCATTTTGTCATGAACTACTGTTGGTTGTTTACACTAACGAGTTTCAATCCAAGAAAAGGATAGTTTACTCAACTTAACCAAACTCCGCAAGTATACGGAGGTAGTATAGTCAAGGTCGAACACAAGGAGCTTAGCTAACTTAATTGAGCGCAACAGTACTAAAGTTCAACAATCTAGACCGATATTTAAGAGTAGAGAAGGTTTGTTCTAAAAGCATAAAATTTAGATTTTAACTACAGGATTTTCATATTCTAATTAGAAAACAAGAACCACAAAAGAAATTCAATTTCAGAAAGTTAAGGAATCTTGGACATTAGGATTTCACTCACATATCATAGAAATCAAGAGAACAAAATAATTTAAACATACATAAGATCATGTTTCAAGGAAAAGTTGTGTTACATTTCACATCCCGGTGTAAATGCAACGATCATAACTCAAAACAACACTCTCGTGTATGAATTTCATTTATGATCACAAACAGTTCCTCAACTCATTCCTCTCTACTCTCGTAGAAGAAGAAGAGTTGCCAAGAAGAGCGCCTCCATACATTCCTACTTGTCTTCTCAAACTAAGCAAGAAGGCAGAAAATATGCATATAAGGTGGCCAACAATACATGCAAGAAAAAAAAGTAAACTGGCACTTTCATGGTAATGAAACAAGAAGCAAATGCATTTAGTACGAAATTACTTGTTCGATACATGCTATGACATGGGAGTTACTCTCCCATGCCCAAGAAAAAGAAGTCTACTCGTCCATAACAATGTACACCCGATTTGCTACAGAATTTTCAGTTCTAGACATGGTTTAGGAAGGAAAAATCAAAGAGAACTGAAGATGTAACCACAAGAAGCAAGAATTCTGGCTTTAGGACAAAATTCCCCTCCTTTAGCTGCTCCAAGTCGAACTAGCTCCTCTCCCAAGAAGCTGCACGGAGTTGGGGAAGCTTGGTTGCACCTTGAAGAAGACAATCGAGAAGTGGAGAAGAAGAAATGGTCTCTTTATGCAAGAAACCACCTTAGATTCCTCCAAATTCGCCTTCCTCTGCTCTCCTCTGGCTCTGGGACAAGAGAAACTCTTCAAATGACCGAACGTAACTATCCCTTGGCTTCCCTCTTTGTTTTAAAATCGTATTCTGAATTTTTGAATTTCTAAAACTGCCAGGTGCATGATGTGCATTTTGGGTGCACGCCGTGCACCTGCAGTGCAGTTGGCATCGGGCTGATCTGTGCACGGTGTGCGCTGAGGAATTGCACGCCGTGCGACTTTCCAGAACTTTTCTTCAACAGTTTGCGTTCCAGGTGCACGCCGTGCATCGATGTGCACGCCGTGCGTTCATCCTTCTGTGCGCTTCTGGAAACTCGCACGTCGTGCATTTTCTCTGTGCACGCCATGCATTCTTCAGGCTGGACGACCGATTTTTCTCTGGAAACTTGCACGCCGTGCGTTTTCTCCGTGCACGCCATGTATTCTGCTATTTCAGCGAATCAGTCTTTTTCTGGGATGGTGCACGTCGTGCGTCTGAGTTGCACGCCGTGCATTCTTCTGTTTATGTAGAAATAACATCCGAATTTAGTTCTTTTTGTGTCAAATTTGCAATACAAGTTATGGGATAAGTAGAACAACAAAAAGATGGCAAAACTAATATGAAAGAGATTGAATTATACTAGAAAGAACCAAATTTGTGTGTGATAACATGTGAAAAGATGATATATAAATCACACAACAAATCCCCCTAAGCTTAAACCATTGCTTGTCCTCAAGCAAGAAGAGCATAGAAATATAAATGAAGAATTGTCAAGATCATGAATAGATCAAATGAAATGAAAGATGTGTATAAAACCAAACCAACCATGATCAACATGTTTATGCTCATAGCCATCAATTCAACTCAAACACCCAAGAAAGAGATTTTTAGTTCAGCAGGGGTGGTTTCAATTTAATGAATCAATTAATTAAATAACACTAGGTAGAATTTGGATGACCAAGCCAAACAATCAGTGGATGTGCAACTCAAACTCTCAACTATTTAAGGATACAAAAGAAGAAATCTTAGTTAAAATTTGACAATTTTTGTTGTACTCTCCTTTTCCCAGAAATGATATGACAAAGGATTATGGGTTCCGACACTCAGTTGCTAATGTAGGCTTATGCACACGTAGAATGTCGGTTGGGGTATTTTACCCTCTTTTAAGACATACCACCTAACCATCGTGGCCAGATCGGACTTACACTAGGCTAGCATGATATGTGGGTAGATTAGCCATCTTTAATGGGTATAAGAGTTATTTAAATTTTTCCAAAACATTGGAGAGTCAACTAAATTGCAACATCAACTAGATTTCATTCATTTGTTTTGAAAATTTTTCATTGAAAGAGTGTTTGCAAATGCACTAAGAGCTTGGCAAGGTCATCCCGTATTCTAAATGATGTTGTAAAGTTGATTTACTCAAAAAAATTGAAACCATTACATGTTTTAAGAAATCGAGGATGTGAAAGATGAATGTTCAGGCTAGAAGCATAAACCAGAGTTAAGCACAAGTTGATGGTCAAAAGGTTTCATTTGATTAATGCATGCCTTTTGCAATTTCTTCAAATGGTATTTCTCATCAAAAAAGGACAAACAGTTAAGCACGGGAGTTTTATCCACATATAAAAGATAAATCTCATATCATACTAGACTTGCCATCTGAAGAGAAGAACTGAAAACAACAACTAAAAAGTGAAAACAAAACAAAAGTAAATGACAAGAAGCAATTAACATGAAAAGTAAAAGCTAAAAGAACTAGGATACCAATACCATCCGGTTGCTCCCCCCTAAGCTTGAAATCAGCAGTGTCCTCACTTCCTTAATCGAACTTATGGAGTTCACAACCGGATACATGTCATGAATAGATCAGAAAAATGATCTGCCGCCTCCCTACTCAGGGAAGAACTGACTAATGATGTCAGGGATGTCCATCAGTGTGGCGGATGATTCTGGCTGCTGGTGGTGGTGGTCCTGGGGGAACTCATGTTGTGGAGCGTCTAGAGTTGTGGTCTCCTGGCGGGGGGGACTGGAAAGACTGCGGTGCAGGGTAGTTGCCTTGCGAGATGTGCCACACATCCATCTGGTTGACCATGTCGTACATAGTTGAGTACTGTGCACTCAAATGGTCAAACCTGGTGTCGTACTGCGCACCCATCTGGTTTAGGCGGGTGTCCATATGATTGAATCTTCGCTGCACGTAGCCGTAAAGGTGTTGAACATCCGGCATTGTCCATCTGTACTCAGTCTGAGTACCAGTGGACGGTGGCAGAGGGGTAGGGGCTCCTGGTGTAGAGCTACTGGCACCCCGGGTGGGTGTCTCCTCATCAGTCTCTGGCCGTAGCTCTACCTTCCAAGTATCCTTGTTCTTGATGTCATTCCGACTTGCATCGGGGATTGTGATGAACTGCTTCTTTGTGATAAAAACATTGAACTTGGATGTGCTGCTGTCATGTATGGAGATCAGACCACAAGATATTAGATAATTGATATCGACAAGGTTCTTCCCCGATGCAGGTTCTAGGGAACCCAAATCCAAACCCAGCTACATAGCAAGGATGCTAATTAGCCCGCCACACATGATGTCACATGCCTCCCTTTTCTTTTGCTTTTTAGTGTCAAGAAGCTTGTTGACAATGTAGTATCCAAAACTTATTTTCTCATTTTGCACCAAGCACCATAAGAAGAAAAGATCAGCCTTTCCCACTACACCTTGGGTTTCGTTCTTTGTAAAAGGTCCAGTTCTAAGAAGACGATGAATAACTCAGAAAAGTGGATTGTGTATGCTAGAAGCCCGAGCATTCCTTGCTCTATGCACTTTATCAGAAGTGATCTCAGACCAGAACAGATCGCTATTGAAAGTGGGAGGATAATCAGTGTAACCTCCGAAGTTGCATTTAAGTAAAGTGCAAAACCGCTCAAGATTCATAGAAAACGGTTTGTCCAAAAGGCAAAAACTGATATTCTGATAAGGGATGTTGCGGCGGTGTGGGTCACTCTCACCCTTGAAAGTAGTGAGAAACTCATAGACAAGGTGGGGATAGGTCTTAGCAACCCGGGTGCAGAGATAGTGTAAACCCTTGACTACCTCATTTTTGAAACCCAGCTTGGTAAGGGCTTCATCACACATGTACCGGGAGGGCAAGACACGCCGTGTGATGAGAAATTGGTAGTCGACATCTTCTTCGGACTTGACCCTGAACTGAGTTGAGGGTATAAATGTCGCAAGTGCTGGTGCGGAAGATCTTGCGTCAGTAGAGGGAGGTGCAGCAACTGAGTGGTATGTTCTATGTCGTCAGCCGAACTTCTACTTGATCGGCGCCATTTAGTCTGTAAGGGTGCACGGTGTGTCTTGATGATGCACGACGTGTAGATGATTTGTTCATCTTCTTCAATCAGATAAACGCACGGCGTGCACCTGCGGATTTGGGGCAAGCAGGAAATCTACAGAGATAGCTCTGATTTTGGGCAAAGTGGTTGCTGGAAGGGGTCGGCGGCTTGCGGTTGCTGTTTGGGTGGCTGTGAGCTGCTAGCTGGAGTTTTATTTGCTTCTAGGGTGGCGCCGGTGGCTTGCGGATGGCTTCACGATGGCGAGGCTGGAGTTGCTGCTGCTTTGGTGAAGAATGGCATAAGCTCGGCTGCGGATGACGGTGCTGCTGTGGGCTGCTGTATGCTTTGGTGGCTGCTAGCTGTGTCTGAGAAGAAGGGCGGCAGCAAGGTGGCTAGCGGTCGGGTGTAGGAGCTGTTGTTGGCACGGCCGGGCTAGAAGAAGATGGCGGCGGCGTGTAGCTACTACTGCACGGCTCGAAGCTGCTACTACATAGAGAGGAACAATGACAAGATGGCAGCGGCTCGAACTGAGAAAGGAGACAGAGCTTTGAACGGCTGGGAGGCGCTGGTGCATGGCTGCAAGCTGGAGGTGTTGTGAGCTGTTGAGGAAGAAGAAGGTGCGTGCACGGCTGGCAGAACGGCGTGTGTTCTCTCTTGCTCTGGTCGGCAGTGGCTGCACGACTGTAAGGGTCGGGGTGCACAGCTCTAGGGTTGGAGTGATTAGGTCATGCACTCCGACCCTTTTTGTCTAAACTTTACTTAAAAGTGCACGGCATGCGTTTTGAATGCACGACGTGCGCTTTTGTAAGTTTAGTTTTACACTTCTCCCTTGCATTCAGACGCACGGCATGCGTTTTATATGTGCACGTCATGCGTGTTTCCAGAAACTTTATAGATTTCCATGGCCCAGGTGCACGGCATGCGTTTGGACTATGCACGCCGTGTCTATTTCCAGAAGATTTTCATAATTCTCAAAGACCAGGTACACATTGTGCAACTATTAAATGCACGACGTGCACATTTCCAGAGAGTTGTCGAACTTTTTATTTCCCAGATGCATGTCATGCGTTCTGATAATGCACGACGTGTTAGTTTCTAAAAAATTTCCAGAACTTCAAATCTCCAGCTGCACGTCGTGCGTTTTCTCCGTGCACGCCATGCGCATTTTCAGAAACTTTTCTGTAGATCCCGCATACTAGGTGTACGGCGTGCACTGTGAAAACGCACGCCGTGTCAGTTTCCATAACTTTTTCTACTGTGTTTTGTATTGAAGTGCACACAGTGTCTTCAAAAGACACACCGTGTACTTTGTTATTTCTGCAGAAAATTACAGTCAGTCAGCAGTAAACTATGACGGATTGAGTAGAAATCAAGTCTAGATTATTACATTCATCCATGACAGGCTTATTAATGAAATTAAAGAGTGTTTTTTATTTGAAAAACTTAAAAGAAATCTATCCTAATGTGGGGTCAACTCCCACGAGGTCCTCCATTTAGAGTCCAGAGTAAGACTTCTTCTAAGACTTCAGGCATCTTGGAGGGAGCAAGAAGCTCCTTTCTCCACTTCTTCTCCGCTAGAGTAGCGTTTGCAATGTTGTCCATTAACTTTGAAGGTTCCATCTTTGCCTTGGAGTTCTACAGCTCCATATGGAAAAATCTTGAGTACTAGGAATGGACCGGACCACTTGGATTTCAACTTTCCTGGAAAAAGCTTTAATCTGGAGTTGAATAACAATACTCTATCTCCTTCTTGGAAGTCTTTCCTGTGAATTCTTTTATCATGCCAAGCTTTTGTTCTTTCTTTATACAACTTTACGTTCTCATATGCATCAAGATGAAGTTCTTCAAGCTCCTGCAGCTGCAACAGACATTTTTCTCCTGCTCTCTTCATGTTGAAGTTTAAGAACTTAATTGCCCATAAAGCACGGTGCTCCAGTTCCAGTGGAAGGTGACATGATTTGCCATAGATTAGCTTGAAAGGAGTAGTCTCAATGGTGGTTTTGTAGGCTATGCGATATGCCCATAATGCATCATCTATCTTTAGTGCCCAATTTTTCCTTGAACTAGAGACAGTCTTTTCAAGAATATTCTTCAGTTGCTTATTCGAAATCTCTACTTGCCTGGATGTTTGAGGGTGATAGGGCGTAGAGATTTTATGAGTCACACCATACTTGGAGAGAAGATTGTTGAATTGTTTTTCAGCAAAGTGTGTGCCTCCATAAGAAATAACTGCACGTGGAACTCCAAGCTGAGGGAATATAATTTTTTGAAAAAGCTTAATTATAGATTTGGCGTCTGGTGCTTGGGTTGGAATGGCTTCAACCCATTTAAAAATGTATTCACAAGCAACAAGAATATATTGATACCCGCAAGAAGATGGGAATGGTCCCATGTAGTTCACTCCCCATACATCGAACACCTCAACCTCTAAGATAGAGTTGAGTGGCATGTCGTCTCGGTGGGATATGCCTCCTGTTCTTTGGAACCTATCACAATATTTGACAAATAGATTGACGTCTTTAAATAATGTTGGCCAATAGAAACCAGTTTGAAGTATTTTTGCAGCGGTCTTTTCTCCTCCAAAATGGCCTCCATAAGGAGAGGCATGGCAATCAGCAATGATGTTTGGGACTTCCTCTTCAATAACACATCTCCGGATTAGCCCATCACTTCCATTCTTGAATAGCAACGGGTCATCCCAGTAATAGAATTTTACGTCATGAAAGAACTTCTTCTTTTGTTGATATGTTAAATTCGGAGGTAGCTGTCCAGTAGCAAGAAAATTAGCAATGTTTGTGTAGAGTTTTTCAATAGGCAAATGATCCTCAATTGGAAATATATCTCTAGCCTCCGTGGTTAATATAGAGAGGTGATCAACAACACTATTCTCAGTACCCTTTTGTCTAGGATTTCAAGATCAAATTCTTGCAGGAGAAGTATCCAGCGAAAAAGGCGTGGTTTGGCATCTTTTTTATTCAGCAAATACTTAATGGCAGCATGATCAGTATATACAATCACTTTTGATCCTACTAAGTATTGTCGGAACTTGTCAAATGCATATACAACTGCAAGCATTTCTTTCTCTGTGGTTGTATAGTTGATTTGTGCTTCATCGAGAGTTTTGCTGGCATAATAGATGGCATGGATTTTCTTGTCTCTCCGCTGTCCCAAAACGGCTCCCACTGCATAATCGCTTGCATCACACATGAGTTCAAAGGGAGAATCCCAATCTGGAGGTTGGATAATTGGGGTTGAAATGAGAGCCTATTTGAGTTTGGAAAAGGCTTCTTGGCATTCATCATCAAATACAAATTTTGTATCCTTTGCAAGAAGGGAACACAACGGTTTTGCAATTTTTGAAAAATCTTTAATGAATCTTCTGTAAAAACCTACATGTCCTAAAAAGTTGCGAATGTCTTTTACCGAAGATGGAGTAGACATCTTCTCAATTTCTTCGACATTTTCCCTGTCCACTTCAATACCCTTGTTAGATACAACATGTCCTAGCACTACATCTGATTGTACCATAAAATGGCACTTCTCCCAGTTTAGCACTAGGTTAACCTTTTTACAACGGGCTAAGACAAGAGACAGATTCAATAAACATTGATCAAAAGAATCGCCGTACACGCTAAAATCATCCATAAAAATCTCCATTATGTTTTCAATAAAATCGGAGAATATGGCCATCATGCACCGCTGAAAAGTAGTGGGAGCGTTACAAAGACCAAACGACATACGGTGATAAGCATATGTTCCATAAGTACATGTGAAAGTGGTCTTCTCTTGGTCGGGAGGATAGATGGGAATATGAAAAAATCCGGAATACCCGTCCAAGTAACAGAAATAGGAATGTTTGGCAAGACGTTCAAGCATCAAATCAATAAAAGGCAATGGGAAATGATCTTTGCGGGTTGCTTTATTCAAATGCCTATAGTCAATACACATACGCCAGCCGGTAACCATGCATGTTTGTATTAACTCATCATTGTCTCCTTTAATGACAGTTGCACCCCCCCCCCCCGTTTAGGTACCATGTGAATGGCAATAACCCAGGGGCTGTCACTTATTGGATAGATGATTCCAGCGTCAATTAACTTGAAAATTTCTTTCTTTACCACCTCAAGCATATTTTGATTTAGACGTGTAGGTGGTTCAACCGTTGGTTTAGCATCATATTCCATATTTATTATGTGCATACAAATTGAAGGATGAATGCCTTTTAAATCCTCTATGGAATAACCAATGACATCTTTGTACAAACGCAATTCGGCAAGCAATTTATTTTCTTGATCATTGGTTAATTCATTATTTATTATGATAGGAGATGTAGAATTTGGGTCAAGAAATGCATACCTTAGCCCAGGTGGAAGGGCTTTTAGTTCTACCTTTTTTCCTATCGTACTTTCATCAACTTTATCTTCAACAAGTGGAGCATCTTCATTGATAGTTGTTGCTTTAGAAATAGAAAGTGCTCCAGAAATTTCAGAATTATCGAATTCAGTTGCATCATCATCATAAAGATTTACCATCAAATCAACATCATCTTCATTATCATTCTCAATAGGATCAACAATATCAAGCAAGCATATTTCTTCAACACGTGTGGGTGCTTTCATAGCTTCATAAATAGAAAATTCCATAGCCTCTTCCCCAACACGTAGAGTGAGCTTCCCTTCCCAAACATCAACAAGACATCCGGAAGTCCTCAAGAATGGCCTCCCAAAAAGAATGGGGTTGGAAGGAACTTCTTCCATGTCAAGAACAATAAAATCACAAGGTATATAGAATTTCCCGATTTGTACAAGTACATCTTCCACCATACCTTTTGGATATTTAATAGAGTGATCAGCTAATTCAATAGCCATCCTTGTGGGCTTCAAACCCCCAAGATCTAATTCTTGCCATAAGGTAAATGGAATGAGGCTAATACTCGCACCGAGATCTACTAAACCTTTGTCGAAAGTAGTGTCATTAATCTTGCAAGGTAGTGTGAATGCTCCCAAATCATCAAGCTTTTGAGGGAGACGATTTTGAATAATATAACTTACTCATTCAGAGAGCATTACAGTTTCTACTTGATCAACTTTTCTTCTTTTAGTTAGAATGTCCTTTAGGAATTTAGTGTAAGAAGGCATATCAGCAATAACTTCAGCAAAAGGAAGGTTTACATGCAATTTTTTGATTATGTCCACAAATTTCCTGAATTTCTGGTCTTCCTTCTTATTGGCTAATCATTGAGGAAAAGGTGTAGTGGCTTTGAAAGAAGATGGTATTTCAACTTTACCTTTCTCCTCGCTGCAATTTGGAGTGTTGGACTCTTCTTCAACAGTTTGCTTCATGTTCTTCTCCTCAGATGGAGAAGGTCTTTCGATCTCAGCTCCGCTTCTTAAGATAATTGCATGAGCTTGTTGCCTTGGGTATACTTTCGGTTGGCTTGAAAGAGAACCGGATTATGGAGTCCTTTGTTGATTTAAAGCATGTTGTGCTATTTGGTTTTCCAACATCTTGGTGTGAGTGGAAATTCCATCTACTTTTGCATAGAGTTGCGCAATAGCATCTTTTAAAAGCTTGTCATTTCCTCAGAGTTCCTCATTTTGTTGCATCTGTGTTGATATGAATTTCTCCATCATAGCTTCCAAAGAAGAACCTTGGGGTTGTTGTGGCTGTTGAAAACCCCTGTTATTGAAACCCGGCGGATTTCCTTGACGGTTTATATGTTGCTGTTGTTGCTGCCCTTGCTAGAAATTTTGAGTGTTGCTTGCATTCCGGTAAGAGAAATTAGGATGATCTCTCCATCTTGGATTATATTGGTTGGAATAAGGATTGTATTGTTTGTTTCCTTGCATCCCAACTGCATTAACCTGTTCAAAATTTTCTTACATAGCATTAGGGGCAAAACAAGAAGAAGAAGTATGTCCTACATTACCATAAGCTTCACACGTTACTTCAGCAGATTGAATTGGCAGAGTGGTCATCTTCTCAAATTTCTGTGTAAGCACATCTAGCTTTGCAGCAATAAGATCAACGACAACTATGGTGTGTTTTCCTCCTTATTTTCCGGTTGAAGAGCTTGCTGTAGAGGTTGATTTTGCTCCTCTATCTCCACCCCATTGGCAGTGATTGAGTGATATATCTTCAATGATATCATAAGCCACTCTATAAGACTTGATCATTAATGCACCACCAGCTACGACATCTAGAGTCAACCGGGTATTGTAAAACAGTCCATTGTAGAAGGTTTGCAGCAGGAGCTAGTTTGTCAAGCCATGGTGCGGGAAAAGGCGTTGAAGATCCTTGAACCGTTCCCATGTATCATATAATGTTTCTCCTTCACTTTGGGAGAAATTTGTGAGCTGGTTCCTCAAGTGAGTTGTCTTGCTTGGCGGAAAGTACTTTGCAAGGAAAACATTAAGGAGTTGATCCCAATTTTTAATGGACTTCTTGGGAAGAGACAAAAGCCACGCCTTGGCTCTATCTCTTAAGGTGAAAGGAAATAACATAAGTATAATCCCATCAACAATCACTCCATTAATCTTGAAAGTATTCAAATATTCCAGGAATTCTGCAACATGAAGACTTGGGTCTTCATTGGCCGTTCCCCCAAAATGATTTTGTTGAATCATTTACATCATAGAAGGGGCAATTGAAAAGTTATTTGCTTCCACAGCAGGCAAGTCTATGGCTCCACATATGTTTGTGGCAACCGGCATCGCGAAGTCTTTTAAAGAACGATCGTCCTCCATGGCTGAAATGCTCGGTGTAGCTACTGCAGAAGATGAAGAAGACGGCAGTGGTGATGATGGTGATGGTTACGGTGAAGTACCTCCAAATAGTGGTTGTTCCACTCTTCTTGTTCTCCTCAAACTTGAAAGAGCTTGCTCTATTTCAAGGTCTAACAAAGCGGATGTTTGGAGACCTCGTTGTGAGCGACGCATACAACCTGAAAAATAATAAGAGAAATTAAGAACACACTAAGAGGTATATGGACATTTGAAAATGATGAATGATGGTCTAGTCTCGAATACTAAGTAGTACTTATTACTCCAATCAAATTACCGTAGCTCCCCGGCAACGGTGCCAAAAACTTGTTGGTTGTTTACACTAACGAGTTTCAATCCAAGAAAAGGATAGTTTATCAACTTAACCAAACTCCGCAAGTATACGGAGGTAGTATAGTCAAGGTTGAACACAAGGAGCTTAGCTAACTTAATCGAGCGCAACAGTACTAAAGTTCAACAATCTAGACCGATATTTAAGAGTAGAGAAGGTTTGTTCTAAAAGCATAAAATTTAGATTTTAACTACAGGATTTTCATATTCTAATTAGCAAACAAGAACCACAAAAGAAATTTGATTTCAGAAAGTTAAGGAATCTTGAACATTAGGATTTCACTCACATATCATAGCAATCAAGAGAACAAAATAATTTAAACATACATAAGATCATGTTTCAAGGAAAAGTTGTATTACATTTCACTTCCCGGTGTAAATGCAATGATCATAACTCAAAACAACACTCTCGTGTATGAATTCCGTTTATGATCACAAACAGTTCCTCAACTCATTCCTCTCTACTCTCATAGAAGAAGAAGAGTTGTCAAGAAGAGTGCCTCCATACATTCCTACTTGTCTTCTCAAACTAAGCAAGAAGGCAGAAAATATGCATATAAGGTGGCCAACAATACATGCAAGAAAAAAAAGTAAACCGGCACTTTCATGGTAATGAAACAAGAAGCAACATTTAGTACGAAATTACTTGTTCCATACATGCTATGACATAGGAGTTACTCTCCCATGCCCAAGAAAAAGGAGTTACTCATCCATAACAATGTACAACATATTTGCAACAGAATTTTCAGTTCTAGACGTGGTTTAGGAAGGAAAAATCAAAGAGAACTGAAGATGTAACCACAAGAAGCAAGAATTCCAGCTTTAGGATGAAATTCCCCTCCTTTAGCTGCTCCAAGTTGAACTAGCTCCTCTCCCAAGAAGCTGCTCAGAGTTGGGGAAGCTTGGCTGCACCTTGAAGAAGACAATCGAGAAGTGGAGAAGAAGAAATGGTCTCTTTATACAAGAAACCACCTTAGATTCCTCCAAATTTGCCTTCCTCTGCTCTCCTATGGCTCTGGGACAAGAGAAACTCTTCAAATGACCGAACGTAAATGTCCATTGGCTTCCATCTTTATTTTAAAATCGTATTCTGAATTTTCGAATTTCTAAAACTGCCAGGTACACGTCGTGCATTTTGGGTGCACGACGTGCACCTGCAGTGCAGTTGGCATCGGGCTGATTCGTGCACGGCGTGCGCTGAGGAATTGCACGCCGTGTGATTTTCCAGAACTTTTTTTCAGCAGTTTGCGTTCCAAGTGCACGTCGTGCATCAATGTACATGTCGTGCGTTCGTCCTTCTGTGCGCTTCTGGAAACTCGCACGCCGTGCATTTTCTCTGTGCACGTCGTGCATTCTTCAGGCTGGACGACCGATTTTTCTCTGGAAACTTGCACGCCGTGTGTTTTCTCCGTGCATGCCGTGCATTCTGCTGTTTCAACGAATCAGTCTTTTTCTGGGATGGTGCACGCCGTGCGTCTGAGTTGCACGCTGTGCATTCTTCTGTTTCTGTAGAAATAACATCCGAATTTAGTTCTTTTTGTGGCAAATTTACAATACAAGTTATGGAATAAGTAGAACAAAAAAAAGATGGCAAAACTAATATGAAAGAGACTGAATTATACTAGAAAGAACCAAATTTGTGTGTGATAACATGTGAAAATATGATATATAAATCACACAACAACTACAACATGAAAATCTTGACAAGCCATTGTCAAAATTGTTGGGCATGTTGAGGACAGCTGAAGCATAGATGAAGAAAGACAAGCCCAAGTCTGTGATGATGATCATCAAGACAAAGGGAAAGTCAAAAGGCAAAGGCAAGGCTAAGAAAGGTTCTAAAGCTGGGCAGAAGCCAAAGTCATCCATGCTCAAAGCTAAAGGTGAGATCTCCAAAGAAGGCAGTTGTCACCATAGTCACCAGGCTAGACATTGGAAAAGAAACTTTCCTTTCTACCTGGAGGAACTAAGGAAGAAGAAGCAGGGGATAGAGATCTCCACTTCAAGTATATAAGTTATTGAGATAAACTTAAATACTTGTTCATCATGGGTACTGGATATCGGATGTGGATCTCACATATGTTCTAATATGTAGGATTTGATAAGAAGTAAGCCTTTACGAAAGGGCCAAGTCGAGATGTAGGTCACTAATGGAGCAAGAGTTGCTACCACCGCAGTTGGAGTTATTAGTTTATCTTTGCCTACGGGCCTTGTAATAGAATTAGAGAATTGCTATTGTGTACCTACCATTAATAGAAATATTATTTTTGTATCTTGTATGGACAAGAGTGGATTTGAATTTCACATTAAGAATGGAATTATTTTTATTTCTAAAGATGAGATCTTTTATGGTAATGCCCCTATGTCTTATGGTATCTACTTGTTAGAACTTGAGACTAGCATATACAACGTAAATACTAAAAGGTTAAAACTTGAAAACTCAAACAAAACATACTTATGTCATTGTCGTCTTGGGCACATAAACGAGAAGCTCATATCTAGACTCCATAAGGATGGTTATCTAGACTCTTTTGATTTTGAATCATTAGAGACATGTGAGGCATGTTTATTAGGGAAGATGACCCAAACTCCTTTCACTGGACACAATGAGAGATCCAGTGATCTTCTAGGGCTCATACATATTGATGTATGTGGACCTTTTAGATCAAATGCTAGAGGAGGCTATCAATACTTCATTACCTTCACTGATGACCTCAGTAGGTATGGCTATGTATATCTTATGAAACACAAGTCAAAAACTCTTGAAATGTTCAAGACTTTCATGAATGAAGTAGAGAAGCAACTTGGTAAGAGTATTAAAGCACTTTGTTCAGATCGAGGTGGCGAATACTTAAGCCAAGAGTTTGAGGACCTTCTAAGAGACCATGGTATTGTATCACAATGGACTCCACCTGGTACACCATCAGAAAGAAGGAATCGTACATTATTAGACATGGTACGATCAATGATGAGTTCAACCAAACTTCCAATATCGTTCTGGGGATATGCTCTTAAGACTACAGCGTTGACACTTAACCGTGTACCTTCCAAATCGGTTCAAAAGATACCATATGAGATATGGAATGGGAATCGTCCCAATTTGTCTATGTTAAAGATTTGGGGATGTGAAGCTTATGTTAGGAAACAATTTCCTAAAAATCTTAGACCCAAATTGAAAAAATTCTATTTTGTTGGATACCCTAAGGAAACTCGGGGATACTACTTCTACACACCAACTGACAACAAAGTGTTTGTTGCTAGGACTACTGTATTTCTTGAAAAGGAATTTATTTCCAAAGAAATTAGTGGGAGGAATGTAGAGCTTGAAGAAGTTCAAGACCAACAAGAAAGCAGAGAACCCGAGGAGGTACATAAGGAACATGAAGACTCAAAATTTGTTGTGGAATTTCAAGTTCCAAATGTAACACAGGAACCTCGTAGGTCTAGTAGGACACGACTTGAGCCTGAGAGATTTGGATTTCTCATGACTCAAGACAATGACGAATTGGGCATAGCAGATGAGCCAAATTCCTATATAAAAGCTACTAAGGGACCAGAATTTGAGAAATGGCCCGAAGCCATGAGATCTGAGATGGAATCCATGTACACCAACAAGGTATGGACCTTGGTGGATCCACCCGAAGGGGTAAAACCCATAGGGTGCAAGTGGGTCTGCAAGAAGAAGATCGACATGGATGGAAATGTTCAAACCTATAAAGGTAGATTGGTTGCGAAAGTATTCCATCAAATTCAAGGTGTTGATTATGATGAGACCTTCTCACCAGTTGTCATGGTTAAATCCATCAGGATCATGCTTGCCATTGCAACTTATCATGACTATGAGATTTGGCAGATGGATGTTAAAACAACATTCCTTAATGGGAATTTGCTTGAGGATGTGTACATGAAACAACCTGAGGGTTTTAAGCCAATAAAGTCTGTAAGCTACAAAGGTTAATCTATGGATTGAAGCAAGCATCAGCTCGGAGCTAGAATCTACATTTTGATGAAGTAGTCAAAAAGTTTGGCTTTAGTCAAATTAAGATGAGCCTTATGTTTACAAACGAGTTAGTGGGAGCACAATCATATTTCTCATATTGTATGTGGATGACATATTATTGATGGAAATGACATCCCTACTCTTCAGACTGTAAAAGGTTGGCTAGGGAAAACCTTCTCTATGAAGGATTTAGGCGAAGAATCCTATATACTAGGGATCAAGATCTATAAAGATAGATCTAGAAGGCTTCTAGGCCTAAGCCAGAGCACATATATTGACAAGGTGCTAAAGGGGTTTAGCATGGAGGGTTCTAAGAGAGGTAACTTGCCCATGTCCCATGGGGTTATGATCTCTAAAGCCCAATGTTCTAGTTCATGTGATGAACGGGCACACATGAGTAAGATTCCATATACATCAACAATTGGATCTATCATGTACGCGATGTTATGTACTCGTCCTGATGTGTTGTATGCTTTGAGCATAACAAGCCGATATCAGTCAGATCCAGGTGAATGTCACTAGACAGCCGTAAAGAACATCCTAAAGTACTTGAGAAGGACTAAGTATCAATTCTTGGTATATGGTGGTGAGGAAGAGCTCGTGGTAAAGGGTTACACTGATGCTAGCTTCCAAACTTCCAAAGATGACTACAGATCACAATCTGGATTTGTGTTTTTCCAGAACAACGGAGCTGTGAGCTGGAAGAGTTCCAAGAAAGAGACGGTTATAGATTCTACAACATAGGTCAAATATATTGCTGCATCTAATGCTGCAAAGGAAGCTGTGTGGATCAAGAAGTTCATTTCTGAACTTAGTGGTTCCAAGCACTGGTGATGCAATCGAGTTGTTTTGTGACAACAATGGAGAAATTGCATAGGCTAAAGAACCAAGATCACACCAATGTTCCAAACATATTCTAAGGAGGTTCCATCTCATATGAGAGATCATACAACGAGGAGATGTGAAGATTTACAGAGTACCTACATAAAGCAATGTGGCTGACCCACTCACAAAAGCACTTTCATAGCAGAAACATGATAGACATGTTCGATCACTTGGATTGAGATTCATGAGTGATTGGGTATAAGTGCAAGTGGGAATCTGTTGGTATGTATTCCTGTAGAGACTATCATTTGATGATTGTAATGGGATACTATGTAAATGATTTGTAATACTACATTGATCATATAAATACAGGAAAGTTTCCAATCTATATGTTTATGTTTTATATTGTGAGATGACCATAAAATGTATAGATGTCTATAGAATAATATACTCAATGACATATGTCTTTGAGTTGATGACCTGAACAGTGAGATCATATGTATGCTAAGAGTATGTATTCTTGTTTTGTCCCTAATCGGTTGTTATTGTAGAAATATCTATAGACATCAATAACACATAAGATTAGAATGTATGTTGTTGATGGAAGAATCTCATTATCCATGATATGGAGATATCAAACCAAATACATAGATACTTGTTAAAGAACAGTGTATCGGATAGACCCACCTTGAGAGTGACACATGGATATCATGATTGGTAGTTAGAGTCACATCTCATAATGATGGTGGTGATTGTGGTTCTTAGACCTGAAGTCACTACACTTATCACATTTCGTTCGGTGTACTTTGACATCATCCACCATGGTCCTGAATAAGGATTGCCATAAAGATGGTTCTTGGGTGCACTATGACACATGGGGATGACTGTGATTGATGTAGATGTTGGCTAAATTGGACATTATGTTAATCCCTTTGTTTTGATAATGACAAACATTTCATTCTTGTGGTTTTAACGTGCTATTTGAGTATTTCAGGTGGTGGATAACAAAGACTTGGAAGAACAATTTGATAAAATCGCTTTATTTTAATGATTGTAATCAAATGTAAAAGCTTGTACAATTATATAATGTACAAGTAATTAGATATCATGTAAATCAAGCGTTTAGATCTTCCCTATCCACTCAACACACTTAGATAGGCCATTCCCCAAGATAGTATCACAATTGCACATTGATACACACACTTAGTAAATGAATACATTGAGTCAGTAATATTCTCGGTCGACAAATTGTCGATCGAGAAAATATCGGTCGACAAAAACTTCGACCGAGAAACTCTCGGTCGATAAAATCTTCGATCGAGAATAGACCCTACTAGCCATTAGACCCAGCAGACAAAGTGGTTGGGAGTTGGAAATGAATGTTGAAAACACTTGCTCCAGGAGGTCCCTCGGTCGACAAATCTTCGACCGAGAAGGACTCTCGGTCGACAAATCTTCGACCGAGAAAAGTTCTGTCTGCACTTTTCAGGGTCAATTAACTAGCCGTTGCAAATACAATTAGTGGACAAATAACGGCTAGTTAAGCACTTAGAACCCCCTAGAAAGTGTCTAGAATGTCCTTAAGCATTCATAGGCCATTCCTATAAATAGGACAAGCCATAGGACACCAAAACACACCCAAGTTACACTTGTGCTACACTTGAGCTTGAATACTCATTGGCAATCTGTTTTGAGCAATAGAGCATTTCCCACATTGGCTATTCATTCCCATTGCTCTAATTTCGTGTCCTATAGGCTAGCATCTCCTTTCCACAGCACTTACACTTCTACACTCATTGGTTAGGAGATCAATACGCTTGATATAGGCAAATCAAGCCTTGTGCTTAAAAGGATAAGTTGTAATTTCTGTTTTCCTTCTTGTTCCTTTTATTCTTTGTATTCTCCTTGCTACTCCTAGGGTTGGAGGCTGCGGATTGGAGAAGGTTCTTCTCGGAGGAGAAGGTGGACTTCAAGCTACTTCAAGAAGGCTATCGCAACGGGAAGCTACTTCAAGAAGGCTATTGCAACGGGAAGCTACTTCAGGAGGAAGGCTGCTTCAAGGTTGGTGTAATTACTTCTAGGTGAAGGCTGCTTCAAGGTTGGTGCGATTACTTCTAGGTGAAGGCTGCTTGAAGGGTTTAGGGAGAGAATTGTAATTTTATGTAAAGTCCTTGCTAGGTAATAAAATTAAATTCTTTCCAAATCCCAGTTGGGTAAGCAACCGGGTAGTGGACTGACAACTTTAGTATTTGCTAAAGTTGGAACCACTCTAAATCCTTGTCCCCTTGTCCAATATTTTGTGGTTGGTTGTTTGAGTTAAATAATTGTTAAAATTGTTTTAAAACTCTATTCACCCCCCCTCTAGTGTTTTTCAATTGGTATCAGAGCGGGCTTCAAGGAACCCTAACCAGGTCTTGAAGAATGGAGGGTAATGGTGATTACAATCACAACAAAAGGTGCTGCTTGGACAAAACTACAACATGTTGCAATTGGTGCTTAGGAACAAGCCACACAACAACTAGATGCCCATGGAGATCAAAGAAGGAAGATGAGCACAAAGATTGTCTTATTGCTACAACTAGTGAAGAAGAAGAAGAGGTAAGTCTTTTTGATTTATCTAAAGAAGAACTAGTTGCTAGTCTTGAAGAAACACATATTAAATATGTTGAGTGCAAGAAGAAATTAAAGAAATCTATTAAAGCAAATGATGAGTTAAATGCTAGACTTCTTGCTCTTACATCTGAAAATGAAGATTTATATGCTAAATTAAATGATCTTGGTTTTGAAAAAGATAGCATTATTTCTGAAAATCATACTTTGAAATCATCTCTAAGTAGTAGTAATGTGAAGATTTTTACTCTAGAAACAAATTATGATCTTCTATCTCAAGAAAAGGTTGGATTACTTACAAAGTTAAATGATCTTCAAAAACAACCTGTCTTGTGTACACATCTAGATTATGATAATATAGTGAAAGAAAGGAATTCTTTATCATCTAATCTAGATCAAGCAAAACTAGATATTAAGAAAAGAATGGATGAGATTGCTAAGTTGCACCAAGAAGTTAGTAGGTTAAGCAACAATGGAATCCTTGATAAAATATTGGATGATTCCTATCATCAAATTGGGAGAAGAGGACTAGGTTACAAGCCTAAGGGGAAATCTTATCAACAACCTAGTTGGAGAAAGACACGAGAACATCAATCTATATATGTACCTAAAGGAACAAATACATTTGTACCAAAGAACAACCTAGAACAAAACCATAGAAAAAGACTTGAGGTTGATTCTATATGTTGCCATTATTGCTTACGTCTTGGAAACTACTCTTTTTCATGCCCATACAAGAAAAAGGATGTTGAGTTGGTATGGGTTGCAAAACCCCCAAATTGAATTGATTAGACTAAGTTGAGATATGACCGAAGACTTTAAATTGCATATCCTTATGTCTATCTCAACTTAACATAAAGAGATACAAAATGATTCAAGTAACTAAAATTTCTAACTTGAAAATTTATCTCAATTAAGGTCCTCAAAACTTAAAGATTTGAATATGAATGTTACTTTGATATTCATATGCTTTATCTCAACTAAAACTGATTTTTAAATTGCATAATTGAATTAAATATAGTCTATATTTTACTTGGAATCAATAAATAGTTCTGAAGATAATACAGACACCTTGTCGGTCGAGAAATCTTCGACCGAGCAGTCAGTCGGTCGAGAAATCTTTGACCGAAAAGGTCACTGATTTCAGTCTGCAGTAACATTGCTAAATAATTTGATTGATCAAGTGGCTATCTATTTGCTGTTAATGACTATTTTACATGCAAAACAAGTTGAAGATCATTTTTGAATATAAATGATATCATTTCTATTGATCCTCTAAATAAGGAAAAACTGAAAATCATATTTAGAAATCACTATTTTATAATGTTTTACATGATTTTTTAAGCATCTCCTGGTCTATCTATATAGAAATCATGTGTTATGACATTTAGTTTAAATGATCACAATCACTGTATTTCATGGAATTATCATTTTTTTGTTCTATCATTACATCATGGATATGCTTTCACTATTTTATCATTCAGCTCATAAAGATGATGCTATGTTACATAGAACAAATAGATAATGATTATTGTATGCGTGGATCCTTGATGATACATAAAAAAAAACTTTAAGGTTTGCAAAACATAAAATAAAGAATTTCTCAATTGGTATCTATAAGAAATTGAGATATCATTCATACCTTCAAGGATATATGTCTTTTCTTGAAGAATCACATGATTAATATGAACAGAAATAGGACTTGATTTATGCACTCATAGTAAAAAGGACATCATTCATAATAAGTTTTATTCAAAGTAATTTAATTGATATCTCTTTAAGTTACCTGCAAAATTTATACTTCACATGTGAAATCTGCAGATTTTTGCCTCTTGGTTGAAATAAAATTTAGCCAAGGGGCGCTATGGTCGTAGTCAAGGACGACCTAAAATAAGCTTTGACAAAATGCTTATTCGGATATCATTTTATTGTACTTAATCTTAGTATACTTTTGATAAAGGTCAAAATCAAAATTTAAAATCATCTGTGACCTTAGAAGCTTTAAATTGCTTTAATGGTAAGATTAAGGGGGAGCTCATACAAACAAATTTGATTATCTGATTAAAAAGATTTTGAAGCTTGTTACGACCTTAGTATTTTTACTCTTGGTTATGAAGACATCTATGAATTTCATAAAAATGATATAAGGAACTCTCTAAACAAATCGGGATTAACATCCCTTGCATTTGGTTAGAGACATTTTTTCATGAACTTTGAGATTAAAGGACTCTCATTTCATTTTCAGGGCTTAACATCCCTTGCAAAATAGATGAGAAATCAATACATATGCCATGAACCTAACAGGATCTCATATCATTTCAAGGCTTAACATCCTTTGCAAATGATTGAGAAATAAATTGTGGCTAAATTAGACAAAAATGATATTAAATCCATGTTCCTAATAGAATATCTATCTAAGGGGGAGCATAGTATAAAATTAAGGGGGAGAAGAAATATAAAATATTAAACTTGGATATCTTTTTGAAATGACAAAGGGGGAGAAATAATATAAAATCAAAAACATAAAATAAAATGAGTTTCATAATATCTCAGCCAGCACCCACTTGCAAACACAAGATTGGATACAAAAGATAAACTTCAGGTATGAAACTCATATGATTTATATTTCCTTATTTTATATTTAGGAAATGTTTGTCATCTTCAAAAAGGGGGAGATTGTTGGCTAAATTGGACATTATGTTAATCCCTTTGTTTTGATAATGACAAACATTTCATTCTTGTGGTTTTAACGTGCTATTTGAGTATTTCAGGTGGTGGATAACAAAGACTTGGAAGAACAATTTGATAAAATCGCTTTATTTTCATGATTGTAATCAAATGTAAAAGCTTGTACAATTATATAATGTACAAGTAATTAGATATCATGTAAATCAAGCGTTTAGATCTTCCCTATCCACTCAACACACTTAGATAGGCCATTCCCCAAGATAGTATCACAATTGCACATTGATACACACACTTAGTAAATGAATACATTGAGTCAGTAATATTCTCGGTCGACAAATTGTCGATCGAGAAAATATCGGTCGACAAAATCTTCGATCGAGAATAGACCCTACTAGTCGTTAGACCCAGCAGACAAAGTGGTTGGGAGTTGGAAATGAATGTTGAAAACACTTGCTCCAGGAGGTCCCTCGGTCGACAAATCTTCGACTGAGAAGGACTCTCGGTCGACAAATCTTCGACCGAGAAAAGTTCTGTCTGCACTTTTCAGGGTCAATTAACTAGCCGTTGCAAATACAATTAGTGGACAAATAACGGCTAGTTAAGCACTTATAACCCCCTAGAAAGTGTCTAGAATGTCCTTAAGCATTCATAGGCCATTCCTATAAATAGGACAAGCCATAGGACACCAAAACACACCCAAGTTACACTTGTGCTACACTTGAGCTTGAATACTCATTGGCAATCTGTTTTGAGCAATAGAGCATTTCCCACATTGGCTATTCATTCCCATTGCTCTAATTTCGTGTCCTATAGGCTAGCATCTCCTTTCCACAGCACTTACACTTCTACACTCATTGGTTAGGAGATCAATACGCTTGATATAGGCAAATCAAGCCTTGTGCTTAAAAGGATAAGTTGTAATTTCTGTTTTCCTTCTTGTTCCTTTATTCTTTGTATTCTCCTTGCTACTCCTAGGGTTGGAGGCTGCGGATTGGAGAAGGTTCTTCTCGGAGGAGAAGGTGGACTTCAAGCTACTTCAAGAAGGCTATCGCAACGGGAAGCTACTTCAAGAAGGCTATTGCAACGGGAAGCTACTTCAGGAGGAAGGCTGCTTCAAGGTTGGTGCAATTACTTCTAGGTGAAGGCTGCTTCAAGGTTGGTGCGATTACTTCTAGGTGAAGGCTGCTTGAAGGGTTTAGGGAGAGAATTGTAATTTTATGTAAAGTCCTTGCGAGGTAATAAAATTAAATTCTTTCCAAATCCCGGTTGGGTAAGCAACCGGGTAGTGGACTGACAACTTTAGTATTTGCTAAAGTTGGAACCACTCTAAATCATTGTCCCCTTGTCCAATATTTTGTGGTTGGTTGTTTGAGTTAAATAATTGTTAAAATTGTTTCAAAACTCTATTCACCCCCCTTCTATTGTTTTTCAGTAGATGGAATTTATCCTTCCTACGGGAGTTTGCTATTCCGGCCACTTGATAAGCGAGACCGAGAAATGCATGACCATGCTGATGTGAATCAATATGTGATATTGAGATTACATATATCAGACAGTCTGCTCTATTTCAAGGAACATGTATTGAACATTGAAGAGGATAACAATTCCACGACTCGAGTTCAATCCAGATATCAATGATAAAGTAACTATACAATCACTGTAACACCAGTCATGAATGATAGGTTAAGTTGTTCTCGAACTTCTCCAATTACTTGGGTGACAATAAAGCCTTGCTAGATACCAATCATTGCTTGTGAAATCATAATATGATTATGGATATCATTGCCAACGTAATTTGGAGCCTACTGGGTCACACACATAGGATGTGTTGAAATAGGAGTATAATTGTGGATTTGATTGGAATTGCTCCGAATCACATTGATTACTAAAATGTTTATGTAATCGATTAGAATAATATTGGAGTGACTGGATCTAAGTGCAAGTGGGGGTCTGTTGGTATATATGCCCATAGAGTCATCCCAAGTGATTGCACGAAGTTGGATATTAATTAATTAATTAATTAATTAATGCGATTATTTGGTTAATTAATGAATTCCAGAATATTCTAATTAATCCACGAGCGTTTTAATTAACGCAGTGTTTCTATTTCTCGATGGGTTTAGGAAATCCTACTTCCCTTCATCTCCTATTTAAAGGAGCTTGATGGCCGATATCTATATAAGATATTGAGAGAGGCTTTTCAATTTACACTCACGTACGTAAACCCTAGCCGTTACTGTCCTCGAGAGAGAAAGGAGAGCACCGCGATGCTAGCATGCCACCGTACAGAGACGACTCCTTCGTGCTGGCTTAGGAAGCACGGCGTGGAGTTCATGTCCATCCACGTGGATGAAGTAGAGACGTAGACGTTGAGACGCTTGCGTTCAGAGAACATCTATGACCATCCGTACGTGCTACGAGCGGCGTACATCACCACATAAAAGGAGAATTGCCAGATCTTCCTGTGATGCACTTAATGAATGAGAGAGAAGTTCCATCCATGTAGGCCAACATCGTTGCACACCATCATGCAGTGGGACACCGCCGGACTTGCTTCGCGATAAGGTATATCCCGCAAACATTCTTTCTAAATATGCTATTGTCGACGAGATCCTATTTTGGGTTGTGTGGAAATTTTATTGCTTCCGCTGCGCATGTTTTCTCCACAAAATCCAATAGTAATGTCCTCATTAGAGGTAACTGGATGGTGCAACATCTCAAGAGATGAAGCGCCAAAGTTGTTTCTCAAAGGTATTAATGATCTACACACCCCACTTATCATGGTGTTGGCATATGGCATGGTAGCCAACTTTAGCACTTCCATCAATTTTTTTTGTGATGTGCAAACTCAGAGTTCGACACTGATTGATCTTGATCAATCCTATCGATTGGCTATATTAATATCATGCATTCCTCTTGACCCATTACAAACATCAATTGTTGGGGATAAATCAACTCATATGAGTGAACTGAAATCACAACACTAGGTAGATCATGGGGCTCTATTTACCAGTAAGAGATTACACCAAAGGCGCCATAGGAATCCACCACAAACTTGAGAATCTTCAAGGCTTTAAGGTTAAGATATTACATGTCAAAATAGATCCACAACCAAGCATGTTGAACCTTTGACAAAACTAGCAGTCAGGGCTTTGTGTCAAAGATTGAGAAGTCCTCAAGCTTAAAACTTGGTGGGCATTACCTCCTTCATTGATCAAAGAACCACCAATTCTTGTGATGGGTTTGTCTCCAGGGTAGCTGAGGCTTTTTGGTTTTCCTCCAAGAGAACGAGCTCCACTTTACCTCTATTTGTATTGGGGTTCCAAAAAATGCTAATATATGCCTTTAGAAGCATCTCAACCTCATCCCCAAGCAATTAAATCTGCACTAATTTGACTCCTACCAACAAGGACCAACACATTGAAATTTGGACTTCCCCATATGAAAGGGTGGTGTGGGGTAAGCGATGGGAATTGAATCTCATTATGCAACATGGCATGTTGGAACATAGGATACTCTCTAGGGGGGGCCCATTAGAGCCACTCTCCTTTAGCTTGCCACATTGAGGCATTGGGTCATCAACTATCTCCATGTACTTTTCTAGTGCCCTCCTTCAAATTAAAGGTGTTAATATTCTTTTACCGAGCCTGGGTCAAATTTGAAACACGATGTATGGGGACATTGTTGCTATTGTGTATGTCTTGTAGAAAGTGACAACATTCATTGATGATATGGTTCTATAAAGAACTTGTGTCATCCTATTGATCCATGGCTTCCTTGAGGTGGTTTGTGTTTCTTTCATCCTAGTCTCCCTAGTATTTCTATTCATCTTCTTCATCCTTTCTACGTTCCTATGTTTTGGTATCTTCTTCCTCTAATGTGGGTGGGGTTTCTTGACTTTGGTGAAAGACTTCTTAGCCACTGTTAGGGTGGTTTCTTATTCCTTGACTAGCCCCACCTACTCTAGATCCTCTCCATATGACTGGCCTCATTCCCTACCTCAACATTCCTCCCCAAACAAGGTGGTGAAGGAATGTTGGTACATGCAACATGTTCATATGATTCACTCCAACCATTGGTGGAACATACTCATAGGGATTGAAGACTTTCCATAACAAAGGGTGGGATGACCAATCAGGGTAGAATCGGCCTCATTGAGGAGTGAGGGAACAAGCATAAAGGATGTAATCCACCTCGACAAGGAGCAAGGGTAACAATGGCAACCAAAACTGCTACAGTTTTGGGGAACCGTAAGACTGAACAACAATCTAGAAAGAAAAAGGAGCCCAACTCAGAGAGAGAGAGAGTCTGGGGCATCTACCACACCACCACCTTCTAACACATGCTTGAAGCAACAATGTTGGGCTATACCCTACTTGTAGAGAGAAAATACAAAGTACATAAATTTCAATTAAACAAGACATAAATTAATACCCCATATATAAAGAAGTTTGTTTGAGTTGTAAAAATTTGAGTTCACATATTTGATGATCTTGTACCATGTAAAGTGATTTTTTACACTTATTTTTCATATTCATGGTTCAATTTGTGTTTACCATTTTGTAATAGTTTCACTTTGATTTGGACATATTGTATCAAGACATGTTCTTTGAATGACCCAAAACCAAACCAACATGATTTGTTTCCACTAATAACCAACATCTTCATGAGTTCTAATGAATTTATATTATCTTGACAGCTAAATCAACATTGTCATGGGTTTTTACTCGTAATGTATGTCCAATTCACATTTTTCTTCATATGTACTTTCCAAACATACTTACGTACTTAACCTCAACTTATTGGAAGAAGTCAATAATGGGGATTCAATCTTAAAAAAACTAAAGCAAGTAGATAGACAAATGAAAGGAATCACTAAAAAATTATCTAATTATTATAACAATAAGTATAGGTGGTTATCTAGACTAGACTCCTAATAAGACGTCACAAAATTATTGCTTCATGTTTATTAATTTTAAAAAATTCCATCTCTCTTGGAAATTTTCTATTGTCTCATATACTTGTCTAACCCATGATTATCCTAAACTTGGTTTTTGACGCCCCAACCAATATACTCATGAGATCTAGTTATATGTTTATCACTTTGCAAAGATTTTACTTATAAATTGAGTAATTTATACTTGACTGGTCTAGAACTAACATAAAATTGTATCTCCTACACACTCCTACTAACATTATTATTAGATTTTATGGACATGAAATTCTATCTAAAAAACAAAATAAAGAAAGATATTTAATGAAAAAGACACAAATGACTGTGAGAATCAATTAGCCAAATAATATAAAAGGTACACATTTTGGACCAAACAAAAAGGTAATATGAGTAACAAATACAAAGTTTAGTTGACTCCTTATCGAAGGTAAAACTAAAAATTAAAGTAAGAAGGGAATTTGTATGAAAAGGTACCATTATAAAATATTCTAACTATTGTTTGAATATATACATATTATAATATCTTTAGTTAGACGTAAAAAAACTTAGGTTCAAATTTTGATTTTATCATAAAGAAAATTCAATCCTACCTTGAGAAGTCTGTATTAGATGCATGTTATGTCGAGCACCAACATAAATCCATTTTTTCAAGCTTCTAACCATTACATATATATTACTTTGTAAAAATCAATTTTGGGTTGTGAAGTTTGTATGACCCATTTTCTTGACTGATCCAAGGCCAACTTAGTTCATTATACACCATGTGGGGAGTTTCTAATAAATATTTCTTCGACCTAGAACCAACCTAAAATTGATTTTTTGACACCTCTAACTAATACTTTCATGGAGCCTATTTATTTGTTTGTTACTCTATAAAGAATTCTCTTTTGAGTTGGGCAGTTGTATTGGCCTAAATTCTTAACTGAACCATAGCAAACTTGAATCTTTTTTAAAATTTCAAAAGATTCTCCAAAAAATTATAGAAATAACGCAACAGAAGCACAAGCAATAAACTAGCATGCCAATTGCAGCTGAATGGTGAAACTTATGGATCTAAAAACAAAATTATTGGACATAGACGAAGAAATCATATAATTCCTATTTAAAATATTTTGAAAGTATCGAAGAAGGAAAATTGCATCATCAACAAGCACCCCAAAGCTATAAAAAATGAAAGACAGAAAATGATGATGATTTGCTTCACAAGTTGTTCTGTGCTTGTGGGCCTTTTGCGCCACAACGTTGGAGGCTGTCTAGCCTGCTTTAAATATGTTTTTAAAGGAGACCTATTAATGGAGAAACACTAGTGAAATCCACACAAGTGTGTTTTCCATTTATCTAATCAAATAATAAGATATTCTTTTCAAACAACTTTAAAGAGAGAGAAAAATATTAAGTTACACCCCTAATCTACATTATCGTAAGTTACATGAATTTAATTTTTACACCCTAAATCAATGTCATGAGTTGTTATGATGGGATGCTAGTTAGGTAAAGAGAGAGAAAAATATTGAAGTGTTGAAAAATACACAACCAAATAGGCCAATCAAGCACATAGATAGACAAAAACATTAAAAAAACAAAAATCAACTAGAAATAGACAAATAGTCCACATAATCAATATTTAGTAGAGTAAGTTGACCATATAATGATTGTCATTCTCTCATTATAGGCACATAGATCCAAACCAACGTTAACATTTGTGCACCTCTAATTAACATTACCATACCCTGAATGCTAACAGGGAAAAACATTAGAAGTGTTGCAAAGTACACAACTAAATAGTAATATTAAGAACCTAGACTAAAAAAAGAAAAAAAAGAACATCAAGTAAAAGTAGACGAACACGCACTATTATTATTATTTGACACATAGACTAGTCAAATATGTTGTGTAGGCTGGTCAAATATGTTGGGTAGGATTGACGAACACACCACCTGTTTAAAAATTCTGAACAGCAGTAGGATGAATAGGAACCTGACCTGCTGAACTTCTAGATAAATAAAGTATATAAATGTAATCACAAAACACATTGGATTGACATATTTCATGTGAGGTAGAAAAGTTTGCTCATGTGAGAAAATTTGTACCACTGTGATAATTCGAAAATGTTATGTTGACGCGGCTAACCCATGACGCGCCCCGGACGCGGCAGTTTTCCCAGTGGTTTTGCGTTGACAGGGTGGTATGGCGTGGTAGGTGAAGCCTGTCCCAGTTTGGGCAATTAATGCACTGTAGCAGGCTCAATTAATGCACTGCCATCACTTTACCCGGTGGAATGGGGGGAAATGGAGGGACAAACGGAGGGAAAGTTTGGGCAGAGAATGAAAGTTTTGGAGGGAAATTTTTGCTTGTTCCCCAAGTCTTCATCCTAGCTATTTTGTACGTTCTCTTCAAACTTTCATCCCAGCTACATCATTAACTACTCGAACTAACAGCACGAGCTACATCATTAACTACTTGAACAATGCAAACTGCTGCATTTGTTGCTTAAGTTCATTAATTTGGCATGGAATTCGACGATGGTACTTTATTTCTAAAGTTCCCAAGTTCATTTATTGTTGAAGTTCCCACATTTATATCATCATATTAAACAATATTTGTAGTGTTAAAGATATTACTTGTACATTTTTAACACTATGTTCCCACATTGTCGTTAGATGTTGATGTTGATTTCGGAAGTGACTACGAGTTAACATACTCTGATGAAGAAGAAGAAGAAGAAGAGGTCGAAAATGATTTCACAGAACTTGAGCATGGAATTCATTGCGAAGAAATTACTGAAGATGTAGATAACCATGGTAGCGAGCAACATGGTAATGCATTTGATCTAAATGTTCCAATATACCATGACGAAGATGTGCAAGAAGTACCCCCTAATGATCAAGGTAAAAGATTTAACTATTTTGTAATTTGCAGAACCTTCTCCCGCGTAGTATTTTCAAATATTATTGAGAATGCGCCTACTTAAGACGTCAATGCGCCTACTTTAGATGTTGATGCGCCTACTTTACACGTCAGTGCCTACTTTAGACGTTTATGCACCTACTTTAGACGAAAATGCTAGTTGACACGTCAGTGCGCCCACTTTAGACGTCTATGCGCCTACATAAGACGTCTATGCACCTACATAAGACGTAGATGTGCATACTTTAGATGAACGCGCGTAGTTTACACGTAAGTGCGCCTACTTTAGATGTATATGCGCCTACTTTAGTCGAATGCGCCTATTTGAGATGCTAATGCGCCTAATTTAGACGTATATGCGCCTACTTTATACGAATGTGCCTATTTCAGATGCTAATGCACCTACCTTACTGATAGATGTCAATGCGCCTAGTTGATACATCAGTGTGCCTACTTTAGACGTCAATGCGCCTACTTTAGATATAGAAGTGCCTTTTTTTGTTCAATGGAACACAGTTACTTCATTGCGAAATATGCTTAACTTAATTTGAAATGCGCCTACATAAGACGTCTATGCGCCTACATAAGACATACATGTGCATACTTTAGAAGAATGCGCCTACTTTACACGTTAGTGCGCCTACTTTATACGTATATGCGCCTACTTTATACGTATATGCACCTACTTTAGTTATTTGTGTGCCTTTTTTTTTGTTCAATGGAACACGGCTACTTCATTGCGAAATGTGCTTAACTTAATTAGAAATGCACCTACATAAGACGTCTATGCGCCTACATAAGACGTAGATGCACATACTTTAGAAGAACGCGCTTACTTTATACGTTAGTGCGCCTATTTGAGATGCTCATTCGCCTACCTTATTGATAGATGGCAATGTGCCTACCTTATTGATAGATGCGCATGCGCCTAGTTGAGACGTCAGTGCGCCTATAGACGTCAATGCGCATATGCACCTTTTTTTTGTTCAATGGAACACATCTACTTCATAGCGCAATATGCTTAACTTAATTAGAAATTTGCCTACATAAGACGTCTATGCGCCTACATAAGACGTAGATGCGCATACTTTAGATGAACGCGTGTAGTTTACACGTAAGTGTGCCTACTTTAGACGTATATGTGTCTACTTTAGTCGAATGCGCTTATTTGAGATGCTAATGCGCCTAATTTATACGTATATGCGCCTACTTTATACGAATGCGCCTATTTCAGATGCTAATGCACCTACCTTATTGATAGATGTCAATGCGCCTAGTTGAGATGTCAGTGTGCCTACTTTAGATGTCAATGCGCCTAGTTGAGATGTCAGTGTGCCTACTTTAGATGTCAATGTGCCTACTTTAGATATAGATGCACCTTTTTTTTGTTCAATGGAACACTGTTACTTCATTGCAAAATGTGCTTAACTTAATTTGAAATGCGCCTACATAAGACGTCTATGCGCCTACATAAGACGTACATGCGCATACTTTAGAAGAACGCACCTACTTTACACGTTAGTGCGCCTACTTTATACGTATATGTGCCTACTTTATACGTATATGCGCCTACTTTAGTTATTTGTGCGCCTTTTTTTGTTCAATGGAACACGGCTACTTCATTGCGAAATGTGCTTAACTTAATTAGAAATGTGCTTACATAAGACGTCTATGCGCCTACATAAGACGTCTATGCGCCTACATAAGACGTAGATGCACATACTTTAGAAGAACGTGCTTACTTTACACGTTAGTGCGCCTATTTGAGATGCTCATTCGCCTACCTTATTGATAGATGGCAATGCGCCTACCTTATTGATAGATGCTCATGCGCCTAATTGAGACGTCAGTGCACCTATAGATGTCAATGCGCCTATGCTCCTTTTTTTGTTCAATAGAACACGACTACTTCATAGTGTAATATGCTTAACTTAATTAGAAATTCGCCTACATAAGACGTCTTATGTATACGTCAATACGCCTACTTTAGTTATTTGTGCGCCTATTTTTTGTTCAATGGAACACGGCTACTTCATTGTGAAATGTGCTTAACTTAATTAGAAATGCGCCTACATAAGACGTCTATGCGCCTACATAAGACGTAGATGCATATACTTTAGAAGAACACGCCTACTTTACACGTTAGTGCGCCTACTTTAAACGTATATGCTCCTACTTTATACGAATGCGCCTATTCTTCATATACATTACCACATTTTGTTGCATAAAATTTAAAATAAGCGCACATATTAATTGCAAATAGTCACTTCTAATTTCAATGAGCCTACTTCCGCATGAAAAGCACCTACTTATAATGTGTAACTGTAATGCGCCTACTTCACCGTATACGCACATACCTCTGATGTATATGCGCCTACTTCTAACTTGAATGAGCCTACTTCCTGTGAAATGTGCCTACTTCTAATGTATATGCGCCTAATTCTAATGTATATGCGACTACTACTAAATGGAATGCACCTACTTGAGCTTATACGCGCATACTTCTGATGTATACACACATACTTCTGATCATTATGCACATACTTCTGATGTATACGTGCATAATTATAATGCATATGCGCCCAAACGCCTACATGAGTGTATACGCGCACACCTCTAACGTCTATGTGCCTACATAAGACGTAGATGCAGATACTTTAGAAGAACGCGCCTACTTTACACGTTAGTGTGCCTACTTTAGACGTATATGCTCCTACTTTATATGAATGTGCCTATTTGAGATGCCAATGCGCCTAGTTGAGACGTCAGTGCGCCTACTTTAGACGTCAATGTGCCTACTTTAGTTATTTGTGCGCCTTTTCAATGGAACATGGCTACTTCATTGCGAAATGTGCTTAACTTAATTAGAAATGCGCCTACATAAGAATGTGAATGTGCCTACCTAATTGATATAGGACAATGCGCCTACTTAAGACGTCATTGTGCCTACTTTAGTGGTATATGCACCCACCTTTAGTTGAAGCCCCTAACACTCTCACCATTCTCATACATTTAAAATATATTTTGTATTTTTTGTAGATGCAAGTATCCCCTGCGAAGGAATGATATTTGATTCAATTGATGAAGTCAAAGTTTTTTATAGAAGGCTTCGCATATCAAATGGTTTTGGTGTTAGAGTTTTGTCTTCCGGAAAGAATATTCATGGTGAAATATCTAGGATGAAGATGGTTTGTGTTAAACAAGGAGTGAGTAATAGGGCCAAGGATAACTTGTCATTCTCCCAAAGGTGTAGTGCTAGAGAGAAATGTCCTGCTTATTTAGTTGTTCATCTAAAGGATGACAAATATATTATTGACAATTATTGTAATGATCATAACCATGTTATGCTTGGTGAGGACCATATAAGATTCTTACCTTCCATGAGGAGTGTATCCGCTATGCAGCAGAAAAGGCTTCTTATTAATGACCAGGCTGGTATATCAACATCACAGTCAATGGATGCACTTGCTATTGAAGCCGGAGGGGTTTCCAACCTAAGTTTTACAGAGACCGATGCACGTAATTTTCTAAGCCGAGCTAGGAGATTAAATCTTGTGAACGGAGATGCCAAAGCAATGCAAGAGTATTTCACAAGAATGTAGAATGTGCACTCGAACTTTTTCTATGTCATGGATGTAGATGACAGAGGTGTATTAAGGAATGTTTTTTGGGCTGATTCAAGAGCACGATCTTCGTTCAAGTACTTTGGTGATGTTATCTCTTTTGACAGTACGTATCTCACTAACAAATACAAGATGCCATTTGCACCTTTTGTTGGTGTCAACCAGCATGGGCAAAACATCTTGCTTGGTTGTGGGCTTTTATGTGAAGAGACAACTCAGAATTTTATATGGCTATTCAAAATCTGGTTGTTATGTATGGAAGGTGTGCATCCAAAAGCCATAATTACAGACCAAGCACAACCAATTATTAATGTTGTAGCTGAAGTATTCCCCAACAGTAAACATAGATTGTGTTTGTGGCATATAATGAAGAAGTTACCCCAGAAGTTTGAGAATTCTGAAGGAGCTTGAAAAGCTATTAAAGGAGCAGTGTATGACTCTGTTACACCTGTTGATTTTGAAGCCAGGTGGGCTAAATTGGTAATAATCCATAATTTACAGCAAAATAGATGGGTTCAACGGATGTACCCTATCCGTGAGATGTGGGTGCCATGCTATGTCAAAATATCATTTTGGGCTGGAATGTCTACAACGCAAAGGAGTGAATCAATAAATGCATTTTTCAAAGGATATTTCAAAGAGAGAACCTCACTGAAGGAATTTGTTCAACAATTTCAACTTGCTGTAAGTTCCAAGTTCAAGAAAGAAGTTGAAGCAGACTATGAATGTATTCATAAAAATCCAGTTATGTGGACTTCATTTGAAATGGAGGGATAGATTGCTAAATGGTATACTCTGGAAATCTTGAAGAAATTTCAAAGAGAGCTACAGGGACTTATGTATTGCAACACAACTAAAACATACTCATCCGGGCCATATGCTTGCTTTGAAGTATTGGAAAAGAAAAGGATACTTGTTGATACCAATATTTTTTGCCACAGACTAAGTCTTTTAGTGTTGTCTTTAACACTCAACTCCAGGGAGCTATTTGCCATTGTTTGATGTTTGAATCATCAGGCATTGTATGTAGACACATGTTTGCAGTGTATATTTTCTTAGGAATTGACAAATTGAATGAGGAGTACTACTTGATTGATAGATGGAGGAAAGATGTGAAGCGAATTGTAACCAAACCTGATACCATCGAATCTGTTGACTATTCTAACTCTATCAATCGGTATAATGCTGTTATATAAAACGTTGAGTTGTTAGCAGAAGCAGCTGCCATTTCTGAAGAAAAATTTGATGAAATTATGAGAGGTTTGGAAAAAGTAAAAAGGGACGTTGGTCTAGCAGACATTGTAAGTAATGCCAAATTGTATTTGATTTACAAATTTTGTTGTATTTGATTTACAACTATCATTTTTGGATTATAATAAACAACTATCATATTTTCTTCTAGGTTGATGAAGCACATATTTATAGATGCATCAAAAATCCAAATATGGCTGGTCAAGTTGGTCGTCCACATAAGAGAAGGCTCAAGTCTTTTGAAGAAAGGATGCACAAAACACAGAAACGTCAATATAATTAGCATACTATGAAAAATACAGAGAGTTTTTTGAGATAGATAGATAGTGAGTCTTTTCAAATAGCTACACAGTGATAGCTCAACCACATACACTTAAAGACAGATATATAGATTATAGTAAAGAAAGATTATACTTATGAGAGATACAGTGATAGCTCACTAACTTACAGTGCAAGTAGTGGAAACATATTTTCGTATGTCGTGCCATTTTGAAATTTTGTAACTAAATCCGATCGCATTAATTTATATTGCAGATCATTTGTTTCATATGTGGTGCCATTTTGTATGTGGTGTCATTTTGTATTTTCAAATATTTACGCTCATATAGTACTAAATTAGTCGCGTTGACACATTCAGGAAAGCGCATTTTCCTTAAAAGTAGGCGCATTGACCACTTATGTAGGCGTGTGTGTCATCGATCAAATAGGCTCATCTTTAAAATAGGCGCATTTAGCATTAAAATAGGTGTGTTTACATTACAAGTAGGTGCATATACATTAAATGCGGCCGGTTAAATGTACAACTACAAATTAGTTGCATTGCCAAAGTTAGGCTTACAAAATATGTTACAAAATATGTTTACATGACAGTTAAGCTCATTCATCATTGCCGTTGAGTATACTACATTCGTCTTTCAATATCTGAATTGCAAATGTCCCTCTCATCCTGTGGATAGTGTTGGCTGTAGTTTCATCACCAACAATGTCCTCGCCATCCATTATTCTTTTTATCCAATGAAGTGTGAAAATACCACAGTCATTGCTATCAGCAGGCTGTTGTGGACAGGATCTGCAGTACTGGAATTTCCAATCTTTGACATTGTGGTCCAAGCTGGTGCTAAAACTATCTTTCAACCACTTTGCCTTCCAACAAATAATTCAAATGTCAGACTGCAAGCAATAGGCACATTAGGCACACTACAGAAAGATGTACGCGCACTACAGGTAGATGTAGGCTCACTACAACAAGATCTATGCACATTACAACAAGATGGTGCAATACTACTTACTATTTGACATGCCAGCTTCCCATGCACATTCTTTGGTAGGTGTGGCATTGCTCTTTTCTTTGTAACACATGATAAGGATGCGCTGTTGTAATGAATTATAAGCTTTTCTTTCATGCGAATCTCTATCAAATGCCAATGCAAGTTGGAGTGAAGCACCATTATTAGTTTTTCTTTGCATTTTATCTCATCCATTCTTCTCTTGAAGTACATGTTTATGTAATCTTCATGAGAACTAACTATTGCACGGCACATGTTAACATGAAATATTAGAGGCATAGGACGATCTGCAGTTGGCACGTAATTTTTCTAAAAGATATGAATGATGGATTGTATGTACTACGTACACCAAAAAAATAATTAATTGTTAGTAATTGTTAGTAATGCTTATTTAAGATTTGAAATATACAAGTGTAGTTTCATGTTAACATAGTAAATTTCTTACCGTTTCAGATACAAGCCCATGATATTGTAGCGTTGGAAACAAGTCGCACGACATCACTCCAACATCTTCATACGACCATAGTGGTTTACCAATAGTATAATTTGATAATATCTCTTGTAGAAACTGTTGATCTGCATCATCAAGGTGTTCTATTGCAGTTTTATCTAGCTTGATTTGAAGACGAGTTACGGATTTTCCCTTCACTATTGGTGAATCTTCTGATATTTGAATAGGTATGATCTGTTCGCTTTGTGAGTTGTATTGCGCTAATTCTTCCAATAGGGCAATATTCATGGCACTTGGAGTGGGCTTATCGTCTGACTTGGTGCATCCTGTTTCATAAAGGCACACATAGTAAGTGTGAAAAAAACACCACAAGTGAAATATAACTACCAAGTGAAATTAAAGTAGGCGCGTAGAAATACCTGTTGTTTCAACAAATTTTTCTTGATGTTGTGGAGATTGAGATGATGGCTGGAGAATTTGTCCTTGATCTAAAACATGGATATCTATTCTTGATGGTGACTTATCGGGTGACTTCGCGCATTCTATTTCATAACATTGGCATTCAATTTTACAATATACGATTGCCCCACATAAAATACAATATTACGCATTTCAATTGTAACTAGGTAGGAGCACCAAAATACCTAATGTTTCAGTGAAATTTTCTTCATTTTTTTGGGATTCTGGTGATAGCAGGGGATTTTCTCCTGGATGGTTTTCATTGTGATTTGGAGACTCTTCTTCATTCCCTTGATGTGACATAGCGATATCCATTGTAGTTGCCACATGGGGCGACTTACCACATTCTGTTGCATAAAATTGGCATTCAAATTTAAAATAAGCGCACATATTAATTGCAAAAAGTCACTTCTAATTTCAATGAGCCTACTTCCGATATGAAATGTGCCTACTTCTAATGTGTATGCGCCTACTAGTAACTGGAATGCGCCTACTTGAGCGTATACGTGCATACTTACAATGTATATGCGCCCACACGCCTACTTGAGCATATACGCGCATACCACTTATGTATATGCACCCAATTCTCATGTGAAATGTGCCAACTTATAATGTATATGTGGCTAGCTGGGCCTTGATCGATGCGCCTAATTAAAGTATATGCGCCTACTTCTAACTTCAATGAGCCTACTTTCGGAATGAAATCTGCCTCATTCTAATGTATATGCGCCTAATTCTAATGTATACGTGCCTACTACTAAATGCAGTGTGCCTACTTGAGCTTATACACGCATACTTCTGATGTATACGTGCATACTTATGATGTATACACACATACTTATAATGTATATGCGCCCACACGCCTACTTGAGTGTATACGCGCATACCTGTGATGTATATGCGCATACCTGTGATGTATATGCACCCAATTATGATGTGAAATGCGCCTACTTATAATGTATATACGGCTAGTTGGGCCTTGATCGATGGCGCTTCATTAAAGTATAAGCGCCTACTACTAAATTGAATGCGCCTAGTTTAGCTTATACGCGCATACTTCCAATGTATACTCGCATACTTCTGATGTATACACACATACTTATAATGTATATGCGGCTACTTGGGGCGGATCAATGCGACTACTTAATGCATATGTGGCTAATCCTACCATGAAATGCACCTATTGTTATACATTGCGCATTTGAAATGTAACTAGGTAGGAGCACCCAAATACCTAATGTTTCAGTAAAATTTTGTTCATTGTGATTTGGAGACTCTTGGGGCGACTTGCCACATTCTGTTGTATCCGTTGTACTTGGCACATGGGGTGACTTGCCACATTCTGTTGCATAAAATTGGCATTAGGCGCACATTAATTGTGAATAGGCACACAAATTGAAAAAGGCGCAAAGATATACCTGATGTTTCATTATCTTTTACTTCTTGTGATGGCTGTGGAGGAGATTCTTCATCCCATATGTATATCTTCCGCTTATTTTTCTCTCCATGGTTGGTATTGTCCTCTACAAATGGCTGCGAGTAGTCAATCCCCACAAGCCTGTGCTCCAACACTATTTTGGCAGTGTGCAGCTCATCACAATAGTCGTGAAGTTCATCGAGATCAGTTTGCATCTTCAAAAACTTTTTTTGTACTATTTTTCTTTGTGATCCGCGATACGTTTTTCTATCAGTAGTTCATTCTTCAGTGATGCAATCTCAACAAGTAGGCTTTGGATTTGGTTAGTAGCCTCTGATGCATGTTCACGGACCTGTTCTGAACTTTTTGAAGTTGGCTGCCCTAAGTGTTGTTCAAATGTCACAATTGTGGACTTTTGCAAATTTTTAGTCGTCATTGTAGCTAGTTGTATATTATTTTTTCATAGTATGTCTGAAAGCCACGTCTTGTATGACCATTTGTTGATGATAAGATCTTCGTCAGGGTAATCTCTTGGAATGAACTTCAGCATCTCCAAAAGCCAAGGCTGCAAAAAGAGTTTTCGCATCATAATTCACAACAGTTCAAATTATCAAGCACATTCGTAAGAGTTAAAACTTAACATTGAATATTACCGTGAGGATGAGTGTGCATCCTTTCATATATCCTCCTCTATCTTTCCGCTCTTTCAAAAACTCAAATCCATGACAAAGAAGTTCTTGCACAACAACAACCCAATCATAATCGTTTATATGATCCAAATCTTCAGCACAAGGATATAGACAGTTCATGATTCGACTAGATCCGCTAGGGAACAGAAAGTGGCCAAACAATGTCACTAACAACAACTTAACTCTGTCCCTTCACAACTCTTCATTATTTGCTTGAAGGGTGGTGAACTTCTCTACAATTGCGGGTAGTCTTGGATAGCCACCATCAAAAAACTTTTGACGTATGTATGAAGTTGGTGCCTTAGTCAGGAACCTTTTAAAATGGATCCTCCCATCTGAAATATTAGGCGCCATTGAAGTAAGTTAGCAAACTATTAGGTAAATGTGCCTACTTGAGTGTGAATGCGCCTACTAGTATCTGGAATGTGCCTACTTGAGTGTGAATGCGCCTACTTGAGTGTGCCTGGATGTGCCTACATGCGCCTACTTAAAGTATATGCACCCACTTCTAATGTATATGCACATACTTATAACTGGAATGCGCCTACTTGAGTGTGAATGTGCCTACTTGGGCGTATACGCGCCTACTAGTATCTGGAATGCGCCTACTTGAGTGTGAATGCGCCTACTTGGGCGTATACGCGCCTACTAGTATGTGGAATGCGCCTACTTGAGTGTGAATGTGCCTACTTGAGTGTGAATGCGCCTACTTGAGTGTGAATGCGCCTACTTGAGTGTGAATGTTCCTGGATGTTCCTGGATGCGCCTACTTAAAGTATATGCGCCCACTTCTAATGTTTATGCACATACTTGTAACGGGAATTTTTTTTTTTAGTTTAAGCCAGAGGATCTTCTATTCATCCCACTCCTCTCATTGTACTTGAGTGTGAATGAGCCTACTTGAGTGTGAATGCACCTACTTGGGCGTATACGCGCCTACTAGTATGTGGAATGTGCCTACTTGAGTGTGAATGCGCCTACTTGAGTGTGAATGCACCTACTTGAGTGTGAATGTGCCTGGATGTGCCTACTTAAAGTACATGCACCCACTTCTCATTTGAATGAGCCTACTTCTGGTATGAAATGCGCCTACTTGAGTGTGAATGTGCCTGGATGTGCCTAGATGCGCCTACTTAAAGTATATGTGCCCACTTCTCATTTGAATGCGCCTACTTGAGTGTGCCTGGATGTGCCTGCATGCGCCTACTTAAAGTATATGCGCCCACTTCTAATGTATATGCACATACTTGTAACTGGAATGCGCCTACTTGAGTGTGAATGTGCCTACTTGGGCGTATACGCGCCTACTTGAGTGTGAATGCGCCTACTTGAGTGTGAATGTGCCTACTTGAGTGTGAATGCGCCTACTTGAGTGTGAATGTGCCTGGATGCGCCTACTTAAAGTATATGCGCCCACTTCTAATGTATATGCACATACTTGTAACTGGAATGTGCCTACTTGAGTGTGAATGTGCCTACTTGGGCGTATACGCGACTACTAGTATGTGGAATGCGCCTACTTGAGTGTGAATGCGCCTACTTGAGTGTGAATGTGCCTGGATGTGCCTACTTAAAGTATATGTGCCCACTTCTCATTTGAATGATCCTACTTCTGGTATGAAATGCGCCTACTTGAGTGTGAATGTGCCTGGATGTGCCTGGATGCACCTACTTAAAGTATATACGCCCACTTCTCATTTGAATGAGCCTACTTCTGGTATGAAATGCGCCTACTTGAGTGTGAATGTGCCTGGTTGTGCCTGGATGCGCCTACTTAAAGTATATGCCTACTTATAATGTATATGTGCCTACTAGTAACTGGAATGCGCCTACTTGAACGTATAGACGCATACTTCTTAAATGAAATGTGCCTACATATGGATGTTTATGCGCCTTTACTTGTAATGCTCCTACTTGAGCCTAGATATATATGCACCTACTTAATGTTAAATGCGCCTACTTATAATCTGAATGCATCTACTTCTACCATGAAATGGGCCTATTGTAGCGTGAATGCAGTTATTTGTGGGTTGAATGTATATGCGCATACTTGTAATATATGCGCCTACTTATAATGTATATGCACATACTTGTAATGCGCCTACATGTGAAATGGATCGCCTACTTAACATGAGAGCGCCTACTTAAGATGAGTATGCACCTACTTTAGTTATACCAGCATGGATTCATGTAATCACTTGCGGGTGAATGGGCCTGTGGATCGATGCCTACTTAAAGTATTTGCGCCTACTTCTTATGTCAAAGTGCCTACTTCCACTATGCAATGCGCGTACTTTTAATTTGAATGCCCTCGTTTGTTCCGTGAATGCACGCCTAATTCATTTCAGGTGATAAATTAGGCAATATATAGTAGAAAGAGCATTTCATCGAGCAATTGTTGTGCACCATGCGCCTACTTGTAATGTCAATGCGCCTAATGTAGTTAGAAATGAGCATAATTTACTCACAAATGTGCCTACTTGCATTTCAAGTGATAAATTAGGCACTATATAGTAGAAAAAGCAAATGATCATTTCATCGAGCATCTGTTCTGCATCATTGAATAGGGCATTACCTTTGACGGGAAGAGGTAGGAGCTCCCTTAGATGGCTTGCCTTGAACTCCACAGTCCTTCGACCGAATTTGAACGCAACCTCATCTTTGTTATAACACGAAGCAAGGTCGTGTATCAGAATTGCGTCGTTGAGAGGTATCCTCTTGATTTGCAGGAGTGACTGGAATGGGGTCCTTGCGAAAACATTTTTTTCGCATCAGTAAGTGTCATGTAACTATTGTGGAAGATCTTCCACGAACACCTTGACTTGACCAGCTTTTGCTTATCCCCAGCTTCATCATCTTCATCATCCTCTTCGTCTACACTTTGCTGGAGGATCTTCGCCTTCTTTTTATCTTTGGTGGGTGTCAATTCAGCATTTGATGGCCCTCTTTTTGCAGCAGTTGACGGCCTTCTTGCTTGCGCCCTCTTTTCTTCAGTTTGCGCCCTATTTTCTTCACTTTGCGCCCTCTTTTCTTCAGTTTGCGCCCTAATTTGCTTGACACCCTTCTTGCTTGCGATTTTCTCAGCAGGCCTTGCACTAATTTCCTTTTCCTTTCCAATTGCGTCCTTCTTCGCTTCCTTCTCAGAATCTGCAGAAGAACAACTCGCCCCCGCAGTAGTTGCTGTCTTCCTTCTTACCACGAGCTTTAACGACCTCCTTGCGCTTGCAAGGGTCATCGTCTCTTGAAAGTCGTCGTCGGAGTTGCAAAAATCCATGACTTAGGGCAAAGAACAACAAAGGAGAGAGAGAGAGGAGGAGCTGGTGCGAGGTGATATCCGCGGTGTGCGAAAGAGTAGGCGCCGGCGGCCGGGAAGTATGCGCGGCGCAGCGACAGAATTGGGCGCAGCGGAAGTCGCCGGGCTGTTTTTGGGGGGAAATATCGGGGGGGGAGAAATATCGGGCGGGCTGTTTTGGGGGGAAATATCGTAGGGGCCCTACCGGTTCGATTGGGGTAGTTGAGACCGGCTGGTTCATTTGACCCGGTTCAACTGATCAGAATTGCTCAGACAAAAGATGATGTTTAGACAAAAGGTGATGTCTGTAGTGTGTAGTGGTAGGTGGCCAGCTGAGACGCGTGCGGCAGTGGGACGGCGGTTTACCGCCGCGTGCAGGACGCGTCAAAGAGCCAAGGCGTTTCCAAAACTAAACCCGTGATGATTTATGCAATATAACTTTCCGTAGCGAGACTTCCGCTGGGCTCGTGCGACCGGAGAGTTTTCCAATTCGGCTTGACATGTCACCTACATCTTGCCCAAGCACAATTCCATCCTCTCGTGGTTAGTCCCACTAATCCTGAGACAACTGCGGCGTCCTACCGTGACTGCTTTCCATGGCGGTCCCTCAGTCATCCCTCTGCCTGCGTGTCTCCTCTTCCCCTCTGCACTTCCCTCCCTCTCGACCCACTCTGCCCCCTGTGCTCCTCTCTACTGCTGCTACCTCCGTATCGCCCGGGCTTCGGACTCTTCAGCTGAGGGCCTCACATGCTGCTCGTGTCCCTGCACTGGCGGCGGTCGCTGTGGGTTCTACCGCTGAGGGGACCGGCGTCGACGGGCACGGGTATGAGGGCGTGCTTCTGGAGGTCAGGGACCTTCGGGCTGTTATCCGGGAGTCTGGCAAAGAGATCCTACGGGGTGTCAACCTCTCTATCCGTGAGGGCGAGGTGAGTTATGGTTGGCTTAACCAAACCGTACTGAAATGTTGAGATGTACCTACTGGTGTTTGAGAAAAGGTTCTGCTCTCTCAAAGTATCGTTAAATCATTTCGAGCTGCCGAGGGTTTCGTCTCTTAGGCTTGAATTCCTTAAGACGGGTATCCTAGTTGAAATGACTGACTGTTGTATTTCTGATATGGTTTCTGTGGCGTATATGCAGATTCATGCCATCATGGGAAAGAATGGCTCGGGGAAAAGCACTTTCTCTAAGGTCCGTCCTTCTCTGGCTCTCCTTTCCGGGTTGGAGCATACCTACCTCAGTTGTAACTCTGTTCCCGATCTTATTTTTGTTTGACTGAATTATGACCACACAATTTATATATTTTCAAAACATGTATTCAGAAGCATTCTCTGTTTCTTGAATGAATGGTAGTTCATCTGATTTTTATGATTTTCCCCCAAATTTAACCGTTTTCCTTTGTTGTTTAGTGGATATTTTCTCTACCCTTTATTAACCAAGTCTTTTACCTTTTTTCAATGATTATCCTCCTGTTTCCCATTTCCCAAGTTTCATATCTTTATCTTCGTCTGGAAAAAAAATCCTCAATGCAGTATTCGAAACTGCAGATTGGCTGATGGCTTTTGCTCGATAATGATGCTTCAGCTGATGTCTGACTCACTATACTACTATTAGACTGGAAAAATGAATTGTATATGGAAAATTTGTACTTGTCCTTTTTCTTATCATAGACATGTCTAGATTTTTGAACAAGCTATTCAAACTTCCTGGGTAAACATTATATTCAAGCAGCATTCCATTGTTATCTGTAGGTACTCGTTGGTCATCCAGACTATGAGGTGACAGGAGGATCTGTTAGTTTTAAGGGTGAGAACTTGCTTGAAAAAGAACCAGAGGAAAGGTCTCATGCTGGAATATACATGAGCTTTCAGACCCCAGTGGAAATTCCTGGAGTAAAAAACATTGATTTCCTACAGATGGCATACAATGCTAAAAGAAGAAAGCTTGGTCTTCCGGAGCTTCCACCAATAGAGGTCTCCTTGAAACTTAACAATTCAATACACATTTTGCTTCATTCTTATTTCTTAGCAAATATGGTTTTCTGCTACAAAAAGGAAATCTCTAGCCTTTTACCATACCATGTGAAGTTTTGCCTGTAATCATTGTTGTCACTTGAAGAAATAGCTAAACTTTTATTGTAGTATTGTAGGCTTAGAGTTCAATATATTAAGACGTAAGACCTACAACTTGCATAAATATGGAATATATCGGATCAGATCACTATGCTGAGATATTTGTTTTGTAATTATACCTGAAGGTTATAGCTATCTAGTATAAATCAAGCATCAATACTCCAAAAAACAAGTGGGTATGGTTGATGTGACCTTTGAAAATTGGTTGAAATGAATCCATGGAGAGGCGTCTACACTACTGATTACCACTTTATTTGGGCTTTAAGATGATATTTGACACTAAATTTCATACAAACCTAAGCATGGTAGTCTGGACTCTGTCGATCTCCATTTTAGTTGAGGTGCTGTAGTGACATAAGAATACCGAGTGTGTGAATAAATTCACAAGCTCTTTGTGCTGAGTTTCATAATTTTTCAAACCCAATACTCTAGAAATCCACAAGTAAATGAGGTCAATTTAGCGATTGAAGTTGTTCATAGGGATAAAGACAATAAGACAACTATTCCATCAACCTTGTATTAGCTAGACTGAACAATCAGAGAAGTAGAGAAAAAACTTAGCAGGATTAACAATAAAAAGTATAACTGAAATTAGGATTGGCCTAAAGCTTAAGTGGAAAGCCAGGGCTATTAGGACAAGGAAGCCTAGGCCAGGGTTTGCCACATAAAAGCACCATACTAAAACACACACACAAAGATCTACCAACAAAACAACAATCAAGCCTGCAAGCGATTATCAAGATAATCCAAACCCTCCCTCCCTTGATTTTCATACTAATCTATAGGTGGAATCGTGGAAGCTAGTCCCCCTCTCGAATGACCAAAAATACCCACATGTTGAGGTAAGATAATCAACTTGACGCACGGCAAAATAACATTCCCTAGATTGAAAAGCATGAAAGATCATCCTGTTGGCTTAATTTATTCTTTATTATGTTATCATGTCTTTCGGTTCTATTTGCAATTGTTTCACTACTAGGAGATACATGTAATATTTGGGATTTATATATAAGTTCTCAAATTAATTAGTTTAGTTCCTTTTTGAGCTTGGTCATTAGTGAAAATTAGCCCATGAGTGCTTTCCACAAGTTATCTATATAAACCCATGCTTGGGGGTTGGCCAAGCAATTAGTTTTTGTAGATGTGGTTTGCATCAGTTGGTATGAGAGCCAAAGCCTAAAATCCCAGGTCTACGTTTGGGACACATCACCCTATCCACCATTGGCCTCCTAAGCCCTAGGTTGAGGTGCCATTTGCACCCTTCGTTGGATGTAAGCTCTAGGTCATCCAATCATATACTAAAGGTTTGAGATACTAGTCACATGAATAGTATGAGGTGGTCGTACGGTTGATCTCATTCCTATAACTTTTCATCTTCCTCTCTCCATCTTCTCCTTCTTTCTCAATTTTTTCTTCATCCGCTACGTCTCCCCTTCTCTTTGTCAAGAATTCGGAATATAGGAATTTCTTTTACTGATCGTGCTGTGGTATTGTTCATGACACAATTGTGTTCATCGTGAAAACGGTTCCTTGATTCTGTTCATCCTGAACAATATGCCACAATGTTGTTTATGGCGAACAATACATCACAATACTATTCATCGTAAAGTACAATATGCTGCATTACTATTCATCATGAACAATAAGTCACACTATTTTCACCGTGAACATTGCGCCACAATACTGTCTATTGCCCTCCCCACATTTGATTTTTGGGTTTTTTCCTTTAAGAAGCTTCCACCACGACTTAAGGGTCTCAAGCAACATCTCAGGATTTTCAGATCCCATTTCAAGCTCCGTGAAGTCTGTGCACACATGTGAACCCGAGTTTCCGAATTCCAGCTTGAGCTCAAACTTCAATGACTCGCACCATGATGCACAATGAAGACTTCAAAGCCTAGATGACTAAGTTTGATTCTCATTTTTTGACCCAAATCATAGAGATTTTAGGAATCAAAGATATAATTCCCACTTTGACCTTGCAAATGGAGCGCTTTCTAAACATGATGACCAACACGATTAGAATCTACACGGAAATAGATAACCACCTCCACAGTGGTTTCTGCAATCACAGAACTCTCCATCCCATGCCTTGATTGTAGTGAAGTTGGGCATTGATATAATCATTCCCCAAAAATTCTTTACACGGGACAATGAAGATTCAAGAAATGAGGACGACAACACAAATCACAGAAATGAGGTTCCAACTTCTCTACCACTCATAGCGACGCCCCTAGCGAAGCAAAATATGATAACTAAGACATTTCATGATTCATTTCTCCCACCGCTCACATCAACAACTTTTGACTTAAAGACATTCATTGGTTTGATATTTTGCAGCAGGGTGTGGTGTTTGCCTGATCAATCTTCACATGAGGACATGTCATTGGCATACATCACCAACCTTTTATTTTGAACTTAGGGACGAGATCTTTTGCAGTGATAGCAACTAATGCAGGAGAAATCACAGTCGTGGTTTCAAAAGCATGAGAGCATAGGCTTAATCAGTTCTTTTTTATGTTCTCGTGTCTCCATGTTTTCTTCATAATATTTTCAATATTAGGAGCTACATTTCATATTTAGGGATTTATTTGTAACCATACTTGTCAAGGCACATGTGTCTAGGCATAGTTGTTAAGGCGGCTAGGCGCTTTGTTTTTGTTTTTGAATAAACAATGCTGATTTTTATACTTACCTTCATAATTTCAGGTATGTAAATATTAAATAATGACAATATTACGTAGCATATATAATTTAGACTAAACTGCACCTACATGACCTAAACTAGAACCGATTGGCCCTAATTTGATCCAAATGTGATTTAATTTGACCAGCTTGCCCCAATTTGGCCTAAATCAAACCTGATTTTGTATAACATGACCTAATAGCCCCAATTTTCCTAAATTTTCCCTATATTGACCTTAGTTATCAAGGTGCCGCCTAGGCACCTAGGCTTAAGCCAGGCCGCCTCAAACTGGGCACCCGACCTCCTTTGTAACCTGTGTCCATCTAAGGCCTTTTAGGCCCAGATTAAGCCACTTCAAGGCTAATTTAACATAAATTAGGTCTGTATTTGATAAAATTGAGTCATTTTATGGTTGAAATGGGTCCTATTTATCCCAAATGAGATCAAATTAGGGATATAAATTTAGGTATGATGTGGGGGAAATAGGTCTAATTTGGGGAATTAGGTTTAATTTGACCATATAAGATCTCATTTAGATCAATATAGGGAACATTAGGTCTAGTTAGGTTTGATTAGGTCATGTTATATAAAAATAGGTTTATTTTGGGCCAAATTATGTCAAATTTAAGCATATTAGGTTTGATTTGGGGAAGCAAGTCTGGTTTGGGGGAAATGGGTCTGATTTGGTGATATTAGGTCTGATTTGCCCAAATTAAATCTTGTTTAGGTTATTACAGGGAAAATTTGTGGAAGTTAGGTCTGATTGGTTCATAATATGCAAAATTAGGTTTGATTTAGGCCAAAACAAGTCAAATTTGTGCACATTAGGTCTAATTTGGGGAAACATGTATGATTTGGTGGAAATGGTTTTAACTTGGGAAGATTAGGTCTGATTTGGCCAAATTTGGTCTCATTTATGTCAATATATGAAAATTTTAAAATTTGGTCTAAATAGGTCATGTTACGCAAAATTAGGTCGGGTTTGGGCTAAATTAGGGTAAAATTGGATCAAATGAGTTCAAATTAGGGCCAAAAAGTTCTAGTTTAGGTCATGTTAGGTGTGATTTAGCCTAAATTCTATGTAATACTATGTAATAATGTCATTATTTCATATTTATATATTTAAGAATATGAATGTAAACGTAAAAAATCAACATTATAAAAAAAGTCCAGAAACGCCTGGGCGCCCTAGGCACCCCCTCAAGAATGCCTAGCGCCTGGCCGCCTTAACAACCATGATATTGACCTAAACGAGACCTAATTTGGCCAAATTAGAGCTAACACTCCCAAGTTAGAACTATTTCCCCCAAATCATACTTGTTTCCCCCAAGCTAGACTTAATGTGCCAACTTTGACATGATTTGACCTTAATCAAACCTAATTTTGCATAATATGACCCAATCAGACCTAACTTCCCAAAATTTTCCCTATGTTAACTAGAGCAAGGCCTAACTTGGCCAAATCAGATCTAATGTCACCGAATCGGACCCATTTCCTTCAAATCCAACCTGTTTCCCCCAAATTAGACCTATTCAGCTCAAATTTGATATAATTTGGCCTAAAATCAAAGATAATTTTGCATAACATGACCTAATCAAACCTAACTACCCTAATTTGCCCTATATTTATCTAAACGAGGCCTAAGATAGCCAAATATTACCTATTTCTCCAAATCAAACCTAATTTACCCTAATTTGACATGATTTGGGATAAATCAGATCCATTACAACCATAAAATGACTTTATTCTATCAAACTTAACTTATGCTAAATTTGCCTTTGTCTTAATTTGGGACGGAAAGGCCTTAGGCGGCCACTTATGTCATCTTAGGGTCTGGGTGCCCAGTTTGAAGCAGGCACCATGATAACTAATTGCCTAGGCGGCAAGGTGCCCCAAGGGGGTGCGCCTTGACCCACTCCTTCACCTATATGACACATTGGATATTTTTATGGGCCCCCAACCCAATAAATGGGTGTTTCTTGCCAAGTCACTTGGGTGTCTTTACATGCTGTAAAACACCAATTAAGCCTATTGTTTTGAAAATTACGAAATTCAAACCAAAACGACTAGCTTGTTCCAAACGAAAGCACACCAACCCTTAATACTATGATATAGCTGGTTTTGATCCACTGCCAACAATTGCACGTGCTTAATATCATATTAACAATGCTTAAAACTTTAATAAACAATCAGAAATTTCTTTTTAAATTTGGGTACCGTTGACTATCAGATACCAAAACATAGGTCAGTTAGATCTGGTAGGCCGTTTCAAGAAATTCCGATGGTGTTTTGACAAAGATTTGACATGTTGATGAAGTTAGATGTTTTTCGATGAAAAAAGGCCAATTTCGTCCCCATTCGGAAAAACACAACAAGAGCAAAACTTATGTTTCGAGAAACGTGGTACCATGTTTGCTGCTTTTTACTATGCGACTTCTTGGTTTTTTAGGGGCATTCTAAGTTATGTTTCTTCTCTTCCTAGCCCAATTCTACATTTTTATTCTATTTCTCCCACTGTTATGAAGATCTATGAACAAAATATTTAAAAATCGATCTTGGAGCTGTATCTATGTCTATGTCGGCCCTTTAGCTTTCATTTCCAAGGTCACTTGATTTGTAATGACAGTGCACAAAATCAGCACAACCACCGAGATAATTTGTATGGATACCATTAACAATCACACATCTAACTACATTTTTGCCTCCTCTAGGCTCTAGCTACAAAAGCACATGACCAAGAACAATACTTGAGTTTATCCAAGAGTTTGCATTTTGTCACTAGTAGGCATATAGAGAGCACATCGAGACACATATATACTTGTATAAAACACAATAAACTGGAGCAAATATGTTGATACACTTATTCAACTCATGTACAGCCAACAAAGAGGACAACAACTATCATGCTCTCAAGCTTCAACTAGGTACATAAACCATAATTGTATCACTCACAGACCACTGCAACACAGCTTATGTACTACGTCTCATTGTCCTACCTAGAGGTCTTACCATCCGAGACCATATAAATTCTATATATTATGCTTGCAAATTATAACGACTTGATTAAATTTATTTCACCATTGAATTCAACATCGAACTCCCCATCAAAACAATTTAGCTTCCTTCACTCGCACATGAAAAGATAGCTGCCACACATCCGACATGAAATATATTGCATAAATAAATCAATCTACACTTGTAGATAGATCATAATCATCATCATCATCTAAGCCTCAATCCCAATCATGTTGGGGTTGGCCACATGAATCCTTCTTTTCCAATCAGCTCTATTATGGGTCATACTCTGATCAAAATGTAAAGATTCAAAATCTCTCTTTATAAGCTCTTCCCAAGTTAATTTAGGTCAACCTCTGCTTCTTTTAGTTGTGCTTGACTCAATAACCTTGCTTCTAATAGGTGCATTTGTCGGTTTGCATTGCACATGTCCATACCATATTAGATGGCCTTCATGCAACTTGTTCTCAATGCTCACCACCCCCACTTTGCTTCTTGATATAGTCATTCCCCAAACGATCTTTTCTCGTCTTCCGGAGAAAAGATCTAGATTGATCTAGTGACATTTCATGAATTAATTCTTTCATTTTGCCGTTGAATGCCAAAACGCATACGTCAAAATTTTCGTTAATTTTTTTGCAAACTTATGTTTCTATGCGCGCCGACAAGGAGTGGTTCAAGTGATCAAGCACGGTGTCCCCTAACAAAAGGACCCGGGTTCGAATCCCGGTTGCCACCTTGATTTACCACCCTCCCGGGCGTTCGGCCTCCGCCACGAGCGTGGGAGGGGGGGGGAGAAATCTTTATCTCTTAATCCCATATGTTTCTATGCACACCGAAACGACATCAAAATCAAACACTTTCTTTCTTCCATAGTAAGGTATTTGTGCTTTTTGGAGTTAATTTTCTAGTACATTTACGTGTAACCTTGTATATAGGCTGAGGGGATGTGTACTTGTGCTTTTAAAGCTATACTAGTAACTTCTGCAAGGGCCATTCCTTCTGTAAAAAATAATGGAAGGGTCAAATGTTATCTTTAACCCTAAGTATCCACACAAATATCCAAATAGACCTTTTGGATTTTCCAGTGTCAATATTTATATTAGTGACAACATGTAAAATCAGAGAACCTATATATGATTATATGTCATCAAATTTATTTAATACAACAGTGGTAAAATGAGTAAATATCTAGTTATGAACATGTCAGGATTGATAACATGCTCAAAAGTAGGCATGCCATGGATTATCTTGTAGCAGATATTCAGTTGAATACCTTGGGCATGGAAAAACCAAATTTTGTATATAATTTTATTCATAAACAATATTGCACATATGGTTTAGACTTTGTCAATCGCTAGTCGACAATGTTACATTATAGTATAATTTTTCTGACACGGAAAGATATATAAGACTTCATGTTTATCTTCCATGCATTTCAGACATCTCTTGTTATCATCGAATATATTTCATTTGCAGTTTAAAAGTTATAACTAAAACTAGCAACTTATGAAATCTGTTTTGTGTTCCAGTTCTTTGGCTTTCTATACCCAAAGCTTGCAGCAGTGAATATGAATCCTACTTTCCTAGATAGAAATGTCAATGAAGGATTTAGTGGTGGCGAGAAGAAGCGCAATGAAATTCTTCAACTTGCAGTATGTATTTCTTCTATTTGCTGATAGGCCTCAATGCCAAATTTTATTATACATGATATTGTCATTTGAGATTGCATTTTAATAGTGAATATCATAATTAGGCAATTAATTCCTGTGTACATGTCAACCAAATTTCATTTTTGATGGGATATTAAAATAGATAGTCTAATCTAGTTGGTAGCATAGCATGTTTCACTAAACTTCCAAGAATTTTATGCAAGAAATGATGCAGGTGCCCACTAGCATTATACCAAAGTACTTCAGGAAGACTCCTTATTTGAATATTGGAAAGTAAATCAGATCTATCATTTTTAAAACTTGTATACATAAATCTATTATATATGTATTCTAGGTCATATAAAATATCTATATACTCAGTGAACTGAAGAATTTTAGAAGTCATTGAACAGTCGAAATTTATGCCTTGGGTTGCATGCATATTTGTGAAGTGCTTAGGCGACCTAGGTACCTTGCCTAGATCGATGTGCCTCAATGGGTGCACTTTGTTCTGCACGTTGATATGTCACACTTGGATCCTTTTTCGTGGGTCTTGTACCCTATTTTGGTCTTAATGTCCAATTTACCGCCCTAGTGTTTGAATTTATGGTTGGTTTTCATATTTGAGGCTTACTGCTCTTATTATTAAAGCCTATATTGTGGTCCATATTCAAGGTTTTTTTTGTGTGCATGGACTCTAGTTTCTAAGCGAGGGGTTCTACCATCCTTAATAGTTACTATGGCTTTTGTCAATTCTAGAATAAGTTTATATTTGGATGATTAAAACAAGTACAAGCCCTCTCCTTAGATAGGATAGGATACAAGGCGAGATAATAAAACAAAGTAATAACAAAAAACTAAATATATTAACACCCCCTCAAGCTGGAACATAGATATCTCACATGCCCAGTTTGTCTACCATAGAGATGAATCTTGTCTCAATCCTCAGTCCTGACATATGGAGTGGATATGCATTTGGACATAATAGACTCCCTGATAAAGTGACGATCCACTTCAATATGTTTGGTATGCTCATGGAATGTGGGATTGCTTGCAATGAAGATTGAAACTTTGTTATTACAATACATTGTGACGGGTTCAAAATCACAAATGCCAAATTCTTTCAACAATCCTTAAACCCACATTAATTCACAAGTAGTATGAGCCATGGTTTGATATCAACTTCAACACTAAATCTTGCCACAAAGTTTGCCTTTTGCTTTTCCAAGTATCAAGATTACCGCCTACGGAGGTGCAATAACCTGAAGGTAGATTTACAATTTGCTGCCTGCATAGTCAAAATCAAATACCCCGGTAACCTTTCCTTGCCCTTTTTTTTGTATAGAAGACCTTGTTCAGGAGAACCTTGTAAATATTTTAGAATATGGTAGACAACACTCAAGTGACAATGTCAAGGTTTGTTTAGATACCTACTAACAAGTCCAACTGCATATGTAATATCAGCTCTTGTAACAGTTAAATAGTTGAGCCTTCTCACCTGTTTTCTATGAAGATACGGAGGAGAAGAATTATCATCCCAGTTTGTGTTGTGATTAAGAGTGCTAACCGGCTTGGCTCCCAACATGCAAACTTCCTACAATAAATTAAGGATATACTTGCGTTGGGATGTACAAACTTTAGAGAAATGTGATACTTCAATACCCAGAAAATATCACAGTTTGCCTAGGTGATTAGTGATGAAATGTTTGCCAGATATTCCTTGGTAGCTTGAATGCACTGATGATCTCTACCAGAGAGGATAAATGTCATACACATGCAATCACGATTACAAGCCCAACATTAGTTGTTTTCACAAACACTAGATGGTCATAATGAGAGCGTTTAACATCAAACTTAACAAGAATTTGACTTAAATATTAAACCATGCCCATGGCCTGTGGGCTTTGTTTCAGACCATAGATTGCTTTTTGTAGTTGACAAACCTTAGAACAGTTCCCCTGAGTAACAAAACCAAGAAGTTGCTCCATATACACCTCCTTATGTAGATCACCATACAAGAAAACATTTTAAACATGCAACTGAAATTGGGGCCAACATTTATTCTCATCAACGGAATTAAGCGCACACATTGAATTAAGACAGGACACATGGAAAAAGTCTCAAAGTAGTCTACTCCATAGGGCTGTGTATAGCCTTAAGCAACCACACGAGCCTTGCGACGGTCAACTGTGCCTTCTGGATGATATTTGATAGTAAAAATCCTCGACATCCCATAGGAGAGACACGGGAAGGAGGTTCTACCAGAACCCATGTGTGTTGAGTGCTAAGAGCACTCATTTCCACCTCCATGGCGTGGCGCCAAGCAAGACGTTCAGGGCTTCAACAATAGTTTTAGGGACAAAGACTGTGGAAAGAGAAACATAGAAATTGGGAAAACTAGTGCCAAGACTAGCATTAAAATAAAAAAATTGTTGATAGGATGTAAAGTATAAGAGCACACTCCTTTATGCAAGCCAATAGGAAGATCCAAGTCAAAAGTTACCTGATTAGTCTTGATCTGCCGACAAAGATGGAGGATTGACTGAGGTAGGGGCCATAGAGGGAGTTGTAGTCTCGCGGTGCCTTTGATAAACCTTGAGAGGGACAAAAGGTGTCTGTGGATCCGACTCAATAGCACAGGAAGCGGGGTATCAATTAGCAAATATGTAGATAGAGTCAAACCCATTTTAGAGAAGTATGATGTATCTTCAAAGAAAACTATCACTGCACTTACAAACTATTTCTTAGTAGACGAGTCATAACATCTGTCCCCTTTATGAGTTCTGGAGTTTCCCAAGAAAATGTAGACCATGGGTCAAGATTTATTAATCTAGACTGAAGATTTTGTAAAAAGTAGGTATTCTAAAAATTCTAGGAGGAACAAAAAACAAAGGAGCCTCAGGGTATAGAAGGACTTCGTTATTCAAAACAAAAGAGGGCATTCTATTTATCAGAAAGCAAGCAATAGAAATCACATCAGCCCAAAAAATCTTAGGAACATGGTAATGAAATAGAATCGTCCGACAACATCTAGAACATGACGAGTCTTCCTTTTGGTGATACCATTCTTCTTAGGTATGTCGGAATAGGATGTTTGATGAATGGTACCCAAATTTTTACAAAAGAATAGTGAAGTAGTGTTGCATTAATTTGAGAATTATTTGTTTGAAAGATTTTTAGGGCTTATTAAATTGGGTTTTAATTTTAGCAAAGAATGCAGTAATGATATCTAGAATGTGTACCCTGTCTTTAAGCAAAAATTGACAAGTAGCACGAGAATGATATTCAATGAAGGTCTTTAAGTAATGGAATCATGCCACACTAGTCACGAAACATGGCCCCATTCAACAGAAGAAATATTTGTTTTACGAGGAGACACACATCTTGTTCGCTTGCCAAGTTGGCACACTTCACAATGAAACATAGTTTGAGATACACTTGGACTTAAATGCTTTATCTTAGAAGTAGACGGATGACTAAGCCGATAGTGCCACTGAAGACCAAATACAAATGAAGATAACATCGTAACAACTGTGGAGAGTCAAGATAATATAAGCCATTTGGTCCTCATGGCCCAAACCAATACTCATCCTCGTGCAAAGATCTTGAAAGACACCCATCATGGACAAAATTAATAGAGCACTGATGTTGTTTTACAATTTGCTAACTGAAAGTAGGTAAAGAGCAAAGCAGGAAAACATAAGGCGGATATAAGTAAATTTTGTTTTTTGACGTGCAAATATTTCCAACACCATGCATTGGGGATTGAATTTCGTCCGCAACAGTGACATGAGGAACAATTGAGGTGGTAGTCATATCAAAAAAGAGTGCAAGATTCCCCAAAATACGAGTAGAAGCTCCATAGTCGATGGCCCATTTGTTTTTACCATAGGGGGTTGAGGAAGCGAGGAATGCAAAATCACCATCTTGGGCAGCAATAGTCTGAGCAAGTAGTCGTTCTTGGAGTAGTTTTTTGAGCTTAGAGCGGATCTAGTCAACAAATGCAGTAGAGGCCGGTGGTTGTGTAGGGTTTGCCTCAATGTCGTCAGTAGAAGTCTGATTAGCCCATTTGGGTTCTCCTTGTTTGGCCCAACAACGACCTTCAACGTGGTTATTGTGATTTGAGAAGGTACAATGTCTTAATCTAGGTAGGTGTCAAGGTCTATAAGGAGGATGAGACATCTAGGTCCATAAGTCCCAATAGAGTGTCCATGTCCTCGACTACGTCCATGACCTCTGCCACGACCAGAGTTGCCACAACAATTACCAAGGCCGATGCCTCATATGAAGTAGCGGGTGAAGAAGAAACACACGAGAGGCGTTGGACTCTCTTTAAAACATTACGAAGTTTAGATAGGAGGTCACTAGACATGGTTTGATTAACTGCCCTAGAAAAGGAAGCGAGAAGCCCAAACAAGAAATTGCACAAGCTGTAATTCATGACATTGTCATTGAACTTTAGTGATGTTAACATAAAGAGGAGGTAGGCCTCAAACTCATCTCAGAGTGCACAACATTGGTTTTAATAATCCTCAACAAATGATCATTAGAGAATTCCTTTTTATCCAAGCTTTTAAAGATCTTAGACACTTTCTTGGGTTCTGTTGATGAGAATAGACATGAGAAAGCTGGTTCCACACGACCTTCACAGTCTGAAAGTGAAGAAGAGTTTTGACTTTTTTTTTTGTTCTGCACTATTCACCATCGAAGTCATAACGCCAAAGTTTTTCTTAACCCACAAATCATCTGCCTGCTTGGTCTACTCGTCAACAGTCTCATCAGGAGTAGGTGGGGCAAGTAATAAGATGAGGGTGCCAACCTTGTGCCTTGACGTATAACTCAAAAGATACAGACCAAGTTTGCTAGTTGGAACCATCCATACTTGTTGAGGCGACCGACTAGTTGACGACTAGTCAATTGGTTGTTGGGAGGGGTACTGACTAGCCAACCGCCCAAATCGAGCTTCGGCTTGTTGCCCGCCCAAATCGAGCTTCGGCTTGTTGCCCGCCCAAGCCGACTGGGCGGTCGCTTACTTAGATATGGGCTTTTAGTATTTTTATTTCATTTTTTCATGTTTGATTATTTGTGTTTGTCTTTTACCATCATTTGATTTGAATATCAATTTCATTCACACAGCACTAGTTTATCATATAACTTTATTTATACTTGCAACAATTTCACAAGTACTAAAAGTTTGAATTTAACAATGGCATGCCACTCTTTCTAATTATACTTCTTGAATTCAAATACAATGAATAGTCTTCATAGTTTGTGGTGTTTTATGACATTATTTACCAAATTTGGATTATTATATGCTTGGATATATGCCTACATCAATGGATTTATATAATGGATTGTATATAACTATATGTATTTAAGTAATATTATGTAAATATTATACCTACGACTGGGCTTGGTCGCCTGACCAAGGAAGGTGACCGACTAGCCGCCTCGACAACTATGGAACCATCCAATTTGACAATGGTCACACGTAGCACGTCCATAAGTCATCAGTAGAGACCATAATAGAAAGATATTCGTGCCCAAACCACACAGGACACCCAAAAAAAATAGTGTGTGGTAAAGCACACAAAGTAGCAATTGATCAGTAAGGAGAGATGTGAAGCATCACCTCTAGTAGCGGCAACATACAATATGAACCCAAGTACCTAACACATGGGAAGATAGGAAACCAACGTCATCCCATCAATTAGACAGACATGTGACAATGATAGAAGGGACAAAACAAGTCCCTCCATATTTTGTAAAAACTAACTAGAGGAGAGAGGGGTGTTTAGATAAGGGACTACGTGTGAGATCAGATCACATGCAACTGAGGGAGTGATAGGTAGTGGAGAGAGAATATGGAAAGTGGGATGGATGATGGTGGTGGGTTGGTGGTGAGGCGCAGTAGCGGTGAGGGGGTTGCAGCTAGGTAGTGGTGGAAGGAAGGAGGAGGTTGTAAGCGTGTGGGGTGGCGGCGGGACAATAATGGCAACATGGGGGTGGTAGCAGGTGGTAAGGAAGAGGAGAAGAGAAAGAAAGAGAGGGGCAATAGCTAGAAGGGGGGCTAGTGGTGAGGAAGAGAGTAGGGCCGGTGGGAGGGGGTGGTGTCGGGTGAAGAGGAAGGAGAAAAGAGGAGAGGGGTGGCGGGTGGGGAGGATAGGGAAAAGAGAAAGGTCGAGGCGCGATGGGCATATGGTGGTGGTAGCGGTGGGGGGGGGGAAGGGGCGGTAGCTAGGGAGGGAAGGGCTAGGGGGGGGCAGGGGGCAAGGGAAAGGGAGGGTTTAGGAGGGGGAAGCGTTAGGATTAGGAGAGGCTTAGGGAGGGTCATGGTTCTCTGATACCTTGTGAATTCTTGACTAGGTTTATGTTTGGATGATTAAAACATGTACAAGCTCTGTCCTTGTATAGGATAAGAGAGGACAACTATTACAAAGTTCACCAATATGTGATAAAAGACAAGATAATAAACAAAATAATAAATAATACTAAATATATTAGCAACTTTGAGTGCAATATAAGTTACTACAACTTTGATTGCAATGTAAGAGATTATAGCACCTACTCAAGTCAAAAATGGTCTTGAGCTCAAGTACCATAGTATGGCCGATTTTATGTCAAGAGCTAGGGCTAACTCTGAAACTAGAATCTACACAGAATCTAATACTTTTTTAACAGAGTTGGGTTTGGATATCACAGAGTCTATGGTTGTAGTTGTCTCCTTCACATCTCGTTTCTTTAATAAGATGGCAATATATGTCCTCTACTGCGCACTGACATGAATCCTAGATGGGAGGACACCATATGAAGCATGGTTTTGACAAAAATCAAAGGTACATCAATTTACGTCTTTGGTTGCTTAGCTCATGTGATAGCTATAAGTTCACACACATTGGAAAGTTGCAGATCAAAGTACTCCACTAGTGTTTCTTGGATATGAATCTTGGGTCCAATGGTGTTTCGTGGATATGAATCTTGGATCCAAGTTGTATAGTGTGTATGATCCAGTGAAAAAGAAACTACATGTCACCCAAGACGTTCTATTTGAAAAGGAGAAACGATGACGTCAGGGAAAACATAGAACGTGAGTGCCGAGCAGGTCTGTCCACAATCGCATGAAACATTTGTGCTATATGAAAATCACCATGCTATAAGAGATAAAGTACAAAGTGTTGTCGAGCAACCTTGATCAAACATCAATCCACAAGCCATAGAATCAAATGTCCGATTTCGATGTCGTGTTCGATGGCCCAGAAACATAAATTTTTTGAAATTTCGGCCGAAATTTTGATATTTACGACCCTAACGATTTCGATGACCAAATAAGCGAATTAAATCATGAAAATTTACCAGGACGTTCTAATCGCCAAGGTCTACTCAAATATGCAATAATATTTCATATTGGATATGTGGGGGATGGGGTCTCCCACATTTGTAAGTGAAGGAAGTTGAACAATTTCGATAGAATTTCGATGGCAATTTCGATGACGAAATGAAGGAATTAAGTTATGGAATTTTGCAAACACAATGTTTGAACATAGACACACTAGATTGTATAATAAATTTATATGTTTAGAGGTTAGGGTATCCCACGTCTTGATGAGTGAGTACACAATATGTTAGACAGTTAGGCTGTTACAAACTTGCAAACTTCAAGTTAAAACAACTAGAGTAATAGACTTCATAACTTAGAGTTATAACTTACAAGTTACAATATTGTAGGTCAGTATATTTATTGTATAAGTCTACTATTATAATATATTTAGGGTTACATAAGTGAATAATAAAAAAATATATTTAGGGTTACAAGTTACAACTTACACATCATTTTGTATAAGGCTACTATTATAATATATATAGGGTTACATAAGTGAAAAATACAAAAATATAAGAACTTCCATTAAAAAAGCTTTTGTAGCCATTTTGTGTATACATATGAAATATATTGATTAGATTCTCAAAATAAGTATAGATATACACATTTCACACTATTGTTTCTTAGATTTACAAGTTCACTTCAAGATCTTGAGAATTTTAAGAGAAATGTCACTTAGAAATTTAGGATTTTTGGAGTAATTATTAAGATATGTCTAACAGGGAGTAAAAGAAAGTAGTAGTAGATGGGCTAGGGAGGGGGTTTACATACCTTAGAATCAAGTAAAGCAGCCTTCGAGAGCAAGATATCACAAAAAAATTGCTAAAAGATCAAAGTCCCAACAAACCTAGTCGATGGAACACTATTTCGCGAAATAGATGCTGCATTTTGCACTGATTTTGCAATATCAAGGCCCAAACTGGGCTGTTTTGCACTAAAATACGCCATATTTTGCGAAATTTTGACTGTAGCTGCGAAATTGCTAACCAGTTCATGCAAACTTACGTTTCGATGTCCGATTGAAAAAAAAATGAAATTTCGTGCGAAATTTTGCAATTTCGATCGAAATTTTGTTCCATGCCACAAGCTATAGCTGGACGTCTGATTGCGTGGCAAATCTCAGGATGGTGTTCTATTGGCGGCCCTGTTGCTAGTCGCATCGCTGAGCATGCCTACACTAAGGGTGGTCCTGTTGCCGGTTGCGCTAGTGAACGTAGTTCCATTGCCAGTTACACTGTTGCTCACACCAACATCGTCAACATCCAATACTAATGATGCAATATCTCAAGAAAGTGCAGCGACTCGATCGAGCTCTCAGTCAAGACCCGTTGCTGATCACGACGCCATGGCTCCCTAGAGGAGCTATATGATGCAATGTCAGAAGTGGAGCTGGAAAATGATGTATTGTACTTGTTGGATGCAGAAGAGTACGTGAGATTTGATGAAGCTGAGAAACACGTGTTGGAGGCATGCAATGCAAGAAGAGTTGGACGTCATCCAGAGAAATAATACATTGGAACTTGTAAACCTGTTGGATGGACACAAACCCATTGGTATGAAATGGGTTTACAAGGTAAAGAAGGATGCACAAGGGACATTGGTGAGACACAAATCATGGCTTGTGGCCAAAGGATATGTACAGCTTTGACGAAGTTTTTACACCGGTTGTGAGACTCGAAAGAGTGAGGTTGTTCATAGCCTTGACAACAGAAGAAAGAAAGGTGCATGTGGACATTAAGTTCGCCTTCCTCAACGGCATGCTTGGAGAAGAGGTATATGTCACACAACCACCTAGATATGTGGAAAAGGACAAGCAGAAAATGTTGAAATTGAATAAAGCCTTGTATGGACTCTTGGTAGGCTCATCGGGCTAGGAACTCGAAGCTAGATTAAAGTCTTGTATCACTTGGGTTTAAAAGGTGTTCACTCGAGCATTTGGTGTACGAAAGGGATCTGGCCGAGTCAAGTTTGCTGGTTGGAGTATACATCGACGTTTTGATCACAACATGGTCCATCGTTGCGGATGTCCCTAAGTTGAGATGAACCAGTTATTCAATGAGTGACCTTGGTTTACTAAGCTATTACTTGGGAACGGAATTGCAACAGACACCTCAAGGAATATTGTTGTGTCAATCACCTATGCATTCAGGATACTTGGCAAGTGTGGGATGGTTGGGTGTAATCCAAGCCAATTTCCCATGTAGTCAGATTGAAACTTAGCAAAGTAAATCCTAATCCTCCTGCTGATGTTACTCTCTATAGGAGTATAGTTGGGAGCTTGAGATATCTTGTTAACACAAGACCTGACATAGCAAACAACATAGTAAGACAAATTGATAGAATTTGAAAAATAATGGTAAAAAAGATATGGCTGCGGAGACATGATGGTGAGGATGCAATGCTTACCTTTAAAGGAGATGAAATTGATATAGTCAAGATAGAGGTCCAGAATAAACATGAATGGATGTAGTCACCAGAAAATGATGTATGTTAACCAACAATACCAACTTGAAGATTTTCAGAGAACGTGGAGGACATCAATGTGCATAAAACGTGCACCTCAGCAAGGAAAGCATCCCCAAGTACTATGTAAGATGAATGAACTGGTTTGCAATAAAAAAGCAGTAAAAATCCATGATTAGGTATGCATATTTGTTTGAAAAGAGGAATCCCAAAAAAGGGGGAGGTAGAAACAATAAGGCCTAGTTTGGGAAAGAAAGTTGAAAATGCAGCATTGCTGTACAGTAGATGTAATATAATTATTAGCGTGGTGATCACGAATTCCACGATTGTTCCGATATAGCAGCTAAGAGTTACATTCGCAAAACACGTCAAATTTGGCAGGCTTTATGATCACCGCCTATCTGTCGGGACGGGGTCCTCCGCTAGCTCGGACACACCATTTTCTGCAGCAAGTGTTATTTGACTAAAGAGCTGGATCACCAGCGCTGCAAAATCTACATATTAAATACCTGTAGTCTGAAAAGCTGTACGCAAACGGCCCCTAAAGAAAAGAAGAAACATGGCATTTAGCAAGGGTAATGGTGGCTAACCTCGTACTGACTTAAAGGGAGCAACTGAAACGGCCTTGTTGCTTGCTGCCACTTTAGAGAGTGCTGGCAAAGGAATTCGTGTCTTCGGTGCTACTCTTTTTTTCTTTCATTTTTTATTAGTTGGATACGGCTCAGATACAGCTTGAATACGGCTCAGAAGTATTGGTATCCAATACACATCCGTTATGAGTACGACACCGAGTATCCGTGCTTCATAGGTAATTAACCATCACTACACCTGTCTTCTAGGGCCTATAAGATCATTATGAAGTGTGTGATCTTGATTAAAGGAAAGTATATCAAACATAGAAAACCACAGTTTTCAACCTCAATCATTTCAGTATCCTATCCAAAATCTTATGTTTATTCATATTCAACTCTTGGCCCTCGCCATCATCCCAAAGATAATGCCCATAACATTACCCTCAAGACATCAACCTCAAGGCATCACACCTACATGTCTACACCATAATTCAAAATGCATTTTGTAGTGCCACATTCCGTGACATTATAGTTCACTCAGCCAAGTCCATTAAGGATAGAAAGAGTAGAGGAAAAACCATAGGTTTCTGTTTGGGAAGAAGAATATGACATTATGTGTATTCTTTCATATAAGGCTGTCATCATTTATTAAAGGCTCACAATTGATTAAGCGATCCCCACACATTACTATATACTTACTTTCATATATTGGTTATATCAAAAGTTAGTGTTCACATGTATATTTACTTCAACATTCATCATTTAAACTAAGTTGAGTACAAACAACTCAAGAAGATATAAAACGTCTCATATCATCCATCAAAGTAACCCTAAATGTAACAAATCATCATTTCTGGCCATAACAAAGCCATACCTTTATAAGGGCTCAAACTTTACGTCAAGGATATATTTCTCTTCACGTTACAGCCATGAATCGACACACAAAATTTCGTAGACAAACTTCAAAGTATGAAGGAGATATTACCAAAACAAGATTGTGCACAAAATGCCATTTTTATGTACAAGTGAGCTACTTTTATATATAGAATCTAAGTTCTAAGAAATTCCAGTAGTTTGATCGTTAGGTGAACACCTCATTTTTGTTTTAGATGAACATTAAATCAGTAAGAAAGCGTATGTAATTCATTTTCCATCAACTTGGTATCAAAATCTATGAAGTCATTTTTAGGTATATATGAGCCACCTTTCAGCATGGAACATAGGTTTTATAAAATTTCAACAGCATAACAGTTAGGGGAAGGTATTATTTTCACTATAGATGATCTTCTAGATAGCAAGAACGATTAGGATTTCGTTTTAAATCTAAGGTGTCAAACAACTCGCAAAACTCCATTTTTTATGTTAAAACACATATTTGGAATATTCAGGCCAAGGGTACAGGAAGGCTTATTATTACCACCATGGATCATCATTTGAAGGTAGAGGGAGAGAAGGAAATTCATGATTATATCCCTTCTATTAAAACAACCCTATGAATGAGGGTACCTTTTTCTCTAGGTATCTGGGAATCCCCCTGAGTGGAGGTAAGTCTAGGGGCCAGGACTTTGTGGCTTGCATTGACATCATGGACATTGTTTCTAGGTGGATGGGTGTACGCCTATCTATGGTGGGGTGACTTATGCTGACTAGATTAAAGTTGATTGGGAAGATCCGGTAGATCCATGCTTTCATCCTCGAGAAGATATGAAGCATTGCTAGCTCTTTTATTTGTGTGTGTGTTGGGGGGGGGGAGGGGAATTCCACGCTGTGGCGTGGTCCACTGTCGCGAGGAGATTCCATGAAGGCGGGCTCAATGTGACCGATATGTTGGATTTTGCTGTAGCGGCCACGACCAAGAGGATTGACACGTTCATCAGGAACCCTGTGTCAAGCTGGAGCAGGTGGAAGTGGAGGAGATATGGGGCGGATCTTGTTGCTGGGCCTTGTTTAAACTCTTCAACAGTATGGAGGAGTATGTGCTTAGAGGTGGCATGAAGTGGTGGGTGATTATGTGAGGGTGGATGGGAGCTGGTGTCTTCGTGATGATAAACATAATCCTGGCTCCACCTCTTTCTACACTCTGCATGTCCCATGGGATGGTCTCCTATGGCATAAGCTCCACATTCCTAAGGAGTTGTTGTGCTTATAGGTGCATCATCCATAAGCTTCCCACCCTTGACCGCATTAAGAAGTGGGGGTTGGGGACAGACACTATGTGTGTGCTGTGTAGACAAGAGGAGGAAACTCATGATCGCATCTTTTTGAATGTAGCCTCACGAGATATATGTCGTGCATACTCTCCCTGAAGATGAGCTGGGGGGGGGGGTGGGGGGCAATCTGCCCAAGACTCTTAGGGAGTGTGTTCCCTGGATTCTTGAGAGGATTACCAACCAATCGAGCTTTAGGTTCTTTGCGGGCCTGGGCTTCTCGACTTTGTACTAGTCCATCTGGAGAGAATACAATGGTAGATTTCATGGGAAGGACATATATATCCTCGAACTGTTTAATACTCTTGTACATAATCTAGGTTGGGCCCTTAAGGCCAAGCCAAAGATCGGGGCTGGGGTGGGGAGTTTGATCCTCAGATAATGGGGTTTTGTAGTGTAAACTCACTTGTATATAGTACACCGGGTTTGTGGTTGTCTCCCTATACTTTCTCTTTAGTGCTATAGTAATATTTTACCTTCTAAAAAAAAACAACCCATAACCAATCCATCATTATGCATAATAATCAAGATATGAGCATTTTTCCTATTTTTAAGCCATGGATGCATGATTTAATCAAGGAGTAAGCAACCAGTCTGGAAAACGTGTAGGTAGGGATGTCAAATATTGTCTGAACCCGTGAACCTGATATCGTTTGACTTGGAAAAAAATCAGTTTCGATTTGGAATTTGTTGATCCAAGTTAGTCTCGGGTTTGGGCATTATTGATGTTCGAATTGAAACCGGGTCGGTCCTGGGTGGTGATTTTTAGTCCGGGTCAAATCTATGTTAATTTAGACAATTCAAGTTATAATTAGGTGTAGATTATTATGTATCACCGAGTAGTTAACAAAATATATAATCCAAGTTCGGTTCTAGGTTATGCATTATGAAACTGGGTCCTGTTTTGGGTGTACCGCCTTGTGAAAATGTCAAGTTCTAGGTTGGGCTCTTTTGCATCAAACTGGTTGTTGCCTGACCTGGAACCAACTGAAAACTAATTTTTTGACTCCGCTACTTGTAAAAAGGAACCTCCTCTGGTCACGTGGATTAGCCCTCAAACATCACCATAGCTCTTTCAAAAGCTCCATCTACACTCCATCTAGCTAGATCTAGTCTCACCCCTAGAGCTAAGGTAGGGGGTATATAGGTGATAGTGGTTAAAATTCTAAAATAACCCCTAGAGCTATCAAGGGTTGAGAAGAGGAGTGTTAATCTAGGCTCTTGGCCACCCACCCACCCACCCACCCACCCACCCACCCACCCACGAGGTGACCCGTTGAGGGTGGGTCACTCTTCCTAGACCTAATGAGGCTTATTAGTATATATATTTTATTGGGTTTATTTTTATTTTGTGTTAGGGGCTTTAAACTTGTCTTGTCTATTAGCCTCTTTCTTTTATCCCATATTGCTTGTCTATGCTTTATGCTTTACTCTCTTACACTATAAAAGAGTGGCCTCTGTAATTGTTATGATTATCTAATACAAAGCCTTTTATTATTCTAGATGGTATCAGAGCACCCTGATCCTCCTTAAACCCTTCCCACCCTAACCCTAACCTACACCATCATAAACCCTAGCCGCCATCCCTCCTTCCCTAGAGCTATCAAGGGTTGAGCAAGGGGAGAGTTATCCAAGCCCTTGGCCGCCCATCCACCCACCCACCCACGAGGTGACCCATTGAGGGTGGGTCACTCTCCCAAGACCTAACGAGGCTTATTAATATATATATATATATATTACTGGGTTTATTTTAATTATTGTGTTATGGGCTAGACTTGTCTCGTCTATTAGCCTCTTTCTTTTATCCCATATTGCTTGTCTCTGCTTTATGTTTTACTATCTTGCATTGTAAAAGAGAAGCCTATGTAATTGTTTTCATTATCTAATATAAAGCCTTTTATTATTCTAGATGGTATCAGAGCACCCCAATCCTCCTTAAACCCTTCCCACCCTAACCCTAACCTATGCCATCATAAACCCTAGCCGCCACCCCCCCTTTCCCCTCCTCTTCTACCCTTCTAGCCCCCCTTACGCCTGCGTTGCCCCTGCCCCCTCCCTCCCGTCGCCAACCCATCTCCTCCCCACCACCCCCCCGCCTCTCCCTCTCCACCCCATCATCCTGCTGCCACCCTCCATCCCCTCTCCTACATCCGCCAAGACCCCCCCCCCCATCACCCCCGCCGCCCGCCACCACCACCTTCACACAACATAGTTGCTGCTGCCTCGCCCCTACAACTAGCCCTCTCCCACCTCCTCTCCTTACTCCCCTCCTTTACACCACCCTTCTCTCCATTGCCAACCATGTCTCCTTTCGGCTAGCCACTACAAACAATCTTTCCCTTTCCCGCTACTCTCTGGACGTCTCCGACAACTTTCCAGTTATAGCACGTTGACAGCGTAACTGATTCCCGCTTCCTACCTGCCTACGCAGATCTGATGCGTTAGATCTTCTACTGCTATCTTCTACCCCCGTGCAGGTGTTACTAGCTCTGCTCTTGTGTTGAATTTCTGCTGCTGTTTCTTTCTGCTGACTGCTGCTTCTGCCTACTACTCATGTCTGCTGCTCGTTCCTGCTTTGTTGTCTTGCATATTGCTTGACTCATGGCGTCCACCGATCCACTCCGAAATGTGTGCGTCATCACTATTAAGTTGGACGGCTCCAATTATCACACCTGGGTGGCTTTTTTCGACCTTTATGTCAAGGCTCAAGGACGTTATTCCCATATTTTGACTAAAAGTCTATCTATTCTTGATGCAACTGCTGATGACAAGACAAAACAAGCATATGATCTGTGGTCAAAAGAAGATTCTGGTGTTATGACCTAGATGGTCAACAATGCTGAACCTAAAATCAACCAATCTCTTCTACGACTGCGGACGGCTAAGGACATGTGGGATCAACTTCTTGAAGTTGCCCACACTCTCCTTTTCCACTACCATGTCCCCCCAATATTTTTGACCGGAAGCCATTTCTACTGCATGTTATCTCAAACTGCATGCCTTCTTCTGTTCTTGGCAATCAAGTGCCCTATCAAATTCTATATCTTGATGCACCTCTTTTCACTGTGCCTCAAATTTTTGGAAGGACATGTTTTCTGAAAAATTTGCGTCCTGACTTAACCTAACTGGATCCACGTACTACCAAGTGTGTTTTCTTGGGGTACTCTAGGATACAAAAAGGGTACACATGTTATGATCCGAGTACCAAGAAATGGTTGGTTTCCGCTGATGTTGTCTTTTTTGAACATATGCTGTTTTATTCTTCTGCCGGCACTACCCTGCCATCTGATTCAATTGCAGATAGTCCTTTACCTATGATGATATTGCTCTATCGGATACAACTGTTGCACCTGCCCCGCCATTGAAGGTTTATCAAAGAAGACCGAAGGCTCCAACTCCCTCCATGGTCCCTCCAAGTCCGCCATCCTCGTCGGCAGATCCACCTCCACCTCAGGTTCTACTCCATATGTCTTGATTTTTGCCTTTGCTTTCCACTTAGATCTCGTTAACATGACATGCTCGTCCTCTTTGTCGCTGATGTGGCTGTCGTGGCTCCATAACCGTTCATGGGCTTTAAGTGACCCAATGACCCCTCCTTGATCATTTTCTTGAGGTCGCTGAACTGTTCCATCATAAACACAATTTGAAGGAACTTGGCGGGGACGGATCAGGGTAACTTCTTAATGATGCAGGGTTCCTCTACCTTGTCGCCTAACACGTGAATCTTGCTGACCATGATAGTCAACTTTGCGGGAAAACCGACTGTCTCTACATCTCACATGCAAATACCTTCAAACTCCCATCATAGAGTTTGAATCTTTGCCTCCTTGGCACACTCAATACTGATGTGCATGTTATAAGCATCTCCCTTGCCTCCTCCGCCTATAGGGGGAGCATGCCCTCACTGATCCTTCGTTGTCTCGACATTGTCATTTGTACTGGCGTGCTCGATGCATCCCAACACCTTATGCATGCATGCACACCTTCATCTTGAGTGCCTACGACGAGCAATTGCTCCTTGTGAGCATGTTATAAGCATCTCCCATGCCTCCTCCGCCTATAGGGGGAGCATGCCCTCACTGATCCTTCGTTGTCTCGACATCGTCATTTGTACTGGCGTGCTCGATGCATCCCAACACCTTATGCATGCATGCACACCTTCATCCTGAGTGCCTACGGCGAGCAATTGCTCCTTGTGAGCAACGGGTACTGTCGTGACATTGTCCCTTAGTAAGATTTTTGATGTAGCCATGTCACTGACAACGCTGCTCGTCGAGGCACCGGTTGGCTTTGTCTTTAGCATCTCCTCACTCTTTCCACATCGGCTCTGATAACAAATGTTGGAGAAAATCTGAGTAACACAAATTTTAGAGGTCGAGAATACGTACATGGGAAGGACACACTTTGTGGCAAATCCAATGATATGTTATTCTAATCATAAAAATGGCAAAGCCAACCCGACTGATTACTGAGATAAACAAGGACTTCTACGTGCGGAAAACATCTGCTTGAACTGTTGCTCATAGTACACTTGCACCACGTGCACCCCTGGCCAGGACAACCATGCAGGTGCATGTGACTAGGTCCTAAGTTCATGTGACATGTCAACAACGCCGCATATACATGTCTAAATAAAGTCTATGGATATACAATAAAAAAATGACAAGATTGTTTTCATCCGAGGCCTCATGTCGTTAATACAGGACTCCACTCAGACATCTCCTCGACTCACTTTGGAGGCTGCCCTTAGAGTAGTAGACTGTCACTTTTATTGGATCGGAGTATTACCAGTGCTTGATGCTCGTAGTCCTTCCAGCTATATCGAACAAGTGTGACATGCCTCCCTCACTGCTATAACCAAGCTGACATGGCATTTCCTTCTCCCTTCAAGGTGTATCGTGCTCTGAAATATAACTATGCTACCCCTCGAAGGGAGCATGACTCATAACAGAGGAGTCACCAGTCCGAACAGCAAGGGCTTCCGTCAGAAGAGTCAGGTAGGTTTTGCGAAACGGAAGGAAGGCGTTGAACACGCTTCAGAACGTCTCTCAGGGTAGGAAGGGGATCACTAGAGAGGAACGACTCCTGCAAAAGATGAAGGTAGACCAACGAGGAACTGGACAAGTTGAAGCTCGTTCCTTTGACGCTGGATTTCCGTGATATCTGCAGACAGAGGATGGTAGACTTCAAACTCATCCCAGAGAGCACATCAGTTGTTGTAGTAATCCTCCACAAAATTAGTAACAGAGTACTCCTGTTTGACCAGTAGCTTGAAGATTTCAAAAACCTTCTTCGGATTCTGTTAGTGAGAGTATACGTGGGAGAGCTGATCCCACATATCCTTGGTAGTCTTGAGGCGAAGGAGAGACTGGCTGATTTTAGATTCCACACTATTGACCATCCAGGTCATAACACCATAATCTTCCTTGGACCAGAGATCGTAGGCCTGTTTGGTCTTGTCATCAGCATCAGCAACAGGGATGGCCGGACCCTTGGTCGACAGATGAGAGAAACGCCCTTGAGCTTTGACGTACAGTTCAAAGGAGGCTGCCCAGAGATGATAGTTGGGGCCATCCAACTTGACGATAGTGACACACATATTGCAAGGAAGGCTAGGAGTCGCCATCCGGGATGATAGAGGTAGTCAGAATCAAGGGCGCAGATAGCAGCAGAGGTAGTAGTCACTAGTCAGCAACAGAAGTCCAACACATGGACTAGAAGTAGCATATAGAAGATCCAAGCATGGATCTCAGAAACCCTCGTAGGGGCAGCAGGAGAAGATAGAAACCTACGCCAACATGGAGGAACAATCACTTCACCATGAGGCGCAGGCAAACAGAGCGAAAGACGCCTTTTACGACGTCAACGTGCCAGAAACTGGAAAGTTACCGAAGCTGTCCGGAGGTTTCTGGGAAGATGGGTAGATGATTGGGTGTACTTGATGGATTAAGCCATGGTAATGGAGTAGGTTAGGGTGTTGAAAGGTGGTAGAGGGTTGGCGGAGGGGTGGGTGGTGGCAGGAGTGGTGGTGGAGATGGCTGTGGGCGGCGGCAGGGGGGTGGGCAGGTGTGGCGGCGCCGCAAGGGGGGTGGGGAGAGAGAGGAGGGAGAGGGGCGGCTAGGGTTGAGGGGGGGATGAGAGGCGGCTAGGGTTTAGGGAGGATCGGGACGCTCTGATACCATCTAGAATAGAAAAATATTGCTTCTTATTGAGTGAATAAAACCAATACAATGCTCTCTCTTTTATAAGACAAGAGAGTAGTACAGCGTTTAGAGATAAGCAATATGGGATAAAGAAACAAGTGACTAAAAGACAAATAACCAAAATATACTAAGTAAAAACAGCAGTAAAGTGTACATACTAATAATAACTATGCCACCACTCGAAAGGAGAATGACTCATAACAGAGCTGAATGGAAAAGAAGAATCCATGTGGCTGACTCCGACATGGCTGGGGATGAGGCCCAGATGATGAAGATCATGAGGCTGGATCATATACTGTAGCCTTTTGACTAAGTTCTAGGGCTAAGTTGCTGGGTCAACGAGTATAATGGTGACTGTACTCTTTTAAGAGTTGATGGTTGAATTTGGAGTAGTGCAATTTAAGAGCTGTACTACACATACATATCTGAGCCTGATAGGCAACTTGGGCCATTTATTGAGCTGTGTACACCTAGTATAAGGTTCGATGTTTATAACTTGTCATATCAATTTATGAACAGACTTGAAGATCCAGGTAGCATTAGGGCCCACTAGAATATTGTTTCTCAAGAATCTGGACGCAAGAGAAATGAACTAGATTTAAAATTGTATATGAATTCGGACTTCTAGATTTTATGTCCAACTTGATTCTGAATTTTGAAAATTTAGAACGTAAAGAGTTGGATTCCCAAGACCGGTTTGTCAAATTCTCAATTGCGTTGATCTCAACCAAAGAAGCCCTTGCATGAATAGAAATACAGATCAACGCTAATGCTACTGGGATGATTTAAAAATTGTAATTGAGATTTAATGTTTAGTCGAGATCTTGGTGTTGGTTTAATTCTAATACACATTGTTTGTTTTCTGAACATTTCTGTATGATAATAATAGGATGTGACTATTTGAGAAAGTAGAGTTTATTTATGAAGGAACTTTAGTATTTGAATAAAATAGTGGTGCTATATTGAAGTCAATATCTAGGCTAATTTGTTAATAGGATTTAGCATCGCAAATGTTGTACCATGAACTTTAGAAAGGTGAAGTTTATGAATTTTTACTTGGTTGGAATTCGTATTTTTATGTATTATATATATTTCAATATATCATCTTCTTAAGGATATTTTTAGTCACATTATATAAAATAACCAAACTAGAGCGTGCTTCATTTGGCTTAACATACCTTGTGGTACTTGTGACTCAAACAGATATGAACAGCCAAGTTTGAAAACTTTGGTTGAATGATCGGATGCAAAACCTTTATTGTGATACTTACATAACTCAAGTAAATTAGTTATATTCAATGAACTGTACATAATGCATATGTTTGCTTTCCTTTGTATTTATTTTGTTGAGGGCAGCAATGGCTCTTATATATTGTATAGCAGCTATCTATACTGGCATTAGTATAATTCTGAAAGCTTTCCAGGTCCTTGAAGCAGATTTGGCAATTCTGGATGAAATTGATTCCGGGTTAGATGTTGATGCACTTCAAGATGTTGCGAAGGCAGTCAATGGTCTGCTAAACTCCAAAAATTCTGTATTGATGATCACCCATTATCAGCGTCTTCTGGATTATATCAAACCTAATTATGTCCACATAATGGTAAGCACAATTGATCAGACAGTTCCTCTTAGCTAGTAGATTTGCTGGAATTTTGTATTTAATGTTAATCCAAACTGTCTAGTCGAGTGGTTCATGTGTTCTATAACTATCGTAAGGGCAGTAGTTTGGTTGGAGTCAACTTCTCTTCTGTCTAAATCTCCTAGCTCAGATAGGTGTATTTTTTTTGGGTATACTCTGTAATCAGCTTTCATGAGTAAACTCAACATACGGAATTTTTGAGCAACAAAATGTTTGCATAATTTGTGTCCTTTGTCGAATAATCCTATTTATGTAATGCAGTCGTTAAGTTTGAGCACTTAACTATGCCATGAATTCAATGTAGTGATTCTTTTGGCTGGGTGCAGGAGGATGGTGCAATAGTGAAGACCGGCGATTATTCATTAGCAAAACTGCTAGAGAAGGAAGGGTACCGAGGAATGTCTGCTTCATAGTTTCGCTAAGATGACTTTTCAATTCTGGTGCGTAGTTATAATGGTGATATTTGTGGGCTTCATTTTCCATTTTTCTCTATAGGATATTCTTTGAAGAATTATATTTTATCTTTTGTGGATAATTTCATCAGTATCGTTGATGCCTAGCGTACCTGCACGTGCACTAGCGACATCGGAGCATTTTGATCCAGAAAGAGGTATCGACACTGGAATTGTAAACCATTAAAGGAGTTTGTTGTCAAAGATGAGATGCTGATCTTCGCTCTTTCGCACTCTGTGATTCTCTTTTTTCTGTTAGCAGAACCAATTTTGATGTGTATGGTATACGTTCTCACTTGTAACAGATCATGAAAGTAATTCATTCATTATCTACAGTTGTACAAAATCTCGTTAGACGGAGCAAAAATAGTGAAATGCACTGTCGAGGACATCATTTTATGTAGCACACAATTTTATCTAATTCTCAAGTCAAAGCTATTTACGGTACATCGTTAATGGACTAACTGAAGTTTCTAAATTGGACTTGCATGAGGACATTGGATAATGTTTTGACTCGTTGATATATGTGTGGCTTTCATTAATAAAGCGATATTCCAGTCTAGATGGTTCTCATTTTTTTGATAATTGTTTCGGATATATAAAATAGATAATCCCATGTGCAATTGCATAGGGGTGAAAAGTACATAGATATGGTCCATATGATGTTGGTAGTGATCACCTGAGGTGTCACACCAATGTAGCCGTATGAAGTAGAACATAATGAAATCAACTAGTTTGGTTTAGGGTGGGGATTCCTTTAATACATGCCCCATGTTGAGATAATATCAAAGCATCAAACTCCTAACTTTCATTCGTTTCCTAGGATTTGCTTTATCACAGTGATATGTTGTCCATTGTTGTTGCCTACATCCTCTAGAGTGGCCTTTATGGTTAGAAGTCATCCAATGCCTCCATCATCTGCAAAGAAGATAATCACCATTTATACTGTGTCAGACTAATAATTGTTCGTTAGATGTGTAACTATCTTTATGAAATCTTTTGTTCCTCTCAACCCATATAACACAAATGATCACAGCAGAAATGAGTTTGCTGTGATATGCTCCTCTAGGATGACTAAGGTCATATGAAAATCTATATTCCATATTGAGTCTAGGGCATGATTTAATGATGGTAGCATTAGTGAAGTGTGGCCATATGTATCTGGCCGTGTAACTTGCAAAAAAGAGGTGCTGATTAGATTCTTCTTGTGTTCGACACATTAGGCAAATGGACGGACTTTGGAAACCTGTTCTTCTATAATGTGCATACGTGTGGTTTTTGTCATGCGATAGGAGCCATAGAATGATGTGTGCTTTAGTCGGGCATTAGATATGCCATATTTTCTTGTGTGAAGATATGTGACCCTTTGTAGAAATTTTTGCATTTCTAGTAGTGTATTTGTGTCCCCATTTCCATTTTACTTTTGTCCTAGTACATGTTTCCAGTTGAGTCATCATGTCCTCCAAGTCAAAAGTGGTAAGGAGATTATATAAAAAGTTCTTAAATTGGTTTTATCTATGTGATCTCAGGAGTGCTAGAGCTTTTTGTGTTGACATGTATCTAGTGGTAGTAGGGTAACGTCGGGGCTAGTGAGATTGTTGATGGGGCCCATACCTTTCCATCATGGCTCCAACCAAAAAGGTATCTTGTGTCAGTGGTGTGGTGCGATGTTAATGGTAAATCAAATAATGTGGATGCAATAAATTTTGACAAGGGCGAGGCTAGCCTATAAGACATGTAGTCCCATGGTTATGTTTGGTATAGTATTTGTAAGAAATGATGCCAGTCCATAGATATTGTTCCTTTTGGCACTTGGATGCCGTAAACTTGTGCATGAGACATAATGCACGGGTCTGTATGTTGATGATACCTCAACCTCCAAATTGTTTAGGGCAACATATGGTGTCCCAGTTGACAATGTATGTGCTTCTTTGGTTGTGATTTCGAAGGAAATGCCTCCCGATTTTGTCAATACATTTAATAACAACTTTAGGACGTGGGATACAACTGAGATGGAACATAATGATAGGAGTAAGTGGCATTAAGAGGAGTCAGTCTTTTCGAAAGTGAGAGATAATGGTTCTTCCATGAGGAGAGACATTTCTAATACTTATTGATTATAGGATTTCATGCAGTCACTGGAATGAACCATAATGATAGGGGTAAACCAATATATCAAATAGGGTAGTTTTCAGTATTGCATTTCGGGAGGGTTGGAATTTTTCCATACCAGTGGATGAAACATGTGTGCCGATGATAGATTTGTGGGAGTTAATCTTGAGCCCTGAAAGATAAGAAAAAATACCCAAGATGCAGATGATTGATGACCGATCGATCCTCTAGTTTGATGAAGATGATTACATCATCCACATATTGAATGATATTATTAAGACACACATTGGGTATGTTGATAGAACATAGTTGGATGAACCTATCCAGAATGGATGTGACAAAGATAAAGAAGTATGGAGATAGAGTGTCTCCTTGTCAAAGTTTATTTGTGCAGTTGAAATAGCCAAAGGCAGATCCGTTGATGATGACAGAGAATACACATGTACTGATACATGAATGCATCCAATCGATCCATATATCGGAAAACCATATCCATGAAACCACTTGAGAAGAAAAGACCATTCTAGGTGTAAGACCCCTGACCTGGCTTTATTCTTGATTGTGTTTGCTTTGATTAATAAGATGCTTAAACCTTAATCTAATCTCTTGAGACACCTTAATAACACGTGACAAGTTTATATTTTCAGTTTGGTCCTGTTTGGGTGATGGTTGAGCTAGTTATGCTTGTTTGGACCAAGTTGCAATCTACCCATGTTGAGGATCTATCTTGCAATTTGTCATACCTTTTGTGCCTTAGAATCATGTGAGGGAGTTATGCTTTGGGGCACCTTGTTGGACCTTGGTTGATGAGGTGACATCATGTATGATGTTAGGGTTTGCATGGCTATGCATGGAAGCTTGGGTTTGATGGATGTATCAACCTTGTGAGTTGGTTTTGAGGTGTTGCGACCACAACACTCTCTTGGTGAATGTTTGTTGAGACCTTGATGTTTTGTTCCTTGTGTTGGTCACTAGGGTTGCTCATGTGGAGGAGTGTTGCGACCTTGGGTGGTGTTGCAACCTACGTATGTGTTTTGTTTCGACCTTGGGGTGTAGTGAACCTAAGAGGTCGCTACACTACCTTATTCTTATCACCCTTTGTTGCATGTATATCTAGAGTGTTTTCATGGCTGATCCTTTATGGGACAAATGTCCTTTTGGTTCTCTAATACCTTGACACCTCATATCTTCACCTCTCTCCTACCCCTTGAGTATATAAGCTCTCTCTTTTACATGCAAGTATCTCTTTTAGCTCTCTTTTTCCTCTCTTCTTGCTTGGAGTTAGGCCTAGAGCTTGGTGATGCTTGAGGAGGTGGTGATATTGGAGCTTGGTGGCTGATCATATTTTCATGTGGTGATCTTGAGCTTGATCATCTCTCTTGTGGTGATCCTTGGTGATCTTCTTTCTTGGTAAGTGGTTCTATACCTTTGATCTCATTTCCTTTGAAACCTACCTTCTTCCTTTCTTCTCTTAGCCTTGAGAATATGGATCACCGTGGTGGCTATCTTGAGGATCTTCTCTTTACAAAGGCCAGAGACTATGGTTTGACCATGGTAGTACCTAAGTTAGATGAAGCTTTCTTATTTCTTCTTTCTCCTTCTTTGTTCGACCTAGGGTTTGAGCTTTCTTCACCTTGAGATTTTCCTTTTGACCTTGATATGTTTCTCTTTCTTGAGTGACCTTGTTGGCTGTGGAGTTGATCATAGTTGGAGCTTCTTCTTCTGTCTTTGGATCTGTTGCTTTGGAGTTTGATCTTCATCCTAAGGCAGGTTATATAACTTTCCCCTCTTCTATTAATGCACCATTATCTTGCTTGCATGTTGCTGGTTTCATCTCTAAAATATGATCCTAAGATGTTAGATGACATTATCACAATCTAGGGTTTATGATTTTGAAGTATTCTTACATGGTTTACTCCTTCTCCTAAACCCTAATTTCATGCACCCGATTTCTAAGTGATAGAGAGATTGTTGTTCCTTACATGAACCTTGATATTTGGTTTTAGTACCATGTTATGTTCAACCATCTTACAATTTTGGAGGTTTTCATGTTTGGTTTACATGAGTTGGGCGTATGGCTTTCCCTCTAACATTATGGTCTTCTATGGTTACATTGGTGACGATGGTTTTAGGGTTTTGATGACCATCTTGACATGGAGTTCTCCCCCTTAATGATGCTTAAGTTTTCTTGATGTTTATCATCTGATATGATTGCGGTTTTACTCTATTTTGGAGTGGTTATGTGCTGTTTGGTGAGGCTTGACCTTTGGGTCGCTACACATCACCTTGGGTGCTTGAGGTCGCTACACAGTTGATGGGTTGTTGCGGGTGCAACAAACCCTAACTCTTGTGGTTTGGTCACAACATGTTGGACTTGGTTGTAGCATGAGTCGCTACATATGGTTTCCATTGTGGTCACTACATGCATAGAGTTGTTGTGGTCACAATGTAAACCCTAACCCTAAAGGGTGGTCACAACATATGCTTGATCTTGGTTTGGTCGCTACAAAGGTCTCTAGACATGGTTCTTTTGCGGTCGCAACATGTGTTTTATTTTGCTTGGCCACAACAAAGTGCTGACCTAGTGGATGGTCAATACATGTATGAGTGGTGGTTGCTTCACCTTGTGTTTTGGGTGGTCGCTACAATGTGTTACTCATGTTGGTCGCAACACATGTGCTATGAAGGATGGTTGCTACACTTGTTTCCTTGTATGGTCGAAATACAATGTTGCTTGGGATGTTTGAATAATCATGACATGTATGACGCTTAATTCTCATGTTCTCCAAGAATATGGGAAGTGACTTGCCTAGGGTTTGAAGATAAGTAATGAATTAGAAACCCTAATCATATATATGAGAAACCCTAACCATAATTTTCAAGTGCATGATGTACTTGTTGAGCATGATTGAATGAATAACATGAGTTGATGTTTTCTCTCTCTCCTACTTGTGTAACTCTAACCTTATAGGTGGAATAAGTATCATAGCTAGTGATTGCTATGATGTATTTGACATGACACAGGGTGATGATTATGGGCCTTTATGAGTCATAATGAGAAAATGATGATGTGCATGAACTATGTGATTGGGTCTTATGACATGGCAGGGGTTTTATGCCTAATATGAGGTGAAATCCTCTAGTGATGAGATGAGGGATTGTTACCCCTAGTGATGTGATGATGTTGATGTCCTTGTATGGCAAAGAGTTATATCTCTCACTGGGATGTTAACATCACCCCTTGGGTTTCCACATCTTTTAGGTGGTCGTGCATGATGAGGTAAAGATCGTGTAGTTGAGGCTAAACAACAAGAGAAAAAAGTAGATATTAAAGGTTGGGTATGCTGCTAGCATTTTGTAGCAGAGTCCTATGTGTCGTCCCTATACTCTTAGGTCCTTAGGGATGTCTTGTACTATCGATACGAGTTTTGGTAGTAGGCCATGGTTGTATAGATATGACTTGTATATGTGTGAACAAGTTATCATATGTAATAGGTTGTGACAAGTTAGCCCAATGAACAGTGATATGCATCATCTTGTGGCATGATATGTAATACATGTGGCTCCATATGGCGACAGATGTAATAAGTTTCCGCTTTTGTGGTTATATGGAATCAGTTTTAATTTACCCTATTTTATGGTAATCCTAGATGTTTAGTGTTAGTTCCACGCTTTGTTTGGATTAATCTCATTTTGGTATGATCGATGTGTCATAGTTAGGTTGGTATCAAAATTTTAGATTTGCTGATTCTATAGGGACATAGGTTTAGGGTTTGTGTCTGTTCTAGTATCCTTTGAGTCTAGCCTTATGTGTACTGTGATGCCATGTCGACATACAATTTGTGGTAGGTATATCACATAGGTTATGATGTTTCTAAATATAATATTGTATTTACGACGTGTGTCAGTGGCATCCCAATTATTACACTCAACAAGTGAGGTTGAAATCACCCCCTATCATCCATGGTAGTGTTTGAAGTTTCCTGGCGAGGTCGTGTAACTCCTGCATGAAGAGAAGCTTGTTCTGACCTGCTTCTTCATATACACCATTGAAATGCCAATGAAGTATCATCAAGATTGTGTATCTTGATCGTGATAATGTTCCGCCTAACGTGAACATTTGAAATGTTCATAAAGAAGTCATTCCATCCAATAAGAATGCTACCACCAAAACCCATCAGGGGGTAACAAAACCCATGTTTTGATAAGATGACCTCCTATTGAGTTGGTATTCACTAAGGTGTGTTTTTGTCTCTTGAGTGGTGATGAGGTCTATTTTATTATTGTATATATGTTGTCTAATCTTACATTTTCTACTGGCGCTAGCAGCCCTGTAAAACATTCTAGAATAGAAAATGCATGGAAAGGATATTAAATAATCAAATGAAGTTGCAAAAAGGCACCAAAAAGTAATGAATAAAATAAATCCGTTGTATCACAAAAGCAGATATAGAATGTCTCTAACTTGTTTATAGTGGTAAGAGGTAAATCAGTGTTTTCCGATCCCATATATTTTTCCAAGTTATGATGGAAATTATCTATCCTATCAAGGTTATCGAATGTAATTCCCAGTTTGTTAGAGGAAGAGGTGAACTCCTCAATAGTGTTCCATGAAGCAAGTTTGTTAATGTTATCCCAATAATCCATATGATGGTCAGTGTATAGCACATCAATAGATGATGGTGTTGATGTCAAATCATCAAAAAGAATAGAGGAAGTAGAATCATCCTTACTGAGGTCGTCCATCACAAAGAAGTTGCATTTATTTTGTGATTCAAGAGTGAAGATCAAGGTCCAAAATGATTTTACCTCCTGGTGAAATGTGTGAATTTCCACATATATGGTTTGGTTCTGTGTCACATGGAGTTCGTCCATAATTTCTTGTTTAATCTTGTTCATCGTGTTTGGGTCTAGATACGAAGGGTTCATCTGGTTCAGTGTGTTGTCTAAAGGTTTATGGATCTGAGGTGGTTGGGACATTGTAGATATCACAATATATAAGGTTTGCAAAATATTAGCTTTAGGTCATGCATGGTGCTTGGTAAGTGTGACTGGGTGGGGTTGGTTTCGAGTCCAAACTCATTTTTTCTAGAGTTTTCAGGGTTGGCTGGTAGGGCGGTGTTCGACGGTCTAGGTTGACATAACTAGGAAGCAGGGTGCTTATAGTAATAAATTGAAGTAGGTGAGTTTGTTGCTGGGATTCTTATCTTGAAGCTTGATAGTGTACACAAACAAACCACAAAAAAGATTGTGGTGATTAGGTAGAATAGTTTCTTTTTGGACTAAGAAAACACAATAAGCTTTGTTGAAGTCGGTAGGTTGGAGGGTGTCAGCACATATAAATTGGAGGGCGGCTCCACATTGTTGGGACTTCATTTGAAGATGGCTTCATCCTAGAGGTGTGTAGACAAATATGAGGTGGATACCCATCCAAATCCACCAGTTCCATCTAGGGAAGCTCCAATTTCAATCATGCAACGACTGACTTGTGCTTGATCATAACCTTCCCCACATGAGAATGTGATGATTTGACCAATCAGTTGCTCACATTTAGTTATAGTAGGGAGGAGAGTAGAGCATCTAGTAAGGTGAAAGTATTTTGGGCTTTAGAACAGTACATCTAGGAAGGAGGGTAGCTAAGGATCGAGTGACATAAATATATTCAATGTCATGGTTAGCTTGCTGGTGGTCGATATTGAGAATGATGCTTCGAGAGGTAAGGACATTCAACATCCTCATGTAAGATGCATGAATGACAAGGCGACATTTAATGATGGATGGGTATTCCACATGCGGTGCCATAGCCATAGAGTGTGAGGGAGTCGATTGGGTGTGATGGTTGGTGGTGGTAACAGACGATCTTTCCATGCTTGGTCTAGTCTGGGGGGGTTTATGTAAGGACCCTGACCCACATTTTGGACAAACCCTATTTGTTTTGCTTAAGTATGTTGCTTGGATCCTTGATCTAATCATCTAAGATGTAATTAGAACATGTTGGAGGTTTGTGCTCCTTGTTTGAGCGTGTTTGGATGATGCTAGTGTTTTGTAGAGAGGCTTTGGTGCAACTCACAATTTACCCAGAATAGGGGTTTATATGCATGTTTTCCACCTCTAGAGTGTTCCTTCTCTCTCTTAGAGGAGAGAGGAAGTGTTGGGTGCCTTGTTTTGGCCTTGGTTGAGTGGTGACATCCTTGGTGATGTTTTGTGGTGTGCTTTGCACATAAGAGTGTTGTCTCGGGCTTGAGAGCCTTGATGAGACGCTGTATCAGTTTGTGGTTGCCTTGAGGAGGCTTGATATTAGTTGAGGGTGCCTTGAGGGACATCCTATCGGTTTGGTGGCATCTTGGGGATCACCATATTGGGTTGTGGTGACTCTAGAGGAGTGCCATATCAGTTTGTGACCTAGGGTTTCATCCCTATCGGTTTGGATGAGTGTATCGACCTTAACTTTCATTAGTGACCAAGTGGGCGAGACATAGGTCCTATCACCTTGTTTCATGGTGTTACATGTGTCCTTTCTTCTTATACATGTGTCTTCTAGGGTTCTAAGGTGGTGACACATTCCCCATGTATATACACCCCTCTCTTCCCATACAAGAGAACCCTTTTAGTGATCCTTGCTTTCTCTCCTTGGTGGCCAACCTTGAGCTTGAAGAGCACTCTCCCTTGGAGATTGGTGGGCGAGCAAAAGCTAGTGGTACTCTCTTTCATCTCCTTCCTTGGTAAGCCATGGTTTTCTAGCTTTCCTTCTCTCCTTTCTTCTTCTCGGCCATGGACCTTGGTATCTTCTTTCTTCTCTTTTGCTTTCTCTTAACCATGGTTCTATCTTCCTTATTGAAGGTGTTGTGCTTGGAGGATCTTATCCCTCTACCTTGAGTTCATGAGCTTAGATTTTGACCTTGAGCTTGGATCTTGGTGGTTGTTCTTGAGGCGAGTTATATAACTCTAAACCTACTTTGTTATTATCACCCTTCCACTTGTTACCTTGCTAGTTGTTCTTAGGTCATTGTTTCTTGCTTATTAGTAGCTATTCTTGGTAGCCTTATATTCTATTTTTGAAAATAGAACCTTGCTAGGTTACTTCCATGAGATGCACCTTTCTTTTGCCTTGTTAGTATCGTCATCTTGAGGTAGAAGATGACTAAACCGATATGAAATGCTAAATCGATATGCAATGCAATACGACATGCAATTCGATATGCTTCTTGCTAAACTGATATCCCTACCACATTAGGGTTTGTTATGATCTAGTGATGACTAGTGAGGAGGAGTGTTGAATCTCCATTATTTTAGTTGAGTATGGAAGTAGACATGGGTAACCCTAATCCAATACATGTTCAATCCGACACACCATGCTATCTGATACTCCCTAGCCCGACACATCTTAAATTGAGGTGATAAATACTTCCCTTGAGGTTCAACCGATACAAAAAAACCCTAATGGTCAGTATCCTATGGAGATCTATGTGGGTAATACACAAAGGGGCAGATAGACCAATACCCTAGTTTATGGGTAGGCCGATACCCTAGTTGAAGGTGAGGCTGATACCCTAATGGATGGGGAGGTCTATACCCTAGTTGATGGGTAGGCTGATACCCTAGTTGAAGGTGAGGATGATACCCTAATGGATGGTAAGGCCGATACCTTATTAGATGGTATGACCGATACACTTTCTCATGCACCTCTAGATCGACATCGTTTGTTGTGCCTTATTCGACACCCTCTCATTAAGGTGTTGAGCCCGATAAAAAGTGATGATAAATTGACACTCATCGTGGGTTGGTAGGTCGATACCCTATCTAGACTAACATGTCTCTAGAAGTAGATGACTCATGATGTCACTGCATATTTACTCGTGCTGACCGAGGAAGGTGAGGTCGTGGATTCTGATTCTTCCATTAGACCTTGTATGTCACTGATTTTGACTATATACATATAGTGGTCAGTTGGATTTGAATGGTACGATTCAAATCCTCAGGGCATAATGAATACCTAATCAGCCATGTAGTATAGTTGTATAGGGTCAAATATGAAAACATTGGTTGAGGCCTTGCTTGATCTTTATACAATGTTCTTGATAGAAAATATATATGTTCTTCATATTCCTTTTAAATTGTTACTATGTTTTACAATTAAACAACACTTTCCCTTCATGTTAATAATCATTATCTGTTTCACCTTAGTTGTATCTATATTGCTGCTCAGTTTATCTTATCTGTGATAATAATAGAGTTGGTGGTGAGTTATATCTCATGCTGCGATTTGGAATCTCACCCTGTGGGTTTCACACACCCTTTTTAAGTGGACGAGCACAAAGAGACAGAGATCGTGTAGAGGAGGTTGAGCACCAGCCAGAGGAGCAGTAGTTGATAAGGTTGGAAGTGCTACTGGATGTCTTTTGTTGATAGAGTCCTAGAGTCGTCCCTATACACTCGGGTCCTTGGGAATGTTTTGTAGTTTTTTTGCGGACATGATATCTTTATGTTCCTTTGTATATCAAATATGATGGAATCATGTATATATGTTCTGGAAAAGTGCTTTCATTATAGGTTGATAGCGTGCCTTGTGAATGGTTTGAGGCATGAAAGTACTCATGTGTAAAGGTTCTTGTTTTATGACTGTTCTATGAAAAAGGTTTTAATTTTTAGTGTTTTCCCAGTAATCTATTTGCTAATCTTGGTTCTGTGGTTATGTTTTGAGTAATCTCATTTTCTACTGTGGCATGAGGCGTCACAGTTTAGGTTGGTATCAGAGCTTTAGGTTTACTGAGTCTATAGGGACCTAGGACTGGGGTTTGTGTTTGTTCTAGTATCCTCCAGTCTGTCTTATAGTCACTTCTCTTTATGCAGAAGAAGAAGAAGTAAAGTAGAAAGATGTCTAGATAACATAAAGAACATGATGCCGAGAGCAGTGTTGCTGCACCGGTGGTGGTGCAAAGAACCAGTCACTAGAATATTGGGTTCCCGACGTCCCCCAGTTTGACCCAGCCACGATAGAAAACCCTGCCTTTCAATCGCTTTTTGGGCAGTTTATGGCAACACTGACTCATATGGCAGACATAATGCCTGCACCTCAGTCTAGGGCACATGTTCCCCGTGCTGAATCTTCGGGTACTGTGAAAACTTTTGAGAGGCTTCTCCGTGTTGGGGCGGTTGGGTACGTTGGAACAGCTGACTCGACAGATCCAGATCCGTGGATGACTAAGCTGGAGAAGGCTTTCAAGATCCTGAGTATCCCTGAAGAGGATAAGGTGAATCACATGGTGTACCTTATGGGAGTACTAGCCATTGGTAGGCCATAGAGGAGGAGAAGAGACCTAGTGTTGTGGTTGGTTGGGAGGAGTTTCGATGAGAGTTTGTAAGTTGGTACTTTCCTCAGACATATCTTAATGAGAAGATCAGTCAGTTTGAGAGGATTCAATGGGATCCATGACGATAAACGAATATGAGGCAAGGTTTATGGAGTTGCTGAGGTTCTATCCTCACATGGCTATGACAGAGGATGAGGGAATTTGTCATTTTGAGAAGGGGTTGAATGCTGAGCTGTCTACCCTAGCTACTGCTTTGGAGAATCAAGAGAGATTTGTTGTGTTTGTAGAGTCTGTTTGAAAGATAAAATGATCTATGAAGGAGAAGAGAGAGGCAAGTACCAAGAAGCAGTCTGCACAGTTTAAGGGTAGTCATCAAGTGGCTTCAAGAAGCCAAGGTTTTCTACACCGTTTGCGCCACAGAGGTTTAGTGCTTAGACACAATGGTCACTAAGTAAGGGCAAAGGCCATAGTTTTCCACTTACGGGAGCCTAGAGTACAACTTCAGTTTCAGTGATAGGGCCATCCAGACCACAATATGGGAACTAGGCTTGACACAAGTATGGGCAGATAGGACATCTGAGGCGAGAATGTTTGATGAGAGGTGATGATATGACCCAATCATCGAGGTAGAGTCAGTAGGGCACACAGAGACAACAGAGCAATAGTGGTACAGGAGGACAAGGATGTGACCAAGCGTCACAAGATGGATCGTCTGCTTAGGGAAGCAGAGGAAGGGGGTGACAATAGGAAACAACTAGATTCTACACCATGAGTCAGTTAGAGATGATGGTCAACCCACGAGTGGTGACAGGCCAGATGGAGTTATTTCATTCCGATTTGTCTTCATCTTACTTTATATCTATTTTGGTTGACCCGGGTTCTACACGCTCTTTTATTGCACGAATAGTGCTTACTAGTTGTTCTTTGCCTATTAGTCATAAGAAGAACAACTTGTTGCTAGAAACCTTGTTGGTGGGTTCTGCAATGTTGTAGGATATGTCTCCTTCCTGTGTTCTCTCTTTTTCGAGACACAACAGTCAAGTGGATCTCATACCACTTGACATGCATGTATTCAATGTGATCCTTGGGATGTATACCTTGGAGAAGTATAGAGTGGTCTTATATTGTAGTTCCAAGCAAATGATGTTTGTGGATGGTAGTGAGACGTGGGTCTTCCAAGGAGATAGGAAGATTCTCCCGACGTGTCTTGTATCTTCTATGGTAGTAAGGAAACTTCCAAGACAAGGTTGCGAGGCATTTTTGACATACGTGGTAGATATAGAGGTGAGGAGTCCTAATATCCAAGAAGTGCTGGTGGTTAGGGAGTTCGAGGATGTGTTTCCTAAAGAGTTTCTAGGTGTTCCCTCACCCCGTGAGATTGATTTTGAAATCAATCTGGTTCTTGGTACACAACCCATAACTCATACACCATATAGGATGGAACCGATAGAGATGACAGAGTTGAAGAGATAGTTGCAGGAACTACTTGAAAAAGGTTTCATCAGGCTGAGTACGTCACCGTGGGGTGCTCTAGTGTTGTTTGTGAAGAAGAAGAATGGGTCTATGAGGTTATGTGTAGATTACAGGCAGTTGAGAGAGGTCAAGATAATGAATAAGTATCCCTTGTGGAGCATAGATGACTTGTTTGATCAGCTGTGTGGCATAATGGTGTTCTCAAAGATAGATCTATGATCATGATATCATCAGTTTAGGATCAAGGAGGATGACATACCTAAGTCAGCTTTTGGGATGAGGTATGGTCAATACGAGTTCGTGGTTATACCGTTTGGGCTGAGTAATGCACTAGCAGTGTTCATGGATTTGATGAATAGTGTAAGGTCCTTGACCCACATTTTGGGCTAACCCTATTTGTTTTGCTTAAGTGAGTTGCTTAGCTCCTTACTCTAATCATCCGAGATGTAATTAGGGCATGTTGGAGGTTTATGTTCCTTATTTGAGCTTGTTGCTTCATGTTTGTGCTTTGTGATGAGGCTTTGGTGCAACTTGCCATTTTACCCAGAGTAAGGGTTGATGTGCAATTTTTCCACCTCTAGAGTGTTTCTTCTCTCTCCTGGCATCATCTAGAAGAGAGAAAAAGTGTTGGGCACCTTGTTTTAGCCTTGGTTGTGTGGTGACATCCTTGGTGATGTTTTGGGCACATGTTTGAGGTGTGCTTTGCTCATGATAGTGTTGTCTCAGGCTTGAGAACCTTGGTGAGACCATGTATAGGTTTGTGGTTGCCTTGAGGAGGATTGGTATCGGTTGAGGGTGTCTTGAGGGACATCCTATAAATTTTTAGCACCTTGAGGATCACCATATCGGGTTGTGGTGACTCTAGAGGAGTGCCATATTGGCTTGTGACCTAGGGTTTATCCCAATCGGTTTGTGAAGGAAGGAGGAGGTGTGTATTATCCATTACCTAGGAAGGTGACCAAGTTGGTGATACTTAGGTCCTATTACCTTGTTGCATGGTGTGGCATGTGTTACTTCTTCTTGGACAAGTGTTTTCTAGGGTCCTAAGGTGGTGACACCTTTCCCTTGCCCTCTCTCTATTAGTCATGTATATATATCTCTTCCTTCTCATGCAAGAGAACCCTTTTAGCAATCCTTGCTTTCTCTCCTTGGTGGTCAAACTTGAGCTTGAAGAGAACTCTCCCTTGGATCTTGGTGGGTGAGCCAAGAGCTTGTGGTTCTCTCTTTTGTCTTATTCCTTGGTAAGCCATGATTTTCTAGCTTTCCTTCTCTTTTTCTTTCTTCTTCTTGGCCATGGACCTTGGTACCTTCTTTTCTTCTCTTTTGCTCTCCCTTAACCTCAATTCTATCTTCCTTCTTGGAGGTGTGGTGGAGGTTGAGCTAGGAGGACCTTCTTCTACCTTGATCTCGGGAAACTTGGAGCTCAAACCTTGGTGGTTGTTCTTGAGGCGGGTTATATAACTCTAAACCTACTTTGTTATTATTACTCTTCTACTTGTTATCTTGCTAGTTGCTCTTAGCCTATCTTTGCTTGCATGCTAGTAGCTTTTCTTGGTAGCTTTACATTCTATTTTGAGAATAGAACTATATTAAGTTTCTTCCATGAGACACACCTTTCTTTTCCTTGGTAGTATCATCATCTTGAGGTAGAAGATGACTAAACCGATATGAGTTATGGTATGCTAACTGATATCATGTGCAAACTGACATGCAAACTGACATGCCTTGTCTAGAACGATATACCTACCATGATGGGATGCGTTATGATCTAGTGGCAACTAGTAAATAAGAGTGTTGGTTTTACATGCTTTTAGTTGAGTATGGAAGCCAACATGGGTAACCCTAATTCGACACACCTTGCAAACCGATACTCCTTAGCCAACACATTTTGGTTAGAGGTGAGGAACGCCTACCTTGTGGTTCAACCGATACAGCCAACCCTAGTGGCCTATACCCTAGTTGATGGGTAGGCCAATGCCCTAAGGGATGGGTAAGCCGATACCCTAAGGGATGGTGAGGCTGATACCCTAAGAGATGGTGAGTCCGATACCCCAAGGGATGTTTTGACCGATACACTTTTCCATTTACCTCTAAACTGATATCCTTTGTTGTGCCTTGGCCGACACACTACCATTGAGGCATTGAGCTCGATACAAGGGATGATAAACTGATACAAGAGATATTAGACCGATGCACTACTTTAGTGTGGTGGCCGATGCACTACTTTAGTGTGGTGGCCAATGCACTCTTTAGTGTGGTGGCCGATGCACTACTTTAGTGTGGTGGCTGATACACTACTTTAGTGTGGTGGCCAATACCCTAACCCTAACCGATACCCTATGTGATGCATCTTGTTGATGCTAGGATTACATGGTGTAATGTGATACCCTATGGTGTAATCATGTGTATGATGTTGAAAGCTATACCTCTTAACATGTTTTATAATGATAACAAGAAACATGCTAGTATGTCCCATAACATATCTCATAATGATGAAGAAGTAATAACCTAAGGATGGTTGGTGATCCAATTTCATAAACCCTAATCAGGTAAAGTGATACCCTAATTGTTATGATGTGAAATGTATGATGTAAATGTTTAGCATGAGTTATATGAGATGACGATGCTTTACATTTTTGTTATCAACTCCTAACCATGCAAGTGATACTGATTTATGTACATAGCCAAGTATGAGCTGTGGTGGTTATGATGTGATGGACATTGGTTCTTGTGATGGGCATGTGGTCCTTGTGATGGACATTGGTCCTTGATATGGACATATAAGTGATAACATGCATAAAGTGATGATGTGATTCAATATGTTCTGGTGATGAGTCATACCTTGATTATATAGATCTTGTTTAAAAATTGTACGTTGTAACTTGATTGATGCTTAAAGATGTTTAATTTTATCTAATTAATCAAGTGAAATCTAATAGTATAGTTGTCCTGTACCATAAATCCATTCAGTGTCAACATTTTCTAAATGGTGAAATGAGTTTAACTTGGAACACATATTGCTGAATATGCGGGGTGCAAGTTGGAACACCACCTTGTATCCTAAAAGTACTTTTATCACATGATTGAGTATAAGTCATACTTGGAATTGTATCACATGATTGATAGTTAGTCATTCCTGGAAGGACACTGTTGTAAGCTGTAGATAAGTTTCTCTAGCACTGTGACTTGTACCAAGGTGGGCTAAATATGCCCAACTAGACTAAATGTCACTGGAAGCAGATGACTCGTGATGCTACTGCATGTTTACTCGTGCTAACCGAGGAAGGTGAGGCCGTGGATTCTATCTCTTCCATTAGACCTAGTATGGCACTGACTTCGACTATATACATATAGTGGTCAGTTGGATTTGAATGGTATGATTCAAATCCTCAGGGCATAATGAATACATAATCAACTGTGTAGTATAATTGTATAGGATCAAATATGAAAACATTGGTTGAGGCCTTGCTTGATCTTTGCACAATATTTTTGATAGAGAATATACATGCTCTTCATATTCCTTTTTAATAATTAAGATGTTTCATAATTCAATAGTAATTGTTCTTCATATTATTTATACTACTGCTCACTTTATCTTATAAGTGATAATAATAGAGTTGGTAGAGAGTTGTATCTCTCACTGGTACTGTGTGTCTCACCCCGTTGGTTAACAAACTTTTTAGGTGGATGAGCAAGAGGAGGTAGAGATCGTACAGATGAGGTTGAGCAAAAACGGGAGTAGTAGTAGATGATAAGGTTGAAAGTGTTGATGATTATCTTTTGTTGGTAGAGTCCTAGAGTCATCCCTGTACACTCGGGTCTTTGGGAACATTTTGTATATGTTTCATGAACGTGTTATCTTTGTGTGCCTTTGTATATCAGATATAATGAAATCATGTATCTCTGTTCCGAAACAATGCTTTCGTTATAGGTTGACAGTATGCCTTGTAGATGCTTTGAGGCATGAAAGTACTCATGTCTAAAGGTTCTTGCTATATGGTAGTTTTATACAAAAAGGTTTTCATAGTTAGCATTTTTTGTTAATAAGTTTGTTAATCTCTTTTTTGCGATTTGTTTTGAGTAATCTCGTTTCACTGTGGTGTGGGGCGTCATCGTGACATGTTGGTATCAGAGCTTTAGGTTTGCTAAGTTTACAGGGACCTAGGATTAGGGTTTGTGCCTATTCTAGTGTCCTTTAGTATGTCTTATAGTCACTTCTACTTATGCCGAAGAAGAAATAAAGCTTAAAGATATTTAAAGAACACAAAGAACATGCTGCTGAGAGTAGTGTTGCTACACTAGGTGGTGGTGCAAAGAATCAGGCACATGAAGATTGGGTGCCTGAAGTCCTCCGGTTTGACCCAACCATGATAGAAAACCCTGCCTTTCAATCTCTCTTTGGGAAATTTATGGCAAAGATGACTCATATGGAGGACAGGATGCCTGCACCTCAACCTAGAGTGCATGTTCCCCATGCTGAATCTTCAGGTACTAGGAAGACTTTCGAGCGGCTTGTCCGTGTTGAGGCGGTTGAGTACGCTAGAACAGATGAACCAACAGATGCGGATTTATTGTTGACTGAGCTTGAGAAGGCTTTCAAGAGCCTGAGTATCCCTGAAGAGGATAAGGTGAAGCATGTAGTGTACCTCCTGAGAGGGAGTGATGGCCATTGGTGGGCCATAGAGGAGGAGAAGAGACTTGGTGTGGTGGTTGGTTAGTAGGAGTTTTGATGAGAGTTTGTTAGTCGGTACTTCCCATAGATGTATCTGGATGAGAAGATCAGTCAGTTTGAGAGGATTCTATAGGGATCCATGACGATCAACGAGTATGAGGCAAGGTTTATGGAGTTGTTGAGGTTCTATCCTCACATGTCTACAATGAAAGATGAGATGATTCGTCATTTTGAGAAGGGGTTGAATGTTGAACTATCTACCTTAGCTGCTGCTTTGGAGAATCAAAAGAGGTTTATTGCATTTGTGGAGTATGTTCGAATGATAGAACGATATGTGAAGGATAAGTGAGAGGCAAGTACCAAGAAGTGGTCTGCACAATTTCAAGGGTAGTTGTTAGGTGGATTCAAGAAGCTGAGGTTTTCTGCACTGCCAGCATCACAGAGGTTTGGTGTTTCGACTTAGAGGTCACCAAGCAAGGGTAGAGGCCATACTTTTCTGCCCTTAGGAGCCCCGAGTGTTGCATCAACATTGGTGACATGACCATCCAGGCCACAATATGAAAATTGGGCTTGCCACAAGTGTGGGTAGATAGGACATCTGAGGGGAGAATGTCTAATGAGAGGTGATGAAGTGACCCATCAATCGAGGTAGAGCCAATAGGGATTACAGAGATAGTAGAGTGACGTGGGATCTTATCGCACTAACAAACTTACTCGGGGTTGAAATCCCTGAGCTTTTACCAAAACCAAAGTGCAATAATACCACCCGCAAGCGGACGGGTCTTATCACAATATAGTTAAGGATCGAACCCAAAGGACAACATTTTTAAGAATCTTTGTCAGTCTAGTCTAGTTCGAGTTAAGGCTAACATTTAAAATGATTGGTTGATTTGAGGTTACTTAAACTAATTTCAAGAAAGTAAAAGATGGATTAAAGTTGGGTTTAGATCAATGATATGGAATCACTGGGATGGTATTTGGTTTCACCACCGCTACACACACAAACTCATTCAATCACAAACAATCCAAGCAAGATATATCAATCCAAATAGAGCTGCTACAGAACCCCCCGTACGGGCATTAGGTTCACGTAAGCATCACCTTAGGCATCAGATGTCTCGTCACCAACCAGATCACTTACTTACGGCTCTGAAGATACAAAAATCCAACGAAGGTTGTGAGCCCCCTATACAGGCGTTAGGCACACAGAAGCGTCACCGAATGCTAGATGGCTCATCCCCTCACGGATCATACACTTACGACCTCAAAGAAATCCCATTCTATTTCTAGTTGGGAGTCAACTGCATTAATCGATAAGCAAGCATGTGATAGATCTACAAACTAACATTGACGATAAACAAAGACGATACAAAATCCAACTAAGGCTGTGGTCCTCCCTGAGGGATGTTTAGACCACAGAAGCATCACCGCAGGCTAGATGTCTCGTCCCCTCGCAGATCATACACTTACGACCTCAAGGAATCTTATCAGAAGTTCTTGTCAAAGAGTCGAACTTTGTAAACTGCCATTCTATCCCACATAAAGAAGATTTTGCAATATAGGAGAGAATAAGATGAAAGCAAGTAGATAATCAACTACGAACGTACCAATTTACAACAAAATGGAAAGTTATATACATTGCCATGGAGAGTCTAACAAAAGAACATGATTGCATGGGCAGCGGGGCTAGTCCCCACACCCCAGCGAAAAGGTACTATTCGCTCATGATGCAAGAAATAAGAAGAATAAGAAAGAGAGAGAAATCCTCCATGAACTCGATGCAGAAGGTAGTCGTAGCTCGGTGAAGAATATACGACCTTCTACGTCGTGTCGGAGTAGAACTGGATGCAAACGGGTGATGCCAAGACAGACCAGACAGTCACCCTTGCTCCGTCTTCCTTCTCTCCTCAGCCTCCTTGGTTGTAACACGGGAATTAGGTGGAATGAAACTGACGTAGACGACACTGGATTTGGATCAGACCTGTGTACAGGCAGCCTATCAGCGTCCCAGAACTGATGCCCAAATGAGGACCCTAGTGGTCCTATTTATAGGCACGGGATAGGTCTTCATGTTTTTGGCATGTTTCCAGTCCAAACAGTTTGGCAGATATTTTTTCTCAAACGGTCTTGTGAGCTTGAGCAAACAGTCTGTAAACCGTTAGAAACCAAACGGTTTTGGCTTCTTTCAGTTTTGGAAACCGGATGAATAGCTCAAACGGTCTTTGATTTCCCCCAAACGATCTTCGTTTCAGTTGACTCAAACGATCTTCGGGCAAGAGGCATATGGTTTGCAGACCGTTAGGGACTAAACGGTCTCACAGACCATTTGGGACTGAACGGTCTCATAGACCATTTTCCTGTCAAACGGTCTTCATACATTGACTCAAGCAAATGGTTTTCAATCCTTAGCAGCAGCAAACAGTTTGGGCAAACGGTCGTCTCTCATCAAACGGTCAACGTTGCTTCATTCGATCTTCATGTTGCCGTAATTGATTTGAGACCACGAGCTTTTCTCAAATGGTTAGGGATGCCCAAATCGATCACAAGACCATGAGGAGCAGGAACGATTGCGGTCGGTGTTGCTGGTGGTGAGGAGGACGAAGCTGGAGGTCATGAATGCTTGAAGCAGCAGGTCGGTGGGTGCAATGTCCATGGCGGAGGTCTGAAATTAGGGGAGGCGTGAGGTAGAAGACGACGCGCCATGGCCGTGGCGAGTCTGCACAGTCATGGTGAGGTTTCCGTCACACGGCTGCGCTGACTGGCACGGGCGTGGCGAGTGAAGATTTGAGCTCTGATGGCGGTGCGCCACGGCCGTGGTGTGACAACACGGTCGTGGTGAGGTAGCTGCCACACGGCCGTTCTGCCTCGCACGGGCATGGCGGGTGAAAGAGAGTCGATGCTGGTGGTGTTCCACGGTCGTGGTACGACATCACGGTCATGGCGATGTCAGTAGACCACGACTATGGTGGTTCAAAACGACCGTGGTCTAGATTCTGCTTCAAGGTTTTGCACTACTCGATCCTTCACAGCTGGGTTGTGCCTATGAACGACCTCTTTTAGCCTGTTAGTCTTAAGACCGAATGGGCTCAGACGATCTTGAGACCAAATGGGCTCAAACGGTCCTGAGACCGAATGGGCTCAAATGGTCTTGAGACCGAATGGGCTCAAACGGTCTTGATACTGGATGGGCTCAAACGATCTTGAGACCGAATGGCTCAAACCGAATGAATGGATTCACTTGGTTAGATTGATTGGACAGAACCAAGGGTGAGTGAGGATGGGACCCAGATGATTGTTCAGCTTTATCAAGACCTGCATTACTTCAACATAAATTCGGTTAAAACCTCTATAATCGAATCAATTAAGTAATTTTGCATATTATGATGCATTTTGATATTTAATGAGTGGAATTTGATGTGTTAAGTCCAAATGAGCCTAAGATGGTAATTGAATTTCATGATGAATATACATTCATCAAAATACCCTGAACTTAAACGTTGCTCATCCTCGAGTAACACAAAATCTGAAATAGTCGCCAAAAGAATACTTTCAATTTATGTGATTGCTTCATCTTCTCACCACGGATATTTTCTTTCTGCTCAATATGACTCAGAATCTCAACCCCCTGAGACCACTAAACACATCTTACCATATCTTCATTCCTGAGTTCGCTTTCCAAAATCACTTCCTCCTCACTTTTTCCAACAACAAGCATGTCAAAGAGTTTTGTAAGAGTCCAGAGACACCCGCAGAACAACAAGTTTGCATTTGATCCGACACTGGTGTTTTTCAGGATGGGGTAGGCATTCATTGTGTCATTAGGTAGAAAATGGAATGAATGGTGGTATGGAAGGAAGAAATAAATCTATCCTCTATTCGACTCGAGATTTTTATTTATGATTTGCAATTTCATTTATTGCATTTTTTGTGCAAATCTCTCCTCTATTCGACTCGAGTTTGCATTTCTTTTTTTGTACAGTTTGGCATCTTTTTGTTAGCAAATCTCTCCTCTATTCGACTCAAGATTGCATGTTTGGTGGTACGCCCCTATTTTTTGCGAGGGGTATGGAAGAAGCGGATATAGAGGGAAGTGGCGTGCCACCCCGAACTTAGGGTTTGGCACAAGTTTTTCTATTTTTGTTTCTTTTTGATAAATGGATGGATACAGAGATGATAGAAGAGGTGTAGAAGAGAGTTCAGATCAGAATGCTACTTGATTTATGGTTCACTGCACCGAGTTGTTCTCCTTATCAAACTCTGCTCAAATAATGACTTGATGAGGATCCGGTGGGGATTCCATGCTATTGTTCCACTAGTCAGTTAGGAAGCACGACATGTTTGATCCCTATCAGTTCGACAGACACTTACCATTTTTGCATACGTGTCATGATGTTAGGAATCATAAGCTTCACAAGATGATTTCAATCAAAAGGCTTTGTTTCAAAAATGGTCCTTTTGAGGATTTACTTCGAATAAGAAGTATATAATGATTTAAAATGCATACTGGGTTAGTTAGTGACTTTTAATGAAACTAGGAAGTGTCAAAAATTCATCAAGTATCTGTTCAATTTCTTTGAAAAACATTAAAGAATTTTGAAAATTTTCAATTTTTTTAATCAAGAATGTGATAGTGAAAACTTAATTATGAAAAGGATGGCTATAGGTGGAAAGTGAGGTACGTACCACCCACCCTCCACCTCGAACTTAGAGATTTGCTCATCCCAAGCAAACCCTAAATCCAAGATGGAGGGGAAAATTCATGCCAGAATGACCACCAGATGTGGTTGCGTTCCAATCAGCGCACATCCGCTTATCTGAAAATCTCAAAGGTAAAGAGCAATTAGATCTTAAAATAGCATCTTGCGATGCGAATTTTATTTAATGAAAAACTAACTTAGAAGGTAAAAACAAAATTGAAGAAGCATTCTAGTTTGAAAAGAAAAGTACGGTGGATCCTTTGGATTGGTGAGTTCCAGCGTTACTTCAGTGCCTATGTCAGTTGAGGTAAAATATCTCTTTAAGCGGTGACCATTTGTTACAAATTCACCTGACTTTTCATTCCACAATGAGAAGGAACCATGTGGGGAGATGCTCTTGACGATATATGGTCCAGACCAACGTGAGCGGAGTTTTCCTGGGAATAACTTCAACCTTGAGTTGAATAGCAGAACTTGGTCTCCCACTTGTATGTCTTTTCTTTTTAGATGTCCATCGCGCCAAAGTTTTGTGCGTTCTTTGTAGATTCGTGCATTTTCATAGGCTGTCATCCGAAGTTCATCCAGCTCTTGAAATTGTAGAATCCTGGCTTGGCCTGCTTCTTTCATGTCGAAATTCAGTTGCTTAATTGCCCACCCTGCTTTGTGTTCTAGTTCGACAGGCAGGTGGCAAGCCTTTCCATATATTAATCGGAAGGGTGTAGTCCCGAGGGGAGTTTTGTAACCAGTTCAATAGGCCCATAAAGCGTCGTTGATTTTCACTGACCAATCCTTTCGATTGCGGCCTATAGTTTTTTCCAGAATAGCCTTGAGTTGGCGGTTAGAAACCTCTACCTATCCACTCATTTGTGGATGGTAGGGCGAGGCTACTTTATGTGTTACACCATATTTTCTCAGTAAAGCTTCAAAACTTCTTTCAAGGAAGTGGGACCCTCCGTCAGATATCACGGTTCGTGGCACTCCAAAACGGGGGAAAATAATATCTTTGAATAATTTGATGACAGGTTTGGAATCACTAGTGAAAGTTGGTATAGCTTCAACCCATTTTGAGACGTAGTCCACCGCCACTAGGATGTATGAAAATCCATGAGAAGATGGGAATGGACCCATGTAGTCCACCCCCCAAACATCGAATATCTCTACTTCTTACCATAGATTCAATGGCATCTCATATCTCTTTGTTATATTGCCTGATCTTTGACATTTGTCTCATGATAGGACAAAGTCATAGGAATCTTTTGATATTGTTGGCCAGAAGAATCTACATTGCAAAACCTTCAAGGCAGTCTTTTTAGAGCTCATATGTCCTCCCACTGAACCTGAGTGACATTGTTCCAAAATAAGTTGAGCTTCTTCTTCGGCGATACATCATCTATATAAACCTTCAACACATAGTTTGAAAAGGTAGTGCTCATCCTAGTAGTACTATTTCACATCATGCATAAATTTCTTCAGTGCACTTCCGGTGCATTGAGGATGAATAACCCCAACAACGAGGTAATTCACAAAATCTGAGTACCATGGTACAACTTCTGAGACCTTCATTAGTTGATCATCTGGAAGGGAATCATTGATCATAATATTCTCAGTATCCAGAGTGTGGATGTGACTGAGGTGGCCTACGACAACATTCTCTGTACCCTTTTTTATCTCTTATCTCTAAATCAAATTCTTGTAATAGGAGGATCCATCTAATTAACTTGGGTTTTGCATCTTTCTTTGCCAGAAGGTAACAGATGGCAACGTGGTCTGTGTAGTCAATGACCTTCAAACCAATTAGGTAGGATCTGAACTTGTCAAAGGCATACACAACTGCTAGAAGTTCTTTCTCAGTAGTTGCATAATTCTTATGGGCTTCATCGAGAGTTTTCGATACATAATAGGTCACATAATGTTTCTTCTCTATATATTGCCCTAAAATAGCGCCCACAACATAGTCACTGGCATCACACATAATTTCAAAAGGGTGGTTCCAGGCGGGAGCTCTTATGATGGGGGTGGTTGTAAGGGCTTGCTTTAGAGTGTTGAAGCTTTTGACACATTCTTCGTCAAAATTGAATTCAACATCTTTTAGTAACAAATTTGTCATTGGCTTGGTTATCTTTGAGAAGTCCTTTATGAATCTTCTGTAAAATCCTGCATGATCTAGGAAAGCACAAACTTCTTTTACATTTGTTGGCATAGCCAGTTTAGAAATCACTTCTATCTTAGCTTTATCTACTTCAATTCCTCTATTGCTGACCCTATGGCCGAGAACAATGCCTTCCTTTACTATAAAATGGCACTTTTCCCAATTCAGCACAAGATGTGCTTCTTCACAACGTTTGAGGACTAGGGAGAGGTGCTTTAGACATGAATCGAATGAATCTCCGTATATAGAAAAATCATCCATGAAAACCTCCGTAATTATTTCGGTGAGACCGACAAATATGGCATCCATGCAACATTGGAAAGTTGCGGGTGCATTACAGAGACCAAACGACATTCTTTTAAATGTGTTCCGAATGGGTAGGTAAAAGTTGTTTTCTCTTGGTCATCTGGATGTATGGATATTTGATAGAATCTAGAGTAACTGTCAAGATAACATAAATATTCTTGGTGAGCCAACCTTTCAAGGACTTGATCAAGGAAAGGCATTGGAAAATGATCTTTTTGAGTTACCTTGTTTAATTTTCTATAATCTATGCACATCCTCCACCCTGTGACTGTTCGAGTGGGGATGAGTTCATTGTTCTCGTTCCGTATAATAGTTGTTCCACCTTTCTTCGGGACTACATGCACTAGGCTTATCCATGGCAAATTTGATATCAGATAGATTATTCCAGCTGTGAGCAGTTTAATGACCTCACGGTGGACCACTTCCTTCATATTTGGATTCAATTTCCATTGATGCTCAATAGTAGGCTTGTAATCTTCTATCATAGGAATCTTATGCATACACAATGCTTGACTGACCCCAGTGAGGTCACTCATTCTATAACCGATGGCTTTCTTTCTTTCCTTCAATTCTTTTAGGAGTTTATCTTCTTATTCAGTTGTAAGATCAGAATTTATTATTACAGGACAAACCTTGAGATCATCCAAAAACACATACTTTAGTCCCTCGGGCAGGGGCTTCATTTCGGGAGCCTCTGGTTTTTTGCATGTTTCTTCTGTAGCTTCCATAGCTTTGAGTTCTTCACTAGTGGCTTCAACATATTCTTTAGCAGAGTCGAGGGATTTGATGCAATACCTTACTTGTTCATCAATTGGTTCATCAACTGATGGGTTTGCTAGAGCAACTTCTAAAGGATTGTATGATTCATGATGCTCTTGAGTCAAAAGTGACATTTGCTCAATGCAGTCAATCAGATAGACTTCTTCTTGCCTACTTGGTCTTCTCATACTTTCAAAAACTTTAAATTCAAGAGTTTCTTTGCCTAATATGAGCAGTAAGGTACCAACTTCAACATCAATTAGAGCTCTTGTAGTGGTGAGGAATGGATGACCAAAGATGAGAGGATATCTGGCATCTTCGTTTATGTCCATAATGAAAAAGTCACATGGAACATATGTGTCCTTGGCTACCTTGACCGGGACATCTTCGAGGATTCCTAATGGACATTTTATCAAATTGTCTGCAAGCTGTATAGTCATGCTAATAGGAAGAAATTATGCAAACCCTAGTCTTTTGCACAGGCTAAGTGGCATAATAGAGATGCTTGCACTGAGATCCGCCAATCCTTTCTTGCATGATGAGTCACCAATGTGACATGAAATTCCAAAGGATCCCAGGTCTTTTTGTTTCCTGGGCATCTTGCTCAATATGATATCAGATGTAGTTGTCGCCAGTTTTACTGTCTCATACTCTTCAGTTATATACTTCCTGTTGAGGAGTGACTCTAAGTACTTTGTCCATGCTGGTATCTCGGCCAGAGCATCGAAAAAGGGTATATCAACATGAAGTTTCTTCATAGCTTCTTTAAACTTATTGAATCTGGTATCAAGCTTTGTTTGCTTTAGACAAGATGGAAAAGGTATACACGGTTTGTACACAGGGATATCAGGTTCTGGAGTCTCAGTTTCTTCTTCTTCTTGAGAAGACTTCTCAAAATTTCCTTTTTCTGACTTATCATCTTTTGATTGCGTTTCTTATGTTGTTGGGTCTTGGGCAATCACAGGTTCATCCTCGTCTGTAATAACCACATGTGTCTTTTCAGGGGGATCCGAATAGTCTTTCCCTGACCTAGTGGTGACTGCTTTCAACTGTTCAAGATGCTTAGGATTGTTCTCAGGTTGGCCAGCAAAAACTCCAGTAGGTGGCTTTATGCTAGCTGTGATTTGAGCTAATTGAGATTCAATAGCCTTCTACTGAGCTTCTTGGTTAGCTATCATAGTTTGCTGAGTTTGCAACATATTTTCAATGGCTGATAGCTTGTCATCAGGGGAAACTAGACCTGCTTGCTGTCCTTGCTGTTGATTAAGATTCTGGAACTGAGAGTTGTTTTGGTAATTATTGTAGTTCCTATTATGAAAGTTCCCCTTGAAATTTCCTTGATTCCCAAAATTCTATTGTTGATTATACTGGAATCCTGGTGGGCCTCTTGGTTGATTGTTTGAACCAAATTGATGCGAGTTTACCGCTCCAGAGGGGTTTCCATATTGAAAACCAGGATGATTCCTATTCTGATTCAGATTGTAATAACTTTGACCAGGAATGGTGTTGATAGAATTAAGATTTTCCATCAGACCATTATCTCCTTGTCCACATACGTTGCTCAGGATGACATCGTAAAGAACATTGCATGATAAGGTGGAATGATTAGTTCCTTTACATGCCTCACAGAATAGGGAAGCAGACTTGATTTGTTCTGGTTGTCGAGTGGGTGAATGTCCTCTTCCAATGGCAGGAAGGGATGATTCAATATGGTCTTGCTTGGCAACTAAGAGTTTCAAGGTTTCAATGATGAATTTATACTCAGGAGTAGCTTCGGCCATAGCTACTTTCAAAACTCCTTTACCTACAGATCTTCCCCAATTTGCTTGATTTTATGCTCCTAGGGTCACGACTCTCCATGCGCTGTCATAACTTTGACACATGAAGTTTCCTCCAGACGAGGAATCTAGGAATCTCTTAATATCATCATTCACACCCCTATAGAAAATCTCGATGAGTTGATTCTTGGGAATTCCGTGGTGTGGACACTTTCGTAGAAGCTCTTTGTATCTATCCCAAGCTTCAGCAAGGGTTTCTCCAGGAACTTGAGTGAAATTTGTTATTCACCCTCTGATTTCATATGCGAGGGATGGGGGATAGAACCTCTCTAGAAACACATTTTGGAGTGGTTCCCAGGTGGTGATGGGTATTTAACTTTGCAGCGAATTGTACCAACTTATGGCTCTATCAGCAAGGGAATACTTGAAAAGGCCGAGTCTAATGGCATCATTAGACACTCCATTTTGCTTTGTCATAGCACAAAGATCAATAAACCTTAGAAGATGTTCTTGAATATCTTCACCTTGTTTTCTGTAGAATGGGTTGTTCTGAAATAGGGTGATCCAATGCACTCTTATCTCAAAATTAGGAGCGTTGATGGGAGGAGGTTGCACTGGATGATGAACATTTACATCTTTCAGGATTGAGAACTCTCTAAGGTCCTTTTGTAGTTTAGTTGCTTGCGCTGCTAGGATTTCCTATTGAACCACCGCTCTGACTTCTTGCATGAGCCTCTTTTTTTGTGCATTGATGGCTTGAGCCACCCTTCGGGCTATCTCTTCTTCTTGAGCCATCCTTGCTTGATTTTCTCTGATCTGACGATGAAAGGTTCTGCCTATCTCGGGATCAAAGCTCGCTGTTAGTCCAGGGTTATTCGAATGGTGCATGCACTATGCCTTGGATTGTACCTGAGATAACAAGATGTCAAAAGTGAGAACTACGGAGTAGAGTCAAATTTCAAGTAGGTGATCAATTGTGTCAAAAGAAAAAGAAAAATCCTAAATTAGTCTTAAAAGAACTAGATTTGACTAACTGATTCCGTTGTCCCCGGTAACGACACTCGAATTTGACGTGGGATCTTATCGTACTAACAAACTCACTCGGGGTTGAAATCCCCGAGCTTTTACCAAAACCAAAGTGCAATAATACAACCACAAGCAGACATGTCTTATCACAGTATAGTTAAGGATCGAACCCAAAGGACAACATTTTAAAGAATCTTTGTCAGTCTAGTCTAGTTCGAGTTAAGGCTAACATTTAAAATGATTGGTTGATTTGAGGTTAATTAAACTAATTGCAAGAAAGTAAAAGATGGATTAAAGTTGGGTTTAGATCAATGATATGGAATCGATGGGATGGTATCGAGTTTCACCACTGCTACATACATAACCTTATTCAATCGCAAACAATCCAGGCAAGATATATCAATCCAAATAGAGCTGCTGTAGAACCCCCCGTACGGGCGTTAGGTTTGCGTAAGCATCACCTTAGGCATCAGATGTCTCGTCACCAACCATATCACTTACTTACGGCTCCAAAGATATAAAAATCCAATGAAGGTTGTGAGCCCCCTATATAGGCGTTAGGCACACAGAAGCGTCACTGAAGGCTAGATGGCTCATCCCCTCACGGATCATACACTTACAACCTCGAAGAAATCCCATTCTATTTCTAGTTGGGAGTCAACCGCATTAATCGATAAGCAAGCAGGTGATTGATCTACAAACTAACATTGACGATAAACAAAGATGATACAAAACCAACTAAGGCTGTGGTCCTCCCTGAGGGATGTTTAGACCATAGAAGTGTCACCGTAGGCTAGATGTCTCGTTCCCTCACGGATCATACATTGACAACCTCAAGGAATCTTATCAGAAGTTCTCATCAAAGAGTCGAACTTTGTAAACTGCCATTCTATCCCACATAAAGAAGATTTCGCAATATAGGAGAGAACAAGATGAAAGCAAGTAGATAATCAACTACAAACATACCAATTAACAATGAAATGGAAAGTTATATACATTGCAATGGAGAGTTTAACAAAAGAACATGATTGCATGGGCAGCGGGGCTAGTCCCCGCACCCCAGCAAAAAGGTACTACTCGCTCATGATGCGAGAAACAAGAAGAATAAGAAAGAGAGATAAATCCGCCATGAACTCGGTGCAGAAGGTAGTCGCAGCTCAGTGAAGAAGATACGACCTTCTACATCATGTCAGAGCAGATCTGGGCATGAATGAGTGATGCCAAGACAGACCGAACAATCTCCCTCGCTCCGTCTTCCTTCTCTCCTCATCCTCCTTGGTTGCAACACGGGTAGTAGGTGGAATGAAACTGGTGTGGATGACACTGGATTTGGATCGGACCTGTGTACAGGCAGCCTATTGGCGTCCTGGAACCGATGCCCAAATGAGGACCCTAGTGGTCCTATTTATAGGCACGATACATGTCTTCATGTTTTTGGCGTGTTTCCAGTCCAAACAGTTTGGCATATATTTTTTCTCAAATGGTTTTGTGAGCTTGGGCAAACGGTCTGTAAACCGTTAGAAACCAAACAGTTTTGGCTCCTTTTGGTTTTGGAAACCGGATGAACATCTCAAACGGTCTCAATTTCCCCCAAACGATCTTCACTTTAATTGACTCAAATGATCTTCGGGCAAGAGACATACGTTTTGCAGACCGTTAGGGACTAAACGGTCTCACAAACCGTTTGGGGCTGAACAATCTCATAGACCATTTGCCTATCAAACGGTCTTCATACATTGACTCAAGCAAATAGTTTTCAATCCTTACCAGCAGCAAACGGTTTGGGCAAATGGTCATCTCTCATCAAACAGTCAACACTGCTTCATTCGATCTTCAGGTTGCCGTAATTGATTTGAGACCGTGAGCTTTTCTCAAATGGTCAGGGATGCCCAAATCGATCACAAGACCGTGAGGAGTAGGAACAATTGCGGTCGGTGCTACTGGTGGTGAGGAGGACGACACTGGAGGTCGTGAATGCTTGAAGCAGCAGGTCGGTGGGTGCAATGTCCATGGTGAAGATATGAAATCAGGGGATGTGCGAGGTAGAAGATGATGCACCACGACCGTGGCAAGTCTGCATGGTTGTGGTGAGATTGCCGTCACACGACCGTGCTGACTGACACAGGTGTGGCGGGTGAAGATTTGAGCTCTGATGGCGGTACGCCATGGCTGTGGTGTGACAACACGGTCGTGGTGAGGTAGCTGCCACATGGCCGTGCTGCCTCGCACGGGCATGGCGGGTGAAAGAGAGTCGATGCTGGTGGTGTGTCACGGTCGTGGTATGACAACACAATCGTGGCGATGTCAGTAGACCACGACCGTGGTGGTTCAAAATGACCGTGGTCTAGATTCTGCTTCAAGGTTTTGTTCTACTTGATTCTTCACAGCTGGGTTGTGCCTCCAAACAACCCCTTTTATCTTGTCGGTCTTGAGACCGAATGGGCTCAAACGGTCTTGAGACCTAATGGGCTCAAACAGTCTTGAGACCGGATGGGCTCAAACGATCTTGAGACCGAATGGCTCAAACTGAATGGATGGATTCGCTTGGTTAGATCGATTGGACAAAACCAAGGGTGAGTGAGGATGGGCCCCAGCTGATTGTTCAGCTTTATCAAGACCTGCATTAATTCAATATAAATTCGGTTAAAACCTTGATAATCGAATCAATTAAGTAATTTTGCATATTATGATGCATTTTGATATTTAATGAGTGGAATTTGACGTGTTAAGTCCAAATGAGCCTAAGATGGTAATTGAATTTCATGATGAATATACATTCATCATAGAGCAATAGAAACATAGGAGGATGAGGACATGGCCAAGCGTCCTAAGATGGATCATCTACTCAGGGAAGCAGATGACGGGGGTGACAACATGCAACAACTAGATTCTATGTGACGAGTCAGCTGGAGGCGGTGGTCAACCTGCGAGTGGAGACATGTCAGATGGAGTTATTTCATTCTAATTTTTCTTCTTCTTGCTTTATATCTGTTTTGGTTGATCCAAGTGCTACACACTCTTTTATGGCATAGGAAGTGATTAGTAGTTGCTATTTGCCTATTAGTCATAGAAAGAATAGTTTGTTGCTAGAAATCCCGTTGGTCAGTTATGTAGTGTTGCAAGATGTGTGTCCTTTATGTATTCTTTCTTTTGTGGGACACAACATTCAAGTGGATCTTATACCACTTGAAATGCTTGGATTCAATTTGATCCCTGGGATGGATACTTTAGAGAAGTACAAAGTGGTCTTGGATTGTAGTTCCAAGAAAGTGACGTTTGTAGATGGTAGTGAGACATGGATCTTCCAAGGAGATAGGAAGATTCTCCTGACGTGTCTTGTATCAGTTATAGTGGTGAGGAAGCTTCTGAGACAAGGTTGCGAGGCATTTTTGGCACACGTGGTGGATTAGGTGGGAGTCTTAGTATATAGGAAGTGCCGATGGTTAGGGAGTTTGAGGAAGTGTTTCCTAAAAAGTTTTCGGGTGTTCCCCCACCCCATGAGATTGATTTTGAGATCAATTTGGTTCTTGGTACACAACCCATAGCTTAGACACCGTATAAGATGGCATCGACAAAGATGGCAGAGTTGAAGAGATAGTTGCAAGAACTACTTGACAAATGTTTCATCAGGTCAAGTACATCACGGTGGGGTGCTCCAGTGTTGTTTGTGAATAAAAAGGATGGATCTATGAGGTTGTGCATATATTATATGCATTTAAACAAGGTCACAATAAAGAATACATATCCTTTGCCGAGAATAGATGATCTGTTTGATCAGTTGCATGGTGCAAGCATGTTTTTGAAGATAGATCTACAATCAAGATATCATCAGTTGAGGATCAAGGAGGATGACATACCAATGTTAGCTTTTAGGATGAGGTATGGTCACTATGAGCTCATGGTTATGCCGTTTGGGCTGACCAATGCACCAGAAATCTTCATGGATTTGATGAACATGGTGTTCTGACCGTTCCTTGATCAGTTTGTGGTTGTGTTCATAGATGACATCTTGATATACAGTCGGGCCAGTCAGCAACATGAACAACATATGCATCAGGCAATGAAAGTGTTTAGACAACACCATCTCTATGCTAAGTTCAACAAGTGTGAATTTTGGTTGAGGGAGGTAGCTTTCTTGGGGCACGTTATATCTATAGAAGGAGTACGTGTGGACCCTAAGAAGGTAGAGTCTATGATAGAATGAGAGAAGCTAAAGATGCCGACAGAAGTGGACAATTTTCTAGGTTTGGCAGGCTACTACCAGAGGTTCATTAAGAACTTCAGTGCTATCGCCCTACCCTTAACAAGGTTGATGTGAAAAGATGAGCAATTCATTTGGGATGATGAATGCCAATGAGCCTTTCAGACATTGAAGGAGAAGTTGACAAGTGCACCAATTTTGGTTTTATCTGAGTAAGGAAAAAGACACATCATCTTTTGTGACACATCCATGCATGGTTTGGGATGTGTGTTGATGTAGGACAAGCAAGTAGTTTCTTTTGCTTATCGACAGCTTAAGAAACATGAGGAGAATTACTCAATCGTTGTTTTGTTTATCACAATTTTTAGAGGGCGGATATGTCTTTGTACTACCAATCTTAGTGTCTATCATATGCATCTATTGCTGGAAACCCCAAGCAATGCAGAAACACCTGGTTGGGCCATGATAGCATGGGCCCGAATCCACCGTCTAGTTTCGATGTTGAACACCACACATGGCTTTTCTAGAGTTCTTGATTGGTCAAATTTTCAAAAACCATAGTAATTATATCTTTGACCAGAAAAATATAGAAACATATGTTTTGGAAAAGTTTTTAATAAAGAAGCCATTTATCAAGTTTTCCAGACTTAATTCATTAATATTTGTCTGTGTTTTCTATAGAGCCTAAATTAGGGTTAAGATGTTAATGAAGACAAAGATTAATTTGAATTATGATAATTTCAGGACATTAGGGTTTCTACAAACCCAAGAAATCTAACAATAATTTCTCTCTAATTGGTAAGTGAATTTGCACTCTGAGTAACATGTATGGGTAAAAGGTTTTGTATTTGATTATATTTACGAAATTCAATTAATTTGGTATCAAGTACATATTCTAAAGAATACTTGCAAGAAAATTGATCATAAATCAAATTATGGTTTTCATTACGTCTTTTCACATATTTCTATTATCATAATATGCACTGCTATCTAAGTCAAATTTAATGCTTCAAGATATTATGCTCAAGATCAATGTTAAAGTAAATGATGGATGAAGTATGATTGTTCCTTCCAAGATTAAGAGGCCTTTTTGGCATAAGGTTTGTGTGAGCAATGAGCACTTGGGTGCATAAGCTCTGTGTGAGCAATGAGCTCTTAAGAGCATAAGTTTTGTATGAGCAATGTAAGGATGAAGGACAACATATTCAGCCCAAGAGAATGATTAAGATAAATAAAGATGAAGATAAATTACAAGACAAGAATCCAATATTTATCATGTTTAAATTAATGTTTTTTCAAAAGTATAGTTATATTTTAGATCATATAATGTTACTAAATTCCACTTACTCTAAAATGTTTTCCATTTTGTGTTGCATGGCTGAATGTACATAGTAAATGTTAGAGATAGAGCCATATAAATATTAACCTAAATAATATCTCAAGGTTTATCCTAATGGAGTGCCATCTACCTAGATGATCCAATCATTTATATTAGAGTTTCTTTCATGTTATAAGTCATTTTTAGATGTTATATGACATATTTAAGAACTCAACTGTACCAGATTTGTCTTTGAACAATGTATGAATCAATATTAATGTTAATGCATGGTGATTGTTTACTTTATTTGTAATGTATTATTCTTATGACATCCCTTTGAGATAAAGTCCCTCATGTTATGGAGAACATGGGAGTTACTTCTACTGATATATGTATGCTTAAAGGGGGTGTTATAATATTCATTGTAGCCTAATGCAAAGGTATATAGTTGAGTGCCTAGTCTTTAGGAATCATATACAAGTCTTCTCTGAAAGTTTGCGTCATGAGAGATCATCTAATCATGAGGAAAACCCAACTGATAAGATATTTGGACATAATTCAGTGCATCGAGACATGACTCTTAATGGGATATGATGGGAGCACCTCCGTCTAGTTTTCTATCAAGTGTGCAATGTTGTCTCATAGACTCCTAACATGCTCGATCAAGGCCTATAATTGAAAGATTTCCATTGATTAAGTCCCAAACGATACCCAAATTTTATATAAATTCATGTTTTCATAGATTGTGTGTAACAGAGAGGATTTTAAGATACAAACGATAATACTAGACATTTCATTATATTTCACAGTTTTAGGAGGACGTCCAAAATAGATGCAATTAGAAGTCTCCATACTCAATGTACACACATGGTCAACACATTTTTATCTACCTAATTTAAAGTGTATTAATCCCATACATAATTTATATGTAATTTATGCCTATAGAACATGGTTTCTAATATTGTAGTGTGTTATTGAATGTGAAAAGGAAGCCAAAATATTGTTTCAAAACTTAACTTATTGAAAAGAATTGTCTTCACACCACTAGATTATATGCACTTTTCTTCCACAAACACCTGATTTTTTTATTAAAAAAAGAGACGATGTAACATTTTTGTAAAATAAAGTTTTTATTGCATTCTCTAGATTAAAGGAAACTCATATCAACCACTATTTAAATTATAGATCTGAAGTCGCATGACTACCATACCCTAATAGAGTTGAATTTTTTAATTTCTATAGATTCAATCTTGTCTTAAAGTGTTTGGAAAATGTCTAATAGTGTTATCTATTTCTAAATTACAATGTACATCAAATACAATTTCTAAGAGGAAGTGAATTTCCACAATATTGATTAAAACTACGTTCATCATTGATACATTCCATATATTATTATTTAAAATCATGATTCGTTTTGCACCCTTAGTACATTGGTTTATACTATTGGACCTAATATATATACAATTGATGTATTCTTTTGTAAAATAATTGTTTTCTCTAGAAGGTATGTGACTAAGAGAAATCTCTCCCAAGGTTGGATTGCCAAATCATATCTAACAAAGGAGGCCATTCAGTCTCGTGCTTACTTGTAAGAGGTTGATTTCTATAGTATTCCTTAATCTCAAAATACAAAAAAATGAGCAGAAATATATTTACCAATACAAAATAGGGACTAGATCACATGACAAATGGGCACATGCATACTTAAATGTCATTGTAAATGATGGATAAGTGACGTAATATGTCAAAAGCACAAATACTTTCTTACAAATGGAAATATATACATCTACGTCTGGGAAGTGGACAAAGTGTGAACACAATACATCATTATTCTGCAAACACCACAAGAACTAGAATACCGTGGTCAAAAAAATAAATATACTTTCTATATAATTGATGAAGATGTGGATATATGCTTGGAGTCCATAATAATATAATTCACAAATACAAAAGACAAAAAAATCCAAATGTGACTTGTGATGGACAATTGAAGAGATACGAGAACTAGATTATCTCCACACCTTATTGTTTAAATGTAAATTGATAGACATTAAATATGACAAATAAGTTATTGTCTCAAGATTAACTTTGGTTAGTTTCACCACCCTACATTATACAAATGACTGTTCATGTTTGAGCAAATTTTTTTTTCTTCTTCTATTTCACTGATCCGATAAAAAATATATGGTCAATAGTTTTGCCTTCACAAATCAGACACTTACTTGATTAACATGTATTGAAAATAATCTATAAATGAGTGGCAATTTCTTTCCTCCAGTCATAGTTAATGATGACACAGAGATGAACATTTACACACAAGTCATCTTGACAAAATGTGGACCGACGATGATGTTATTAAAGATTCTATTAAAATCTATTATAATGGATATATTATTTAAAGAAAACTATGTGTGTGCAAATGTGACAATATTTTATTTATTTCTTGGTGATATACTATATCTTCCTTTTTCAAATTAAGTCATTTATTTCTAATGAACTGCATAGTGGGATGGAATTTTGAACAAACAAGGTATTAATAAAGTGGCATGGCTGTAAGAGCTTGGAAATATTTTTTTATCTATTTATTAAAATATAATCATGCAATGACATAAATGCATACAAAGATTTTTACAAATGTTAGTTGTGTTAAGTTAATGGACATTGACTTGCTAGCTAGAGTGGACATCATTATTCCTGCACTGTGTAAGTTTTTTTAATTAAAAACATTAACTTTCAAACACTGTTTTGTCTACTAACAACCATGATAGAAGGACCATGCAAATTTCAATGTGTTGCAACTCTATTAGTGTTTTGCCTTTTCATTCACTATCGAAGGGTGTCTCATTGAAATGACATGAAATATTCCTCCGTTTTGGATCCCCTAAGGTACAAAAATTTATGGTCCTTCCAGACTACGAGGAAGTTGGTCATGTTACTATGATTTTTGTTGTAGTCATAGTTTTGACAGTTTGGTTTAATGTGTTTGCAATAATGGTCTAGGGGTACTTGATAGTGAAATTGTTGGGGTATTTACTACTAGTGATTTTTTTGCATTGAATTATGGAACATATTAACCATCTTAGTACATTATGTTAATAAATTGACACAATTCTTGTATATTATATGATAAAGTAAATCTAAACATAAAATAGAAAAACATTATAATTTAAATTGATGACATTGAATATTATGTAGATATCCACACAAACTTATGAATATGGGTTAAACCCCTAGATTCCTTTAAACATACTTTCAGACTTCTAGGCATGTATAAAATTATTTTTATTTGGATCATGCTTTATAACAAACTTTGATCCCTCTGTTGGTGACTATTTCCACAATACAAGACATCTTTTGGTTAATCAAATGGAGTAGCTTTGGGTTATTGTGGTTGTATGGGGGTCTGCAGAATCATCTGATTAATAATAATTTTGTAAATTTATAGTACATTTATGTGAAAAGAATAACTATATTATCTTAATTGGTTAAGAATATAATTGATATGTAGAAGGTACAATTTATCACTTCCCTACAAACCATTTGATTCTAGCAATCAAAACCATTACAATAGAATGTTATAGTATGGCCACATTGCACTAAAAGATAATGGAAGTCATCCACATTTTGAGATAAAATTCTCCATCCTTCAAGCCATATAAAATTTTAGCAATTATTAAACATATTATGTCATTCACCAAAATTAGTCCAAATAATACACCCGTATACCCTATTTAATTGTTTTTCCTCACTTTACAGAATTAGAACTTCAAATTTTGTTCTTGAGAATCAGTTATAGTTTTCAACATGAAGAACATCAAATTATTTTTTGACCTATAGAAATAAGGGTACAAGAACATAGAAAATTTAAGAGATACAAGTGACGTTATTCTTAGCACAAGGTAGAAAAATACTAAAGTTGAATATGGCATCATGTACCCTGTGCTATGTAGTAGAAAAACTACATGACTTATAAGATATCCAAAAAGAGCACCAATCCCATCATTTAGGTGTTTTCCAAGCTTTGGATTGGCCATAGGTGGACATCAACTGCACAAACTCCTCCTTGGTGATTTCCCCATCATTATCTAAGTCTACCTCCTTAATCAATCTGGAAAGCATTTGACTTGTTGTTGGAACTTTGAGACCTTGTAAATAATCTTCTAGGCCTTCCTTTGCCATCTTACCATCTCCATCATAATCAAATACACGAAATGCACTATCTAGACCCTCTGGAGAGAAATGGAGACGGGGTAATTTTCTAGAATCATCATTAGAGGTAGAGGGTGAGCTAGATTGGGAGCCAAAACAACAAGTAGACCCCATGCTCGGCATTGCAATGAAAAAGTAGTACTGGTGGAATGAGTACTTACTATAGTGTGGTATTTATAATATACCATCCGAAAGATGTCTGGTAAGTTGAATAGAGACTAAGAAAACTGAAAAGCCTTGGTTTATGATAATACTAAAAATGTAATAATAGCCTACTGAATATGTCTTTAATCATTGTATTCCATATTTATTATGGGAACATGTAATGGTGTCTGATTTTATTATTGCAAGGGACATAAATGATAATGCTTGACTTGGGTGCTGAAATTGAGGGAGAAGTTGGTTGTGAAATTCAATCATAGTGAAGGTGGTTTTGAATTACTTCTATTGTACCCTTCCAGTTGTATCTTGTGATGTATCTAGATACTCTTAAACTTTAAGATTTTCAACAACCTACAACTTAATGGAAAACTCATTCAAACTTTATGTAGTGAGAATTAAATGGCAATGCCAAGATATTACAAAAAAATAGAAAGAATAATAGCGTATACAAAGGTGACAGTGGTAAAATGGATATGTCAACACATTGGTTGCTTACTGAAATGTCTTGATACAAAAAAGATTATCCTACTTACTTATTATCATACATTGAGACCTGAAGAACACTCTAATTACAACAATCCTAGTTTTATTTGACCATGTACTAAGCAATTACTATTCTTGAAGGTACTTCACTCACCCTTTACCTATTGTCCTATGTTTTCTATTTTGTTACATATCATATGAAAAATTCTTGAACATTTTATGATATATAAGACACCATGGGAGTATGTAAATGGGTAATTGGTCTTTGTCGACAAATTTATTGTATTTATAAATAGGTGTAAATTTTTGATCTGAGAGATGAGATACAAGAACTATGGTTGGGTACTATGATGATGTTATCTCAGGTGACGTTCCTTTCACCCTTTGCATGCTCACAACTACACCCAAAAATAGTTCCAAAATTTTTACCTACCTCTCTTCCATTCCAACATGCAACTAAATCTATCCCCTCAATTCCAATGTAAACTCCTTACTTTGCCCACTCACACTTGTATCATAGAAATACTCTATTAATTTGAATTTGTTTATTTTTATACACACACACACACACACACACACACACACATATATATATATATATATATATATATATATATATATATATATATAATTCTGTGTGTTTATGTTTGTGTGTGTGTCTGTGAGTGTGTGAGTGACCTCTAACCTTCCTTATATCCTAAACCTATTTTGTTACCTTGACCATATGTTTGTATGCTTGATGCTATGCATTTTTAAGTGTTTTGGTGGTTAGAGTTATAATTGAGGGTTTTTATGCATATTACCATGTTTTAGGATTTTTCTTGTAATTTGCATGAGCTTGTTGTATCTCTTGTTTCGAACTATTTGGATGCACTTGGATGATATATTTAAGCTTTCCTTTTCATTGATCGGAGTACTCAAATGTTATTCTTTTCCATATGTAAAGAGAAATTGGAAGTGTGCCTTGTTTCTAGTTAGTTGAGGACCAATGTAGATATCCACACAAACTTATGAATATGGGTTAAACCCCTAAATTCCTTTAAACATACTTTCAGACTTCTAGGCATATATAAAATTATTTTTATTTGGATCATGCTTTATAACAAACTTTGATCCCTCTTTTGGTGACTATTTCCACAATACAAGACATCTTTTGGTTAATCAAATGGAGTAGCTTTGGGTTATTGTGGTGGTATGGGGGTCTGTAGAATCATCTGAATAATAATAATTTTGTAAATTTATAGTACTTTTATGTGAAAAGAATAACTATATTATCTTAATTGGTTAAGAATATAATTGATATGTAGAAGGTACAATTTATCACTTCCCTACAAACCATTTGATTCTAACAATCAAAACCATTACAATAGAATGTTATAGTATGGCCACATTGCACAAAAAGATAATGGAAGTCGTCCACATTTCGAGATAAAATTCTCCATCTTTCAAGCCATATAAAATTTTAGCAATTATTAAACATATAATGTCATTCACTAAAATTTGGCCAAATAATACACCCGTATACCCTATTTAATTGTTTTTCCTCACTTTATAGAATTAGAACTTCAAATTTTTTTCTTGAGAATTAGTTATAGTTTTCAACATGAAGAACATCAAATTATTTTTTGACCTATAGAAACAAGGGTACAAGAACATAGAAAATTTAAGAGATACAAGTGATGTTATTCTTATCACAAGGTAGAAAAATACTAAAGTTGAATATGGCATCATGTACCCTGTGCTATGTAGTAGAAAAACTATATGACTTATAAGTTATACAAAAAGAGAACCAATCCCATCATTTATGTGTTTTCCAAGCTTTGGATTGGCCATAGGTGGACATCAACTGCACAAACTCCTCCTTGGTGATTTCCCCATCATTATCTAAGTCTACCTCCTTAATCAATCTGGAAAGCATTTGACTTGTTGTTGGAACTTTGAGACCTTGTAAATAATCTTCTAGGCCTTCCTTTGCCATATTACCATCTCCATCATAATCAAATACACGAAATGCACTATCTAGACCCTCTGGAGAGAAATGGAGACGGGGTAATTTTCTAGAATCATCATTAGAGGTACAGGGTGAGCTAGATTGGGAGCCAAAACAACAAGTAGACCTCAGACGCGACATTGCAATGAAAAAGTAGTACTTGTGGAATAAGTACTTACTATAGTGTGGTATTTATAATATACCATCTGAAAGATGTGTGGTAAGTTGAATAGAAACTAAGAAAACTGAAAATCCTTGGTTTATGATAATACTAAAAATGTAATAATAGCCTACTGAATATGTTTTTAATCATTGTATTCCATATTTATTACGGGAACATGTAATGGTGTCTGATTTTATTATTACAAGGGACATAAATGATGATGCTTGACTTGGGTGCTGAAATTGAGGGAGAAGTTGGTTGTGAAATTCAATCATAGTGAAGGTGGTTTTGAATTACTTCTATTGTACCCTTCGAGTTGTATCTTGTGATGTATCTAGATACTCTTAAACTTTAAGGTTGTCAACAACCTACAACTTAATGGAAAACTCATTCAAACTTTATGTAGTGAGAATTAAATGGCAATGCCAAGATATTACAAAAAATTAGAAAGAATAATAGCGTATACAAAGGTGACAGTGGTAAAATGGATATGTCAACACATTGGTTGCTTACTGAAATGCCTTGATACAAAAAAGATTATCCTACTTACTTATTATCATACATTGAGACCTGAAGAACACTCTAATTATAACAATCCTAGTTTTATTTGACCATGTACTAAGCAGTTACTATTCTTGAAGGGACTTCACTCACCCTTTACCTGTTGTCCTATGTTTTCTATTTTGTTACATATCATATGAAAAATTCTTGAACATTTTATGATATAGAAGACACCATGGGAGTATGTAAATGGGTAATTGGTCTTTGTCGACAAATTTATTGTATTTATAAATAGGTATAAATTTTTGATCTGAGAGATGAGATACAAGAACTATGGTTGGGTACTATGATGATGTTATCTCAGGTGACGTTCCTTTAACCCTTTGCATGCTCACAACTACACCCAGAAATAGTTCCAAAATTTTTACCTACCTCTCTTCCATTCCAACATGCAACTAAATCTATCCCCTCAATTCCAATGTAAACTCCTTACTTTTCCTACTCACACTTGTATCATAGAAATACTCTATTAATATGAATTTGTTTATTTTTATACACACACACACACATATATATATATATATATATATATATATATATATATATAATCGTGTGTTTATATTTGTGTGTGTGTTTGTAAGTGTGTGAGTGACCTCTGACCTTCCTTATATCCTAAACCTATTTTGTTACCTTGACCATATGTTTGTATGCTGGATGCTATGCATTTTTAAGTGTTTTGGTGGTTAGAGTTATAATTGAGGGTTTTTATGCATATTACCATGTTTTAGGATTTTTCTTGTAATTTGCCTGAGCTTGTTGTCTCTCTTGTTTTGAACTATTTGGATGCACTTGGATGATATATTTAAGCTTTCCTTTTCATTGATCGAAGTACTCAAATGTTATTCTTTTCCATATGTAAAGAGCAATTGGAACTGTGCCTTGTTTCTAGTTAGTTGAGGACCAATGTAGATATCCACACAAACTTATGAATATGGGTTAAACCCCTAGATTCCTTTAAACATACTTTCAAACTTCTAGGCATGTATAAAATTATTTTTATTTGGATCACACTTTATAACAAACTTTGATCCCTCTGTTGGTGACTATTTCCACAATACAAGACATCTTTTGGTTAATCAAATGGAGTAGCTTTGGGTTATTGTGGTTGTATGGGGGTCTGCAGAATCATCTGATTAATAATAATTTTGTAAATTTATAGTACATTTATGTGAAAAGAATAACTATATTATCTTAATTGGTTAAGAATATAATTGATATGTAGAAGGTACAATTTATCACTTCCCTACAAACCATTTGATTCTAGCAATCAAAACCATTACAATAGAATGTTATAGTATGGCCACATTGCACTAAAAGATAATGGAAGTCGTCCAAATTTCATGATAAAATTCTCCATCCTTCAAGCCATATAAAATTTTAGCAATTATTAAACATATTATGTCATTCAAAATTAGTCCAAATAATACACCCGTATACCCTATTTAATTTTTTTCCCTCACTTTACAGAATTAGAACTTCAAATTTTGTTCTTGAGAATCAGTTATAGTTTTCAACATGAAGAACATCAAATTATTTTTTGACCTATAGAAACAAGGGTACAAGAACATAGAAAATTTAAGAGATACAAGTGACGTTATTCTTAGCACAAGGTAGAAAAATACTAAAGTTGAATATGGCATCATGTACCCTGTGCTATGTAGTAGAAAAACTATATGACTTATAAGATATCCAAAAAGAGCACCAATCCCATCATTTAGGTATTTTCCAAGCTTTAGATTGGCCATAGGTGGACATCAACTGCACAAACTCCTCCTTGGTGATTTCCCCATCATTATCTAAGTCTACCTCCTTAATCAATCTGGAAAGCATTTGACTTGTTGTTGGAACTTTGAGACCTTGTAAATAATCTTCTAGGCCTTCCTTTGCCATCTTACCATCTCCATCATAATCAAATACACGAAATGCACTATCTAGATCCTCTGGAGAGAAATGGAGACGGGGTAATTTTCTAGAATCATCATTAGAGGTAGAGGGTGAGCTAGATTGGGAGCCAAAACAACAAGTAGACCTCAGGCTCGACATTGCAATGAAAAAGTAGTACTGGTGGAATAAGTACTTACTATAGTGTGGTATTTATAATATACCATCCGAAAATGTGTGGTAAGTTGAATAGAGACTAAGAAAACTGAAAAGCCTTGGTTTATGATAATACTAAAAATGTAATAATAGCCTACTGAATATGTCTTTAATCATTGTATTCCATATTTATTACGGGAACATGTAATGGTGTCTGATTTTATTATTGCAAGGGACATAAATGATAATGCTTGACTTGGGTGCTGAAATTGAGGGAGAAGTTGGTTGTGAAATTCAATCATAGTGAAGGTGGTTTTGAATTACTTCTATTGTACCCTTCCAGTTGTATCTTGTGATGTATCTAGATACTCTTAAACTTTAAGGTTGTCAACAACCTATAACTTAATGGAAAACACATTCAAAATTTATGTAGTGAGAATTAAATGGCAATGCCAAGATATTACAAAAAATAGAAAGAATAATAGCATATACAAAGGTGACAGTGGTAAAATGGATATGTCAACGCATTGGTTTCTTACTGAAATGCCTTGATACAAAAAAGATTATCCTACTTACTTATTATCATACATTGAGACATGAAGAACACTCTAATTACAACAATCCTAGTTTTATTTGACCATGTACTAAGAAGTTACTATTCTTGAAGGTACTTCACTCACCCTTTACCTGTTGTCCTATGTTTTCTATTTTGTTACATATCATATGAAAAATTCTTGAACATTTTATGATATAGAAGACACCATGGGAGTATGTAAATGGGTAATTGGTATTTTTCGACATATTTATTGTATTTATAAATAGGTGTAAATTTTTGATCTGAGAGATGAGATACAAGAACTATGGTTGGGTACTATGATGATGTTATCTCAGGTGACGTTCCTTTCACCCTTTGCATGCTCACAACTACACCCAGAAATAGTTCCAAAATTTTTACCTACCTCTCTTCCATTCCAACATGCAACTAAATCTATCCCCTCAATTCCAATGTAAACTCCTTACTTTGCCTACTCACACTTGTATCATAGAAATACTCTATTAATTTGAATTTGTTTATTTATACACACACACACACACATATATATATATATATATATATATATATATATATATATATATATATAATCGTGTGTGTTTATGTTTTTGTGTGTGTCTGTGAGTGTGTGAGTGACCTCTGACCTTCCTTATATCCTAAACCTATTTTGTTACCTTGACCATATGTTTGTATGCTTGATGCTATGCATTTGTAAGTGTTTTGGTGGTTAGAGTTATAATTGAGGATTTGTATGCATATTACCATGTTTTAGGATTTTTCTTGTAATTTGCCTAAGCTTGTTGTCTCTCTTGTTTTGAACTATTTGGATGAACTTGGATGATATATTTAAGCTTTCCTTTTCATTGATTGGAGTACTTAAATGTTAGTCTTTTCCATATGTAAAGAGCAATTGGAAGTGTGCCTTGTTTCTATTTAGTTGAGGACCAATGTGGTTTCTCTAACTTTTTCTTAGTAGAAGTCCGATGGAGATGGTCAGTCTTGTGATCCTCTGTTCTTTCATCATTGACTATTGATGGAGTAGCTGGTTGGTCAGGCAATAATTTTTATTAGTGGAGCATCAGTGGAATTCAAGAGCTAGGTACCAATGATTTTATGATGTGATCTAGATATGAAGGTTTGAGTGGATGCTTATTGATGTTTTTCTTAAGAGATTTTAGTGGAAACATCTACCATAGAATCTCTACTTATGCCTATTGTTGGTTTGATGTAGTAGTATAGAGATGGTGGTTATGACATCACATGCTGATGAAAAGCCAGGGTTTTCTACTGATGAGGTGTCAAACCAACAAAGACTGGGTTCATTGAATAATAGTATGACAAGTTTGACCGCTTTTTCCCTCCACTCTAGGGCTAAAACTTAACCTCCTTTTCCTTCCTTACACACTTGGCTTATGAGAGCTAATCTATGAATTGTTGGAGTTGAGTTAGATACCATTGGTTGACGTCTACCAATGAGGATCCCACTTCCATTGGTTTTCACTGGCGCTATTATTTATCTTTGTTCTATTCTATTATGGTGATTGACATGCTCCTTGGTGTCTTTCAATCTTAGAACCGTATAAGTGGAACTCCAATCCTTGTGTTATTAATGATCTATTTCCCTCTTCCTTCCAAGATCATTTTCTAGGTGGTTTTATCTAGGATTTTGATTGTTCAGTCTTACACCCTATTTTCTCTTCTTCATTCTTGATCTATTTGTTGTAGAGCATGGATCAACAACTAAAGAATGCCTTAGGAGAAGGGCCTCAAATCTTGGAGAGTTTGCCTTCTACTTCAAATTTAACTGTGAAGTTTGAAATTTCCTTGTCATTCATTGTGACTGGATTCTTTTCCACTATCATCAGGCAAGTGATATTGTACGGTCCTGCAAAGAGAGAGATAGGCAAGCATAGGATAGTAAATAGAAATATCTTTTCACATTTTCATTCATGGATATTGTCAATAACTATATAGCAAGAAGGAATGATTATGAGTTTATACCTTTGTCGTGAAGTAGATCTAGTGATGGATCTCACAAAATATAGAACACAGTGACAACAAAGTCGATATCCCAAAGTGACAACCAAAGCGTCCATGTCTCTATGTAGAGCATGCAGATGATAGGTACTCCATGTTTTTCTCCATGAGTTTATGTAAAAGGAGTTGTCTTTCTATTGGAAATGTTCTAGCATTGCACAACCTCTCCTATCCCATTCTTTCCAAGGTAGTGTTGATAGCTACTAAAAGTCCTCTTAAAGGTTTTTCTTTTTTCCTCACAAGAGTTTCCTCTGACGAGTTGTCAGAAGGATGCCACACACATGTGTCTCAAATCATGGCCGTCATACCTCTATAAATAGGAAAGGATAGGGATGTAAACTTTCTAATAAATCTGGAGAAAAAAAACACATGGCAATAGTTTTGCAACAACCACCCTTAGACTAATTGATCAGGTGACCAAAATAAATCTGTCTGGATGGTGAAACTCATCGTACTGGCTGATCAAGTTGTCCCCCAGATCTATTAGAATCAACTTGGTCAGTCGACCATGCTTTGTCTCTTTGGTCGATTGGCCTAGTCCATTTGGGCAATTGGACCCAATTTGGTTGATCAAATAGACTCAAGACTGATCGACCGATCAACCTGGTCTAGTTGGCCCATAAATGACTTAATTAATTGCCTAAACCTTTTATCAACTAAATAATCAAATGCCCATGAGTATACTCATCTTCCTTATGTGTAAAACGCCTGACCTGTGTTTTGGGTTAACCCTGGTTTCTTGAGCTTGATGATGTGCATAGAACCTTTCTTTAATCCTTGGAGATGATCTTAAAGCATGTGGAGAGCTTAAGTCTCCAGTTTGAGCTTGTTTGGTTGATGTTTGTACCTTATGTGCTCATTTTGGTGCAAATTACAAACTTCCCATTCATGGGGGTATTCTTGTAATTTTCCATATCTAGAGTATTCCTTCTCTCTCTTGGTACATTAGGGGTAGTAGTGGTGCTTTGGGGTACCTTGTTTGACACTTAGTTGAGTGGTGTCACCCTTAGTGGTGATTAGGGTTTTCTAGGGCTTGGTGTGCCTAGACACTGTGACCCTTGTTGGTTTCTCTCGGCCTAGGTTGCGACCTAAGGCTTGGTTGGAGGGTGTCACAGTTGAGACACCTCCCCTAGGTGTTATGGTCATGATGAATATGGTCTTGGGTGGAGACAATATCTTGGTGTGGAATGTTTTGACCTAGGGTTTGTGGTGAACTTGTGTCGCAACCTTGAGGTCCTTGGTGGTTTGTCGTGACCATGGGAGGTCTCCTTGGTGTGATGCGGTCCCGACAAGGGGGTTGGGGGCCTAGGTCAAGATCCAACCTAGAGTGTATCACCATCTCATGCATGAGGGCTTTATGTGGTTGAATGTTAGTTTCTTCAGTGGACATGTGTCCCTTTGGAGCCCTATCTTGATGACACCTCATCTCATTCCCTACCTCTCTCCTCCTTTGATATATAAACCTTCTTTCCTCCATGTAAGTGATCTTTTTCGGCCATCCTCTTTAACCTTCCTCTCTTGGACGACCTTGGAGCTTGAAAGAGTTAGCATGATCTGTTCTTGGTCCCTTGGAGGTAGATCAACCTTTACATGTAGTGCTTGTGGTGATCTTTGGCCATCTTCTCCCTTGGTGAGTGTTTACCTTCGTTTGTTAGTTTTTCTTTGGATCTTCTACCCCATATTCTTCCTTATTATAGGATTTAGACCATGTTTTGACATGGTGGTCGTTCTTGAGGGTAAGCTCCTCATCTCAAAGGGTAATAGGCCATGTTTTGACAAGGCAACACCAAAGTGAGAGGAAGTTTCTTCTTTCTTTTCCCTCTTCTTTCTTGTGGTTCGGCCTTGAGCTTCTTTCTCTCTTCTCTTGAGCTATCTTTGACCTTGGTTTCTTCTATTTCTTGAGGTTATCTTGTGGTCAAAAGTGGAGTTTTTATTGGAGCTTGATCTTCCCTAGTGATCGTGTACTTGGAGCTTGCCTTCCTTGGAGTTGATCTTCTTTAAGGTGGGTTATAAAACTCTTAACCTTCTCTATTGTTGCACTTACATGTTTGCATATTGTTGTTTTCTCTTTACATTTGTTCCATTAACTTACTAATAGATGGTGATAGACCTTATAACTTGGTTGATGTTGAGATCATGCTTGGTTTGGATGTAATCTGAAACCCTAATTCCTTTTGTACCTGATTCTGATGCTGATGGTGCATGGTGGTTTTTCTCTATCCCTTGGCCATGGTTTGAGTTACATGCATGATGATCGAGTGCTTTAGTGTTCCATGTGGTTTTTTTTCAGTTTTGGTGGTGTTGGTCTTGGTTTCTCTCTCTTTCTGAGACTCCTTTTCATGGTGGTTTCGTGAAGCGTGTTTTAGGGTTTGGTGGTCGTTTTGCATGACATTTTCCTCTATGGTGACGATGGGTTTATGTTACAACCCCAATTTTTGGGTTCTTTTGGTGAGAAATGTAATTTCTCACATTAAAGATTTTTGGACAAATAATGATATAATTTGTTTTGATTAGAAGGATTTCATTTACAATAGCCTTGTTGGTTGTTTTGTGCGCTTTAATTGCTATTGGGCCCAATAACGAGGAAAAGACAAAAGAAACTCCATTATTTGAGTAAATAAGAAAATGGAGAAAAAGGGATATAGAAACCTCTTGAAGGCAATGGAATGTTATCCAAAGTTGGATTTCGTGCCTCTTGGGTTCCTTGGGTCCCAAGGAGTCCAAATTTGCAAAGATAATGCAACAAGAAAAGAAAAGATCAACTAAATATTTCTTTATTAAGAAAGAAATTGAAAACAATGATAAAATGTTGAAAATAAGTGGAAAGAGGTATAATTGAGTTATCCTTGGTGGATTTTCGTATCCAAAGGATTCCTAATGTTAAAAGGAATGCCAATAAGGAAAATAAAAAGAAAGATAAAGAGAAATCCTCAAAAAGAGATATTTTAATAAGAATAAACAAGAAAATGAGAAAAATGGACATAGATGCATCTAGAAGGATAATGAGTATCCACTAAGAAGGATTTCGAGAAATTAGAGTTTCTTGGGGGTCCAAGGAGCCCTAATGGGGAAAAAGAAAGAGAAACGGAAAATAATAACAAAACAAGAGGATAATGTGATACATCATTAATGACTTTTTGATAATATCAAAAATAGATGTTATTTGCTTTAAGAAAATAGATTTTCATGGCCAATTGATTAAAGGGCAAGGCTAGAGATAATGAAAGAGATAATTTTTGTATTTCTAATTATCCATGAAAGAAGGAATATTAAGAAGATAAGTAGGAGAGAGGAGATTACTTCTCCTTGAAGGAATATAACTCTATTGGGAGAGAGAACCTTGTTAATTCGTGAATAAGCCAACCTAGGGCTTCGTTACCCACCCCTATATAAAGGGTAAAGCCCTGGTTTGAGTTCAAGAGAGATCCCACATCTCTCTCTCTCTCTCTTCCCCATCTCTCACTTCATCATTTTCATTCAAACCCTAACAATGGGGGTAGTGCAACCCCGGGGAAATGAGGAGCCCTAGACTGGAGTGCGACGGAAGCCCCATGCTCCCACGACATCACAGAGGAACACAACTATCCTCCTCGTTCTCTGCCACTTGCGCAATAGCCTTTGAATGGCTGCAAGTGGATCGCGGTTGCAGGACCAGCAAGCTCAACTCAGCCACCCTAGCCATGACCCAGGGGCACCTCCCTATGCGTGGGGGCACGACAGAGGCAGGGAGAGCATCGCCGGAGGCCGTCGGGGTCCATAGAGGGAAGGAGGGGCTGCGCAAATCGCTACTAGGGTGACAACACTAGGATATTGCGAGGTTGAAGAAGGAGGGGAGGCGTTGGACGGTTTTGCCCCTCCGCGGGCTGAGGGACATGTGCCTTATGTGAGGGTAAAAAGGACATTGCGTTATGTTTTCCTAATCGGCTACGTTGCATGCAAGGAGGTGACGTGGCGCTCAACGATTGGTCCAAGTAAGTTTAATTTTCAAAAATTGTATCTCCTTATTAGTAGCTCAGATGAGTGCACATACAATATGAAAGTTGCTCAGAAAAATAAGGGGAATCCATTAAAAATATATTTTGAAGCTAATTCCTCTTGCAATTCGAAAAGTAATGGAGGTTATCAACTTTAATGAATTAATGATTAAGAAACCTTATTTTGAGATGATTAATGTATTTAGTAGGGTTTAATGGATGATTAAAGTTGATATTAACATGTGAATTATATAAAGGTACATTAAGAACAAAATGGATGAAATTTGCATGAATTGGTTTAATTTAGAGTTTCATGTGCATAAATATGCTTTAATGGGCCTTGAAACCATAATGATGGTAATTGTGACTCTTAATGACATTAATTGTTCAAATTCATGATTACAGTTGAGATATGATGGATGTAACACCCCTCCCTAGGGTTTCATATGTAACCATCAGAAGCACAGCCTAATCCCCAACATTATCCATAATGTGGGGTACTTGGCATATCAGGGAGGGTTGTCACATACATGATCTCATATCAAGAAATAAACAACACTTGGCATACATAGAAGCATAGATTCATACATGAGTTCTTGGAAAGAAAAATACATCATGGTTTTAAAGCTACACATATTCTAGATAACATATGAAAGATAGGATCTCCATAGATGGACGTCCCACCAGGAAACAACTTCTAAGGTCTTGTATCCTTGGAATCTTCTCAAGATATCTCCTTCCCTTTAGCTCCAACGTCTGCGGGCATCTCATCCCCAACCATGCAAAGGAAAACAAATATGGTAAGTAAGTGACATTGTCATGTTATAAAGCATAAAAATAAACTATAAAGGTGACTTGACATAAACATGGACATACATTTAACATTAATAATTTCTTGACATATTTTACATAAGGAACTTGACTAGAAGTATATGATCCTCTCTTAATGCCCCATAAGGAGCCCATAATGCTCGGAAAGCCCATAATTTCTCAAAAAGCCTATAATGCTCGGAAAGCCCATAACAAGGTGCATATAAATCTAAATCAATTTCCATTAACCATGATCTTTCTTAGACTTAATTATCTTCTTAATAACTTAAACTTGATCTTAATGGGATTTCTCCCCATGAAACATAATGGGATTTCTCCCTCTTAAGCATGGATGGGAATCTCTTCCCTCTTAATCTTGGTTTCATGTTCCTTAACCATAATTCATAACATAAATGTGGTTTCTATACTTAGACTTAGATTATAGCAAACAAGCATTCAATAATCATATACTTGAAGGAAAACATGCATTTATCACGAATTTAACATAAAGTGCTAAACAATATTCATAAACATTCAATAAACCAAAGGTTATCTATGCTAAGGGCATGGCCCGCTTACCTTGAGCTAAATCACCTAAGTCAAACATAGTTTGACTGATTGGATTCTCTTAATCACCTGAAAATAACTTGTTTATCATTCATTATACAACCTGAAACCCTAATTTGTGTCATATAATTATTGATATGTAAAAACAACAAAACCAGTCGATGAAAACTATAAAATCAGATTCCTTATTGAAAATCCTTTCCAAAACATATTTTTGAGGATTTTTCTGATAATCAGGCGATTTAATACGAATTTCCAAAGAATCAACCAATCGGGGAGTCAGAGAACTATACCGTGACATCAAAATAAACCAGCGATTAATCAAATGTAAATAAAATGCAGATGTACTAAAGTAACCTTAGGCGTGCGTTACATATGATTAAACATGTGGGAGCAAACTTGTCATTTGGACGTGCAAAACAATTCGCGGCTGATGAAACAAATGTGTGCGTAAAATCTCAAAAAACCTATGATCATACGATTAGAACGAGATGGGCAAAGTGGTCATTTACTGACCAACCATCTTCTGCTCATATCCATGGCGAGAGCAGAACCTGGAGAGGGGTTCTCTGACTGCCGATGGGGATTCAAAGACAACCAGACAAAAGGGAAGACTCAAAACGCTTCCTGGTGCTCTGACGAACTCAAAGAGCCCAAGGTCAAGCCTTGCGGTGGCTAGGAGCTCCAGGAATGCTCCACCGTAGGAGAAGAATAGGGGAAAGGGGTCCAAAAATAAAAACGGAAATACCACTGGTGAGGCGAGGAACCAGGTCCAAAAAATCATCCCATGGCGTCCCATGAAGCCGGACAGAAAGAAACCTAGGCCGCAGAGGCCCTAAACACCAATGGAGACAAGTGTCGATGAGGGGAGGTGGTCGGTCCTACAGGGTACATCGATCAAGGCTACATCGAGGCAAAACAAAGGTACAAACAGGAAGGACGAAGGTTGAGGATGCTCACTGCGCTCGTGATTGAGCCGAGGTGACTGGAGGAGGCAGGGCGAACTCAAGGTCGCCGAAAACTGAAACCGAGTAGGTCAGGGAGAGTCGGGGCTCTCAGGGCCAAATTGTCAGTGGATGGGGAGATCTCGGGGGCCGGCGGTGCTTTTGGGTGCAAAACGGCAGAGATGGATGCTCTGTGGTAGCGGATGGGTGCCCGTGCAGCAAGGGGGTCCAAGCCCTTTATTGGGCGTTTCTTCTATAATGAGAGGGGGAACACAATCTGGGGCTCATTGAGTTCGGGACGACGAAACAAATTTGATGGTGAAGAAACCAAGTGAAATCGTCGAGAAATGATTGAGGTCAGAGGTGAGAATTCAAAGTCGCTAAAATGGCTGTTGATCACAGAAAGAACAGAGGTAGGAGAGAATGCGAGCATCGTTGGATCATGATCTAATGGTGAGAAATGTGTGCGTAAAAGTAACTGAATGAGTAATGCGTTATAGGCAATAAATCACAGATTTTATGTCTAATTGCTTGTATTTAAATGAAATCATATTCAAACCTATATTCAAGTCTTTCAAATTCGATTTGGAGGGTCAAACATGGGTCAAATGAGTTCAAATTTGAACCATAGGTAGTTTTGAAGGTCTAGAATATTCCTATGCCATTAGATTTCGTGCTTGTACCCATTTTAGGCGTAATATAGCAAAACCATCATGTATACTTAAATGGCTATGATTAGTGTATATAAAGTTATTAATTTCTCAAATAAGAATTACAAGGCATGAAAATGTGCACTTAACATTATTTCTTTTCAATTAACAAGATGGAGGTCATTAAGCAAGCAATCAAACATGTAAATCACTAATTACCATATGAGAGAGAAATTTTTTACATAAAAGCATTTATTCTCATTTTCTTAAACATAAGAGCATGGATACATATGAAAACATTTTATTTAAATAAAACAAGGGTAAGAGAGCAATTAGACATAATAAAATGAATTTGCAAAACTAACATGGGCAATTTGCATTTAAGTCCTCAATAATTATCTTATTTGAAAGAGAGCATGCAGAGAATAAAATATTTTGAAAATTTGCATAATAAGATTGGGGTGTTACAATACTACCCACCTTAAATAAATTTCATCCTCGAAATTTCCAAGAGTTTCTACCCACCTTAAGGATTTCACATAAACTTGCAAATTTTCCCATACAATTTTCATTATAAAGGAGGCATACATAAACAAAGCATTATTATTCAACATAAATTACTTAACTACCCTTCCTAAGTCTCATACTTACTCCTTAACATTACACCTAACTCATTACACTTAGGGAATCTATCTCTCACTTACCATGACTACATCTTCATAGTTGTCTAACCTTAGGTCATATATCCTTCATCTCTCTATATGTGGTGATCAAGCACATATTTAGAAATGTTGGATCTATTTATGCTACATCTCACCAACTCATTTGCACATGTGTCCCATACCACACACACAATTAAGAAGGTAAGACACATGAAAAGTCACATTAAATGACATTTTCCTCAAATCTCAATTGGGTGGCCCTTACCATTGAGACAAGGATAAACATGTCAACATATAGGGTTTAGTTTCAACTGCACGAGCATGCTAACATGCACTTATCTAATGAGGTGAGGGCTCTAGTCATCTTTAGGGTTCTCTAGACATACTAGAATACATAATCATGTTCTCTACATCTATTTATTCATCCTAGGGTGACTTGCATGAATCCTTATTGTTGCCTTAGTGGCCATCTATTTCTTGCTCTGATACCATTAATGTAACACCCCTCCCTAGGGTTTCATATGTAAGTAGTGGAAGCACAACCTAATCCCCAACATTATCCATAATGTGGGGTACTTGACATATCAGGGAAGGTTGTCACATACATGATCTCATATCAAGAAATAAACAACACTTGGCATACATAGAAGCATAGATTCATGCATGAGTTCTTGGAAAGAAAACCACATCATGGTTCTAAAGCTACACATATTCTAGATAACATATGAAAGATAGGATCTCCATAGATGGACGTCCCACCAGGAAACAACTTCTAAGGTCTTGCATCCTTGGAATCTTCTCAAGATGTCTCCTTCCCTTTAGCTCCAACGTCTGCGAACATCTCGTCCCCAGCCATGCAAAGGAAAACAAACATGGTAAGTAAGCGTCATTGACATGTTATAAAGCATAAAAACATACTATAAAGGTGACTTGACATAAACATGGACATACATTTAATATTAATCATTTCTTGACATCTTTTACATAAGGAACTTGACTAGAAGTATATGCTCCTCTCTTAATGCCCCATAAGGAGCCCATAATTCTCGGAAAGCCCATAATTGCTCAGAAAGCCCATAATGCTCGAAAAGCCCATAATAAGGTGCATATAAATCTAAATCAATTTCCATTAACCATGATCTTTCTTAGACTTAATTATCTTCTTAATAACTTAAACTTGATCTTAATGGGATTTCTCCCTCTTGAACATAGTTGGTATTTCTCCCCATGAAACATAATGGGATTTCTCCCTCTTAAGCATTGATGGGAATCTATTCCCTCTTAATCTTGATTTCATGTTCCTTAACCATAATTCATAACATAAATGTGGTTTCTATACTTAGACTTAGATTATAGCAAACAAGCATTCAATAATCATATACTTGAAGGAAAACATGCATTTATCATGACTTTAACATAAAGTGCTTAACAATATTCATAAACATTCAATAAACCAAAGGTTATATATGCCAAGGGCATGGCCCACTTACCTTGAGCTAAATCACTTAAGTCAAACCTAGTTTGACTGATTGGATTCTCTTAATCACCTAAAAATAACATGTTTATCATTCATTATACAACCTGAAACCCTAATTTGTGTCATATAATTATTGAGATGTAAAAATAGCAAAATCAGTCGATAAAAACTAGAAAATTGGATTCCTGATTGAAAATCCTTTCCAAAACATATTTTTGAGGATTTTTCTAATAATCAGGCGATTTAATACGAATTTCCAAAGAATCGACCAATTAGGGAGTCAGAGAACTATACTGTGACATCAAAATAAACCAACGATTAATCAAATGTAAATCAAATGCATATGTACTAAAGTAACCTTAGGCGTGAGTTACATATGATCAAACATGTGGGGGCAAACTTGTCATTTGGACGTGCAAAACAATTCACGGCTGATGAAACAAATGTGTGCGTGAAATCTCAAAAAACCCATGATCATATGATTAGAATGAGATGGGAAAAATGGTCATTTACTGACCAACCATCTTCTGCTCGTATCCATGGCGAGAGCAGAACCTAGAGAGGGATTCTCCGACTGTAGATGGGGATTCAAAGACAACCACACAAAAGGGAAGACTCGAAACGCTTCCTGGTGCTCTGACGAACTCAAAGAGCCCAAGGTCAAGCCTTACAGTGGCTAGGAGCTCCAGGAACGCTCCACTGTAGGAGAAGAATAGGGGAAGGGGGTCCGAAACTAAAAATGAGAATACCACTGATGAGGCGAGGAACCAGGTCCAAAAAATCATCCCATGGCATCCCACGAAGCCAGGCAGAAAGAAACCTTGGCCACAGAGGCCCTAAATACCAATGGGGACAAGTGCTGACGAGGGGAGGTGGTCGGTTCTACAGGGTACATCGATCAAGGCTACATTGAGCCAAAACAAAGGTACAAACAGGAAGGACAAAGGTTGAGGATACTCACTGCGCTCGTGATTGAGCCGAGGTGACTGGAGAAGGCCGAGCGAGCTCAAGGTCACCAAAAACTGAAATCGAGTAGGTCAGGGAGAGTCAGGGCTCTTGGGGCCAAATTGTTAGTGGAGGAGGAGATCTCGGGGGCTGACAGTGCTTTTGGGCGCAAAACAGCAGAGATGGATGCTCTGTAGTGGCGGCTGGGTGCCCGTACAACAAAGGGGTCCAAGCCCTATATTGGGCATTTCTTCTATAGTAAGAGGGGGAACACGATCTGGGGCTCGTTGAGTTCGGGATGACGGAACAGATTCGATGGTGAAGAAACCAACTGAAACCGTTGAGAAATGACTGAGGTCAGAGGCAAGCATTCAAAGCAGCTAAAACAGCTGCTGATCGCGGAAAGAATGGAGGTAGGAGAGAATGCGAGTGTCGTTGGATCATGATGTGATGGTGAGAAATGTGTGCGCAAAAGTAACTGAACGAGTAACACGTTACATGCAATAAATCACAGATTTTATGTCTAATTGCTTGTATTTAAATGAAATCATATTCAAACATATATTCAAGTCTTTCAAATTCGATTTGGAGGGTCAAACATGGGTCAAATGAGTTCAAATTTGAACCATAGGTAGTTTTGAAGGTCTACAATATTCCCATGCCATTAGATTTCATGCTTGTACCCATTTTAGGCGTAATATAACAAAACCATCATGTATACTTAAATGGCTATGATTAGTGTATATAAACTTATTAATTTCTCAAATAAGAATTACAAGGCATGAAAATGTGCACTTAACATTATTTCTTGTCAATTAACAAGATGGAGGTCATTAAGCAAGCAATCAAACATGTAAATCACTAATTACCATATGAGAGAGAAAATTTTGACATAAAAGCATCTATTCTCATTTTCTTAAACAAAAGAGCATGGATACATAGGAAAACATTTTGTTTAAATAAAATAAGGGTATGAGAGCAATTGGACATAATAAAATGAATTTGCAAAACTAACATGGGAAATTTGCATTTAAGTCCTCAACAATTATCTTATTAGAAAGAGAGCATGCAGAGAATAAAATATTTTGAAAATTTGCATAATAAGATTGGGGTGTTACAATGGATCTAAGCTATTTTAAGTATAAAAGTTTCTAATTGTGGGTAAATATCCTTAATATGGTAATTAGGGTTTTCTAATGGGTAAAGGTGGAATTAATGATAAATAGAGTTCATATGTGAATTAGATCATAATGAACTATGAGTTGTTAATCCGGAAGGAACCAAAGATGATAATTAGGCCCAATGATCTTGTCATGAATTAAAAGGATAAAATTGGTCATTTTAATGTAAATAGAATAATGGACTTAATTGATGTTTATTTGTGCGAAATTAGGGTTATATGTCATTTAAAGGTAACCTTAATATCTTTCGTGAAGAATAGATGAGATAATTAGGGTTTGTGAGTAATTGCATAAAATTAGTGTTTAAAATAGTATAAATGAAATGAAACCCTAATTGCAATGGAAACCATAAAAGTGGACTAGAAACCCTAGGAAGCGAGCTAGGTTTAATAGATCTTGATGGCATGATCAATGATAGGAAATTGTATGCATATTTTAGGATATCTTTATGTGCTTGCTTGCCTATTGGATTTCTTGCATTGAATGGATTAAGTCTATCTCAAATTTGCCTGACATGTATGTGGTTAATTATGGTTAATTGCATTAGTTTCCTGAAGAGTTTATCAGATGATTCATCGGATTGAATGCAACATATATGTTGAATGTTCATACTTGCAAAATTATAAAGTCACTACGATTATCACAATTGTAAAATAAGTGTGTATTCTTGCACCTACATGCCACCCTGATGGATGATGCAAAAAGGTCAAGCCTACGAGGGAAGACCAATGGGCATCATGAGAGGTGACCCTATGCACCAAGCTCGGGATTGAGAAGGTGGCCTATGATATTGCATGACTAAAGGGCACCATGAAGGGTGACCCCAGGCACCAAGCTCGGGATTGAGAAGGTGGCCTTAAGTTAATGGCAAAAGAGAAACCCTAGAGAGGGTATTCCAGGGTTAGGGCAATAGCGGTGGAGAATGACACATTGAAAATGTAAATTGGCTTGTTAATTACTTGATTGTGATAATTAGATAGTTAGCCATATTTGCAAAATTTTAGTCGTCCCTACATACCGGCATATTCAATTATGCTGACCGACATTTTGTTTTTCGGTGTTTTAGGTACAAGTTTGAAAAGGACAAATAGTAAAGTGACATATGTGGAATTAAATGAGAATTTAAGTATCAAGGAGGATTAGTTAGAATAGACTCCATATGTGGATAGAAGTAGATATCCAAATTTTTGAAAAAGGTATGCAAAGTTTTATTTTATACCAGTTTTCAATTTAGTTGGTAGAATTTGATAATTGTTATTGATTATTTGTCAAACCTTTGATCTGGAAATTGAGATAACGGCTCTGACCTCTTGGTCCCCCTTAATTGGGGGTTACTGGGAGGTGGGGTCGTGACCGTTGTCTATACCTTAGTGGAAATGGGATCATGTGACTATGGATTTTGTGGTTGGTCTGCCTAGGACAACCAAAGGTTATGATACCATTTGGGTGATCATTGATCAGTTGACGAAGTCAACACATTTCCTTCTCGTGAAGACAACATTCAGAGTAGAGAAGCTTGCCCAAGTTTATATTGATGAAATAATGTGTTTGCATGGTGTTCCAGCTATGATTGTATCTGACAAAGGTCCTCTGTTTACAAGTCACTTTTGGGAGTGACTGCACACAAATTACGATACACAGTTGAAATTCAACATTGCTTTCCATCCGCAGACAGATGGTCAGTCTGAAAGAACCATCCAGATCTTAGAGGATATATTAAGGGCTTGTTTTCTTCAGTTCTTAAGAAGTTGGGATGTACACCTCAGTCTGATAGAGTTCGCCTATAATAACAACTATCAGAGAAGTATTGACATGGCACCATATGAGGTGTTGTATGGGAGATGTTGTAGGTATCTGTTGTGTTGGTATGAGACATGGAAGTATCAGCTTCTAGGTACTGAGCTTGTGCATCATACGACAAAGAAGATTAAGGTGATACAACATCAGTTAAAAGCAACACATGACAAACAGAAGTCATATGCAAACAATCGTCACAAACCTTTAGAGTTCCAAGTGGGAGACAAAGTATATCTAAAGGTCTCTTCCTATAAGTGTGTTTTGAGTTTTGGGAAGAAGGGTAAGTTGGCTCCTAGGTTTATGAGACCTTACCCGGTTGTGGCATGTGTTTGGAAGGTGGCCTACAAGTTGGACTTGCCACTTGAGTTGCATAGGTTGCATTCAGTGTTCCATGCCAATATCTTGAGGAAGTGTCATATGAATACAGAGGTAGTGTTACAGCCTGTGGAAGTGGAGCTTGATGAGGATATAACCTATGAGGAGGGTCCAGTGTTAATCCTTCATCCGAGGGTGAAGAAGTTGAAGAGGAAGGACCTTATGCTTGTGAAGGTTCTTTGGCATCATCATGGTGTTGAGGAAGCCACGTGGGATCTATAAGAAGAGATGAGGAGGAAGTACCCTTCTCTTTTCTCTTAGGATTTTGGGGGCAAAATCGCTATTAGGGGTTTATGGCTTGTAAGAACCTTGACCCACATTTTGGGCTAGCCTTGTTTGTTTTTCTTAAGTGAGTTTCTTAGATGCATTTCTAATCATGCGAGATGTAATTAGAGCATTCTAGAGGTTTGTGTTCCTTATTTGAGCATGTTTCTTAATGTTTGTGCTTTGTGATGGGGCTTTGGTGCAACTTGCCATTTTACCCAGAGTAGGGGTTGTGTGCAAGTTTTCCACCTATAGAGTGTTTCTTCTCTCTCTTAGAATCATCTAGAGGAGAGAGAAAGTGTTGGGCACCTTGTTTTGACCTTGGTTGAGTGGTGACATCCTTGGTGATGTTTTGGGCACATGTTTGAGGTGTGCTTTGTTCATGAGAGTGTTGTCTTGGGATTGTGAGCCTTGGTGAGACCCTGTATTAGTTTGCAGTTGCCTTAAGGAGGCTTGGTATCAGTTGAGAGTGTCTTAAGGGACATCCTATCAGTTTGTGGCACCTTGAGGATCACCATCTCAGGTTGTGGTGACTCTAGAGGAGTGCCATATCGGCTTGTGACCTAGGGTTTCATCCCTATCAGTTTGTGAAGGAAGGAGGAGTTGTGTATCGACCATGACCTAGGAAGGTGACCAAGTTAGCAAGAATTAGGCCCTATCACCTTGTTGCATGGCATGTCATGTGTTCCTTCTTCTTGGACAAGTGTCTTCTATGGTCCTAAGGTGGTGACACCTTCCCCTTTCCCTCTCTCATCGACCATGTATATATATCTCTTCCTTCTCATGCAAGAGAACCCTTTTAGTAATCCTAGCTTGCTCTCCTTGGTGACCAACCTTGAGCTTGAAGAGCACTCTCCCTTAGAGCTTAGTGGGTGAGCCAAGAGCTTGTGGTTTTCTCTTTCATCTTATTCCTTGGTAAGCCATGGTTTTCTAGCTTTCCTTTTCTTCTTCTTTCTTCTTCTCGGCCATGGACCTTGGTACCTTCTTTTCTTCTCTTTTGCTCTCCCTTAACCTCAGTTCTATCTTCCTTCTTGGAGGTGTGGTGGAGGTTGAGCTAGGAGAAACTTCTTCTACCTTGAGCTTGGGAAACTTGGAGCTCAAAGATTGGTGGTTGTTCTTGATGCAGGTTATATAACTCTAAACCTACTTTGTTATTATTACTCTTATACTTGTTATCTTTCTAGTTGCTCTTAGATTATATTTGCTTGCATGCTAGTAGCTTTTGTTGGTATCTTTACAATCTGTTTTGAGAATAGAACTATGTTAAGTTGCTGCCATGAGACACACCTTTCTTTGCATTGGTAGTATCATCATCTTGAGGTAGAAGATGACTAAACTGATATGAGTTATGGTATGCTAACCGATATGATGTGCAACCCAACTTTCAAATAGACATGCCTTGTCTAGACCAATATACCTACCATGATGGGATGTGTTATGATCTAGTGGTGACTCGTGAAGAAGAGTGTTAGTTTTACATGGTTTTAGTTGAGTATGGAAGATGACATGGGTAACCCTAATCCGACACACCTTGCAACCAATACTCCTTAGCCAACACATCTTGGTTAGAGGTAAGGAACGCCTACCTTGTGGTTCAACCGATACATCTAACCCTAGTGGATGATACCCTAGTTGATGGATAGGTCAATACCCTAAGGGATGGTGAGGTTGATACCCTAAGGGATGGTGAGGTTGATACCCCAAGGGATGTTATGACCGATACACTTTTCCATGCACCTATAAATCGATATCCTTTGTTGTGCCTTGGCTGACACACTCTCATTGAGGTGTTGAGCCCGATACAAGTGATGATAAACTGATACAAAAGATGTTAAACCGATGCACTACTTTAGTGTGGTGGCCGATGCACTACTTTAGTGTGGTGACCGATACCCTAACCCTAACTGATACCCTATGTGATGCATCTTTTTGATGCTAGGGTTACATGGTGTGATGTGATACCCTATGGTGTAATCATGTGTATGATGTTGAAAGCTATACCTCTTAACTTATTTTATAATGATAACAAGAAACATCCTTGTATGTCCCATAACATATCTCATAATGATGAGGAAGTAATAACCTAAGGATGGTTGGTGATCCAATTTTGTAAACCCTAATCGAGTAAAGTGAAACCCTAATTGTTATGATGTGAAATGTATGATGTAAATGTTTAGCATGAGTTCTATGCGATGATAATGCTTTGCCTTCTTGTTATCAACTCTTAACCATGTAGGTGATACTAATTTATGTACATAGCCATGTATGAGCTATGGTGGTTATGATGTGATGGATATTGGTCCTTGTGATGGACATGTGGTCCTTGTGATGGACATTGGTCCTTGAGATGGACATATAAGTGATAACAAGCATACAGTGATGATGTGATTCAATATGTTCTGGTGATGATTCATACCCTAATTATGTAGATCTTGTTTAGAAATTGTATGTTGTAACTTGATTGATGCTTAAAGATGTATAAATTAATCTAATTAATCAAGTGAAATCTAATAGTGTAGATGCCCTGTGCCATAGATCCATTCAGTGTCAAGATTTGCTGAATTGTGAAACGAGTTTAACTCAGAACGCATATTGTTGAATATGCAGGGTGCAAGTTGGAACACCACCTTGTATCCTACAAGTAATTCACAGGATTGACTGTAAGTCATACCTAGAATTGTATTACATGATTGACAGTATGTCATACTTGGAAGGGCACTGCTGTAAGATGTAGCTCAATTTCTATAGCACTGTGACTTGTACCAAGGTAGGCTAAATATGCACAACTAGACTAAATGTCACTGGAAGTAGATGACTCATGGTGTCACTGCATGTTTACTCGTACTGACTGAGTAAGGTGAGGTCATGGATTCTGACTTTTCCATTAGACCTTGTATGGCACTGACTTTGACTATATACATATAGTGGTCAGTTGGATTTGAATGGTCCAATTCAAATCCTCAGGGCATAATAAAGATGTAATCAGCTATGTAGTATAATTGTATAGGATCAAATAAGAAAATATTGGTTGAGGCCTTGCTTGATCTTTATATAATGTTGTTGATAGAGAATATACATGCTCTTCATATTCCTTTTTAATAATTAACATGTTTTGTAATTCAAAAGTGATTATTCTTGCTATTATCTATACTGCTACTCACTTTATCTTATCAGTGATAATAATAAAATTGATGGAGAGTTATATCTCTCACTGGGACTGTGTGTCTCACCCTGTTGGTTAACAACCTTTTTAGATGGACAAGCATGAGGAGGTAGAGATCGTGTAGAGGAGGTTGAGCAACAGTAGTAGGAGCAGTAGATGATAAGGTTGGAAGTGCTACTAGTTGTCTTTTTTTAGTAGAGTTCTAGAGTCGTCCCTATACACTCGAGTCTTTCAGAATGTTTTGTAGATGTTTCACGAATGTGTTATCTTTGTGTGCCTTTGTATATCAGATATGATGAAATCATGTATATATCTTCTAGAACAATGCTTTCATTACATGATGATAGTATGCCTTGTGGATGCTTTGAGGCATGAAAGTAATCATGTGTAAAGGTTCTTGCTATATGGCAGTTTTATGCAAAAAGGTTTTAATTGTTAGCATTTTCTACTAATAAGTTTGTTATTCTCTTTTCTATGGTTTATTTTGAGTAATCTCATTTCGCTGTGGTGCGGGGCGTCACCGCAACAAACAAGGTGGTCTAGATGTTCCTTGATTAGTTTGTGGTTGTCTTCATAGATGACATTTTGATGTATAGTCAGGACGGTCAGTAGCATGAACAACATCTACATCAGGCATTGACAGTGTTGAGACATCACTAGCTCTATGCTAAGTTTAGCAAATGTAAGTTCTAGTTGTGGGAGGTATCTTTCTTGGGGCATGTTATATCTACATAAGGAGTATGCGTGGACCCTAAAAAGGTAGAGTCTGTGATAGAATGGGAACAACCAAAGATGCCGATAAAAGTGTGCAGTTTCCTAGGTTTGGTAGGCTACTACTAGAGGTTCATTAAGGATTTCAGCGCTATCGCCCTACCCCTAACAAAGTTAATAAGAAAGGGTGTGCTATTCATTTGGGATGACAAATGTCAATGAGATTTTTGGACATTGAAGGAGAAGCTGACAAGTGCACTAGTTTTGGCTTTTCCTGAGAAAGGAAAAGGACACATTGTCTTTTGTGAAGCATCTAAGAATAGTTTAGGATGCATGTTGATGTAGGAAAAGGAAGTGATCTCTTTTGCTTCTTGATAGCTTAAGAAACACATGGAGAATTATTTAACCCACAACTTAGAGTTAGCTGTAGTAGTACATGGTTTGAGACTGTAGAGACACTATCTATATGGGGAGAAGTGTCAGATATTCACAGATCATAAGAACCTGAAGTATATCTTTTCACATCAAGAGTTGAACATGAGGCAACGTCATTGGATGGAGTTAATCAAATATTATGATTGCACAGTTAATTATCACCCAGGAAAGGTGAATGTCGTGGCAGATGCCTTGAACAAGAAGTCTTCATCTATGGGTAGAGGCCAGTTGAGTTCTTTGATGTGTCACAAGAAAAACATGCTGGTCTCCTTGCGTCAGATGAACATCAAGTTAGAAGTCTCCTTGTTAGCCGGTTTGTTGGCACAATTATAAGTGAAGCCTACGCTGAGACAACAGATCAAAGAAGCTCAACAGACGGATACTGTGATACAACATATTAGATCAGAGTTCAACAGAGATAAGCGTGATGGTTTTCATGAGACGGAAGATGGGATAGTATATTATCATCATAGGATAGTAGTTCTTGATGCGAATAACCCGAGGAAGATGGTATTGGAAGAGGCTTATGCATCTATGTATTCTATGCACCCAGGTAGTACCAAGATGTACCACAATTTGAAAGATATGTGTTGGTGGCTAGGCTTGAAGAAAAATGTAGCTGAGTTTGTTGCAAGGTGTGCAATATGTCAACAAGTCAACAAGTCAAAGCTGAGCATTAGAAGCCTACATGAACATTGCAACTATTTCCTATACCTTAGTGGAAATGGGATCATATGACTATGTACTTTATGGTTGGTTTGCCTAGGACAACCAAAGGTTATGATTCCATTTGGTTAATTGTTGACCAATTGACCAAGTCAGTGCATTTCCTTCATGTGAAGACAACATTCACAGCAGAGAAGCTTTCTCAAGTTTATGTTGACGAGATAGTGCATTTGCACGGTGTTCCAGCTACTATCGTATCTGATAAAGGTCCTCAATTTACAAGTCATTTTTGGGAGCGATTGCATACAACTTTGGGTACATAGTTGAAATTCAACACTACTTTTCACCCGCAAACAGATGGTCAGTCTGAAAGCACCATCCAGATCCTAGAAGATCTGTTGAGGGCTTGTGTTGTTCAGTTTACAGGAATTTGAGATATACACCTCCGTTTGATAGAGTTCGCCTACAATAATAGTTATCAATGAAGTATTGACAAGGCACCATATGAGGCATTGTATGGGAGACGTTGTAGGTATCCATTGTGTTGATATGAGTTCGGGGAGTATCAACTTCTGGGTCCTGAGCTTGTGCAACACACGATAGAGAAGATCAAAGTGATAGAGCAACATTTGAAAGCAACACAGGACTGACAAAAGTTGTATGCAGACAATTGTCACAGACCCTTGGAGTTCCAAGTTAGAGACAAAGTATATCTAAAGGTCTCTCCCTGGAAAAGTGTTTTGAGGTTTGGGAAGATGGATAAGTTGACTCCCAAGTTTATGAGACCTTACCCAGTTGTGGCATGAGTTGGAAAGGTTGCCTACAAGTTGGAGTTGCCACCTGAGTTGCATAGGTTGCATCCAATGATCCATGTCAATATGATGAGGTAATGTCATTCAAATACAGAGTCAATGTTACAACCAGTGGAGGTGGAGCTTGATGAGGATATGACCTATGTGGTGGGTCCAGTGTTGATCCTTGATCAGAGGGTGCAGAAGTTGAAGAGGAAGGATCTTGGGCTTGTGAAGGTTCTTTGGCATCATCATGGTATTGAGGAAGCCATGTGGGATCTCAAAGAGGAGATGAGGACGAAGTACCCTTCTCTTTTCTCTTAGGATTTTGGGGGCAAAATCCCTATTAGGGGTTTATGGCTTGTAAGGACCTTGACCCACGTTTTGGACAAACCCTATTTGTTTTTCTTAATTATGTTGCTTAGCTCCTTTGTCTAATCATCTAAGATGTAATTAGGCATGTTCGAGGTTTGTGCTCCTTGTTTGAGCTTGTTTGGTTGATGCTAGTGTTGTGTAGAGATGCTTTGGTGCAACTTGCAATTTACCTAGAATAGGGGTTGATATGCAAGTTTTCCACCTCTAGAGTGTTCCTTCTCTTTCTTATAGGAGAGAGGAAGTTTTGGGAACCTTTTTTTGGCCTTATTTGAGTGGTGACATCCTTGGTGATGTTTTGAGGTGTTCTTTGCTCATAAGAGTGTTGTCTCAGGCTTGAGAGCCTTGATGAGACCCTGTATCGGTTTGTGGTTGCCTTGAGGAGGCTTGGTATCAGTTGAGGGTGTCTTGAGGGACATCCTATCGGTTCGGTGGTGATGAATGCATATTCATAATGATTTCCAGTCGCCTTTATGGGACCAATTTGACTCAATACATCCCATTTCATTTACTAAATATCACAATATACAAAATTGCTTAATTGGTCCAATTACCAGAATTATTAATTGAGTTTATTTTGAATTTATGTAGGTCATGATGAGGTTGAACAATCAGCTGGCACCTACCTCCATTTAACCCTAATCCACCATCAACATAATCATCACTACCCCTTGCTTCACTCCATCTTTACCTCCATCAACCATCATCCATATCAAACCCTTAAGCGAGGGCCACCTTTCTCTACCCTAGATATACTTCAATCATCCTTGGTTTTGACCAATGGGTTTGACCAAATGGTATCATCCATACGGTTTCATCCAAACGGTTTCGACCTTTCGGTCCTAGCCATTCCTCTATACGGTCTTAAGATGGTATGGGCGACCTCTACCCCAAGACCGTTTGGACTTTACTCTTCTCCAAGACTGTATGGAAGGCTTCATATATTGTTTCCCTTCTTCTTCTTCCTCCCACCATAACCCTAACTCCTACACCACCTACCAAGGGCATCACACCTCCATCCACCTGAATACCTCACCTCCTGCTTCCCGTCTTCTTCCGTCATGTTCAACCTTAGAAACCTTACCTCCATCTACAAACCCTTGGGCTCAATCACACCACCTAAACTTCCTGCTACCGGCATAACTACCCACTCTGTAACACAGAAGTGGTGCCACTGACCTACAACATCGATGATGGTGCAACCCTAAGAACCTCTGTTGCCTTCAACAACATCACAACAACATAGTGGCTCCTCTTCAACCACCATCGTGCGCCCCTCAAGACCGTTTGATCAACAAACGGTCTACAAGACCGTTTGGCTGAGTAGGTCCAAGACCGTTTGGCTGAGAAAGTTCAAAACCATTTGGGACGATAGGGCAAAGAATCCATGAAGAGCAGGGTTTGTACAGACCTTGAAGCGACAATGATTGAGGTAGCAAACCGTGAGGCTCATAGATGCCGAGACTGTTTGGTAAAGATCCCATGATCGGTTAGAGTAGTAAACCGCAGAAGCAAGATCATGGGGATACTCTGCAAAACCAGTAGAACAGAAATCGTTTGGATCTTGAGTCATCAAGACCGTTTGGAGGACGCTGAACAATCAAGACCGGTTGAACCTGGGGTAGCAAGATCGATTAGTCTTTGATCAGTCCCCGAAACCGTTAGGGTTGCAGGATCGTATGGACAATAGACCACTCGAAGATCACTTGCGCGCAAGAATGATTGGGGACTAAAACTGTTTGGTCACTTGATCGGTCTGTAAGACCGCATGGAGACAAAACCACCAAACTATTTGGATAAAAGCACAAGACTGTATGATCATATATCCAAGATGGTTTGGACTTAACAATTCAAAGACTGTTTGCTGCTCTAAATCTCAAGACCATTTTGGTAAAAGTCCCCAAACCATTAAAGCAAATTGAGAAAATTGCAACATGGTCCAAAATGTCAAGACCCCATCCGAGCCTATAAATAGGACCAACATGGTCCTCATTTGAGGCATCAGATATGGGACACCGCCAGGCTGCCCAAACACAGGATTCATCCTGATCCGTCATCCACGCCAGTATCACTTCACCTGCCACTCCTGCTGTGATTGAGGAGACCAAGAAGAGAAGGAAGGAGGAGTGAGAAAGATGACTCGATCTATCTTGGCATCCCTCGTTCCTTGTCCAGATCTTCTCCAACATGACATAGAAGACCACATCATCTTCACTGAGTTGCGTCCACTTTCTGCATCATGCTCATGGCGGAATCCTCTTTCTCTCTTATTCTTCTTATTTCTCACATCATGAGTGAGTAGTTCTCTTTCGCTGGGGTGTGGGGACTAGCCCCACTGCCCATGCAAACATGTTCTTTTGTTAAACATTCCATGGCAATGTATATAACTTTTGATTTCGTTGTTAGTCATTGATGTTGGTAGATTGGTTACCTTCTTGCTTTCATCATGTTTTCCCCTATGTTGTGAGAACTTCTATACGTAGGGTAGAATATTGATTAATGAGGTTGACTCCAAAACTAGAAATATAATGGGATTCCTTGAGGTCGTAAGTGTATGATCCGTGAGGGGACGAGGCATCTAGCCTACGAAGACGCTTCTGTGTGCCTAACACCTGTATAGGGGGCCCACAACCTTAGTTGGATTTTGTATATTCTTTGTTAATCGTCGATGTTTGCTTGTAGACTAATCGATTGCTTGCTTAACGTTTAACACAATTGACTCCCAAACTAGAAATAGAATGGGATTCCTTGAAGTCATAAGTGTATGATCCGTGAGGGGACGAGTCATCTAGCCTACAGTGACACTTCTGTGTGCCTAACGCCTATATAGGGGACCCACAACTTCAGTTGGATTTCTATATCTTCGGAGCCATAAGTGAATGATCCAGATGGTGACGAGATATCTGATACCTAAGGTGATGCTTACAGAAGCCTAATGCAGCAGCTCCATTTGGATGGTTATAACTTGCCTGGATGTTTGCTGTTAGGATGTGTTTGCATGTGTAGTGATGGTGAAACCCGAGACCATCCCAACAATTCCATACCATTAATTTAGATCCAACTTTAATTTTGCTATTTCCTTTCTTGCAATTAGTTTAATTAACCTCAAATCAACCAATCGTTCTAAATATTAGTCTTACTAGAGCTAGATTCGACTAACGACGATTCTTAAAAATGATGTCTCTTGGGATTCGATCCTCAACTATACTGCGATAAGACCCGTCTGCTTGCGGGTGGTAATATTGCACAAGGTTTTGGTAAAAGCTCAGGGATCTCAACCCCGAGTGAGTTTGTTAGTGCGATAATATTCCATGTCAAATTCTGGCACCGTTGCTGGGGACAACAGAATCAGTTAGTCAAATCTAGTTCTTTTAAGGCTTATCTAGGATTTTGTTTCTTCTTTTGATACAATCGATCATCTACTTGAATTCCACTCCACTTCATCAATCTTACTTCAGATCTTTTCATTTCAAGTACCCTCAAGACTGGTGTATGCACCGTTTGAGCAGTCCCGGACTCACCGCTAGCTTTGATCCAGAGATAGACAGAACCTTTCGTCATCAAAATAGAGAGAACCAAGCAAGAATGGCTCAAGAAGAGGAAATAGCCCAAAGGGTGGCTCAAGCCATCAATGCACAGAGAGAAAGACTCATGCAAGAAGCTAGGGCTGCAATTCAAGAAGAAATCCTAGCAGTGCAAGCAGAAGTGCAAGCAACAGAACTACAAAAGGATCTTAGGGAGTTCTCAATCCCTAAAGCTGCTGATGTTCATCACCCAATTCAACCTCCTCCCATTAGTGCTCCCAACTTTGAGATACGAGCACATTGGATTACCTTGCTTCAAAACAACCCATTCTATGGTAAACAAGGAGAAGATAGTCAAGAACATCTTCTGAGGTTTATTGTTCTATGTGCCATGACAAAGCTTAATGGAGTGTCTGATGATGCCATTAGACTCCATCTTTTCAAGTATTCAATTGTTGATAGAGCTATGAGTTGGTACAAATCCTAGCAATGCGAGCCCATCACTACATGGGAACAACTGCAAAATGTTTTCCTGGAAAATTTTTACCCTCCTCTCACCTATGAAATTAGGGGTCGAATAACAATGTTCACTCAAGCCCCTGGAGAAACCCTTGCTGAAGCATGGGAAATATATAAAGATCTTCTACGGAAGTGTCCACATCATGGAATCCCTAAGAATTAGCTTATTGAAATCTTCTATAGGGGTTTGGACGATGATATCAAGAGGTTTTTAGACTCCTCATCAGGAGGAAACTTCATGCGTCAAAGTTATGATAGCACATGGAAGGTTGTCACCCTTAGAGCTGAAAATCAAGCTAATTGGGGTAGGTCTGTAGCATGTAAAGTTATGATAAGAACAGATCAAGTCAACTTCATTGTTCTGTGAAGCATGTAAAGGTATCGATTATTCCACTTTAGCATGCAATGTTCTATATGAGGTGGTCCTAAACAATGCTTATAGACAAGGAGATAATGGTCAAATGGAAAATCTTAATGTTGTCAACACCATTCCTAGTCAAGGATACTACAATCCAAATCAAAATAGGAACTATCCTGGTTTTCAATATAGAAATCCTTCAGGAGAAGAAAACCCGTGTCAACTTGGTTCAAATAATCAGCAACGAGGCCCACCAGGATTCTAGTATAACCAGCAACAAAATTTTGGGAATCAAGGAAATTTTAGGGGCAACTTGCAGAGAAGGAACTATAACAACTACCAGAACAACTCTCAGTTCCAGAACCTCAACCAAGCCCCTTACCAGAACCAATAACAAGGGCAACAAGCTGGTCCCATCTCTCCATATGACAAATTAACAACCATTGAGAAGATGTTACAGTCACACCAAACTATGATAGCTAACCAGCAAGCTCATCAAAAGGCTATTGAATCTCAACTAGCTCAACTTGTAGCTAGCATGAAGCCACCTGCTGGAGCCTTTCTGGCCAACCAGAAAATAATCCTAAACACCATGAGAAACTAAAGGCTATCACCACCAGGTCTGGAAAAGACTATTCTGATCATTCTATTAAGACACATGTGGTTATTACAGACAAGGGCGACTCCGTAATTGAACAAGACTCTACCACATTTGAGTCTCAACCAAAAGAAACAACAACAGCTGATAAGACAGACGAGCAAAGTTCTGAGAAATCAACTGTTGCAGAAATGGAAACATCAGAACCAGATGTTCCCGTGTACAAGCCTCGTATACCTTTCCCAGCTCATTTGAGGCAGACCAAGCTTGATACTCGATTCAACAAGTTCAAGGAAGTCATGAAAAAGCTTCATGTTGATATACCTTTTCTAGATGCGCTGGATGAGATACCAACCTAGACAAAGTACTTGAAGTCACTTCTCACCAGGAAATATATAACTGAAGAATATGAAATAGTCAAGTTAGCGACAACTACTTCAGACATCATCCAGAGTAAAATGCCCAAGAAGTAGAAAGATCCAGGATCTTTTGGGATCTCCTGTCATATCAGTGATTCATCGTGTAAGAAAGGATTGGCCGATGGCGCCAATATCTCCATCATGCCACTTAGACTTTGCAAAAGGATAGGGTTTGTTGAACTACTCCCAACTGGTATGACAATACAACTTGTAGAGAACACTATGACTCTACCCTTAGGAATTATAAAGGATGTACCTGTCAAGGTAGGGAAAGATTCCTATGTTCCATGTGACTTTGTCATCATGGATATAAAAGAAGATACTAGATACCCACTCATCTTTGGATGTCCATTCCTCGCCACTGCAAGAGCCCTAATTGATGTTGAAGTAGGAACCTTGCTTCTTAGATTAGGTAAAGAAACTCTCGAATTCAAAGTCTTTGAAAGTATGTGAAGACCAAGTAGGCAAGAAGAAGTCTACTTGATTGAGTGCATAGAGCAGATGACATTGATTACGCAAGAGGATTATGAACAAGGCGATCCTTTAGAAGTGGATCTAACAACCACATCTACTGATGATTCCATTAATGTACAAATAAAAGATTATGGTCTCCAACTCAACATTGCCAAAGAAGACCCTGAAGATAAATTTGAGGTACTCAAAGCCGTGGATATTACTGAAGACTCATATGAGAAACCACAAGCTCCTGAAATGAAGCCCTTACCCAAAGGATTGAAATACATGTTTTTAGATGAACTAAAGGTCTTCCCAATCATTATAAATTCAGATCTATCAGCAGAACAAGAAGATAAAATCTTGATAGAATTAAAAGAAAGAAGAAAAGCAATAGGGTATAAGATGAGTGATCTCACTGGGGTCAGTCAAGCTCTATGTATGCACAAAATCCCCATGATGAAAGATCACAAGCCAACAATTGAACACCAAAGGAAGCTTAATCCGAATATGAAAGAGGTTGTCCGCCTTGAAGTTATAAAGTTTCTCAAGACATGAATTATCTATCCGATCTCCGATTCACCATGGGTAAGCCCTGTGCATGTTGTCTCGAAGAAAGGTGGGAATACAGTGATACAGAATGAAGACAATGAACTCATCCCCACTCAAACAGTCACATGGTGGAGGATGTGTATTGATTATAGGAAGTTGAACAAGGCAACTCGAAAGGATCATTTCACAATGCCTTTTCTTGACCAAGTCCTAGAAAGGTTGGCCCACCAAGAGTATTTTTGTTATCTCGACGATTACTCTGGGTTCTATGAAATACCTATACATCCAAATGACCAAGAGAAAAAAACCTTTACTTGCCCATTTGGAACATATTCCTTTAGAAGGATGCCGTTCAGACTCTGCAATGCGCCTGCAACTTTCCAATGTTGCATGGCAACTATATTCGCTGGTCTCACTGAAACTATCATGGAAATTTTTATGGATGATTTTTTTGTATATGATGATTCTTACGACTCATACCTGAAGCATCTCTCCGTTGTCCTCAAATGGTGTGAAGAAGCACATCTTGTGTTGAACTGGGAGAAGTGTCACTTTTTGGTAAAGGAAGGCATTGTCCTTGGACATAGAGTCAGCAATCGAGGAATCAAAGTTGACAGAGCAAAAATTGAAGTGATTTCCAAACTCGCTATTCCAACGAATGTAAGAGAAGTTCACACATTCCTAGGTCATGTAGGGTTTTACAGACAGTTTATTAAGGACTTCTCTAAGATAACCATGCCGATGACAAATTTGTTACTAAAGGATGCTGAGTTCCATTTTGACGAAGAATGTGTCAAAAGTTTTAATAACCTAAAACATTCCCTCACTATGACACCCATCATTTGAGCTCCAGATTGGGATCACCCATTTGAAATTATGTGTGATGCTAGTGATTATGCTGTGGGTGCTATTCTAGGGCAATGTATAGAGAAGAAACACTATGTGATCTACTATGCATTGAAGACCCTCGAGGAGGCTGAGAGGAATTATGCAACTACCGAGAAGGAACTTCTTGTAGTCGTGTATGCTTTTGACAAGTTCAGATCCTACATCATAGGTTCAAAAGTCATTGTCTACACATATCATGTTGCCATCCATTACCTCCTAGCTAAGAAAGATGCTAAACCTAGGTTAATAAGATGGATTCTCCTCCTATAATAATTTGATCTAGAGATAAGAGATAAGAAAGGTACAGAGAATGTGGTGGCATACCACCTCAGTCGCATCCATACTCTAGAAACTGAGAAGATCCCTATTAATGATTCTCTTCTAGATGACCAACTAATGATAGTTTTAGAAGCTACCCCTTGGTACTCAGACCATGTGAACTAACTCACCGCTGGTGTCATCCACCCTGAATGCACCAGAAATGCACTGAAGAAATTCATGCATGATGTGAAGCAATATCACTAGGATGAGTCGTACCTCTTCAAACTCTATGCTGATAGTCTTTATAGATGTTGTATCACTGAGGAAGAAGCCCAACTCATTTTAGAGAAGTGTCACTCAGGCCCAGTTGGAGGCCATATGAGTGCTAAGAAAACTTCTATAAAAGTCTTGCAATATGGTATCTTTTGGCCAACTATATCCAAAGACTCCTACAACTTTGTTATATCATGCGAAAAATGTCAAAGAACAGGTAACATTATGAAGAGAGATGAAATGCCACTAAATCTGTGGCAAGAAGTTGAAATTTTTGATGTTTGGGGTGTTGACTAAATGGGTCAATTCCCATCTTCTCATGGATTTTCTTACATCCTAGTCGCGGTCGATTACGTCTCAAAATGGGTTGAAACCATATCAACCGTTACTAGAGATTCCAAACCTATCATCAAGATGTTCAAAGACATTATTTTCCCCAGTTTTGAAGTGCCACAATCTATGATTTCCGACGGAGGTTCTCATTTCCTAGAAAGAAGTTTTGAGGCATTGCTGAGGAAATATGGTGTAACAAACAAATTAGCCTCACCCTACCATCCACAAACAAGTGGACAAATAGATGTTTCTAACTATCAACTCAAGGCTATTTTGGAAAAGACAGTAGGGTGCAATTGAAAAGATTGGTCACTGAAAATCAATGATGCATTGTGGGCCTATCGAACCGCTTTTAAGGCTCCCCTTGGAACTACACCATTTCGATTAATATATGGAAAGTCTTGCCACCTTCCTGTTGAACTCGAACACAAAGCATGGTGGGCAATAAAACAAAGAAATTTTTATATGAAGAAAGTGGGTGAAGCCATGATTCTACAACTCCAAGAGCTGGAAGAACTTTGGATGACAACTTATGAGAATGCACGAATTTATAAAGAATGTACGAAACTTTGGCACGATGGTCATCTGAAAAGAGAAGACATAAGAGTGGGAGACCAAGTTCTTATATTCAATTCAAGACTGAAGTTATTCCCAGGGAAACTTTGTTCTCACTGATCTAGACCCTATATTGTCAAGAGCATCTACCCACATGGTGCTTTCTCTTTATGGAGTGAAAAGTCAGGCGCATTTGTGGGAAATGGTTAACGATTGAAGAGATATTTCACCTTTGCTAACACATGATCTGAAGCAATGCTGGATCTCACCAATCCAACATATCCACCATAAAAGTTGAAGGAATCAAGTCGATCCATCGACGTAAAACAAAGGCGCTTGTCGGGAGCAACCCGATCAATAAATTCATATTTGGTTTTAATTTTGAATTAGGAATTTTTCTTAATTTTGTTCCTACTTTTTAGATAATTTTGCACCAAATAAAAATTGCATCGCGAGATGCTATCTTGAGTTCTGATTTATCTTCATTTTTGAGACTTTCAGATGAAGGATGCACGCTGATTGGAATGCAACCACATCTGGTGGTCTAACTAGCATGAATTTTCCCCTCCATCTCAGATTTAGAGTTTGCTCGGGACAAACAAAATTCTAAGTTCGGGGTGGAGGGTGGGTGGTACGTACTTTACTTTCCACCTTCACCCATCTACTTCAAACTTAAGATTTCATCGTTGCATTTTGACCAAAATTTTAAAAAATTTCAATTAAAAATTTCAAAAAATTTAAATAGTTTTCAATGAATTTGAACAAATATTTGATGAAGTTTTGACACTTTCTGTTTCAATAAAAACCATTGCCTAACCAGCTAGTTTCTCTCGATGCATTTTGAATCATTATACCCTCCTTATTCGAAGCAAATCTTCAAAAGGGCCACTTTTTGAGACTAGCCTTTTGATTGAAATCATCTTGTGAAGCTTATGAATCCTAACATCATGATCCTTCTGCAAAAATGGCAAGTGTCTATCGAACTGATAGGGATCAAACATGTCGTGCTTCCTAACTGACCAGTGGAATAATAACATGGAATCACCACTGGATCCTCATCAAGGCATTATTTGAGCAGAGTACGATAAAGAGAACGACCCAATGCACTGAATTGTAAATCAAGTTGCATTTTGATCCGAACTCTCTTCTACACTTCTTCTATCATCTTCGTACCCCTCCATCCATAAAAAAGAAACAAAAATAGCCAAAATAGTGCCAAACCCTAAGTTCGGGGTGGCACACCTCTTTCTTTTTCTATATCCTCTTCTTCCATACCCCTCGCTAATAAATAGGGGCATACAACCAAGAAAAGATGCCAAAGAACACACAAAAAGAAATGCAATCTTGAGTCGAATAGAGGAGAGATTCGCACAAAAAATGCAATAAATGAAATTTCAAATTACATAATAAAATTATCGAGTCAAATAGAGGAGAGATTTATTTCTTCCCTCCATACCACCCTTCACTCCCTTTTCTACCTAAAGGCACAATGAATGCCTCCACTATCCTGAAAAATACCAGTGTTAGATCAGGTGCACACTTGTTGTTTTACTGGTATCTCTGGACTCTTACAAAACTCTTTGACATGCTTGTTGTTGGAAAAGGTGAGGAGGAAGTGATATTGGAAAACAAACTCAGGAAAAAAGATATGGTAAGATGTGTTTAGTGGTCTCAGGAGGTTGAGATACTTAGTCATACTGAGCAGAAAGAAAACAATCATGATGTGAAGATGAGGCAATCACACGAGTTGAAAGTATTCATTTGGTGACTGTTTCAGATTTTGTGTTACTCGAGGACGAGCAACGTTTAAGTTCGGGGTGTTTTGATGAATGCATATTCATCATGATTTCCAGTTGCCTTTTTGGGACCAATTTGACTAAATACATCCAATTTCATTTATTAAATATCACAATATACAAAATTTCTTAATTGGTCCAATTACCAGAATTATTAACTGAGTTTATGTTGAATTTATGCAAGTCATGATGAGGTTGAACAATCAGCTGGAACCTACCTCCATTTAACCCTAATCCACCTTCAACATAATCATCACTACCCCCTTCTTCACTCCATCTTTACCTCCATCAACCATCATCCATATCAAACCCTTAAGTGAGGGCCACCTTTCTCTGCCCTAGATCTACCTTCACTCATCCTTGGTTTTGACCAATGGGTTTGACCAAACGGTCTCATCCATACGGTTTCATCCAAACAGTTTTGACCTTTCGGTCCTAGCCATTCCTCCATACAGTCTCAAGATGGTATGGGCGACCTCTACCCTAAGATTGTTTGGACTTTACTCTTCTCCAAGACCATATGGAAGGCTTCATCTACTGTTTCCCTTCTTCTTCTTCCTCCCACCATAACCCTAACTCCTACACCACCTACCAAGGGCGTCGCACCTCCATCCACCTGCATACCTCACCTCCTACTTCCCGTCTTCTTTCGTCATCTTCAACCTTGGAAACCTTACCTCCATCTACAAACCCTTGGTATCCATCACACCACCTAAACTTCCTACTGCCATCATAACTGCCCACTCTGTAATGCAGCAGTGGTGCCACCGACCTGCAACCTCACCGGCGACGCAACCCTAAGCACCTCTGTCGCCTTCAGCAACATCACAACAACATAACGGCTCCTCTTGAGCCACCATTACGCACCCCTCAAGACTATTTGATCAGAAAATGGTCTGTAAGACCATTTGGCTGAGTAGGTCCAAGACCGTTCAGCTGAGAAGGTTCAAAACCATTTGGTACGATAGGGCAAAGAATCCATGAAGAGTAGGGTTCGTACAGACCGTGAAGCAAGGATGACTGAGGCAGCAAACCGTGAGGCTCGTAGACACTGAGACCATTTGGTAAAGATCCCATGATCGGTTAGGGAAGCAAACCACAGAAGCAAGATCGTGAGGATACTCTGCAAAACTGGTAGAACAGAAACCGTTTGGAGCTTGGGTCGTCAAGACCATTTGGAGGATGCTGAACGATCAAGACCAGTTGAACTTGGGGAAGCAAGATCGGTTAGTCTTTGACCGGTCCCTGAAACTGTTAGGGCTATGGGATCATATGGAAAACATACCACTCGAAGATTGTTTGAGTGCAAGAATGATTGGGGACTAAAACCGTTTGGTCATTTGATCGGTCTGTAAGACCGCATGGAGACAGAACCACCAAACCGTTTGGATAAAAGCACACGACTGTATGATCATATATCCAAGACCGTTTGTATTTAACAATTCAAATACCGTTTGCTCCTCTAAATCTCAAGACCGTTTGGGTAAAAGTCCCAAAACCGTTAAAGCAAACTGAGAAAATTGCAACATGGTCCAAAATGTCAAGACCCTATCCGAGCCTATAAATAGGACCAACATGTCCTCATTTGAGACATCGGATCCAGGATGCTGCCAGGCTGCCCGAACACAGGATTACATCTAGATCTGTCATCGACGCCAATATCACTTCACCTACCACTCCTACTGTGATCGAGGAGACCGAGAAGAGAAGGAAGGAGGAGTGAGAAAGATGGCCCCGTTTGTCTTGGCGTACCTCGTTCCTTGTCCAGATCTACTCCGACATGACGTAGAAGACCGCTTCATCTTCACCGAGCTGCGTCCACTTTCTGCATCATGCTCATGGTAGAATCCTCTCTCTCTCTCTCTCTCTTATTCTTCTTGCTTCTCGCATCATGAGTGAGTAGTTCTCTTTCGCTGGGGGTGCGTGGACTAGCCCCGCTGCCCATGAAAACATGTTCTTTTGTTAAACATTCCATGGCATTGTATATAACTTGTCATTTCATTGTTAGTCATTGATGTTGGTAGATTGGTTACCTGCTTGCTTTCATCATGTTTTTCCCTATGTTGTGAGAACTTCTATATGTAGGGTAGAATGTTGATTAATGAGGTTGACTCCCAAACTAGAAATAAAATGGGATTCTTTGAGGTCGTAAGTGTATGATCCGTGAGGGGACGAGTCACCTAGCCTACGGTGACACTTCTATGTGCCTAACTCCTGTATAGGGGGCCCACAACCTTAGTTGGATTTTGTATCTTCTTTATTAATCGTCAATGTTTGCTTATAGACTAATCGATTGGTTGCTTAACATTTAGCACGGTTGAATCCTAAACTAGAAATAGAATGGGATTCCTTGAAGCTGTAAGTGTATGATCCGTGAGGGGACGAGCCATCTAGCCTACGGTGATGCTTCTGTGTGCCTAACGCCTATATAGGGGGCCCACAACTTCAGTTGGATTTCTGTATCTTCAGAGCTGTAAGTGAATGATCCAGATGGTGATGAGACATTTGATACCTAAGGTGACGCTTACGCAAGCCTAACACCTGTATGGGGGGTTTTGTAGTAGCTCCATTTGGATGGTTATATCTTGTCTGGATGTTTGTTGTTAGGATGTGTTTGCATGTGTAGTGGTGGTGAAACCTGAGACCATCCCAGCAATTCCAAACAATTAATCTAGATCCAAATTTAATTTTGCTATTTCCTTTCTTACAATTAGTTTAATTAACCTCAAATCAACCAATCATTCTAAATATTAGTCTTACTTGAGCTAGATTCTTCTAATGACGATTCTTAAAAATGTTGTCTCTTGGGATTCGATCCTCAACTATACTTCGATAAGACCCGTCTGCTTGTGGGTGGTATTATTGCACAAGGTTTTGGTAAAAGCTCAGAGATCTCAACCCCGAGTGAGTTTGTTAGTGCGATAATATTCCATGTCAGGTGGCATCTTGGGGATCACCATATCGAGTTGTGGTGACTTTTAGAGGAGTGCCATATCAGTTTGTGACCTACGGTTTCATCCCTATCAGTTTGGATGAGTGTATCAACCTTGACCTTCCTTAGTGACCAAGTGGGCGAGACATAGGTCCTATCACCTTGTTGCATGGTGTTACATGTGTCCTTTCTTCTTGGACATGTGTCTTCTAGGGTTCTAAGGTGTTGCCACCTTTCCCTTGCTCACTCTCTCATCGACCATATATATATATCCCTCTCTTCCCATGCAAGAGAACCCTTTTAGTGATCCTTGCTTTCTCTCCTTGGTGGCCGACCTTGAGCTTGAAGAGAACTCTCCATTAGAGCTTGGTGGGTGATCTAAAGATAGTGGTACTCTCTTTCATCTTCTTCCTTGGTAAGACATGGTTTTATAGCTTTCCTTCTCTCCTTATTTCTTCTTCTCGGCCATGGACCTTGGTATCTTCTTTATTCTCTTTTGGTCTCTCTTAACCATGGTTCTATCTTCCTTCTTAGAGGTGTTGTTCTTGGAGGATCTTCTCCCTCTACCTTGAGTTTGTGAGCTTGGAGATTGACCTTGGATCTTGGAGCTTGGTGGTTGTTCTTGAGGCAGGTTAAATAACTATAAACCTACCTTGTTATTATCACCCTTGTACTTGTTACCTTGGTAGTCATTCTTATCTCCTTGTTTCTTTCTTATTAGTAGCTATTCTTGGTAGCCTTACATTTTGTTTCTAAAAATAGAACCTTGCTAGGTTGCTGCCATGATATGCACCTTTCTTTTGCCTTGTTAGTATCATCAGCTTGAGGTAGAAGATGATTAAACTGATATGATATGCTAAATTGATATGCAATGCAATCCGACATGCAATCTGAAAACCGATATCCCTACAATGTTGGGGCTTGTTATGTTATAATTATGACTAGTGAGGAGGAGTGTTGAATCTCCATGCATTTGGTTTAGTCTGGAAGTCGAAATGGGTAAACCTAATCCAATACATGTTCAATTCGACACACCTTGCAATCCGATACTTCTTAGCGCGACACATCTTAAATAGAGGTGAGAAATACTTCCCTTGAGGTTCAACCAATACAACCAAACCCTAATGGCCGGTATCCTATGGAGATCGATGTGGCCGATACACAAAGGGGCGCATAGGCGGATACCCTAGTTGATGGGTAGTCTGATACCCTACTTGAAGGTGAGGACAATACCCTAATGGATGGGGAGGCCGATACCCTAGTTGAAGGTGAGGTCGATACCCTAATGGATGGTGAGGCTGATACCTTATGAGATGGTATGACCGATACACTTTCTCATGCACCTCTAGACCGATATCCTTTGTTATGCCTTGGCCGACACCCTCTCATTGTGGTGTTGAGCCCAAAACAAAGTGATGATAAATAGATACTCATCCTTGAGTTGGTAGGTCGATACCCTATCTAGGTTGGTTGCCCGATATCCAGGGTTAATCGATACCCTAACCCTAACCAATACCCTATGTGATGTTTAGTGTTGCATCTTGTTGATGCTAGGGTTACATGTTGTTATGTGATACCCTATGGTGTAATCATGTGTATGATGTTGAAAGCTATACCTCTTTACTTGTTTCATAATAATGATAGGAGTATGTTTCTACATCTCATAAATATACTTCATAACAATGAAGGAAGTGCTGACCTAAGGGTGGTTAGTAAGCAAACCTCGTAAGCCCTAATCAGGAGAAGTAAAACCCTAATTTATATGATGTCAAATGTATGATGTAAATGTATAGTATGATTTCTATGAGATGGTGATGCTTTGCCTTCTTGTTATCTACTTCTAACCATGCAGGTGATACTGATTGATGTACATAGCCAAGTATGAGCTATGGTGGTTATGATGTGATGGACATTGGTCCTTGTGATGGACATTGGTTCTTGTGATGGACATGTGGTACTTGTGACGGACTTTGGTCCTTGTGATGGACTTTGGAACTTGTGATGGAGATTGGTCCTTGTGATGAACATTGGTCCTTGAGTTGGACATATAATGAATAACAAGCATAAAGTGATGATGTGATTCAATTTTCTCTAGTGATAAATTATGCTCTATTTATTTATATCTTGTTTAGAGGTTATTCATTGTAACTTGATTGATGCTTAAAGATGTTGAATTGATCTAATTAATCAAATGAAATCTAGTAGTGTAGTTTCTCTGTGCCATAGATCCATTCTGTGTCAGTACTTACTGAATGGTGAAATGAGTTTAACTCAGAGCGTATATTGTTGAATATGTGGGGTGAAAATTGGAATGCCTCCTTGTATCCTGAATGTATATGTATCACAGGATTGACTGTATGTTATACCTAGAATTTGTATCACATGATTGACTGTAAGTCATACCTGGAATTTGTATCACAAGACTGACTATAAGTTAAATCCTGGAAGAGCAGTACTATAAAACGTAGCTCAATTTTACTAGCGTTGTAACATGTACCAAGATGGGCTAAATCTGCATAACTAGACAAAAATGTCTCTGGAAGCAGATGACTCATGATGTCACTGCATATTTACTCATGCTGGTCGAGGAAGGTGAGGATGTGGATTCTGACTCTTCCATTAGACCTTGTATGGCACTAATTTCGACTATATAAATATAGTGGTCGGTTGGATTTGAATGGTACGATTCAAATCCTTAGGGCATAATGAATACGTAATCAGTTGTGTAGTATAATTGTATAGGGTCAAATATGAAAACATTGATTGAGGCCTTGCTTGATCTTTATACAATGTCCTTGAGAGAAAATATACATATTCTTCATATTCCTTTTAAATTGTTAACATGTTTCACAATTCAACAACATTTGCCCTTCCTGTTAATAATCATTATCTATTTCGTCTTAGTTGTATCTATACTGCTACTCAGTTTATCTTATCTGTGATAATAATAGAGTTGGTGGTGAGTTATATCTCCCACTGAGATTTGGAATCTCAACCTGTGGGTTTCCTACAACCTTTTAGATGGATGAGCACGAAGAGATAGAGATCGTACGGAGGAGGTTGAGCAGTAGCCAGAGGAGTAATAGCTGATAAGGTTGGAAGTGCTGCTGGATGTCTTTTGATAGAGTCCTAGAGTCGTCCCTATACACTCGGGTCCTTATGAACATTTTGTAGTTGTTTTGCGGACATGATATCTTTATGTGCCTTTGCATATCAGATATGATGGAATCATGTATATATGTTCTGGAATAGTGCTATTGTTACAGGTTGACATCATGCCTTGTGAATGCTTTGAGGCATGAAAGTACTCATGTGTAAAGGTTCTTCTTTTATGGCTGCTCTATGAAAAAGGTTTTAATTTTTATTGTTTTCCCAGTAATCTATTCACTAATATTTCTTCTGTGGTTATGCTTTGAGTAATCTCATTTTTTATGGTGCGAGGCGTCATAGTTTAGGTTGGTATCAGAGCTTTAGGTTTGCTGAGTCTACAGGGACCTAGGATTGGGGTTTGTGTCTATTATAGTGTCCTCCAGTCTATCTTATAGTCACTTCTACTTATACAGAAGAAGTAAAGTGGAAAGTTGTCTAGAGAACATGAAGAACATGCTGCCAAGAGCAGTGTTGCTGCATTGGGTGGTGGTGCAAAGAACCATGCACGAGATCGGGTGCCTGAAGTCCCCCTGATTGACCCAACCATGATAGAAAAACCTGCCTTTCAATCACTTTTTTGGGAAGTTTATGGCAACGATGACTCATCTAGTAGACGGGATGCCTGCACCTCATCCTAGGGCACATGTTCCCCATGCTAAATCTTTAGGTACTGGGAAGACTTTCGAGCGACTTCACTGTGATGGGGCGGTTGAGTATGCTGGAACAACTGACCCATCAGATGCAGATTTATGGCTGACTTAGCTGGAGAAGGCTTTCAAGAGCTTGAGTATCCCTGAAGAGGATAAGGTGAAGCATGTGGTGTACCTTCTTACAGAGAGTGCTGGCCATTGGTGGGCCATAGAGGAGGAGAAGAGACCTAGTATTATGGTTGGTTGGGAGGAGTTCTGACGAGAGTTCATAAGTTAGTACTTTCCTTGGACGTATCTTGATGAGAATATCAGTTAGTTTGAGAGGATTCAATAGGGATCCATGACAATCAACAAGTCTGAGGCAAGGTTTATGGAGTTGTTGAGGTTCTGTCCTCACATGGCTACGACAGAGGATGAGAGAATTTTTAATTTTGAGAAGGGGTTGAATGCTGAGCTGTCTACCCCACCTACTGCTTTGAAGAATCGAGAGAGGTTTTCTGCATTTGTGGATTCCGTTCGAAGGATAGAATGATTCGTGAAGGAGAAGAGAGAGGCAAGTACTAAGGAGCAGTCTGCATAATTTCAAGGGTAGTTGTCAGGTGGCTTCAAGAAGCTGAGGTTTTCTACATCGCCAGCACCACAGAGGTTTAGTGCTTCGACACAATGGTCACCAAGTAAGGGCAGAAGCCTTAGTTTTCCACACGCGGGAGGCCAGAGTACAACTTTAGTGTCAATGACAGGGCCATCCAGACCGCAATATGGGAACTGGGCTTGCCATAAGTGTGGACAAATAGGACATCTGAGGTGAGAATGTGCTATGAGAGGTGATGATATGACCCCGTCACCGAGGCAGAGTCAACAGGGCTCACAGAGACAGTAGAGAAATAGTGGCCCAAGAGGATGAGGACGTGGTCAAGTGTCACAAGATGGATTGTTTGCTCTGGGAAGTAGAGGATGGGGGCGGCAACATGCAATATCTAGATTCTACGCCATGAGTAAGTTAGAGGCGGTGGTCAACTCGTGAGTGGTGACATGTCAGATGGAGTTATTTCATTCTGATTTGCCTTCATCTTACTTTATATCTATTTTGGTTGTCCCATGTGGTACACACTCTTTTATCACATGGGAAGTGCTTAGTAGTTGTTCTTTGCTTGTTAGCCATAAGAAGAATAGCTTGTTGCTAGAAACCCCATTGGTCGGTTCTGTAATGTTGTAGGATGTGTGTCCTTCTTGTGTTCACTCTTTTTTGAGACACAACATTGAAGTGGATCTCATATCACTTGACATGCATGGATTTGATGTGATCCTTGGGATTGATACCTTGGAGAAGTATAGAGTGGTCTTGGATTGTAGTTCCAAGAAAGTGCTATTTGTGGATGGTAGTGAGACGTGGATCTTCCAAGGAGATAAGAAGATTTTCCTGACATGTCTTATATCTACTATGGTAGTGAGGAAGCTTCCGAGACAAGGTTGCGAGGTTTTTTTGGCACACATGGTGGATACATAGGTGAGGAGTCCTAGTATCCAGGAAGTGCTGGTGGTTAGGGAGTTCACGGATGTGTTTTTTTGAAGAGTTTTCGGGTGTTCCCCCACCCCGTGGGATTGATTTTGAAACCAATCTAGTTCCTGGTACACAACCCATAGATCAAACACCGTATAGGATGGCACCGATAGAGATGACAGAGTTGAAGAGATAGTTGCAAGAACTGCTTGACAAAGGTTTCATCAGGCTGAGTACGTCACTGTGGGGTGCTCCAGTGTTGTTTGTGAAGAAGAATGATGGGTCTATTAGGTTATGCATATATCAAAGGCAGTTGAACAAGGTCACGATAAATAATAAGTATCCTTGCCAAGGATAGATGACTTGTTTGATTAGCTACGTGGCACGATGGTGTTCTCAAAGATAGATCTATAGTCAGGCTATCATTAGTTGAGGATCAAGGATGATGGACATATCTAAGTCAGCTTTTAGGATGAGGTATGATCACTATGAGTTTGTTGTTATGCCATTTGGGCTGACTAATGCACCAACAATGTTCATGGATTTGATGAACATGGTGTCTGACCGTTCCTTGATCAGTTTGTGGTTGTCTTCATAGATGACATTTTGATATATAGTCAGGACGGTCAGCAACATGAACAACATATGCATCAGGCGTTGACAGTGTTGAGATAGAACTACCTCTATGCTAAGTTTAGCAAATGTACATTCTGGTTGAGGGAGGTAGCTATCTTGGGGCACGTTATATTTGTAGAAGGAGTATGCATGGACCCTAAGAAGGAAGAGTCTATGATAGAGTGGGAACAACCGAAGGCGTCGACTGAAGTGCACAATTTCCTTGGTTTGGCAGGCTACTACTGAAGATTCATAAAGGATTTCAGCATTATCTCCCTCCCCCTAACAAAGATGACAAGAACGGGTGTGCCGTTCGTTTGGGATGATAGATGTGACTGAGGTTTTCAGACATTGAAGGAGAAGCTGACATGTGCACCAGTTTTGGCTTTTCCTGAACAAGGAAAATGATACATTATCTTTTGCGATGCATCTAAGAATGGTTTGGGATGCGTGTTGATGCAAGACAAGCAAGTGATCTCTTTTGCTTCCCGACAACTTAAGAAATATGAGAAGAATTATCCAACCCAAAACTTAGAGTTAGCTACAGTAGTACATGTTTTGAAGATTTGGAGACACTATCTGTATGGGGAGAAGTGTTAGATATTCACAGATCATAGGAACCTGAAGTATATCTTTTCACAGTAAGAGTTGAACATGAGGCAGCGTCTTTGGATGGAGTTAATCAAAGATTACAATTACATGATTGATTATCACCCGAGAAAGGCAAATCTCATGGAAAACACCTTGAGCAGGAAGTCTTCATCTATGGATAGAGGTAAATTAAGTTCTTTGATGTTTTACAAGCAAGACATGTTGGTCTCCTTGTGTCAAATGAACGTCAAGTTAGAGGTCTCCTTGTTAGCTGGTTTGTTGGAAGAATTACAAGTGAAGCCTATGCTGAGACAACAAATCAAAGAAGCTCAACAAACAGATACTATGGCATAGCAGATTAGATCATAGTTCAACAACGAGAAGAATTATGGTTTTCATGAGAAAGAAGATGGGATAATATGTTATCATCACATGATAGTAGTTCCCGATGCAGATAACCTGAGGAAGATGGTGTTGGAAGAGGCTCATACATCTATGTATGCTATGCACCCATGTTGTACCAAGATGTACCACAATCTGAAGGATATGTATTGGTGTCCAGGCTTGAAGAAAGATGTAACTGAGTTCATTGCAAGGTGTGCAATATATCAACAAGTCAAAGATGAGCATCAGAAGCCTGTAGGAACATTGCAACCGTTGCCTATACCTCAGTGGAAATGGGATAATGTGACTATGGAGTTTGTGGTTGGTTTGCCTAGGACAACCAAAGGTTATGATTCCATTTGGGTAATCATTGACCGATTGACCAAGTCAACACATTTCCTTCCTGTGAAGACAACGTTCACAATAGATAAGCTTGGCAAGTTTATGTTGACGAGATAGTGTGTTTGCACAGTGTTCTAGCTACTATCATATCTGATAGAGGTCCTAAGTTTATAAGTCACTTTTGGGAGCAATTGCATACAACTTTGGGTACGCAGTTGAAGTTCAACACTCCTTTTCACCCGTACATAGATGTTCATTTTGAAAGGATCATCCAGATCTTGGTAGATCTGTTGAGGGCTTGTGTTCTTTAGTTTACAAGAAGTTGGGATATACACCTCAGTCTGATAGAGTTCGCCTACAATAATAGCTATCAATGTAGTATTAACATGGCACCATATGATTCATTGTATGTGAAGCATTATAGGTCTCCGTTGTGTTGGTATGAGACAAGGGAGTGTCAGCTTTTGGTTCCTGAGCTTGTGAAACAGATGACAAAGAAGATCAAAGTGATAGAGTAACAGTTGAAAGCATCACATGACAAACAAAAGTCATATGCAGACAATCGTACCAGACCCTTGGAGTTCCAAGTGGGAGACAAAGTATATCTGAAGGTCTGTCTTTGGAAAGGTGTTTTGAGGTTGGGGAAGAAGGGTAAGTTGGCTCCCACATTTATGGGACCTTACCTAGTTGTGGCATGAGTTGGGAAGGTGTCCTACAAGTTGGTGTTTCCATCTGAGTTGTATAGGTTGTGCCTTGGCCGACACACTCTCATTGAGGTGTTGATCCCGATACAAGTGATGATAAATCGATACAAGAGATGTTAAACCGATGCACTACTTTAGTGTGGTGGTCGATGCACTACTTTAGTGTGGTGGCCGATACCCTAACCCTAACCAATGCCCTATGTGATGCATATTTTTGATGCTAGGGTCACATGGTGTGATGTGATACCCTATGGTGTAATCATGTGTATGATGTTGAAAGCTATACCTCTTTACTTGTTTTATAATGATAACAAGAAACATGCTTGTATGTCCCATAACATATCTCATAATGATGAGGAAGAAATAACCTAAGGATGGTTGGTGATCCATTTTCATAAACCCTAATCGGGTAAAGTAAAATCCTAATCGTTATGATGTGAAATGTATGATGTAAATGTTTAGCATGAGTTCTATATGATGATGATGCTTTGACTTCTTGTTATCAGCTCTTAACCATGCAAATGATACTAATTTATGTACATAGCCAGGTATGAGCTATGGTGGTTATGATGTGATGGATATTGGTCCTTGTGATGGACATGTGATCCTTGTGATGGACATGTGGTCCTTGTAATGGACGTTGGTCCTTGAGATGGACATATAAGTGATAAAAAACATAAAGTGATGATGTGATTCAATATGTTCTGGTGATGAGTCATACCCTGATTATGTAGATCTTGTTTAGAAATTGTATGTTGCAACTTGATTGATGCTTAAAGATGTTTAAATTGATCTAATTAATCAAGTGAAATCTAATAGTGTAGTTTCCCTATGCCATAGATCCATTCAGTGTCAACATTTGCTAAATTGTGAAATGAGTTTAACTCAGAACACATATTGTTGAATATGCAGGGTGTAAGTTGGAACACCACCTTGTATCCTACAAGTAATTGTGTCACAGGATTGACTGTAAGTCATACCTAGAATTGTATTACAGGATTGACAATTAGTCATACCTGGAAGGGCACTGCTGTAAGATGTATCTCAATTTCTATAGCACCGTGACATGTACCAAGGTAGGTTATATATGCAAAACTAGACTAAATGTCACTGGAAGCAGATGACTCATGATGTCACTACATGTTTACTCATGCTGACTGAGTAAGGTGAGGTCGTGGATTCTAGCTTTTCCATTAGACCATATACATATAGTGGTCGATTGGATTTGAATGGTCCGATTCAAATCCTCAGGGCATAATAAAGACGTAATCAGCTGTGTAGTATAATTGTATAGGATCAAATAAGAAAATATTGGTTGAGGCCTTGCTTGATCTTTATACAATGTTGTGGATAGAGAATATACATGCTCTTCATATTCCTTTTTAATAATTAAGATGTTTTGTAATTCAATAGTAATTGTTCTTCCTGTTATCTATACTACTTCTCACTTTATCTTATCAATGATAATAATAGAGTTGACAGAGAGTTATATCTCTCGCTGGGACTGTTTGCCTCACCCCATTGGTTAACAACCTTTTTAGATGGATGAGCACGAGGAGGTAGAGATCATGGAGAGGAGGTTGAGCAGCAGTAGGAGGAGCAGTAGCTGATAAGGTTGGAAGTTCTACTAGTTGTCTTTTGTTGGTAGAGTTCTAAAGTCGTACCTGTACACTCGTGTCTTTCAGAATGTTTTGTAGATGTTTTACGAACATGTTATCTTTGTGTGCCTTTATATATCAGATACGATGAAATCATGTATATATCTTCTGGAACAATGCTTTCATTACAGGTTGACAATATGCCTTGTGGATGCTTTGAGGCATGAAAGTAATCATGTGTAAAGGTTCTTGCTATATGGTGGTTTTATGCAAAAAGGTTTTAATTTTTAGCATTTTCTGCTAATAAGTTTGTTAATCTCTTTTCTGTGGTTTGTTTTGAGTAATCTCATTTCACTGTGGTGCGGGGCGTCACCGCGACAAACAAGGTGTTTTGGATGTTCCTTGATCAGTTTGTGGATGACATTTTAATATATAGTCAGGATGGTCAGTAGCATGAATAACATCTGCGTCAGGCATTGACAGTGTTGAGACAACACTAGCTCTATGCTAAGTTTAATAAATGTGAGTTCTGGTTGTGGGAGGTAGCTTTCTTGGGGCACGTTATATCTGTAGAAGGAGTATGCGTGGACCCTAAAAAGGTAGAGTCTGTGACAGAGTGGGAATAACTGAAGATGCCGATAGAAGTGTGCAATTTCCTAGGTTTGGCATGATAATACCAGAGGTTCATTTATGATTTCAGCGCTATCACCCTACCCCTAACAAAGTTGACAAGAAAGGATGTGTTGTTCATTTGGGACGACATATGTCAATGAGCTTTTCGGACATTGAAGGAGAAGCTGACAAGTGCACTAGTTTTGGCTTTGCCCAAGCAAGGAAAAGGACACATTGCATTTTTTGATGCATCCAAGAATGGTTTAGGATGTATGTTGATGCAGGACAAGCAAGTGATCTCTTTTGCTCCCCGATAGCTTAAGAAACACATGGAGAATTATCCAACCCATGACTTAGAGTTAGCTATAGTAGTACATGATTTGAGAAATTGGAGACACTATCTATATGGGGAGAAGTGTCAGATATTCGCAAATCATAAGAACATGAAGTATATCTTTTCACATCAAAAGTTGAACATGAGAGACAACATCATTAGATGGAGTTAATCAAATATTATGATTGCACAATTAATTATCACATGGGAAAGGTGAATGTTGTGGAAGACACCTTGAACAAGAAGTCATCATCTATGGGTAGAGGCCAGTTGAGTTCTTTGATGTGTCACAAGCGAGACATGTTGGTCTCCTTGTGTTAGATGAACACCAAGTTAGTAGTCTCCTTGTTAGCCGATTTGTTGGCACAATTATAAGTGAAGCCTACACTGAGACAACAGATCAAAGAAGCTCAACAGACGGATACTATGACACAACAGATTAGATCAGAGTTCAATAGAGATAAGCATGATGGTTTTCACAAGACGGAAGATGGGATAGTATGTTATCATCATAGGATATTAGTTCCTGATGCGAATAACCTGAGGAAGATGGTATTGAAACAGGCTTATACATCTATGTATTCTATGCACCTAGGTAGTATCAAGATGTACCACAATATGAAAGATATGTATTGGTAGCTAGGCTTGAAGAAAGATGTAGCTGAGTTTGTTGCAAGGTGTGTAGTATGTCAACAAGTCAAAACTGAGCATCAGAAGCCTCCAGGAACATTGCAACTGTTGCCTATACCTGAGTGGAAATGGGATCATATGACTATGGACTTTATGGTTGGTTTTCCTAGGACATCCAAAGGTTATGATTTCATTTGGTTAATTGTTGACCATTTGACCAAGTCAGCGCATTTCCTTCCCGTGAAGACAACGTTCACAGTAAAGAAGCTTGCTCAAGTTTATGTTGATGAGATAGTGCGTTTGCACGGTGTTCCATCTACTATCATATCTGATAGAGGTCCTCAATTTACAAGTCACTTTTGGGAGCGATCACATACAACTTTGGGTACACAATTGAAGTTCAACACTACTTTTCACCCACAGACAGATGGTCAGTCTGAAAGCACCATCCAGATCTTGGAAGATCTGTTGAGGGCTTGTGTTCTTTAGTTTACATGAATTTGATATATACACCTCCGTCTGATAAAGTTCACCTACAATAACAGTTATCAACGTAGTATTGACATGGCACCATATGAGGCATTGTATGGGAGATGTTGTAGGTATCCGTTGTGTTGATATGAGATAGGGGAGTATCAACTTCTGGGTCTTGAGCTTATGCAGGAGACAATAGAGAAGATCAAAGTGATAGAGCAACAATTGGAAGCAGTACAGGACCGACAGGAGTCGTATGTAGACAATCGTCATAGACCCTTGGAGTTCCAAGTGGGAGACAAAGTATATCTAAATGTCTCTCCCTAGAAAAGTGTTTTGAGGTTTGGGAAGATGGGTAAGTTGACTCCCATGTTTATGGGACCTTACCTAGTTGTGGCATGAGTTGGGAAGGTGGCCTACAAGTTGGAGTTGCCACCTACGTTGCATAGGTTGCATCCAATGATCCATGTCAATATGCTGAGGAAGTGTCATTCGAATACAGAGTCAGTGTTACAACCTGTGGAGGTGGAGCTTGATGAGGATATGACCTATGTGGAGGGTCCAGTGTTGATCCTTGATCAGAGGGTGAAGATGTTTAAGAGGAAGGATCTTGTGCTTATGAAGGTTTTTTGGCATCATTGTGGTGTTGACGAAGCCACGTGGGATCTCAAAGAGGAGATGAGGAGGAAGTACCCTTCTCTTTTCTCTTAGGATTTTGAGGGAGAAATCCCTGTTAGGGGTTTATGGCTTGTAAGGACCTTGATCCACATTTTGGGCAAAACTTGTTTGTTATTCTTAAGTATGTTGGTTAGCTCCTTAGTATAATCATCTAAGATGTAATTAGGGCATGCTGGAGGTTTGTGCTCCTTGTTTGATCTTGTTTGGTTGATGCTAGTGTTTTGTAGAGAGGCTTTTGTGCAACTTACAATTTACCCAGAATAGGGGTTGATGTGCAAGTTTTCCACCTCTAGAGTGTTCCTTCTCTCTCTTAGAGGAGAGAGGAAGTTTTGGGAACCTTTTTTTGGCCTTATTTGAGTGGTGACATCCTTGGTGATGTTTTGAGGTGTTCTTTGCTCATAAGAGTGTTGTCTCAGGATTGAGAGCCTTGATGAGACCATGTATCGATTTGTGGTTGCCTTGTTGAGGCTTGGTATCAGTTTCTTGAGGGACATCCTATCAGTTTGGTGGCATCTTGGGGATTACCATCTCAGGTTGTGGTGACTCTAGAGGAGTTCCATATCAGTTTGTGACCTAGGGTTTCATGCCTATCGGTTTGGATGAGTGTATCGAACTTGACCTTCCTTAGTGACCAAATGGGTAAGACATAGGTCCTACCACCTTGTTTCATGATGTTACATGTGTCCTTTCTTCTTGGACATGTTTCTTCTAGGGTTCTAAGGTGGTGACACCTTCCCCTTGCTCTCTCTCTCTCATCATCCATGTATATACATCCCTCTCTTCCCATGCAAGATAACCCTGTTAGTGATCCTTGCTTTGTCTCCTTGGTGGCTGACCTTGAGCTTGAAGAGCACTCTCCCTTAGATCTTGGTGGGTGAGCCAAATCTAGTGGTACTCTCTTTCATCTTCTTCCTTGGTAAACCCTGGTTTTCTAGCTTTCCTTCTCTCCTTCTTTCTTCTTCTCGGCCATGGGCCTTGGTATCTTCTTTCTTCTCTTTTGCTCTCTCTTAACCATGGTTCTATCTTCCTTCTTGGAGGTGTTGTGCTTGGAGTATATTCTCCCTCTACCTTGAGTTCGTGAGATTTGAGCTTGACCATGGAGCTTGGAGCTTGGTGGTTGTTCTTGAGGCGGGTTATATAACTCTATACCTACCTTGTTATTATCACCCTTCTACTTATTACCTTGCTAGTTGTTCTTAGCTCATTGTTTCTTGCTTATTAGTAGCTATTCTTGGTAACCTTACATTTTGTTTTTGAAAATAGAACCTTGTTAGGTTGCTGTCATGAGATGAAACTTTCTTTTGCCTTGTTAGTATCATCATCTTGAGGTAGAAGCTGACTAAACCAATATGATATGCTAAACCGATATGCAATGCAATCCGATATGCAATCCAAAAACTGATATCCCTATCATGTTGGGGTTTGTTATGATCTAGTCATGACTAGTGAGGAGGAGTGTTGAATCTCCATGCTTTTAGTTGAGTATGGAAGTTGACATGGGTAACCCTAATCGAATACATGTTCAATCCGACACACCATGCAATCTGATGCTTCTTAGCCCGACACATCTTAAATAGAGGTGAGAAATACTTCCCTTGGGGTTCAACCGATACAACCAAACCCTAATGGCCAGTATCCTATGGATATCTATGTGGCCAATACACAAAAGGGCACATAGGTCAATACCCTAGTTGAAGGGTAGGCCGATACCCTAGTTGATGGGTAGGCCGATACCCTAGTTGAAGGTGAGGCTGATACCCTAACGAATGGGGAGGCCGATATCCTAGTTGATGGGTAGGTCAATACCCTAGTTGAAGGTGAGGACGATACCCTAATGGATGGTGAGGTTGATACCTTATGAGATGGTATGACCGATACACTTTCTCATGAGTGTTGAATCTCCATGCATTTAGTTGAGTATGGAAGTTGACATGGGTAACCCTAATCCAATACATGTTCAATATGACACACTATGAAATCCGATGCTTCTTAGCCCGACACATCTTAAATAGAGGTGAGAAATACTTCCCTTAAGGTTCAACTAATACAACCAAACCCTAATGACTGGTATCCTATGGAGATCCATATGGCCGATACACAAATGGGCACATAGGTTGATACCCTAGTTGATGGGTAGGCCGATACCCTAGTTGAAGGAGGCTGATACACTAACGAATGGGGAGGCCGATACCCTAGTTGATGGGTAGGCCGATACCCTAGTTGTAGGTGAGGTCGATACCCTAATGGATGGTGAGTTCGATACCTTATGAGATGGTATGACCGATATACTTTCTCATGCACCTCTAGGCCAATATCCTTTGTTGTGCCCTGGCCGACACCCTCTCATTGAGGTGTTGAGCCTGAGAAAAAGTGATGATAAAATGATACTCATCCTTGAGTTGGTAGTTCGATACCTTATCTAGGTTGGTTTCCTGATATCTAGGGTTAACCGATACCCTAACTCTAATCGACACCCTATGTGATGTGTAGTGTTGCATCTTGTTGATGCTAGGGTTGCATGGTGTGATGTGATACCCTATGGTGTAATCATGTGTATGATGTTGAAAGCTAGACCTCTTTACTTGTTTCATAATAATGATAGGAATATGTTTCTACATCTCATAAATATACTTCATAACGATAAAGGAAATGCTAACCTAAGGGTGGTTTGTGTTTCAATCTCATAAACCCTAATCAGGAGAAGTGAAACCCTAGTTTCTATGATGTAAAACATATGATGTAAATGTACAATATGAGTTCTATGAGATGATGATGCTTTGCCTTCTTGTTATCAACTTCTAACCATGCATGTGATACTGATTGATGTACAAAACCAAGTATGAGCTATGGTGGTTATGATGTGATGGACATTGGTCCTTATGATGGACATTGGTCCTTGTGATGGACATTGGTCCTTGTGATGGGCATTGGTCCTTGTGATGAACATTGGTCCTTGTGATAGACATTGGTCCTTGAGATGGACATATAATGAATAACAAACATAAAGTGATGATGTGATTCAATTTTCTCTGGTGATGAGTTATGCTCTGTTTATGTAGATCTTGTTTAGAAGTTATTTGTTGTAACTTGATTGATGCTTAAAGATGTTGAATTGATCTAGTTAATCAAGTGAAATATAATAGTGTAGTTTCCTTGTGCCATAGATCCATTCAGTGTCAGCACTTGCTGAATGGTGAAACGAGTTTAACTCGGAGTGCATATTGTGAATCTGCGGGGTGCAAGTTGGAATACCTCCTTGTATCCTGAACATATATGTATCACATGATTGACTGTAAGTCATACTTGGAATTTATATCACATGATTGATTATAACTCATACCTGGAATTTGTATCACATGATTGACTGTAAGTCATACCTAGAAATTATATCACATGATTGACTATAAGTTAAATCCTACAAGAGCACTGCTGTAAGTCGTAGCTCAATTTTACTAGCGTCGTAACTTGTACCAAGGTGGGCTAAATCTGCACAACTATACTAAAATGTCTCTGGAAGCAGATGACTCATGATGTCACTGAATATTTATTCATGGTGATCGAGGAAGGTGAGGTCGTGGATTCTGTCTCTACCGTTAGACCTTGTATGGTAGAGATTTCGACTATATACATATAGTGGTCGGTTGGATTTGAATGATATGATTCAAATCCTCAGGGCATAATGAATACGTAATCATCCGTGTAGTATAATTATATAGGGTCAAATATGAAAACATTGGTTGAGACCTTGCTTGATCTTTATATAATGTTCTTGATAGAAAATATACATGTTCTTCATATTCCTTTCAAATTGTTAATATGTTTCACAATTCAACAACATTTTCCCTTCCTATTAATAATCATTATCTGTTTCATCTTAGTTGTATCTATACTGCTACTCAGTTTATCTTATCTGTGATAATAATAGAGTTGGTGGTGAGTTATATCTCCCGTCGAGATTAGGAATCTCACCCCGTGGGTTTCCCATACCCTTCTAAGGTGGACGAGCACAAAGAGATAGAGATCGTGTAGAGGAGGTTGAACATCATCCAGAGGAGCAATATCTGATAAGGTTGGAAGTGCTGCTGGATGTCTTTTGTTGATAGAGTCCTAGAGTTAACCCTGTACACTCGGGTCCTTGGGAACGTTTTGTTGTTTTGCAGACATGATATCTTTATGTGTCTTTGTATATCAGATGTGATGTCATGTATATATGTTCTAAAACAATGCTTTTGTTACAGGTTGACAACATGCCTTGTGAATGCTTTGAGGCATGAAAGTACTCATGTGTAAAGGTTCTTATTTTATGTCTGTTCTATGAAAATGTTTTAATTTTTAGTGGTTTCCCAGTAATCTATTCACTAATCTTTCTTCCGCGGTTATGTTTTGAATAATCTCATTTTCTGAGGTGGGGGCGTCACAGTTTAAATGTGTGGTGCCGTCGAGTGTGCTTGAATGGATTGATGGAAGGAATGTCAGATGAGATCTTCTGAGACATGTTTCTGCCTATGATATATAGAGAAGCGGGTTTCAAAGGGTGAGGATAAGTGGGTTTGAAGTGTTTTTGCTCATTGGTGTGGAGATCTAGGAAATGATGAACAAATTGTAGTAGAAATGATATCCACAAGATACACATGTTTTTCTATTGGTGTTGATCCTCACGTGTGTCATGTTTTGGAGTTTCTAAGGTATTGGATCAGAGGGACGACAGTGCACAGTGTGGGCACAAGGTGGAGACGTTTTGAACAAGTTCAATTTGAAGTCATGGGAATATCTCAGATGTTTGTATAATGGGCATTTGTAAAATACGTGACCAAGACCCTTACAAGCAAAACATAACATAGGGTATTTGTAGTGTGAGCGTCTGTGACCATACCTAAGGCATCCATAACATTGTTGGTTAATGTAATGATGTCTACGCTTGCATTTCACAACATGCCAATCGTGTGTATCATCAATCTTATTTTTAGTACCTAAACGTTCAAGTCTAGGTAAGGGTTGAGTGGTGGGAAGTTGAAATGATCAAAATGAAGCTCATTTACTTTGAATGCCTTATGTAGGAGTTCATTATACTATGTATGAGTGAATGTAGTGCAATACCTGAAGTGCTTGGGTATCTCTGGAAAACTAGGAGGGTGTGTAGAAGTTGGGGATGTTGTTGTGTCATCCATAGATGTCTCCTCCTCCAAAGTCGTTGGTGTATCATCATCTTCAGATGTGGTAGCAATATGTTGTTCTTCATCATATCACAGTGTGCTACTCTATTATTGTTTCGAGGATACTTCCAAAGAGCTCGATGTGTCAGCTTTTGGGTTAGGAAAGTGCTAGAGGATGTGAATAGGAGTAATGTTGTTAAGATCTTTGAGCCACATGGTGAAAACTTGGTGTGTTCTAGGCCAAGACAAATGGGCCATTCTTGGCACAAATCTAGAGCTATCATCACCTCATATCATCCCTAAATCGAACGTAGTCCTCCCTAACGATCCTCATGAAAAAGGACCCTGAAGATGTTTCATCACACATGGAGAGAGATCCATCCAGGCTCATAATCCCACTCAAGGTACCTACATGCTCTGGGAATATGGTTGTTTCTGACCGATCATTAATCATGGGTGAAATCATGACAAATCGGGTTGCTATATCCATATTGTGTGGGGGGTGTGTGGGAAGTCAAAATGCTAGTGATGCAGAGGAGTGTGTGTGATCTTTTGTGATGATCCTAATGTAGTTGTGAATATGCGATTGCTTCCTGGATTTTACAAATTTTAAGCATATGAAGACCACCAGTTCTCATCTTGCAATAGTAAGATTTAAAGTGTTGTTGCCAGTGAAATGTACATTTGCTCAGAGCCAAGGACATTGTGAATGTGCTGTGTGGAGTTGATGCAAGATGAAGCTGTGAACGGCGGCTGGAGCAGAAACTATCTCCTAGATTAGTAACCAGTATAGACAACAATGAAGAGGATATGTGTGAAGCATGTGTTGATTAGTGTTTAGAGAGAAGTCAAATCATTTCTAGAGATAAGGCAATTCTTTCATTCATTCTAGATGGTTCTTAAGATCAGTACAAAATAATTAATCATTGTTTGCTTATTGGTGTCTACTGTAGGCGCAATTGTAATGATATTTGAGTTTTGTTTTTCATATTTAAAGCGTTATTGGTAGGCTTTTGTACGTCACGACTTCAAAAATGAGTTGTGTTTTGTCGCCTCACTAATGGTCAGAGTAGCGATATATGATATCCCATTCATCGAAGAGTGTTTCCGCAGCATGTGCGTGGTGAGGTGGGGGTGTAATTATTGCCGAGGAATGTAGAGAGGTGCTCATTCTTGATGTCTAGGAGAGAGAAAAACATAAGAGAGAAAACAGGGTAAGTAGGAAAGGAATGGGAGAGGTAAAGATGAAACATAAAGGCCGGAAATTAGTGTTGGATTATAGTTTTTTTATCTGTCAAAGAGGTAATTTCATTCATTAAACTGCCATCATCTATTTCTATAGATCGTCTTTAAGTCATTTAGTTTTACCATACAAAAAGAATGGACATTTCAATGTGTAGCTCAGACTTTCACCAAGACATTGTTTTATGTAATTGGTTGTTAATTGAATTCCTTTTGTGTAGCGAAATTAAATTGTATATTGTTAGTACCACGGATTGGTACCAATGTTTGAAAGAAATCAATAGGTAGGCAATCTAAACACATATATGTGACACACAGAATAAATATATAATGCTCATATGAATAAAAATAGAATACACATTATATCTACAAATAAATACTATCACAATATGCGTTTTATTTTAGCATACACGTTATACAATTTCGTACCTATGTGACAAAAGGGAATTTATACATCCAATAGTTCGTTGATTTTGGCGTTTACTCTTCTCCTCCATCTCTTCGTATTTGTTTCCATCTTTATACTTTTCCAATTTTTTTTGTATTTCTTGGTCCCTATATATTTCCATCTTGACAAATCCCCCCCTCTAGTGTACTCTTTCTTCGTCCGTCAACGACAGAAAATGCCTCACTTTTGTATATTGTTTTACTCAACCGTGTGTTATTTTTGAATAACCTAGTATTACATTGTATATTTATTATTACTATTTGAACATCTGTATGTATTTCTTTGTTTATATTCCCTATTACTTTTGCATTATCTTCAATTATGTATACTTACTGCTTTTACTTCTTATCCAGTGTATTGTGTATTTGTTTCATATGGATGCGTGTTGCGTTTGTTATTTTTTATATATAACTTGTGCAAACAATGTGCATAGACCGTCGATAGGTTTTCTTCGTGGGGTGTCTCATGTCCCTCCCTCCATCTCGCACACACTTCTCCCACTACCAAACACGTACATTTGACTTTCTCCCTTTTCTCTCTTCGTCAACTAATTAGATAATCACACTTTTCCCCTTTTTCTATCCCTTCACTTCTCAAACTATGGGGCTGGTAGCGATATGGTGCTAAAACCATAAGGCCATTACAACAAATACCGAGTTTTTTTTGCAATACTCCCTCAAGTTTGCCATCCCTTATAAGCCCTCAATTATCATTAATTCTTAAAACTCCCTCCAACTTTTGGTGTATTCCTAAACACCCCCCACAAAAAAAAAAAGAACTAGCTTCCGCTAATGGAAGTAGTCATCCTGCACGTTTTATCTATTCCTACATATAGTTACACACTAATCATCTTATAGTATATCTAATATATCATAATAATTCAGCAATTACATTTTTATTAATAGTACATTATTCAAATATTAATGTAGTAATAATTAGATATCAATATGTCGGGCCTGGATCGATATAGGTACTTTACAATAAGTAGTGTATGCCAGGCTATCAAATTTTGGATCCAAGTGCAAATGAAGTTTGCCAGATTTTTTGAGACTATGACATACGTCAAATTTTGTTCAATTTATATACTTGGGACCTATCTGGATTGTCAAGTTTAGAACTCAAAATCAACATGTATTTCAGTCAGTGGCGGAACCAGAAAATTACATAAGGGGGGGCTGAGTTAGCTATACATGACACTAGTTGTGGTGGGGGGGCTGAGTTAAAAAAAATATGCCTATAGTAGGATTTGAACCTGAGTCCCTAGTTTAGAACTAATGTACTTCTACCCACCCAGCTACAACTTTGCCTTGTCATATATCTAAAGAGCTCGTATATATACTATATTTATAATACTAAACATGTATAAATACGTATAAATTAACATTTAAGATTTTGGGAGGGGGAGGGGGCGTATAAATTAACATTTAAGATTTTGGGAGGGGGGTTGAAGCCCCAGTAGCGCTCGTAATTAACATTTAACATATATCTTTTAGAAGATGTATCATTTTTCATGATCTAAATTTAGCTTAAAACTTGCATTTTAGGCAGGCAAAATAAGGGATAAGATATTTAATTGTTATTTGACAAAAACTTAGTCCGTAACCCCACCAAAATACGGGTTTCAACCCATCAACATCTAGTGCCATGTGGCCGTGGCCCGATGATCATTCTAACAGGTTTAAATTATTTTGTTGGGGCAATTCAAGGACTGGATCCGGTCAAAGCATCTGGTCCTGACGGAGTCAGCACTTTCTTTGTGCAGAAGAACTGGGCGATAGTCGGCCGGAGCATAGCGAGGACGGTCCAGAGTGCGGTGGGTGAGGGTGTACTGCCCGAAGCTTTATGCAATTCCACGACCGTACTCATCCCAAAGGTCAGTAATCCTGAGAGATGTGAGAGCTTGAGGCCTATTTCACTCAATAATGTAGCCTTGAAAATCTGTTCCAAGCTTATTGTGCAAAGGTTGAAGAAGTTCATACCTGAGTGGGTATCGCAGGAACAGAGTAGCTTTATCCCTGGCCGCCGCATCACCGAAAACATCACGATGGTCCAGGAGGTGATTAATACGATGAAGAGGAAGAAAGGTACGAAATCCATGGCCATCAAGATCGACTTGACAAAGGCTTACGACCTTATGGATTGGAGGTTTGTGAAGGACACCATCCAGAGAACAAGGATTCCTTCGAACATGGTGAAGTACATCATGGACTCGATCACGAGGGGTCAGACCAGCATCGCATGGAATGACAGAACATTCGACACCATCAAGGCGAGCAGGGGACTGCGCCAAGGGGATCCTTTGTCCCCCTACCTCTTTGTTCTTTGCCTAGAGAGGCTGAGCCAGTTAATCCAGCGGAAGGTGGAAGAAGGAGGATGGAAACCGGTGAAAGTGGGGATTAGAGGACCAACAGTTTCCCACGTCTGCTTCGCAGATGATCTGATCCTTTTCTCCAAAGTAAGTGTGGAGCAGATGCGATGTATTCTAGAATGCTTGAAAGCGTTCGAACATGCTTCTGGGCAAATAGTTTCTCTCACCAAAACAAGGATCTTCTTTTCAAGAAGCGTGGACAGGGTTCTTAGCCGGCATATCACTAACCTGAGTGGGTTTCAGCAAACAGAAGATTTGGGTCGATATCTCGGTGTCCCTATCCTCCATGGCAGGGTCACCAAGAGAACTTTTAGAGATATTCTTGATAGGATTAACAGCAAGATATCAGCATGGTCGGCGAGGAGTCTCTCCCTTGCAGGTCGGGTTTCCCTTTCCAAGGCAGTCATCCAAGCACTACCGACCTACGTAATGCAGACAACCAAGCTCCCTGTACATATTTGCGACAGAATAGACAGGGCAGTAAGAAGGTTTATTTGGGGGGGCAATCACAAAGCCCACCCAATGGCACTGGTGGCATGGAACAAATTGACAAGCAGCAAGAAAGACGGAGGTCTGGGATTGAGGAGCATGAGGGAATGGAACCAGGCCTTGATTCTGAAACATATGTGGGATCTAAGGAACAATAGGGATACACAATGGCTTCATTTTATGAGAGGAAGAGAACAAAGAGGCAACAAGAGTTCAAACGTATCTAGGCTGGGATTAGCTGTCTTGGAAGGAGAGGAGTTCATGGAAGCGAACACCTACACCATTCCTATGAACGGTGAAAACACAAGCGTGTGGTACGACCGGTGGACTCAAAATGCGCCTAAATTAGAGGAGATGACCACGAGACAGATTCCGCCGGATTTGTCTGATCTCAGAGTAGCGAGCATGGTCGACTTGTCCGGAAATTGGGACAAGGGCTTCATGTACGATTGGCTTGACCCGACGATGGTGGTGTCCATCCTGAAGCTAAAACCACCCCATGTCGACGATGGTGACGACGTGACGGTGTGGAGTCTGACTAACAATGGTCAATTCACTGTGAAATCGGCCTACTACAAGCTCCGAGAAGGGAAAGACATTAGGTCGGACGAGAACTGGGCTAAAATCTGGAAGTCAAACCTCTCTTGTAAAATCAAAACTTTTGTGTGGCTGATGAGACATGATGCGCACCTCACGAACAACCGAAGGCTTAAGAAGAGGCTGACGAACTACAGTTCCTGCCCCAGTTGTGGAGATGAGGAGGAAACGATGCTTCATGCCATCAGAGACTGCAGAGATGCTAAGGTCATTTGGGAGGAAATCTGTGACATTTTCGGTGACCTTTACCCTGTCTTTTCAATGGAGGACATCAAGGACTGGATCGAAGCCATGCTCAAGTTGGAAGAGGGAGAGAGATCGGCTATCTTCATCTCTTGTTGGGTTATTTGGAAGGCTAGAAACGTACATGTGTTGGATGACAGAAGGATGTATAAGCAGTCCATTGTGGCTCAGATATGAAGGGAGATTGCGACGCACAAACAGGCTTTCTGGAGGCAGACCACGACGGTAGCCATCATCAGCCTCTCCCGCTGGACGACACCTCCTCCTGGAGTTGTCAAGTTAAATTCGGATGCAGCAGTCAAGAACGGAACGACCTGGAGCGCCTTTGTTGGTCGAGACGAAGAAGGGAAGTGGATCGGAGGTGCGGCTGTACGAATGCCAACCAAGAAGGTTGTTGAAGCCGAATTGGAAGGTATCCTTCTCGCAACGGAGGTGGCGTCGGATAACAACATCTTGGAGCAACCTTTGAAACGGACTCCTTGGCGGCGGTTAAGATGTTACAAGCAGAGATTTCTGACTACCCAAGATACGCCAAGCTCATTAGAAGGATCAAAAGGATGTGTAAGCCCGGATGGTGCATCAGTCACATTGGCAGAGACGACAATATGGTGGCTGATCAGTTAGCCAAGTCTAACTTTAATAAGCAATAAGCATATTTCGAGTATGTGTCTCCCCCTGTGGGTTGGGTTGTATCGATCTTCTTTTTCGTGATTGTAATGGTTGTAATGGTAGTAGTACTACCATGTTTATGAATTCTTGTTTAATTAGTGATTGTATTTTGTCGTTTACTGATGCTCGCAAGAGGAGGGCAGGGATGAATAAGATTGCCTCCTGACTTTGCTAAAAAAAACCAGTTGTGACTAATACTATTCTTTTGATACAATAGTTTTGACAATTCATGTTTGTGAACCTGATCTTATTTGATCTGGAAAATGTTGGTTATGAGTTTTAGTTTTGATAAATATGAAATGATTTATGGATTCAGACAAATATATTGAAATTTGAGTATGTGTTACTTCTAGGTTTAGATAAATTCATGATAGTTTTGTGTTAAGATAAATCCAAGTCTAAGTACACACCTAATCACTCTACCAAATTAGAATCTTCAAGGAACTACCTTCTAGATTCAATATTGTCCGATGCGAATGATTTTGCTTTGGATAGGATGGTGGAAATACGGGTCTGAGTCAGTTTTTAGTTCTAAACGTGACAATCGGGTATGTTGCAAGTTTGAACAGAATGATTAGAATTCAAGTTTGGTTCAATTTGAAGTCATATAGTTAGAAAATCTAGTCAACATCGTCTAGCTCAACATTGGATCCAAAATTTTGACAACCTGACACATATTGTTTATTGTAAAGTGAACATGCATTGGTGTGGCTCCGAGCTATAGAAATCTAATTATTATTACATTACTATTTGAATAATGTACATTTAGCAACATTTTAATTCATACATATTATATAATTAATTTTAAAGAAATACATTGGGCCACATACTACAAAATATTGTATAAAATGGTTAGTGTGTACTCACTCACGCGTGATTAGAAAAAACATGTAGAACGAGGACTTCCAAAAAGGGAAGTTCGTTCTAGAGGGGCTCTTAGGAATGTATCATAAGTGGGATTGGGCGTTACAGATTATTGATAAGCGATGGAAATTGAAAAACTTGAGGGGGTATTGGAAAAAAACTCATAAATGATTCACACCATAATCGCTTCACATCTAACACAATGTTGAATATTAGAAATCACAGTGGTACTATAAAAAACCACACACTATATTAGATTACCGAAGCAGTGGTTTGAGCATTACGGTCTAGAGAAAACCCCAATCAAGCATAACACAATACAAAGAACTAGTATATGCTGGCTAGCTCTGCCGGTTAAACTTGTTGCTTGTGAAGCACAAGTTGTAGGATCGAATACCGATGAGATACTATAAGAAGGGAATAAAGACCATTTACAATTGTGATTGTCTATTCCTCCCTCCTGATTTAAGGAAAGAGACTAAAAACCCACCATAAAATATACAAAGAATTATACCGAAAAGTAATATTATACGACAATTAACAATATCTATTTCTTATTTCCAGATCCACACAAATTTTTAAGTTTATACAAAACTACAATATGTCATATCAAATATAAAAAAATAACTATTCAAACATATAAACATACAAATATTTTAGTTTGACTAGATGTTATTCAGGTGCATTAATGATGATGCATACTCAAAACGGTGTGCATTAATTGAGGTCAAGTTTTTGGAAAATCCAACTTGTCGACCATTTTCATTGTTAGAAATATAACTCGCATACAATATTCTAGCTCAATTGGATGCTTTAAAGTAACTTGTCTAGGAAAAACAAAAGCAAGTGACAGAAAAAGTTGTTGTACTTTAAATGGCAGATTTCAAGCATGTTTATCATGCATATCCATTTGAGCATTTAAGCTTACATGTACCACAACTTGTGGGAGTTACACACCTATGTTTAGCCCCTGAGGACAGAAAACCTCACACTCATTCTTTAAATTTCACTTGAAATTGCTAAACAACCATTGAGATAAAAGCACAAAAATGCAAATAGTTACATTTGAACCAATCTAAACATCACTATCCAAGTACACCATTAAAAAAGTTCATGTATCATAAGTTGAACCTGACAATCAAAATCAACATTAATATTTTGTTAAATATAATAAATAGATGCAAACAAGAATATATTTAGTGATGGAACTCAAACATATGTTTACACACTATAAAGGTAGAAGATCACTCCAAATTTCTTTCAGGACCCCATTATTCAAGGATGGCTATCTAAATATTATGCACAAACACTCCATTTAGAAGGTGAGGGGGAAGACCAACTATCCAATTTGTACCGATGGTGAAACAAAAAAAAACTTAAAAAATGTAAACCAACAAACCTTAGCTATTAACTAAGTGAGTGGAAATGGCCCACACATGAGAAATATGTAATACAAGAAATTACAACTAGAAATTAAGTAATTTGCATGCTTAAAAACCTATATAATACTTATGCATTATTCAGTAGATAACATAAATAAATCTCATAAGAAATTCAACACTATATGAAGATATAATAAATCTTATTAACAAACAATAGTTATGGACAAAAAGTAAACAAGGAAGTTGCAACATTTATATGACCTGATTGAAAAATCATATTCTTCTTACCTAATCAAGAAGAAGCACCAAGCGATAAGCACATGTCAATGACTCACTGTAAAAATCACTAGGTCGGATCACCCTAAGACTAATGTATACCCTAGTATTCCTCAGGGTTGCCAAACCCCAAAAAAGTAGGAGTGTAACAAACTCTCTACCAAAAGATCCTTATCCAAGGTACTTCAGATGGATGCAAGAACTAATATTGAAACATGTGATTCTGATACACAAACAACCCCTCAATCAAAGACTACACAACTATAACATGAGTAATCTATTAAATTCATTTGAGCATAGACTAAAATAACTACTTTGAGGTTAGAGATATGTTTGTTTTACTTCCCTCAAACATTAAACATACATTCTTTGAACAACTACCATGTTAAGGAGTTTAATATGGAGTTAGAATTGTAAACCTTAGTCCTAAATATATTAGGGTTTTAAATATAATGAATATTTTGATATCTATAATGATATTGTAAGGAGTGGGATCCTAGAGGGGAACCACTCCCTACTAGAAATAAAAAGGCAACATCCCTTGAACCAAACACCATATAAAATTGTTCACCAAAGGGATGATGATCTATTGATTCAATATGTATGTATCGTAACACAATAAGTAGCAGCAGAAGAGAACTTTATATAACTATTACAAAGCTTGATATCATTATACATCACTACACCACACATGGGTGAGTCAAAAAGGAAAACTATCTTAATCAAATCAGGATCAACTGAGGGTCATCTAACCACCTCTTTCAATTTTCCCATAAAGCTTAGCTACAAAAGTTATTGTCCAAGTCCACCTTGCTTATCCTCTCCTTGATCGGATGGAAGCATACCACACAAAATGAGAAGAAAAGGAAAACATCAGCGAAGGCTGGTATGTGCATACTAAATAGGAATTTGATCAATATAAGATACAAAGGTCATCAAGAATAAAGGCTTCCCATGCAAGAAAAAAGGACTACCCAAAAGGGCATAAAAGGAAAAAAATTAATAACAAGATAAATAAGAACAAAAGATAAGTTCAAAGCATCCATGTGTTTCGCCTATGACAACACTAGAATAATATATCATGTAGGTAGGAAATACACATCTATCAAAAATAATGTGGGGGTGAGCAGGGTCTTGTATACATTTGCTCTATAATAGGGCGGTGGCAGGGTCTGTCAACATATGCCAAGAAGGAATTTTTACATCTGCCATAATTTATAAATATGCAAAAATTTTCACATATGCATTCATATGTGGGAATTTTCACATCCACATAAAAGCACATTAACCATTATACTAGTAGTCACCACATGATGCATATCAAAAGATAAACAAGAATAAAAGAATAATGTGCCATAAAAGTAACATCCACTGCCATGGTGGGAAAAGAAGCAACATCCACTACAAAGTGGGCACATATCATCAATTAAGTCCAACATGAACGAAGCATATGAAAAAGAGTCCAAGAGAATATCCATGATCACAAGATCAGTAACAAAATAAGATAGTTCACAAGAACTATGATTTCAAAAGAAAAGACATTGTGTATAGGCTAATGTTCATAGAACTAAAAGAAAGAGAATATAGGTGAATTTCTCAAAAATAATAATCGGGGATGCAAACATACCTCACTTTAGAGTCTAAACAGTCTAAAGTCACTTCTAGATCCAAGTATAGGCCTCCAAAGAACCTATTAAGCATATATGTAGATTTTAGGTCAAATTCTCATTGATTATTCAAACCCCAATAATTACCTTTTTCCTTACATACGGTTTAGGTTATCAAAACCATACCATATTTTAGGTTACCTTTTTTTGAGTCCAAAATATATTTTATTATATTTTTTTTACTTACATATATTTACTTATGAATTTTACAAGTTATTGACAATTTAGATTAATATATTAAAATCATAGATTTTCATCATTGGTATTTAGGTGACAAAACCAACACCATAAGATAGATCTTATTTTTTTGAATCTAACGACTATTTATTTGTAATTTTTCGATAAGTAGATAATTAGTTATGATTTCAAAGTTCGACCAATCAAAAAATCACGACATGCCAAATAAGCGAGAAAGAGAGGGAAAGGGAAGGGACCGGGCTGGCATCACCTAGCACAATGAATTTCGGCCAAGTCACGGGGTCCCACTACCAAGTCAATAAGTCACTAAATCAAGGAAAAGACCAGGCAAAGGACTAATACACCCCTGACAAGAAATCAAAAGAGAGAAGAGCGATGAGGGAAATTTGGGGAAACCAGAGGGGAATTCATCCCTCTCACACCCCAGCTCCATAGATGCTACTCCTGAGTAGGAAGCTAGGCTGTGAATTGGGTAAAACTAATATCCTCAACTGGACACGAAAATAAGGGAATAGAGAGAAGGAACAGACCAAATCGAACTCACATGGAGGGCTAATTTGGTCGGGGGCGATGAGGAACTTCGGCGGCGAGGTGTGTCCAACAGGGTCGAGTAGACGACCACACTACAAGTGATCTCAAATACAATTGGAATGAGAGGTCGACTAAAGGAGGTGAAACAGAGGGTTTTAAGTGCTTGAGAGTACGCAGGTGACAGGGAGGAAATTGTTGCAACTAGGTGCGGAAGAAGTACGGGATGCCAATATGGGATTATTCTTTATATAGAGAGATGGATGATGAGATAGGGGTCATTATGTGTGGAATCGAATAAGGAAACTGATGAAAGAAAAATTGTGAAAAATGATTTAGAAATGAGGAAGATTCGGGGCAAAGAATATCACACACCTTGTTCCCTCATGTATCGGTCTCCTACCCAAGGTAGGAGACGACCCACAACCATTAGATCTAGGATCGAATGGCCTGAGGTAAACCCAAAATCAAAGCTAGACATGATAGATTAAAACAAAAGGAAACTTTTACAAATTGGAATATGATTAAAGTGTGAAATGCAATTAATTTCCTATTTTCTCTCTCTTCTTTTGAGGGTGCAAATAACTCTCAAATTGGATGAGATTTGATACCCAACCTATTTTTGATATGAGGAATCTAAGTATGCAATTAGATTTTCCTTTTGATAACTTTAATGTGTTAAATAAATCAAACTTATTTTCTCTTTCCTCCATCATTAATAGTCATAAGATTCTCCAAATTTGATGAAACTTCATCCACAAGTATATTTATTGTGTTGGATACAAATTTTCCATAACTTTTACATTTTGGAGTTTTTTGTACAATTATTTAATATTTTGAAGGTTCTACACACTTTCTCTCTCCTGATTTCATCTTTTAATCAAACATATTCCAAATTGGATGGAAATTCACCCAAAGGCTATATTTATTATGTATATTATGAATCCAAGATTATTTTTCTCTTTTGGAATTATTTATTATTTTGTTAGATATTTTTTGGGAAAACTTAGATCTTCTCTTTCCAAATTAAATTAAGTAAATTATTATGTGAATAATGCAAAACTTGACTCCGAAGACAATTGGGACCCAAGGAATACGATTCCTAACTTAGATTCTACTTTTGGGATTCCTTTTAATCAGTTATGTCATAATCAATATTTATGGCCATTAATATCACATTATTGCTATTATTATTATTTCTCATCCAATTATGTTAACATTATTTCCAAAAGAATTATGTATGATTATTTGCATGAAATTTTATATAATTCATTATTATCTTATGTGACATATTTTATATGTCTATTATTGGCCCAAGACTAATGTGAGAACATTGGGTTACATTAGGGTGATTTGTGCATGCATTATTTCATTACGGTTATGCTAAACCTTATTTAGCTAAGTCCAAAAGGTCAAACTTCTAGGGTAGGGTTCAAGATCTAGTTTGTTACAACACACCACCCCTTAAAGAGCCTCCTAGAAATCAAAACATCCACATAAAAGAAAACAACTTATTCACTACCCCTTAAAGGATTCATCTTATTAAGTTAAAACTATTCTTTAGGTACAAAGGGTTCCACTACACTTCCTTACATCCGTACATAAAAGCATAATGCAAAAAGGAAACATAACTTGTAAAGCCGAACTATAGAACTATGAATTATCCTGATCTTGTTCATACTCATGAACTTCTTCACCATCCAAAGAAAAAACTCTTCCATCTCTCCTTTCCACAAGTCTTCCTTTATTATTATTTCCATTATTCTGATGAGGTACTTGAGGCACTTATTGTTGAGCTTGCGCTTGTCCATTTTTGAGCTTGGGACACTCAGACGAACATGTCTAGGTTCATTGCAATAATGACATATTGGCGCCCTATCCTTTCTTCGGGAAACATGGTCCTCAGAATGACGATCACCTTCTGGGTGCTTCCTCTTATGATTGTTTTCCTTATGGGACTGGAAACTAGGACATGATTCCATAGATAAGGCCTTATCCACCATCTGCTAAAAGGCCAAGGTAGCTACGGGATAAGAGAACGACCTATAGTATAGTTGAGTCCTTATAAGAATAGGTCAGCTCTATGTTCCTCACATAGTCCTTCAGCATACCTCTCAAGCAAAAGGAACTTTTCCACATAAGCAGAAATAGTCATGGAACCTTACTTCAAACTATAGAACTCAGCTTCCTTCTTCTTCAAAGTAGCAGTGTAGATTTACTTTCCACAGAAGAGAGCCAAAAACTCTACCCTAGACATGGTTGAGGTGTCTCTAGTTCTTGCAATTCCATTCTACCAAACTCTAGCTGGTCCTTCTAAAACATATGAAGCAAATCCAACCTTCTGATGTGGAGGACATGCCATGCCATCAAAAGTCCTCTCTATTTCCAACACCCAATCATCAGCTTTGTCCACCATCTCTAGATCTCCTTTACCCTTGAAGTAGGATGGTTACATCTTCATGAACTCCATGATTGAGTACTCCTTAGGTTTGTCAGACACGGTGGATTGTTTAACTTCCCTGCCATGGATGTGGAGAGAAGTTGCCTTAGCATGGCCAAATCTTATTTTGGAGTGATGACTATTCCCGTATTAGCAGAAACAAAGGCTGGGGTTTCTTGTCCTACTGATTGTCCACTTTCGATTGGAGGAGTTCCTTGTGTCACTGGAGTAGTAAAGGGGGGATCCATCCTTTGAATCCCAAACCTAGAGTTTTGGGGTGTCTCATAACTGTACTGGTTGACAATAGTCGAGTTATCTCCCACCATTAGGGTTTTTTCCTGCACAAGGCAAGGATACTAGGTATAATCAACCTATGGAAAAAGGTAAACATCATAAGGGAGGCAAATTGAAATAGTTATATAACCAACTGCTAGTGGCTCTGATACCATAGTGTAAGGAGTGGGATCCTAGAGGGGAACCACTCCCTACTAGAAATAAAAAGGCAACATCCCTTGAACCAAACACCATATAAAATTGTTCACCAAAGGGATGATGATCAATTCATTCAACATGCATGTATCATAACACAATAAGTAGCAGCAAAAGAGAACTTTATCTAACTATTACAAAGCTTGATATCATTATACATCACTACACCACACATGGGTGAGTCAAAAAGGAAAACTATCTTAATCAAACTAGGATCAACTGAGGGTCATCTAACCACCTATTTTAAGTTTCCCAAAAAGCTCATATACAAAAGTTGTTGTCCAAGTCCACCTTGCTTATCCTCTCCTTGATCTAAACCTGGGGATGGAAGCATACCCCACAAAATGAGAAGAAAAGGAAAACATCAACAAAGGCTGGTATGTGCATACTAAATAGGAAATTGAGAAATATAAGAAATAAAGGACATCAAGAATAAATGCTTCCCATGCAAGAGAAAAGTACTACCCAAAAGGGCATAAAAGAAAGAACATTAATAACAAGATAAATAAGAATAAAAGATAAGTTCAAAGCATCCATGTGTTTCACCTGTGACAACACTAGAATAATATATCATGTAGGTATGAAATACACATCTACCAAAAATAATGTGGGGTGAGCAGGGTATTATATACATTATCTCTATAATACAGCAGTGGCAGGGTCTGTCAACATCTGCCAAGAAGGAATTTTACATCTGCCATAATTTATAAATATGCAGGAATTTTCACATCTGTATTCATATGTGGGGATTTTCACATCCACATAATAGTACATTCAACATTATACTAGTAGTCACCACATGATGCATATCAAAAGATAAATAAGAATAAAAGAATAATGTGCCATAATAGTAACATCCACTACCATTGTGGGAAAAGAAGCAACATCCGCTACAAAGTGGGCACATATCATCAAATAAGTCCAACATGAACAAATCATATGAAAAAGAGTCCAAGATAATATCCATGATCACAAGATCAGTAACAAAATAAAATAGTTTAAAAGAACTATGATTTCAAAAGAAAAGACATTGTGTATAGGCTAATGTTCATAGAACCAAAAGAAAGAGAATATAGGTGAATTGCTCAAAAAGAATAATCGGGGATGCAAACATACCTCACTTCAGAGTCTAAACAGTCTAAAGTCACTTCTAGATCCTAGTCTAGGCCTCCAAAGAACCTATTAAGCATATATGTAGATTTTAGGTCAAATTCTCATTGATGATTCAAACCCCAATAAATACCTTTTTTCCTTATATACAATTTAGGTTATCAAAACCATGCCATATTTTAGGTTACCTTTTTTGAGTCCAAAATATATTTGATTATATTTGTTGACTTATATATATTTAGTTATGAATTTTACAAGTTATTAACCATTTAGATTAATCCATTAAAATCATATATTTTCATCATTGGTATTTAGGAGACAAAACCAACACCACAAGATAGATCTTATTTTTCTAGATCCAATGGTTATTTATTTCTATTTTTTGGATAAGTAGATAATTAGTTATGATTTTTCAAAGTTCAAACAATATGGAAAATCACAATATGCCAAATAAGTGAGAAAAAGAGGGAAAGAGAAGGGTTCGGGCCCGAATCACTTGGCCCAATTTATGCCGGTCAAGTCACGGGGTCCCACTGCCAAGTCAACAAGTCACTAAAGCAAGGAAAAGAATAGACGAAGGACCTATACACCTCAAATAAGAAATCGAAAGAGAGAAGAGTGATGAGGGCTATTTGGGAAAACCTCGAGGGGAATTCATCCCTCTCGCACCCCAAATCCATGGATGCTACTTTTGAGAGGAAGCTAGGCTGTGAATTGGGAAAAACCAATATCTTCGACTGAACACGAAAATAAGGGAATAGAGAGAAGGAACAGACCAAAATGAACTCACATGGAGGGATAATATGGTCAGAGGCGACGAGGAACTTCAATGGCGAGGTGTGTCTAGTAGGAAGAATGTCGAGTAGGCGGCCACACTACAGGTGATCTCGACAGAAATTGGAATGAGAGGCTGGCTAAAGGATGTGAAATGGAGGGTTTAAGTGCTAGAGAGTACGTGGGTGACGGGGAGGAAGTTGCTGCAACTAGGCATGAATGAAGTGCGGGATGCCGATCTGGGGTTCTCCTTTATATATATAGATGGATGACGAGTTAGGGGTCATTATGTGTGGAATCAAATAAGGAAATTGATGAAATAAAAATCATGAAAAATGATTGAGAAACAAGGAAGATTCAGGGTAAAGAATATCACACACATTGTTCCCTCATGTCTAGATCTCCTACCCAAGGTAGGAGACGACCCACAACCGTTAAATATGGGATCATATGGCCCAAGATAAACCCAAAATCAAAGCTAGGAAAGATAGAGTAAAACAAAGGAAACTTATACAAATTGGAATCCGATTAAAGTGTGGAATGCAATTAATTTCCTATTTTCTCTCTCTTCTTTTGAGGGTGTAAACAACTCCCAAATTGGATGAAATTTGACATCCAACCTATTTTTGGTATGAGGAATTCGAATATGCAATTAGATTTGTCTTTTGAGAACTTTTAATGTGTTAGATAAATCAAACTTATTTTTTCTTTCCTCTATCATTAATGGTCATAAGATTCTCCAAATATGATGAAACTTCACCCACAAGTCATATTTATTGTGTTGGATACACATTTTCCATCAAGTTTACATGTTGGAGTTGTTTGTATACTTATTTAATATTTTGAAGGTTCTACACACTTTCTCTCTTCTGATTACATCTTTTAATTAAACATCTTCCAAATTGGATGAAAATCCACCCAAAGGCTATATTTATTATGTAGATTATGAATCTAAGATTATTTTCCTCTTTTGAGGTCATTTATTATTTTATTTGATATTTTTGGGGAAAACTTAGATCTTCTCTTTCGAAATTGAATTAAGTAAATTACTATTATGTGAATAATGTGAAACTTGACTCCCAAGACAATTGGGACCCAAGGAACACGATGCTTAACTTAGATTCCACTTTTGTAATGAGTTATGTCATAATTAATATTTATAGCCATTGATATCATATTATTGCTATTATATTATTTCTCATCCAATTATGTTAACATTATTTCCAAAAGAATTATGTATGATTATTTGCATGAGATTTTATATAATTCATCATTATCTTATGTGACATATTTTATATGTCTATTATTGTTCAAAGACTAATGTGAGAACATTGTGTTACATTTGGGTGATTTGTGCATGCATTATCTCAATAGGGTTATGCTAAATCTTATTTGGCTAAGTCCAAAAGATCAAACTTCTAGGGCAGTGTTCGAGATCTAGTTTGTTACATATATTTTGATGACACACATACACTTCATTTCAATTATTGATTATAGTTTAGTTCAATAGTTGTATTAGGGTTAGAATGAACCTGAGGAATAGTTATGAAGTACATGGATCAATTCGGTCTTGGTATTTGTTTTGTTTTGACGTTTCTAGATTTAGGTCATTTTATCAAGATTGACAAATTTTTGAGTTGTATTCGATTGGTGCAAGTTGGTTTGAGGTTGGATGGACTCATTGACAAGTCAATGGCACAAGTCAGTCTAGTTTATGATAAGTTGACTTACTTTTTATGGGGTCTAAGTTGATTGTTTTGTCAGTAGTGAAATAATATTTGAGAAGTTCACCCTCTTCTTGTGTCAACTTTGGTTTGGTCAGTAGACGTTGTGCATATGATGACTTCCTAAAATTCAATTGACTGGTGGAAGGAACAACCAAGTAGCATGTTAAGTTGGTCGACCTTTAAACACGTAGGTTGACTTGTAGTTGACAATACTAAACAATAAAGGAAGGGTATATGTTCTTTTCCTAAGCACATATATTGGTTCTTATATGCCCAAAACATAAGTAAATATTAATTTGCATTGTTTCTAATTTTAGGATGTAGAGGGAGAGGTAGATAAGGCACAATATACAAGTTTGGAGAAATCAATCCTAAAAAAATGTCTTAATGGATTTGTTACATAAATTATATGAGTTTCAGTTGAACTGGGGGGGCTATATTTTATATTCACTTGTTTTATACCTTGGTTTAAATCACTTTTGTTTGTATTAAAGTAAATATTATTCTCCTCTTCTTTTCTTATTTGATTTTCCAACTGGCTAGTAACATCCCTTAGAAGATATAAGTGAAGAACATGTAGAACTTATGATATTGTTGGTGATTTTAATATAAGGAAGATAGACCGCTTGAGAATTTTTATGCTAGTGAGTTAATACTTTCTACAACATGGCAATATATTAAGAGAATGGTATTAAAATTGAATGATCTAAAAATGAAAATGACTATTTACATTAACTGTTAATCGAATTTGTGTTGAAACACTATATTTTAATGCATTTAATAAGTGAATTTTTTATAAACTCATCTAGAGATAATTTAAAGTTGTTATAACCCCAATTTTTGGGTTCAATTGATGAGAAATGTAATTTCTCATATTAAAGATGTTTGGACAAATAACCATATATTTGGTTGAGAATAATTGGATTTCGTTTAAAATAGCCTTGTTGTTTGATTTGTGGGCTTTATTGGCTATTGGGCCCAATAACAAGGAAATAACAAAGCTAATTCAATTAGTGAATGAATAATTGAATTTATAAGAAAAGAAATATGTGGAAACCTCTAGAAGGCAAATCCAAAGAGGATTTCGTGCCTCTTGGATTCCTTGGGTTCCAAGGAGTCTAAAGTTGCAAAGAAAAGAAATAAGAAAAAGAAAATATTAATTAAATATTTCTTTATGAAGAAAGAAATTGAAAACATTGAGGAGATGTGGAAAATTAAGTGGAAAGATGGATAATTGAGTTACCCCTTTATGGAATTTCGTATCCCAAAGATCTCTTATGATAAAAGGGATGCCAAAGAGGAAAATAGAAGAGAAATAAAAAGAAATCCTCAAAAGGAAATATTATAATAAGAAATAAACAAGATAATGTGAAATAATGCATTAAGATGCATCTAGAAAGATAATAAGTAACCAATAAAAAGAAATCCGAAATAATGGAATATCTTGGGATCCAAGGAGTCCCAATAAAGAGGAAAGAAAGATAAAATACCAAAATTACAAAATATGAGGATAATGTGATTCATTATTAATGAATTTTGTGTTATTGATAAAAAGGAAATAGTTTCTACTAAAGGAAAATGGAAATTCGTGCAAATGCTTGAAAAAGAAAGAATAAAGAGAATATATAAAGGGAATTTCGAATTCAAGAAATAAGAATATCTAAGAAGATTATGAGGAGAGAGAAGAATACTTCTCCTAGAAGAAAGATGATTCCTATTGAAGAGGGATTACGTTTCATTATGGGAAAAACATCCTAGGGCTTCGTAGACCCTCCCCTATATGAGGGGTACGACCTAGGGCCGAGTCCAGGGAAGTCCCACGCACCTCTCTCTCCCCTCTTCATGTTCTTTGCACGTAAAACCCTAATGAGGGAGTATCTCTACCTATAGAGCAACAAAAGGGAGTTTTGTGGTCTTGCTGAGGACAAGAAAACCCCACGACACATTAAGACCGATCGGCTACCAACCTAGCCCCTCCATCTTCACGTATCTTCCACCGGAAGTCTGCAAAAATGCAGAAGTTGCAGCAGCAACCCGGACGAGTTTCCGCATGTGGTGGCTACCTTGACGACGGCCAGAAGCTCCCTCACGTGCGCAGAGGCACGGCGGAGGCTGAGGGACCGCCCTGGAGGTCGATGGGGCCGAGGAGGAGGAGCTGGAGCGGCTCCTAGGTCAGCCGGCCGGCGGCTAGGGCGCAGCCCGCCGCTGGCGCAAGGAAGGAGAAGGCCAAAGGGGCCTTTGACCAATTTGCCCTCCGCGGGCTGTAGAAGGATACCACTTAAGCGGGGGCAAAGTGGTAATTCGATTATGTTTTAAACGAGCCGCGACGTTGCATGGAGGAAGCCACGTGGCGCCATCTGATTGGTTGAAAAGTAAGTGTTTTTACTAAAATCATATCTTTTTATTCAAAGCTCGGAGGACAAAAAGTTATATATGAAAGTTGATCCTCAGAACGAGAGGAATCGAAATAAATTATGATTGAAGCCTGATTCCTTATGCAATTCGAAAAATAATGGAAGATATCAACTATAGTGTGTTAATTGTTTAAAGAACCCTATGTTGGTATGATTAAAGTGATTAGTAAGGTTTAATTAATGATTAAAGTTGATATTAGCCTGTTAATGATAAAAATGGATATTTGGAAGAAAAAGGATGGACTTGGCATATAATTAGTTAGTTTAGAGTTTATATGCTTGAAATTGGAAAGAACATAAAGTTATCATCTTTAGGGTGTTAATTAAGGGAAAACCCTTGGATTGGATGGTGAATAGTCTTAATGACATTATTTAGATAATTCAAGTTGAATTTAACCTGATGTTAATAAAGGTAAGGATAGGATCTAAAAAGATGATCATTTTATATAGTTGGTTTAATTTAGGGTTCTATGTACATGAATATGCCTTAATGGGATTAGAAACCCTAATTTATGTTGATATGAATTCTAATGGTTTTAATTGTAAAATAGAATTATGACGATTCAAAGGTAAATTGAGTACCAAAGATCTTAATGTTGATAATGTGTATTAGATGTAATGAGTAGTCTAATATGCTTAAGAAGATAATTAGGGTTTAACCTAGTAAGCAAAAGTGAGATTGTAATCTTATAAATCATAATATGATGGAATTAGGGTTCATAGCCCTAATCCTTAGTCCAAACAAGAAATAACCCTAAACCCTAGTTTGGGAGCACATCTAGATCTGAGTAATGTAATGTGAATACATGGTGACACATATGTAGTATACATGTTTCAGATATTGTTGATTATATGCTTGGTTACTTGGATGTTTGGATGCACTCATAAAGTCTATGATGTTCGGCATGGTTTCTGCAAGGAATAAGGTATGTGGTTACTTATGGTTAACCGTTTAGGTTTCCCGGCGTTTCCCGAACGTTTTATCGCTTGGATGCAACTAAACTGCTTGGATGTTCATATTGCAAATATAATGTGGCTATGACTATCACTTAATGTGTATACCTATAAACTCAGATCCTGGTTCTCTCTGTGGCAAAATAGCTAACCTAGTACATGGCTACCTATGGTAGGTCATCAGGTTAGAGAAAGACCTAGTACATGGCTACCTATTGGGTAGGTCCATCAGGTCTATGGATGACCTAGTACATGGCTACCCATTGGGTAGGTCCATCAGGTCAATGGTTGACTTAGTACATGGCTACCATGGAGGTAGGACCATCAAGTCATAAAGAGTTAGATATTGGGCTATCCTCGGATAGTGCCATGCGACTCTATACCTAAAGAGAGGTGATATCCATGTCCACTGCAGGGACAGCCCAGAGTTGTGAATATGTATGGATTGAGTTATATGGTTTAAAACGTAATCTTGCTTGTTAAATCATTAATTGAATGATTATGTTGTTAACTTAGTTGAACAATTATCTGCTCCTCCCCACATACCAGCTTCGGCTGATCGTTGTTTTTGTTTGTCGGCATTTTAGGTAAATCCTCAAAAGCACAAACAGTAAAGCGACATAATGTGAATTCAAGAATTAAAGAACAAGGAGGAATTAAATAGAGTGGATAAGTTGTGGTTAGAAGATAGTTTCCCACTTTTCAAGGTATGCAAAAAGGAAAAATTTTATTACCATTTTTCATATAGTCTGCTAGAATTTAATAATTATTTATAGTTATATCTTGAACCTTTGATCCGGAATTATGAGTGCGGCTTTATCCTCTAAGTCTCCCTTAATTGGGGGTTACTGAAAGGTGAGGTCGTAACATTTGGTATCAGAGCGTAGGTTCCTCATTTAACCATTAATAATTATTAAATTTTACAAACTCCATAGAACCCAAGGGAGTTATTAGAGGAGTATCCGAAAGACGGAGGTGTCTAGAAAGGGATCACGACCGGGGGCTGGCAAGATTTTCCTCCGCACCGCTAGTCGGAATACGAGGACTCCCGGACCCGTGTGACCGCCTGGCCAAAGTCTTAGGGTACAAATCGAAATAAGATACCTTTAGGAGTTCTCATCTTATTCATCCCTTCTCATCACAAAATTCTGATAAGGACCTAAAGGATTTGGGTTTTCTTTCTTCTCCCCACCCTCCTGAGGTATGGGTAAGGTTAATAAGGTTTAAGGAATCCTCCACTGAATTAAAGGAAATGCATGTAAATAAGATTTCATGGACATAAGCCTAATAGAGTAAGCGTAAATTAAAGGATAGATACATGCTTAGGTCGTATGACATAAGTTGTCATATCCTCAGAAGAGATCTGAGGCTAGACCTTCTTGACAGGAGGATAAGATAGTCTTGGAGATAGAAATCTCCAATGCAAGTAGATACCTGACTTATCTTACAAGATGACGTTAACCCTAACCCTAAGTAAAGGTTAGAGAGAGATGAGTTGGACCAGGTGTTTGGAAGGACATGCCTTTGGGATGCCATAGGATCCACGGGTGACCTAGCACCTTTGGCAACCCCAACCCTGAGAAGGGTCGTGCATGTTAGGGCAAAGGATAGCTCTTTAGATGATGATGCTAGTGAAGGACCTTAGAAACCCTATGGGCTTGTGCAAGTAGGGTATAGATGGCACCTAGGGCACGTCATAGTACGCACAGTAGGATGAAACCCTGGATAAGGAATCATGATGGAGCATAAAGGGTCGTGGATGATCTTGAGCAACCATAAGTTCAAACCTAGGCCTCACCCGTGTAAAGCATGCCTTTGAGGTTGGACCTTCAGGAAGAGAGGACCTCTAATGGTGAGGTTGAATGTAGGGTTAGCCCTAGAGAGAGTAGGAAACCCAGCAAGAAGGTTGGAAGCCTAAAACCCTGAACTACGGATGATAGTGGTTGCTTCATGATCGATCCCTGCAGGTTGATGATATCTTGGTTTCCTTTAGAGGGACCAAACCCTAGAGAGATGGAAGATGAAGCATCTGGTGCCTATGTGTCTACGGTAGGAAGAAGAGTTCCTTAGACCTAGAAAGGTGTGGTAGCCGGTTATGAGGCCTTGTACCCTGTTAGTTGTCCTTAAGGAGGACCCAACCCTAAGTGTTGATCGAGAAGAAGGATGATAGGAAGTGCACGAGATGCCTTTTTCCAGTTTGATTCATGGTTCAGAGATAGAGCGTGAAGTTGGACACCTAAAAGTGAACCTAGGGTTCCTAGGCCTGAGAGGGGAAGTGGTATACCTAATGCTCATGATGAGAATTAAGTTGCTATAGTTTCGAGCATGGTACTCCTCATGTATAGAGGAAAAGGGAAACCCCCTTAAGTTTAAGGCATGTTGGGTGAACCCCTCATAGATAGGCTAATGATAAAGGGGAAAGTTTTATCGTGATCCAACATCGAGGAAAGAGGACCAGTATGACGTATTATGGTTCGATAAGTGAACTGCTTGTGCCTTAATGTTTTTCTAGGGTCAAATAGGCTCGTGTGGATGTAAACCCTAGACCTAAGAGCTTTTGTGACCTTAGAGATAGTTTTCCTCCCATCCTGGGAGAGGGACCCCTTTGGAAGGGTGTATATCAGTTTTGGTTAGCTTAAGGTGACCTAAAGAGGTCTCTTAAGATCTTGAGAAGCTAAGAGAAAAGTACATAGTATGAGAATGAACCCATAGACCCGTAGATATCCATCTCTATTGCATGTGAATGTGTTACCATGGAGGTAACCAGTAAGGGGCATGACCAAGGTAGATAGGTTGCCATGATCCTGATGAAAGGATGAAGGCCAGCCCATGAATGCAGAAAGAGAGATGATGAAGACTTGGGTAAGGTTCTAAGTGAACATGTACTATGATGGAGAATCCTAAGTCTACCCTAGGTTCAGGTAGGGATAAGTCCGATGAAGGTAGGAGTTGCCTATTCCCCAGTTGCACATGACCATAGGGTCGGGAGGTAACAGCTATCATTGTCTTAGGGCCATGGGTTAGGAGATTGATCACCTTCATGAACTCATGGGACCCAAAGGGCAGATGAGTAGGGCACTCTCTTGATGCATGAGGGAAGAGGGATGACCCCAAAAGAATCGGTACCCTATAGACCTAGAGGAGATGACCAAGGATATAAACCTCGGTAGGTTCAAGACTTGTTTGATATCATGATGTTTGTGATGAAGAGACATATGTGGCACGTTGCAACTTAGATTTAAAGGTGTACTGGCAAGGTGGGATGTACCATCTCTACTCTTGGAACAGGAAGAACTCTGTATTTGGACTGCAGCCAAATGCTTATTTCCTCTTGTTATGGGGGTGAGAGATAGGACATTATGCATGTCATACACCAAGGATAAGAGATGATATAGGTTGGAATGTTGCCACGAGAAATGGGGATAGAGAAGATCTCTTACCATGGTAAACTGAATGATACATGGATGGATTGCAAACACTAAGAGGAATGAGGTGATCACCTTATGAGGATGTGGAGCTTACGGGTTATACCAGGTTGAGTTTGATCACCATGATGATGGAATCAGAGAGTGTTCTTATGAAGATGAATATATATAGTGTAAGGTGACATGATAAGCAAAAATACATGGAAGTATAATGTTACCTAATACCTAAGGATGTGAAGTGGTAATGGATGCTCTGGTTGAGATACATCTGACTTGTTTGACTAGAAGCTAGAAGAGGCTGTTTGGCTAACCCTAAGTTTGAAAAGGAGATGTGTTTGGATAACACTCAGATGTAACAAGATGAGTTGAAAAGTTAAAGGTTGTTTAGCCAGTTTAGTCCTTGATGCAATGAAAGGATGGTGGTAGAACCTCAAGTGCACTTCTTTGATTAAGAAGGTGATGAAACCTTGATGAGGGTGGTGTAGGGTTTCCAAGGAATCAATCTTGAGGAATCATGACATACTGGAAATCATGATTGAAGATCAACATACACCATGGTACTACCAAGATAGTAAATGGCAATAGCACTTTAGATGCTTAAGATGAAGTTGCATGTGGTTTATGACCATGCAAGCCAGGAGGTAAAGGACGAACCCCAGTAACCCAGTGTATCGATATAGAGGACAAAAGAATCCCTGAGAGGGAATGAGAGCTCAGTTGTGATAGGTCTTCCCTGGGTCAAAGAAGGTCGAGATGCAATATGGGTTATGGTAAGTCGCCTTACCTAAATGACATGAGAAAGAAAGAGTTCTGTTAAGGGACAGATCTAGTTGAACTACCCATGAGAAAGATGGTTCAATTACACCATGAAGCAAGTTCAAAGGATTCTTGAGTTTGACTTAAAGGTTCGCTTCCATAAAGTGGAAGTAGGTACATGAAAAACTCAATAATAGTATAGTTTATCACCCCTAACTATGGTTAGTATGATCCAGACTAAAGGGTCTGATGAGGGCATGTGTGCTCGTTCAGGGTGATATCTAGAGACAGTTCTTGTCCTATGAAAGATATGACAATGACCACCATAGCCATATCGGGTTGTATATGAAGCTCTGTAAGGGAGGTTGTGTCGGTCACCACTTTAGTAAGGTAATGTTGGTGAAAGGACCACATGATGGTTAGAAAAGTACCACATGATGGTTAGAAAAAGGGACCCCAGTACATGTAGATGAAGTCACTTTGGTTGCGCAAGGGCTGAAAGGAGCCCAAAGATGATGGAAGTCATGAGCGGATGCAAAGTAGACTGACATACAGTTCACTGTGGGAGAAAAAGTGACATGAAAATCCGACCCCTCTAAGCTATATCTAAGAGAGCTGAGTCCCCGATGCATGGGTCCATTAGAGATGGATGGGTGGAGAAGGTTAGGTCTGACCCTACCCCTCAGGATAGAGTAATGGGAGATGTTTTCCATGTGTCCAATTTAGAGCACTATGTGAGGTACCCCGACCATGTGCTGAGCAATGAACCTAGTGAGCCCCAAGGGAGGCTGACATGGCCTGAGTCACCTGTGTAGTTTATAGACGCCAGGATGAAGGAACTCAGAGAAAAAGAATATGTGATAATAAAGGTTCTTTGAAAATGTCATGGGTACGGCAAAGCCACATAGGGGCCAATGATGGACATGGAAAAGTCTTATCCTGAATTGTTTGTTTGCTTGTTTGAATTTTGAGGACAAAATTCCTATAAGAGGGGAAGGATGTTATAACCCCAATTTTTGGGTTCAATTGATGAGAAATGTAATTTCTCATATTAAAGATGTTTGGACAAATAACCATATATTTGGTTGAGAATAATTGGATTTCGTTTAAAATAGCCTTGTTGTTTGATTTGTGGGCTTTATTGGCTATTGGGCCCAATAACAAGGAAATAACAAAGCTAATTCAATTAGTGAATGAATAATTGAATTTATAAGAAAAGAAATATGTGGAAACCTCTAGAAGGCAAATCCAAAGAGGATTTCGTGCCTCTTGGATTCCTTGGGTTCCAAGGAGTCTAAAGTTGCAAAGAAAAGAAATAAGAAAAAGAAAATATTAATTAAATATTTCTTTATGAAGAAAGAAATTGAAAACATTGAGGAGATGTGGAAAATTAAGTGGAAAGATGGATAATTGAGTTACCCCTTTATGGAATTTCGTATCCCAAAGATTTCTTATGATAAAAGGGATGCCAAAGAGGAAAATAGAAGAGAAATAAAAAGAAATCCTCAAAAGGAAATATTATAATAAGAAATAAACAAGATAATGTGAAATAATGCATTAAGATGCATCTAGAAAGATAATAAGTAACCAATAAAAAGAAATCCGAAATAATGGAATATCTTGGGATCCAAGGAGTCCCAATAAAGAGGAAAGAAAGATAAAATACCAAAATTACAAAATATGAGGATAATGTGATTCATTATTAATGAATTTTGTGTTATTGATAAAAAGGAAATAGTTTCTACTAAAGGAAAATGGAAATTCGTCCAAATGGTTGAAAAAGAAAGAATAAAGAGAATATATAAAGGGAATTTCGAATTCAAGAAATAAGAATATCTAAGAAGATTATGAGGAGAGAGAAGAATACTTCTCCTAGAAGAAAGATGATTCCTATTGAAGAGGGATTACGTTTCATTATGGGAAAAACATCCTAGGGCTTCGTAGACCCTCCCCTATATGAGGGGTACGACCTAGGGCCGAGTCCAGGGAAGTCCCACGCACCTCTCTCTCCCCTCTTCATGTTCTTTGCACGTAAAACCCTAATGAGGGAGTATCTCTACCTATAGAGCAACAAAAGGGAGTTTCGTGGTCTTGCTGAGGACAAGAAAACCCCACGACACATTAAGACCGATCGGCTACCAACCTAGCCCCTCCATCTTCACGTATCTTCCACCGGAAGTCTGCAAAAATGTAGAAGTTGCAACAGCAACCCGGACGAGTTTCCGCACGTGGTGGCTACCTTGACGACGGCCAGAAGCTCCCTCACGTGCGCAGAGGCACGGCGGAGGCTGAGGGACCGCCCTGGAGGTCGATGGGGCCAAGGAGGAGGAGCTGGAGCGGCTCCTAGGTCAGCCGGCCGGCGGCTAGGGCGCAGCCCGCCGCTGGCGCAAGGAAGGAGAAGGCCAAAGGGGCCTTTGACCAATTTGCCCTCCGCGGGCTGTAGAAGGATACCACTTAAGCGGGGGCAAAGTGGTAATTCGATTATGTTTTAAACGAGCCGCGACGTTGCATGGAGGAAGCCACGTGGCGCCATCTGATTGGTTGAAAAGTAAGTGTTTTTACTAAAATCATATCTTTTTATTCAAAGCTCGGAGGACAAAAAGTTATATATGAAAGTTGATCCTCAGAACGAGAGGAATCCAAATAAATTATGATTGAAGCCTGATTCCTTATGCAATTCGAAAAATAATGGAAGATATCAACTATAGTGTGTTAATTGTTTAAAGAACCCTATGTTGGTATGATTAAAGTGATTAGTAAGGTTTAATTAATGATTAAAGTTGATATTAGCCTGTTAATGATAAAAATGGATATTTGGAAGAAAAAGGATGGACTTGGCATATAATTAGTTAGTTTAGAGTTTATATGCTTGAAATTGGAAAGAACATAAAGTTATCATCTTTAGGGTGTTAATTAAGGGAAAACCCTTGGATTGGATGGTGAATAGTCTTAATGACATTATTTAGATAATTCAAGTTGAATTTAACCTGATGTTAATAAAGGTAAGGATAGGATCTAAAAAGATGATCATTTTATATAGTTGGTTTAATTTAGGGTTCTATGTACATGAATATGCCTTAATGGGATTAGAAACCCTAATTTATGTTGATATGAATTCTAATGGTTTTAATTGTAAAATAGAATTATGACGATTCAAAGGTAAATTGAGTACCAAAGATCTTAATGTTGATAATGTGTATTAGATGTAATGAGTAGTCTAATATGCTTAAGAAGATAATTAGGGTTTAACCTAGTAAGCAAAAGTGAGATTGTAATCTTATAAATCATAATATGATGGAATTAGGGTTCATAGCCCTAATCCTTAGTCCAAACAAGAAATAACCCTAAACCCTAGTTTGGGAGCACATCTAGATCTGAGTAATGTAATGTGAATACATGGTGACACATATGTAGTATACATGTTTCAGATATTGTTGATTATATGCTTGGTTACTTGGATGTTTGGATGCACTCATAAAGTCTATGATGTTCGGCATGGTTTCTGCAAGGAATAAGGTATGTGGTTACTTATGGTTAACCGTTTAGGTTTCCCGGCGTTTCCCGAACGTTTTATCGCTTGGATGCAACTAAACTGCTTGGATGTTCATATTGCAAATATAATGTGGCTATGACTATCACTTAATGTGTATACCTATAAACTCAGATCCTGGTTCTCTCTGTGGCAAAATAGCTAACCTAGTACATGGCTACCTATGGTAGGTCATCAGGTTAGAGAAAGACCTAGTACATGGCTACCTATTGGGTAGGTCCATCAGGTCTATGGATGACCTAGTACATGGCTACCCATTGGGTAGGTCCATCAAGTCAATGGTTGACTTAGTACATGGCTACCATGGAGGTAGGACCATCAAGTCATAAAGAGTTAGATATTGGGCTATCCTCGGATAGTGCCATGCGACTCTATACCTAAAGAGAGGTGATATCCATGTCCACTGCAGGGACAGCCCAGAGTTGTGAATATGTATGGATTGAGTTATATGGTTTAAAACGTAATCTTGCTTGTTAAATCATTAATTGAATGATTATGTTGTTAACTTAGTTGAACAATTATCTGCTCCTCCCCACATACCAGCTTCGGCTGATCGTTGTTTTTGTTTGTCGGCATTTTAGGTAAATCCTCAAAAGCACAAACAGTAAAGCGACATAATGTGAATTCAAGAATTAAAGAACAAGGAGGAATTAAATAGAGTGGATAAGTTGTGGTTAGAAGATAGTTTCCCACTTTTCAAGGTATGCAAAAAGGAAAAATTTTATTACCATTTTTCATATAGTCTGCTAGAATTTAATAATTATTTATAGTTATATGTTGAACCTTTGATCCGGAATTATGAGTGCGGCTTTATCCTCTAAGTCTCCCTTAATTGGGGGTTACTGAAAGGTGAGGTCGTAACAAAAGTATTTTGAGGTTTTGAAATGTTATGAACATAATTTGACCTAAGACCTATAAATATCAAAGAAATAGTTGATTTTTCTCAAATGTAGAGTGGTTTATGTTAACTAACACATAACGTAACATTTCAACGATAATTCATACTTCTAGTTCATCTAAATCCTATGAGTAAATATCTAGTTATTTAGATGATAGAAATAAGTTTATTATGATATTTTTTCATAATGTAAATATAATATAGTCGTTATTTTGAAGGTAAATTGGTTGTTTAGTAGTTACTATAAATATTCATATTTTTGATCTTTTCCTATAACAATGTTAACAAATACACCTATCTTGATCATGGAACATTCCTTGTGAAAAGAATAGATTAATATGCGTATACATGATACAATTTAATTTATTATGTTACAAAAATTGAATTATATGGAGCTAGAATGACTATGTTGCTCTGATCCAAAATATATCTACATGATACAAATAGTAAGAAATGCACAAAACCTATATATCGTAAATTGGTTGTGAGTAGCGAGCTATCACGATGCTTTATGATTGTTATTCAATAGAAATATATCGAGGCATGTACATGGGCTTATGTTCCTATTATTTTTGGTTTAGGTAAGAGACAACAAGTAATTTCCACACTTCTTCACACTATACAAAGGAGATGATGGGCCATTTTATAAACTCCTAACATATTTGGTAGTTTGTGGGCCTAAAAGTAAAGCTAAGAATTATTTGGGAAGAGATAGCGGTACTTGGTCATAACCCTAGTCCATAGTCTGCTTGGGATGAACAAGCCTTTGCCAATATTTAATTATTTTTTAACTTTTGTTGCTTTATGAAAGATAGAAGGGCATTGTAAACGATACTCACCTAAGTAATTGAGAATCATATTCATCAAGGTAAATGTTAGTTACTTCATGTAAAAGTTGAAAAAGGAGAACCTGAATTATGATGAATATGAATAACACTTAAAGGAAGAATACTTTCACTAATGAGATATTTACTTGAACTTGGTCACCTAGACAATAGCTTTTCAAATACTTACCTTCTTATAAATGTTTCAAACTCTACTTTTTTTATTTCCAAGTATATATATAATTTATGTGCTAATGATTGATATGAAATAAAAGCATATTAATAGTATGGTAATTTACTAAGAGGGACATAACCACTCTTCAAGACAACAAGCTCATACAAATTCACTATAGGTTTCATTTTAAGAGATTAATAATGTTTGGAGTTTGTGATTAATATAAGAGTTGAATTAGTCACATACTACTAGTATGCTTAGGTTCTAGTATTTGCATGAAACTTATAGTTTTCTTGTGTCACATACATAATGCAGTTGAATACACAGTGTAAGAAAAAACCACAACTATATGAATTTAAAACCCCCACCCACACACACAAACTCTCTCTATCTCTCCCCCTACTCACACACACACACACACACACACACACACACACACACACACACACACACACACACACACACACACACACACACACATATATATATATATATATATAGTATATATATGTGTGTATATATACATACGTGTGGGTGTGAGCGCACAAACATGTGCATTTTTGTGTATGGTTGACTTTTCTAAATAAATGATGATTTTTATATGATGACTGCTTGATATGAGAATAAGTAGAAGAAGTATTTTAACTAATTTGTAGAAAAGAAAAATAAGCTTTTGATATGTCTTCATTTGAAACTTGATATTTTGTGTTTCATTAATGTTTTCCTCTGTGAATTAGTTGGTTTTACTAGTGTTCACATTTGGGTTTTGGTTGATGATAACCCGAGTGACATTCATCACATATGTAGCATCAAAGCTTTGACTTAGACCTATAAATGGATATTCAGAATTCACACATTCGATCTGGATTTGAATCCAATCTTTTTTAAAAAATATGCCATTCACAAAATTTAGATCTGATTTTAGATGTAGAATTTTAGATTAAAAAATTTTAGATCGGATATCAGATATTGTTGTATCTACTCCGAAAAATCTAAATTCAAAAAATACATACATATATTATTAAATAGATATTATTTATATTTAAAAATATGAAAATATAAACAAATTTATTATATATATTTAATGTAATATCAATATTTTCTATATATAATATATTATTATCATTAAATGTATGATTTTTAATTTAGATTAGATACTTATCCAAATTAAGATATTATCTATTCAGATTAGATTCAGATGTTAACATATCATATCCGTTAGATATTGTATCATATATTAGACATGTAAATGGATGTCCAAAAGTAGTACATTCGATCTGGATTCGAATCCGAAATTTTAGAGAAATCTGACAAGCATGTAATTTGGATCAGATTTTGGATGTCAAATTTCAGATCCAAAAATTTCAGATCGAATATCAAATATTACTATATCCGCTCCAAAAAATATGAATTTGACAAATACATATATGTGCTATTAAATATATATTATTTATATATGAAAATATAAACACTTTATCGTATATATTTAGTGTAATATCAATATTTTATATATATAATACATTTATTAACATTAAATGTATGCTTTCAGGTTCATATCAGATATTTATCTAAATTTGGATATTGTTTGTTTAGATCAGATTCAAATGTTGACATATGGTATCAATCGGACATTGGATCAATTTTTTTTAGATTTAGATATCAACCATAGTAGTATCCACTCCGTATTCGATTTGTTTATATGTCTATCAAATATTGGATTGATTTTTTCTTCGGATTCAGATATCATATATAATAGTATCTGTTCCGTATTCGATTCACTTACAAGTCTACTTTTGCTGTACAAATAGATTAGTTTTGAAGAAAACAAGATGGAGGCTAGAAAAATAATTGTTATTGATAGTGGGCAAAAACCTGTCATATATATATAGGAAAGGAGGCAAGTACAAGGAAGCATAATTTAATCCTAATTGGTCAAGTCAATTAGGCCCATGTACATAATAAACTAATTAATCTAACACTCCCTCTCAAGCTGTAGCATAGCTGATACACATGTCTAGCTTGGCAATATATATAAAAAAGGTAAAATGTTCGTACAAAAATTGATATTCCTTGACAAGAAATGATCTTCTTTTAAATGTTGTAATGCAAAATTGGAAGACTCTTAAGACTCCCCCCGAAGAAGATAGCATGTAGCAACAAACAAGTCTTCTTTCCTTGATGAAGATAAGCTCAATGCATTGACATTAATAGCAGCATGAACTCCCTCTAAATTGAAAGATCGCCAGACTTGTAAAAGTAATCACAAATTATTTTCTTTGAGATGTCTAGACTCATTTAAGAAACTACAAATAAATTTCTGAATCTTTGATGAGCAATTGGAGCAATGTAGATGGTGGATGACATATATGGTCATTTGATTCGCCATTGTTGTCGAAAGATTTCCGCACAAGAAGCATCAACACTAAAATAATGCACACCAGTTGAGATAAGAACAAAGATATATGAATATTGCGCCATAATCGGTGGGTACGTGCTTGAGATGCACCACTATAGTAATATGCACTTTAGTAGGTATCAACAACCCGGATGAATATATAGAAACTAAGAAAAATGATCGGATGACATGACTTCTTCTCTCCATCTCTCTCCTCCATCTCGTCTCTTTACTCTACTCATATTTCTCTATTCTCCCTCCCCCTCACACCAACTACGAATATGACCATGAGAGTGATCTCACCGTAGAGTCACAAATATTGATAGAGGAGTGACAATACATAAATAAAACACTACCGGTATAAAGGCACGGTAGAAAAAATAAAGAATGCTACCAGAATGGAAGCTCGGTAGAAAGAGTAGTAACAATACTGGAATGAACTCGGTTGGAAAAGCAAAACACTATCGGAATAAGCACAATAGGAAGAAAAATTAGTACATTGTCCATTCTTTTTTTTTCCTTTATAAACTAACACGAGATCTTTTGTTTTTGTCGAATAAATAAAAAAGATTTAAATCATTGTGGTTCAAATAATGCTAGGGAGTACACTTTTATTACGTTGGTCAAAGACTAGTCCAAGAATTGTAAATTAAATTGAAGGAATGTCTTTAATGTGAACTTGATGTCGGCAAGATTGGATTGCTGGCTTCATCTGAACACATATCGTCCGTTCCTCGATTGGCAATGAGGGCTGGCGGCTGCTAATCTGCAGTTTGGGCAGATCAACGAGAACCGATGGTCTTTGATTAAGACTGGACAATGATATATAGGTAGTGCTTTGTTACGATCTCCGACGGTGGATTTAGAACTGGAATTGTCCAAGCCCTTATAGACGCACGCGGTCATCTTGTCAACTGCATACCATGAGGAGCCACGATCTGCATTGCAGCCTGCAGGAAGGCTACAACGGCACGGCTGTTTCCATGCAACTGCAAACAACATCGTCAACATGTAGCCGACCCGACACCCAAACGTGATCAATGGAATTCTGGTCTGCGGAAGCCTCACAACGACCGGTGTGTGCAATGAAGATTGTAAACACTATGAAGTTTGGAAACAAAGACCGCTGTAGGATTTGGCCGTGTGAAGATAAAAAAAAGTCTGCTGGTTGGGAGGGGAACGTGCATGCTATGAAGAGCAAAATATAATGCTGCTGCTGCTGAAAGCAGGATGAAGATGGGGCTGTGCGGCGGGTGCCCAAGGGGGGTTTCTCGTCGAGCAAGCCTATATTCTGAATAGATGGAGACGAGGAAGAAAATTTTTAAGGGACGCATGGTGTATTTGGCCGGAAGTTAGATTGACCATTGTAAAAGATCCATGTGTTCTATGAAGATGAATCTCGGTCTGATATAATGGTCGGGACGGAGAGGGATGACACAAATATTAGATTTTTATGGTAAAAGAAGAAAGGAGATGACCCTAGAGGGCGGGATGATGCCCGCCGGCCGGCCGGCCTAAACTATAGAAATGGCGGCCGCCCGTAGACGGTGTTCTTTCGTTGTTGCTCTCTCTAGGAGAGTGAGATGGCAGCTAGGGCGGCAAAGAATACAAAGAAGAGAGGGAATCGGAGGCGGTGGCTAGGGCTAGGTTCCTAGAACACACTTTGATAATATGTAAAAAATAAGATGGAGGCTAGAATGATAATTGTTATTGATAGTGGGCAAACTCCCCTCTTATATATAGGAGAGAAAACAAGTACAAGGATGCATAACTTAATCCTAATGGGCCAAGTCAATGAGGCTCATATACATAATAAACTGATTAACATATGTTTCTGTAGAATATAGTAGATATATTTTTAGTATCATATGACTAATTGATATAGGATGACTCTAGGAATCACCCTCACAGTTCTCAAGGGAACCCTATTAGAAAACAAGGTACATTGAGCTTATAAATGGAAACTATGCAACAACCTGACCATAGGCAAGCTATGCTTCACATATGGCATAGCCATGTATGAACACAACTATAAGTATGTTTTTAAAGTTATCATTTTTATCAGTATATTCAAATAAGTGCACTGATAGGTCTTATGAAAGAATCCCAAGTTCATGGGCTACCAATTCTAACCTAGTTGCATATTTGGTGGAAACTTACATTTAATTGACAACGCTTGAAAAAGGTTTCTACATTTTCAAGATAGAGGAAGAAGATAAAATACATCATGCTATATATCTTCTAAAAGGTACTTTAGGTTACTCTTAAGTCATGGAATATGCTAAGAGACATGTGAACATTCTACACGGAGACACTTCAAGAAATAGTTTGAAGCATGATACTCCTTGACGTCACATTAGATATCTTAGACAATCTTGAATGGTCAACTAAACAAATAGTGGTTAGTGATTACAAGGCATAGTTTCTAGATTTTGTTCATTTTATCCCTAGTTAGAAACTACATATTTCAATATGATTTGGGTATTTTTAGGATGATTTAATTGTGAAGATACATGAGAAATAACTTCTATTGAGTCCATATATAAGTTTCCAGGTTTCATTGGGACTTCCTAGAGGATAGAGAGAACCATACATAAGAGGAGGGATTTCAAATATTGCGAGAAAGTAGTAGAGGAAGGTGGTTCATGAGTGGTAGTACATCACTCAAAAGTAGAGTTCAAACTTCTTCGGGAGTAGTGACAGTTGTTGTCAAACATATATGAATAATGATGGAAGACCATATGAGGATCCAATACATACTGAGAGGAAGTCCCCAATAGTAGGAATAGAAAGACATCATAAGTAGATGTGTAAAATTAAACACTAGGGACAATGTTGGGAGAGCCAATGATGTATGTTGCTTCATTTATTGTTGACATGAACACTTGCAAGAAGGGACAACCCTCATAGGTTTTTCTATAGTAAGAGCTTGAGTAATCAAATATAGATGTATACTTTTATTCAATACTTGGGATGAAATGACTTAATAAGAGGTGATTAGTATCAAATGATTCTCACATTAGAGGTAAGTTTGTTTGACTTTGCAATAAAATTTATTAACTAGGATGTGCATTTAAAATTATATGCTATTAAGAGTAAGCATTAGACCTAGTAGTATATGCTTGGAATCAATTTTCAAGATGATAATTTGATATTTATCGAGAATAGTTATATAATGCATATTTTACTATATATCTTTTTATATATTTAACATGGAAAGGTGGTATTGAAAACCATAGTTATCTAGGATCCTTTTTGGTACAATAGTAAACGGCTGCATAATCATAAGAATATGATTATGAACTCTTTACAAAGATAAGTTAGTGTTCTATCTATTTCAACCTTCATATCTTGGTTTGACAACCTAAAAGATACCAAGTGAATGAAATATGTACTAACCTTACTTACAAATAATGAAATATCTTAGTTAGTAATAAATATAAATCCTTATCTTTTCTAGAGGGGTTCTAGCTATTTTTATTCTTCTATAGGGTAATACTATATTAAATACTAAGATTTTAAACAAGTGGGTGATAGGTTTGTTGTTCAATAATTAATGAACTTCCAATAATAAATTAACGAATGACTTCATCATGAGAAAATTGGTTAGATCATTCCATTTTCTCTATCCATATATATATATATATATATATATATATATATATATATATATATATATATATATATATATATATATATGGGCCCATCTTTATTGCCCGCGCAGGTAGCTACCCGCCAACCCTTCCAATCATTTTTTTTCAAAAAAAATTTTCGCAATTGTAGAGGACTATTTTGTCTAGCTCTCCAAAAAATTTTAGCCAAAAATAATATCATTTGCCCCTCCAAAATAAAAAAAACCGTCCTTATATATATTTGCTGTATATTTTGTACAGAGTTACTTTTTTTGCCAGCAGAGTTACTTTTTTGAACTATAGTAACTTTTTTTACAGCAGAGTTACTTTCTTAGCCAGGAGAGTTACTTTTTGGGCTGCTGGGTAGCCAAAATCCAGGCTACCCGCGCGGGCAATGAATGAATGGCCTATATATATAATTGAATCTAATGTAGCACATGTAACTGCTCCTAACCTAATAATTTTGTATCTATCAAGCCTCTGGTCTTGCTTTGGAAATCTTTTCATCACAACACAAGTGAAGTTGAATGTTACACCCTAATTGAATTTTCTTTGTTATGTTAGGTGTTTGTGTTAGGGTTGATTGATAACTTTGATTTTATAATTTAAGGACCTTGTTTCTTGGTTCTGTCATCTCCATGAAAAGGTAAGTACCCTTTATTTTAACATATATTTAAGGAGGTATACCCTCCCCTTGCCATGTATACCATACAATTATCCACTTCAATAACATATATGCTTTGAGTAATAAAGAATCATTTGACGTCCTACACGTACCTCTTGATTTTTTTATATTATTGATGAATATTAATTAACCTCCTAGAATAATTTTTATAATCATATATGTAAAAATTATATATTAGTTTCCCATTACTCTTGTTATGTGTTTTAGAAGGACACCTATTCTTGGTGAAACATTTGGGTGAGGAAGTTCACTCATGTTCATACCCCTAAAATGAGATATGTAATCTGTTGGTGAGATGTCCCATTTTCTTGAATAAAGGAGAGAAAATGAATATTATCCCATCGAGTTGGGAGTTATTGGGATTTAGGTGTGTGCCTTTATCCACCCCTTTTAGGTTACTATTTTTGGTAATGTGGTGGGAATCAACTAAAAGTTATTTGAGCACATTGATATCTATGAATTGGTGAGTACCCATTTTCAAAAGTAACCATCCAATTGGATGAACAAGGCAAAAAATCAACCAAATTGCATATTAATAAAGATCAAAATAGGAAAGTCTATTGTTTGGGATTTCAATTCATTGAATGCATAACAGTTTAAAGGCTTCAAAATAGTTGAGACGATTGGCTAGGTTCCCACCCAATCAGCTGGAGCACTATTCAAGTATTTCCTGTTTTGAGTTTTATTAAGAATTGCAACTAGTTTAAGGATTTGGTTTTTAGGAAAAACTAAGCTAGGAATACCCTATATAAAAATATGAATGCACATGGGATGAGACACACAAGTTTCCCACAAATTTCTCCCTTTGATAAAGGGACAATAATCCCAAGGACAAAACTTAGTTATGGGAGGAGGAAAGGAGAGAGCCATTCTAGCACATCAAAAAGTCCGATCCACTTTTCTTGGAGGCCACGTGTGGATGATGTTGAGGCACATGCGGAGAGTCTTAGAGGACAAGTTCCATCACCAAGAAGGATAAGTGCTCCATCTACTGCTTCTTCAAACACAATCATGTTGCCGCACTACACCAACCCTTGATTTGGATCCAAATGGATGCATGTAACACTGATATAATGTGTCTAACTTATGGGCAAATAGTTTTTGCTAAGATATGTTACATATACCTTCTTTATATGTAGTATACCAACATATTATGGCTATGAAAAATTTGTATCTTATAGTTTTTGTCATGAATTATCTATTCTTATGGTGCACACCTTCACAAAAATCTTAGATCAGTATCAGAGCGATGCCATATGAATTTCTATTTGGTTTTGGGGTTTGAACTACTAATGTCGTCATTGAGCAACATATGAAATATGTATCTATAATATTCACCGGTATCATATATGATATGACATATGTATAATATATAAACCAATAGGATACCTTAAAAATTTCTTTATTTAGCGGTCGTGGATATGGCTGTCAGGTTGTTGTGATACCTGTATGATCTATAAAACATGTAAATGTGGTTTTTGATGATGACCCAAAACTTAAAATTTTCATACAGTTTGGGTTCCGTACCTCACTCTTTACTTAATCCATATATTCAATCCATGAAATTAGAATAGGATGATTGTATGACATCACTAGTGGATAATAGTGGAGATGAAGACATGATTACTGGTGTGTTTCTGCCAATGGTGTTAACACTACTCAATTGGAACTTGAATAGATGCAACCTCACGAATAGATACACATGGTGGATTTACTATAAAAATTTATAAAGACCTAAAACTACACACCTACTTCTACTAAAAATACTACACCCGCAAGTGCACAGGGTTGTGCCATAGTATAGGAGGGAGGTAAGTATAGGGTCGATCCATAGGGAGAAAAGGGGGCACTAGTTAGTTCTTGGGCTAGGTTCCTACTGTAGAGTCTAGGGTTGAAGGGTTTGAAGGTTGTTTTGATTGTTAAACTAAGGGTGAACAAGCAAGCAATTAAAGAAAGACAAGCAAGAATCAAAACCTAAGTTAACCCTAGATAGTTAATTCTACCAAGCAAGAAAAGACAAGGCAAGGCAAGAAAAGAACAATCTACACTAAGGCAGGCAAGGAAAGTCTACACTACACTAAGCTATCAAACAGGGCAAAATGCACGTAAAGACCTAAACTAGTAAGAAAAAAACAAGAACAAGGCAAGAAGCTAGCTAAGCAAGTAAAGAACTAACTAAGATAACACTAGCTAAGCAAGATGGAAATTAGGGTTTTAAAGCAATAAAGAGTTGTGTGGGCTGTTTTGGGGATGCACTTGTCAATTAGGTTGGGGGTGACATAGGAACATAATGATTTCATTTAGATTATCAAATCAAACAATAAGATAGAGTCTAATGAATTATCCTAAACTACTAATTGGCCATGGATATGCTAGGTTGTGTATAGGGGAAATAGTCCCTAACACCCCCTACTACCCTTGCGAGGCTCAATTGGGTAAGGGTTTAGGTATAACTCAATCAGAGTCTAAACAAGTCTAGGTTTCTATGTTGGATGATCTTAGGATGATTAGGGGTTGAGGTCAGTAATGGGAGTGGAAGTGAGGTTTTAGGCCTCCTATCACCCACATTCTAACCTTGAGAAGAGTGAGATATATATAGAACATAATAATTAGCAAATGAAATTACAATGTTTATATATCATCCCCCCCAACATGGTATCAAAGTGACATTTTTCACCCCAAACAGCCCACCCAAGGGGCCTAGCTACTCATAGCAATGCAAAATACAAAAAGAAAGGAGAAAGAGGTAGAAGAATCCATGAAGCTCGATGTAGATGGAGAAACCCTCCACTTCATCTGATATAGGACATCCTCCTCTCTCCTTTAAGGTGCAATGGCATGGGATGATGGTGGAATAGGGTCAAAACACTAGGAAACTAGGGTTTTGGTGGTGAAATGGGGTGGAATGGAGGTGGAAATCAAGTGGAACGGATAAGGGGAGAAAATGGAGAGTTAAGAGGTGGTAGGAAGTAGATAACCTTTGCATCCAACTATCACCTAGGTATATATAGGTGTGGGGGAAGCAATAGGTCAAGTAGAGGAAATATGGATAAAGTAGTGCAAAAATAGGTTAGGGTTGATGCCCACCACGGGGGTGGTGAGTCACCACGGCCGTGGTGGTTTTAGGGAAACATGGCCGTGGTGTATGGGCACGAGCAAGGTGAAAAATGACTAAAGATCACAAGGAATTGGTCAAATTTGTACATGAAATGCCACGGCCATGGTGATCACCATGACCATGGTGGAGCTTGGTCATCACGGGGGTGGTGGTTCACCATTGGGGTGGTGGTTCACCACTGGGGTGGTGGTGTCTGATCACCACGGGGGTGGTGAAGCCTGATCACCACTAAGGTGGTGGAAAGCAACTTTAAACTTGCACTTTACCGTAACATGGGGAATTTGTGCCACGGCCATGGCCATGTACAACGATTGTGTTGGAGCTTCTTCCTTGCACTTTGACTTTCAACTTGCTCATCTTTGATGCTCCTTGCTTTGGGTTGACTCTTGACCACTTGGGGTAGGTTGGGGAAGTTCTTGGACTCTCTTTAGGCTCCTACAAGGGTGTAGAAATTGTTAGATTCTCCTCCTTCTCTCCCTTCCATCAAGTAGTGGCCAAAGTACCTATAAAACATGCAAAAAGCCACCATAAGTGCATTCGATAGAAATATGCATATTGAGGGAAATAACATATAATCTAACATGTAGATGTGACTAAAGTGGAATAAGACACAACATGAAGCCCTAAAATAGGGCTGCATAACCACCCCAAACTTAAACCAAACTTGTCCTCAAGTATGCTCCAACTCAATCTCTCTATAAATTTTCCACATCAAGGAATGACAAATGCATTGCAATAGATGAATATTGACTAAATGGGCTCAAAGATGACTAGGTACATGCATTCCAACTCTCTCCTCTCCTCTTTCACAAACAATCATTATTAGTGCACTGAGCCTGTAAACTTCAAATATAGAGAATAGAAAGCACAATCAATCCATTTGGTTATCATATCACTCCCGGGTAAACTGTTTCATGGTAGAAAAGGTAAAAAATGACTAAATTTGCTGTTTTACATTCATGCATTCAATCTCATATGTCCATCCACACTAAGTAACCCACGTGGCTGTGAAAAAGTAAAAAATGAGCTAAGTTTGATGTTTCCTAGCTCCATGGGCATGTAAAAGGAAGAAAGGATTGCGGTAAGAGTTTGGAGTGCTTTTACAGACTCATCTTTTCTTTATTTAGATTCTCTTAAACAAGAGCATCTTTTATTTTATTTTTGCATATTTTTTGATTTTTCGTTGCCCTTGGTTTAGGTAGTGCATATGATGATGAGAGTGAAGTAGGGAGATATAGATGTGGACACCCCAAACTTTTGGAGGTGGCCATGGTTGAATATGTGCACTTTGGCATCCTTTCATAAGGTGGAGAGGTAAGAAGATGGTAGAAGAGAAGTGAGTCAAAGAGGAGTTAGTAGTGTGGAAATCAACATGAGATCTCCTGCATTAAAGTTACTCCAACAATTTCATCAAGCAATGGCATACCACATGAATGAGCAATATTAAAACCAGTTTTTTATCATGAGATTCTACAAAACTCTAAGAGTTTGCAGCTTGCTACGATCACAATTCAACCAAACAGTTCACAAGCATAAGAGAGGTGGTGCACATGTAAAAAGTCAAGAGTGAGGCCATTTAGCAATAAACCATGATAATTCACTTGCATTTATTAATCAAATGTAGAAGTTCTAAACTTTTTTTTTGGGATCTGTAGGGGCCGAAGCCCCCCCCCCCCAAATAGGTGCCAGAGCCCGGATGACCCAAGAGGTGGTAAATACGCTACGCAACGGTAGGATTCGAACTCGGGACCCCCAGGGGGGCCAAGCCGAGCCGAACCATCTGTGCCACAGCGGCCGGGTAGAAGTTCTAAACTTGGGAAAACACACTTTTAGGCAAGAAGTTCTAAACTTGGGAAAAATTGGCCAAAATAGTGACAAATCACCTTCAATCACATCTAATCCTTCATTATTAAAAATAAAGTAGGAAACAAGAAAATCCTAGCTAAAACATGCAAACATTACCAAAAATCTACATGATATTCTATGCATGACAAAAAGAGTTTTTTTTGAAAATTATGCAAAAATTGCATGGAGTATGAGAGATGATTGTACTATTTGATCATCTTGAGCAAAAATTTAGAACAAGGAACATAGAGAAAATTGGGGTAGAGAAAGGGCTTACTTCCCTACCACCCCAAGATTTTAAACCATGCTATCCTCATCATGATATGCCAATATGCAAAACAAGCACACAAAGTATGAGAGATGGTTGTACTATTTGATCATCTTGAGCAAAAATTTAGAACAAGGAACATAGAGAAAATTGGGGTAGAGAAAGGGCTTACTTCCCTACCACCCCAATATTTTAAACCATGCTATCCTCATCATGATATATAAGTATAGGATGATAGGGTAGGGGGCATGGAGTCATGGTAAACAAATGCCAATAGGGGAGAGAGATCTCAAGGTGTCCATTGAGAAGGGGATATCCACCATGGCCATGGTGGCCACCACAACCATTTTGTATTCCTTCCACCACGGCCATGCTGTGTGGCACAGCCGTGCTGATCTCCTTCCCATAGCTTTTCTACTGATTTGCAATTTTCTTTTCAATTTTGATCTTCTCCTAGGCGATACCATCCATTCACCCCCCTACTTACAATGTACCTGTCCTAACATGATTCACAAACAAAAAAACCATCAAGTATAAAGTGTATGTGTGTGTTTTCTTGGAAAAGTGTAAAAATAGCCTAAAGTATCAACAATGGGAGGTTGGGTGAAAAATTCCCAAACCTAGGTGGGTTGCCTCCCACAAGCACTTAGTTTTATGCCTTCAGCTAGGCTTCTTGGAGATTCTTCAATCATTTATCCATTTGGCATCCTCATGTTCCCATTCTTGTAATAAATGTATCTCTCATTTGCACTCAACCAATGCTCCTCATCCCTTTGATCAGAAAATCATCATCAATTCTTCCATCCCAACCTTCTTCTCTCAAATGACCATTCAGACTATTGAAGTGACCATATCCAATATCCTCATCTCGGGCTCATCAGATTGGGGTCTTGTACATGTTGATCTTGATTTTCATGTCCATGAATGAAAATTTCATCATGCCACTATGAACATGTATCTTGGCATCAACTGTAGATAAGAATGGTCTTCCCAAGATAATATGAATCTTTCTATCCTCCGACTCCATATCAAGAACAATGAAATCTGCTGGGAACACTGTGCCCTTTTCTTTATTTATCATTACCAAAACACTGCCCACTCTTCCTCTAGACACTTTTATGGAACAATCCACTAATTGGAGAGTGCAATGTGCCGACTTCAACTTGCCCAATCCCAACTCCACATAGACATTGTATGCCATTAAATTTACACTAGACCCCAAATCAAGCAAGGATATGTCTATGCAATACCCCCTATGTATCTAGGTATGAGTGTGGCTCCTGAATCTTCCCTCTTCACAGGAAGTGAGTGTTAGATGATAGAGCTCACTTGTTTAGTAAACTTCACTCTCTTTGGTATTCTCCCCATTGACCTTCTATTCATAGTGCACACATTCTTAAGAAACTTGGCATGTGATGGGATTCACTTGATATCATCCAACAATGGAATATTGACCTTCACATGGTGAAATACCTCAAGAATGTCAACATTGTGCTTTTGTCTCCTCCTTACTTATGGTGGCTCATCTAATGCTTCAATGAATGGTGGCTAACTTGCTTTGGCCTTTCCTGCATCGACATGAGATGGAATACTAGGGATGGTCAGATTTGCAAATGGAGTGTGAGGTGGAGCACATGGTATCCCAAAATCAAAAAGAGGTATCACAAAATAATCTTCGACAATCTCAATCACAATATCAACACTTGGCTATCTTTGCTTTGCTTTATCAACCTTTCTTTGACTAGCAAGCTGCTCAAGATATTTTCCACTCCTTAAATCTATCACAGATGTTCCTTGCTCATGGTGGAGAGGGGGAGCTAGTTGTGGCTGAGGAGGAGGCAGAGGTGGTACTTGGTATTGAACTTGAGGTGGAGGGGGGAATTGAGGTTGGAAGGTGAATTGTTGAGAAAGTTGTGGTGATGGAGGGAGAGGTGGTATATGAGGCTTGGGATTGCCTTAAAAGTGGTATATGGGATGCACTTGCATGGGAGGTGGACTATGTAAAACTTGTAAAGAAGGCATTGGTCCACTTGCTTCATTGAAACTAAAGATTGGTTTTGAAGAGCAATTATGGAAGATAGATGCTCCATCATCCCCTAAAGCCTTGTCACATTCATTTGTGTGTAATAAAATCTCTTCAACCTAGAGAGAACCTCTTCCTCAAACCTTGAGCTGTATCTTGGACTTTGTGGTTCCTAGTATCTATATGAGTTAGGTGTCTTCTTGTCTTCACCATAGAACTCAATAGAATTGACCGAGGGGCAAGAAACATTTGTCACTTGGTTCTTAATGAAGCTGAGCATGTCACCAAGAATCTTCATCACTTGCAGGCTTGAGTCATTATGAATCAGAGATGTCATATCAAAGACATGGCCACCGTCATTCATCATGCTAGAAGATCATATTCTTGAACCTTCTACTAGATGCTCATACAAGCGTCATATCTCCTCGGGTGGTCTAGCCATGAAAACTCCTCCACAAGTGGAATCTACTGAGGTTTGGCTTTTTGGAGATAGACCGGAGTAAAAGGACTAAACTAGCTACCACAAAGGGTAATGAATGCATATTCATCCTGATTTTTAGTCATCCTTTTTATAACCAATTTGATTCAATACTTTCGATTTATCTCTTAAATCTCACATATTGCAAGTTCTCTAAATAAATCTAATTATTATGATTTTTGATCAAAATTATATTGGTTTGATGCAGGTCTAAATCAAGTTCTATCATCACATGGAATTCACCAAAGAACCTCCCACTTTTGATCTTGACCAAATAGTCTGCTCTTACGGTTCTGACCTTTTGGTTTCAAATATTCACCCACACGGTCTCAAGACCGTTTAAGCCCATTCAGTTTCAAGACCACATGAGCCTAAATGATCCCGAGATCGTTTGAGTCCATACAGTTTCAAGACTAAATGAACCCAAACAGTCTCAAGACCAGATGTCGTCTAATGGTTTCAAGACCGCTTGGACCTAGGACCGATTGGATACTCTAAACCATTTGGGATGAAGACTGTTTGAACAATCGAAACCATTTGGATCAAGATCATTTGATCATTCAAGACTGCTTTGACCAAGAATGTTTGGAGCCATTAAGTCCCAAGACTGTTTGGAGCCATTCGCTCCCAAGACCATTTGGAGCCATTCGGTCCCAAGACCGGTTGTGCAGCCAAAACCGAATGGAGATAGAACCCAAGACCGATTGGATCCTAACGGTTTTCAGACTGTTTGGATCCATTCAGTTTGCAAAAGACACAAGACTGGTAAAAGGAAGATCGTTAAAGTCAAGACCATTTGGTGCCATTCGTTTTCCAAAACCGTTTGGCCATCCAAACAATCCCCAAACCATTTGACTAAACTGTTTGAAGCAAAATATCTCCAAGACCGTTTGAATGTCAAACGATCTTCAAAACTATTTGGACGTAAAACACTCTCCAAACTGTTTGGGGCCTAACTCACACTAAAAGCATGAGGGCCAATACCGACCCTGTAAATAGGACCACAAGGGTCCTCATTTCAAGGAGGAGGGCCAGCACGCCGACAGGATGCCAAAGGTCCGATCCAACCTCAACTTCCACATGCCCACCTACTCCTCTTGGCACCGAGCAAAGAGAGAAGGAGAGAGAGAAGGTGAAGAAGAAGGATTGCCTAGCCTACACTGGTGGTTCTTCCTCCTCATTCAGATCTTCCATGACACGACGTAGGAGACCGCATCATCTTCACCGAGCTGCGACCACCTTCTTCATCATGCTCATGGAGGAACCTTCCCTTTCTCTTATTATTCTTGTCTCTCGCATCATGAGCGAGTAGTCTTCTTTTGCTGGGGTGCGAGGACTAGCCCCGCTGCCCATGCAAACATGTTCTTTTGTTAAGCATTCCATGGCAATGTATATAACTTTTCATTTCATTATTAATTGGTACGTATGTAGTTGATTATCTACTCGCTTCATCTTGTTCTTCCCTATATTGCGAAATCATCTATATGTAGGATGGAATGGCAGTTTATAAAGTTCGACTCCTTGATTAGAAATAAGATAGGATTCTTTGAGGTAGTAAGTGTGTGACCCGTTAGGGGACTGGCCATCTAACCTTCAGTGATGCTTCTGTGGCCTAAACATCCCTCCGGGAGGGCCACATTCTTAGTTGGATTTTGTATCGTCTTTGTTTATCATCGATGTTTGTTTGTAGATTAATTACCTGCTTGCTAATCGATTAGCACGATTGACTCCTTGATGAGAACTTCTGAAAGGATTCCTTGAGGTCATAAGTGTATGATCTATGAGGGGACGAGACATCTAGCCTACAGTGACGCTTATGTGGTCTAAACATCCCCCAGGGAGGACCCCAGCCTTAGTTGGATGTTGTATCTCCAGAGCTGTAAGTATATGAACCGGATGGTGATGAGACATCTGATTCCAAAGGTGATTCTTATGCAAACCCAACGCGTGTATGGGGGGTTTTGCAACAATTCTTTTTGGATAGTTATAGCTTGCCTGGATGTTTGATGTTTGGACGTGTTTGCATGTGTAGTGGTGGTGAAACCCGATACCACCCCAATGATTCCATATCATTGATCTCAATCCAACTTTAATTCAGCTTTTACTTTATTGTAATTAGTTTAACCAATCTCAAATTAATTTATCATTTTAAATATTAGTCTTAACTTGAACTAGACTAGACTGACAAGGATTCTTAAAAATGTTGTCCTTTGGGTTCGATCCTTAACTATACTGTGATAAGAATCGTCCTCTTGCGGGTGGTATTATTGCACTTTGGTTTTGGTAAAAGCTCGGGAATTTCAACCCCGAGTGAGTTTGTTAGTGCGATAAAATCCCACGTCAAATTCTGGCGCCGTTGTCGGGGACAACATAATCAATTAGTTAAATCTAGTTCTTTTAAGACTAATCTAGGATTTGCTTTTTCTTTTTGAAACAATCGACCATCTACTTAAATTTGACCCTACTACGTGGTTCTCAGTTTTGAAATCTTTCTATTTCAGGTACAACCCAAAGCATAGTGCATGCACTGTTCAGACAACCCCAGACTAACAAAGAGCTTTGATCTCGAGATAGACATAACTTTTCATTGTCAGATCAGAGAAAATCAAGCAAGGATGGTTCAAGAAGAAGAAGTAGCCTGAAGGGTGACTCAAGCCATCAATGCACAGAGAGAGAGAGGCTCATGCAAGAAGCTAGAGCCACAGTTCAAGAAGAAATCCTAGCGGCACAAGAAGCAGCACAAGAAGCTGAACTGCAAAAGGATCTTAGAGAGTTCTCAATCCCTAAAGCTGTGAATGTTCATCATCCAGTACAACCTCCCCCCATCCTTGCTGTCAATTTTGAGATTAGGGCACATTGGATCACCCTTCTTCAGAACAACCCATTCTATGGTAAGCAAGGAGAAGACAACCAAGAACATCTTCTAAGATTCATCGATCTATGTGCTATGACAAAACAAAACAGAGTATCCGACGATGCTATTAGACTCCATCTCTTCAAGTATTCCCTTGCTGATAGAGCCATAAGTTGGTAAAACTCCCTACAAAGTGAAATACCCATCACCACTTGGGAACAACTCTAAAATGTGTTTATGGAAAAGTTCTATCCCCCATCTCTCACATATGAAATTACAGGTCGAATAACAAATTTCACTCAAGTCCCTGGAGAAACCCTTGTTGAAGCCTGGGACAGATACAAAGAGCTTCTACGCAAGTGTCTACACCATGGAATTCCTAAGAATCAACTTATCAAAATTTTCTATAGGGGTGTGGACGACGATATCAAGAGATTCTTAGATTCCTCATATGATGGAAACTTCATGCGCCAAAGTTATGACAGTGCATGGAGGGTTGTAACCCTTGGAGCTGAAAATCAAGCTAATTGGGGTAGATCTGTAGGTAAGGGAGTCTTGAAAATAGCTATGGCTGAAGCTACTCCCGAGTACAAGTCTATCATTGAAACCATAAAACTCTTAGTTGCCAAGCAAGACCATATTGAATCATCTCTTGCTGCAATTGGAAGAGGACGCTCACCCACTCGACAACAAGAACTGGTCAGGTCTGCCTCACTATTCTGTGAAGCATGTAAGGGCACAGATCATTCCACTTTGGCATGCAATGTTCTCTATGATGTTGTTCTAAGCAATGTATGTAGATAAGGAGATAATAATCAAATGGAGAACCTGAATGTTGTTAACACCATCCCTGGTCAAGGTTATTACAATCCAAATAAAAATAAGAATCATCCAGGGTTCCAATATGGAAACCCCTCTGGAGCAGTGCACTCGCATCAATTTGGTTCAAACAACCAACCACGAGGCCCATCAAGATTCTAGCATAATCAACAACAGAATTTTGGAAATCAAGGAAATTTCAAGGGAAACTTTCAGAATAGGAACTTCAATAACTATCAAAATAGTTCTAAGTACTAGAATCTTAATGAGCCTCAAGAGCAACAAACTGATTCCCTCTCACCTGATGACAAATTGACAACCATTGAGAAGATGTTACAGTCACAATAGAATATGATAGCTAACCAACAAACCTTGATAGCTAACCGACAATCACACCAGAAAGCTATTGAATCTCAACTACCTCAACTTGCCGCTAGCATAAAGCTACATGTTGGGGCATTCACGAACCAGCCCGAGAATAACCCTAAGCACCCTGAACAATTGAAGGCTGTCACAACTAGGTCAGGCAAGGATTATTCTAATCTTCCTGTCAAGCCACCTGTGGTTATTACAAATGAGGATGAGCCTGTGATCATTCAAGTCTCAGTAACTACTGATAAGACAGACAAGGAAAGTCATGAGAAACCAATTGATGAAGAAACTGAAACACAAGAACCAGACATCCCTGTATACAAGCCTTGTATTCCTTTCCCTGCTCGTTTGAGGCAAACCAAGATTGATACTCGGTTCAATAAGTTTAAAGAAGATATGAAGAAACTTCATGTTGACATACCCTTTTTGGATGTGCTGGATTAGATACCAGCTTTGACAAAGTATTTAAAGTCACTTCTGACCAGGAAATATATAACTGAAGAATATGAGACAGTCAAGTTAGCTAAGACCACTTCAGATATCATACAAAATAAGATGCCAAAGAAGTAGAAAGATCCAGGATCATTTGGGATTTCCTGCCATATTGGTGATTCTACACATAAGAAGGGACTAGATGATCTTGGTGCTAGCATTTTGATCATGCCGCTTAGCCTTTGCAAGAGGCTAGGATTTTTAGAATTTCTCCCGACTAGCATGACTATACAGCTTGCAGACAATTCGATAAAACGTCTGTCAGGAATTCTCGAAGATGTCCCGGTCAAGGTTGGAAAGGACACCTATGTACAGTGTGATTTTGTCATAATGGACATAAAGGAAGACACCGGATACCCTCTCATTTTTGGTCGTCTGTTCCTTGCCACTGCAAGAGCTCTAATTGATGTTGAAGTAGGAACTTTGCTACTCATCTTGGGTAAAGAAACTCTCAAATTCAAAGTTTTTGAAAGTAAGCGGAGACCAAGCATGTAAGAAGAAGTATATCTTATTGATTGTATACAACATATGTCACTTCTCACTCAAGAGAATCATGAGTCAGACAATCCTTTAGAATTTTCTCTTACAGTCCCATCAGTTGATGAACCCATTGACGAACAAGTAAAGGATTGCATCAAATTTCTCGACTCTACATAAGAAGATGTTGAAGCTACTTTTGAAGAACTCAAGCCTATGGAAACTATTGAAGACATTTGTGGAAAGGAGGAGACACCCCCAACCCTATCGTGACACATATCAAACCATCTTCAAGTGTCAATGAGCCTCCCCATCTAGAAACAACCATCCTCGGGAATGCACCAGTAGCCCAACAGACAGAGACTATTGATTTCATCCTCCCTCTGCAACAAAATTTGGACTGCAGTTTCTACCAAGAACATCCCTCGGATCCATATCTGATAGATGTTAATAACTAGCATTACTACGATGAAGGGATAGTGCATCAACAAATGAATTTTTTTCTGAGCCTCAACAACACTACATTATCAATGATGTCGTTCAGATTCCATACAACTATTTTCTACCTCAAATTAAGCAACAAAGAACAAGTCAACGTAACTCAGGTTGTTTCCCTATATGCTCTGACATTGCTCATTCTGTATGGAGAAGGATACAAGAAGCTAAAATCAAAGTGACGATTAATGAATGGTTGAGAAAGAAACTACCAAAGGAATATGTCAATGAAGTTCCACCTAGAGCCCCACCATGGTGATAGTATCCACGTCAAGCCATCGACGTAAAACAAAGGTGCTTGTCAGGAGGCAACCCGATAAATAAATTCCAATTTAGTTTTAATTTTGAATTAGAAATTTTTCCTTAATTTTGTTTTTACCTTTTAGATAATTTTGCACCAAATAAAATTCACATCGCAAGATGCTATCTTGAGTTCTGATTGATCTTTCTTTTCTAGATTCTTAGATGGAGGACGCGCGCTGTCTGGAATGCAACCACATTTCGTGGTCCAACCGACACGAAGTTTCCCCTCTATCTCGGATTTAGAGTTTGCTCGGGATGAGCAACTTTCTAAGTTCGGGGTGGAGGGTGGGTGGTACATATCTTACTCTCCACCTTCACCCATCGTTGCAATTTTGACCTAAAATTTCAAATTAGTTTGAATAAAATTTCCAAAATTTTAAAGTTTTCAAAAGAAATTTGAACAAATACTTGATGAAATTTTGACATGTTTTCAATTTCTACGCTTTTTTCACTATACCTTCCTGATTCGAAGAAGATCCTCAAAAGGACTATTTTTTGAAACTAAAATTTTGATTGAATTCATCTTGTGAAGCTTATGACTCCTAACATTATGATACTTATGCAAAAATGATAAGTGTATGTCGAACTAATAGGGATCAAACACGTCGTGCTTCCTAACTGACTAGTGGAACAACAACATGGAATCCCCACTGGATCTTCATCAAGTCATTATTTGAGCAGAGTTTGATAAAGAGAACAACCTGATGCACTGAATTATAAATCAAGTTGCATTCTGATCTGAACTCTTTTTACACTTCTTCTATCATCTTCGTACCCCTCCATCCATAAGAAAGAATAAAAAATAGCCAAAATAGTATCAAACCCTAAGTTCGGGGTGGCACACTGCTTCCCTCTATATCTGCTTCTTCCATACCCCTCGCAAATTAATAGGGGCATACCACCAAAAATGCAATCTCGAGTCGAATAGAGGAGAGATTTGCATATAAAAGATGCCAAAGCGCACACAAAAAGAAATGCAATCTCGAGTCGAATAGAGGAGAGACTCGCACAAAAATATATGAAATAAATGAAATTGCAAAAATAATAAAAATCTCGAGTCAAATAGAGGAGAGATTTACTTCTTCTTTCCATACCACCCTTCACTCTCTTTTCTACCTAAAGGCACAATTAAAGCCTTCAATTCCCTGAAAAACACCAATGTCATATCAGATGCACACTTGTCATTCTGTGGGGATCTCTGGACTCGTAAAAAACTCTTTGACATGCTTGTTGCTAGAAAAAGTAAGGAGGAAGTGAGGTTGGAAAGCGAACTCATGAACGAAGATATTGTAAGATGTGTTTTGTGGTCTCAGGAAGTTGAGATGCTTAGTCATAATGAGCGGAAAAGAAATAATCGTGATGTGAAGAGGAAGCAGTCACATGATCGAAAGTATTCACTTGTCGACTGCTTCAGATTTTGTGTTACTCGAGGATGAGCAACGTTTAAGTTCGGAGTGTTTGATGAATGCATACTCATCCTAATTTTCAGTCATCCTTTTTATAACCAATTTGATTCAATACTTTCGATTTATCTCTTAAATCTCACATATTGCAAGTTCTCTAAATAAATCTAATTATTATGATTTTTGATCACAATTATATTGATTTGATGCATGTCTAAATCAAGTTCTATCATCACATGGAATTCACTAAAGAACCTCCCACTTTTGATCTTGACCAAACGGTCTGCTCTAACAGTTCTGACCTTTCAGTTTCAGATATTCACCTACACGGTCTCAAGACCATTTAAGCCCATTCGGTTTCAAGACCGCATGAGCCTAAACAATCCCAAGACCATTTGAGTCCATAAAGTTTTAAGACCAAATGAACCCAAACGGTCTCAAGACCGGATGTCATCTAATAGTTTCAAGACCGTTTGGACCTAGGACCGATTGGATACTCTAAACCGTTTGGGATGAAGACCGTTTAGATCAAGATTGTTTGATCATTCAAGACTGCTTCGACCAAGACTGTTTGGAGCTATTCGATCCCAAGACCGTTTGGAGCCATTCGGTCCCAAGACTGGTTGTGCAGCCAAAACCGAATGGAGATAAAACCCAAGACCGATTGGATCCCAACGGTTTCAAGACCATTTGGATCCATTCAGTTTGCAAAAGACACAAGACCAGTCAAAGGAAGATCGTTAAAGTCAAGACCGTTTGGTGCCATTCGGTTTCCAAAACTGTTTGGCCATCCAAACGGTCCCCAGACCATTTGACTAAATCGTTTGAAGCAAAATATCTCCAAGACCGTTTGAACGTCAAACGGTCTTCAAAACCGTTTGGACGTTAAACGGTCTCCAAACCGTTTGGGGCCTAAGTCACACCAAAAGCATGAGGGCCAATCCCGACCCTATAAATAAGACTACAAGGGTCCTCATTTCAAGGAGGAGGGCCAACACGCCGACAGGCTGCCAAAGGTCCGATCCAGCCTCAACTTCCACACACCCACCTGCTCCTCTTGACACTAAGCAAGGAGAGAAGGAGAGAGAGAAGGTGAAGAAGAAGGACTGCCCAGCCTATCTTTGTGGTTCTTCCTCCTCGTTCTGATCTACCCCGACACGAAATAGGAGACCACATCATCTTCATCGAGCTGTGACCACCTTCTTCATCATGCTCATGGAGGAACCTTCCGTTTCTCGTATTCTTCTTGTCTCTCACATCATGAGCGAGTAGTCTTCTTTCGTTGGGGTGCGGGGACTAGCCCCACTGCCCATGCAAACATGTTCTTTTGTTAAGCATTCCATGGCAATGTATATAACTTTTCATTTCGTTGTTAATTGGTACGTATGTAGTTGATTATCTACTTGTTTTTATCTTGTTCTTCCCTATATTACGAAATCATCTATATGTAGGGTGGAATGGTGGTTTACAAAGTTTGACTCCTTGATTATAAATAAGATAGGATTCCTTGAGGTAGTAAGTGTTTGACCCGTGAGGGGACGAGCCATCTAACCTTCGATGACACTTATGTGTCCTAAACATCCCTCCGAGAGGGCCACATCCTTAATTGGATTTTGTATCGTCTTTGTTTATCGTCGATGTTTGTTTATAGATTAATCACCTACTTGCTTATCGAATAACACGGTTGACTCCTTGATGAGAGCTTCTGAAAGGATTCTTTGTGGTCGTAAGTGTATGATCTGTGAGGGGATGAGACATCTAGCCTACAGTGACGCTTCTGTGGTCTAAACATCCCCCAGGGAGGACCCCATCCTTAGTTGGATGTTGTATCTCTGGAGCCGTAAGTATATGAACCGAATGGTGACTAGACATCTGATGCCAAAAGTGATGCTTACACAAACCTAATGCCCGTATGGGGGGTTTTGCAGTAGCTCTTTTTGGATAGTTATATCTTTCCTGGATGTTTGATGTTTGGACGTGTTTGCATGTTTAGTGGTGGTGAAACCCGATACCACCCCAACGATTCCATATCATTAATCTCAATCCAACTTTAATTCAGCTTTTACTTTCTTGCAATTAGTTTAACTAATCTCAAATCAATCAATCATTTTAAATATTAGTCTTAACTTGAACTAGACTAGACTGACAAGGATTCTTAAAAATGTTGTCCTTTGGGTTCGATCCTTAACTATACTGCGATAAGACTCGTCCGCTTGCGGGTGGTATTATTGTACTTTGGTTTTGGTAAAAGCTCAGGGATTTCAACCCTGAGTGAGTTTGTTAGTGTGATAAAATCCCACGTCAAAGGGATCTCATGGTGTAGGCACTCTCTCAACATCTTCTTAAATCTCTCCCAAGCATTGTGAAACTGCACACTACTCATTTGACTAAAACTCACTATAGCACGCCACATTTGTGTCATCCTTTCTATAGAGTAGAATTTCCTTAAGAATTCATTTTTCATCGCTTCCCAACTCATGATGTCCTTCTTAAATCATACCAATCTTTAGCTTTGTCTTTGAGGGAGAATCACAACAAGGTCAACCAGATTGTGTCATCACTAGCCGTCGACATCCTGAAGGTGGAGCATACTTCAAGAAAGGAGTCCAAGTGCTTGTAGGGGTTCTCACTCTCTAAGCCATAGAAGATGGGAATGAGACTAAGAAGACCTGGAGGGATGGAGAATTTCTCCCCTATCATTTGATCAACTCTGCTAGCAATTGACTATTTGTAGTTTCTAGGTATGAAATAATCTTGAAGTGGCTTGTGAAGTGCATTTTGGCCTTCCATCTTATCTTCCCCGAGTGTCTTATCACACACACAAGGCACAACCAAACAAATGGGGCAAGTTAGAAAACCAATATGCACAATGAATACTAAGAATAATGAATAAAGAATAGCAATGATGAGGGCAGTAGGGAAAGTCAAAGCAAAACTAATTAACTAGGTCGAGCACCTTTCTCCCCAGTAACGGCGCCAAAAAGGTTGGTGCATTTCTGTCAATGGGGTTACACACTACTCAATTGAAACTTGAATAGATGCAACCCCGTGAACAGACACACACAGTGGATGTACTTTCAAAATTCATAAATACCTAAACCTACACACCTACTTCTACTAAAAGTACTACACCCACAAGTGCATATGGTCGTTTCATAGTATAGGAGGGAGGTAAGTATAGGGTCGATCCATAGGGAGAAAAGGAGCAACTAGAGCTAGGTTAGTTCTTGGGCTAGGATCTTACTGCAGAGTCTAGGGTTGAAGGGTTTGATGGTTGTTTTGATTGTTAAAATAAGGGTGAACAAGAAAGAAATTAAAGAAAGACAAGCAAGAATCAAAACCAAAGTTAACGCTAGACATTTAATTCTACTAAGTAAGAAAAGACAAGGCAAGGTAAGAAAAGAACAATCTACACTAAGGCAGATAAGGAAAGGTCTACACTACACTAATCTAGAAAACAGGGCAAAATGCACTTAAAGACCTAAACTAGCAAGAACAAAGCAAGAACTAGGCAAGAAGCTAGATAATCAAGTAAAGAACTAACTAAGCTAACACTATCTAAGCAAGATGGAAATTAGGGTTTTAAAGAAATAAAGAGATGTGTGGGCTGTTTAGGGGATGCACTTGTCAATTAGGTTGGGTGGTGACATATGAACATAGTGATTTCATTTAGATTATCAAACCAAACAACAAGCTAGAGTCTAATGAATTATCCTAAACTACTAACTGGATATGGATACACTAGGTTGTGTATAGGGGAACTAGTCCCTAACACCCCCTACTACCCTTGTGAGTCTCAATTGGGTTAGGGTTTAGGTGTAATTCAATTAGAGTCTAAACAAGTCTAGGTTTCTAGGTTAGATGATCTTAGGATGATTAGGGGTTGAGGTTAGTAATGGGAGTGGAAGTGACGTTTTAGGCCTCCCATCACCCACATTCTAACCTTGAGAAAGCTTCACGCTAAGCACACCAAATTAATCTAAGCTAGCTACTTAGATCTCTCAACTAGGGTTAGGATAATTGATTAGTTATGTAGGAAGATGGGTGGCTAACTAGGGATCCAAGAATTGGTCTTAGGAGCAAATCCTAAAATTCACACATATAAGCAATTTCCCTAAATTCCTAGGTGATTTCAAGAACAAACCAACAAGCAATTCATGAAGAGTGAGATATAAATAGAACATAATCATTAGGAAATAAAATTACAATGTTTACATATCCCCCCAAACATGGTATCAAAGTGACATTTTCACCCCCAAACAACCCACCCAAGGGGCCTAGCTACTCATAGCAATGCAAAATACAAAAAGAAAGGAGAAAGAGGTAGAAGAAGCCATGAAGCTCAGTGTAGATGGAGAAACCCTGCACTTCATCTATTGCAGGACATCCTCCTCTCTCCTTCAGTGTGCAATGGCATGGGATGATGGTGGAATAGGGTCAAAACACTAGGAAACTAGGGTTTTAGTAGTGAAAATGGTGAAATGGGGTGGAGTGGAGTTGGAAATCGAGTAGAATGGTTAAGGGGAAAAAATGGAGAGTTAATAGGTAGTAGAAGGTAGATAACCTTGGCCTCCTTCCAGCACCTAGGTATATATAGGTGTGGGGGAAGCAATAGGTCAAGTAGGGGCTATATGGGTAAAGTAGTGCAAAAATAGGCTAGGGTTGATGACCGCCACGGGGGTGGTGAGTCACCACGGCCATGGTGGTTGTAGGGGAACATGGTTGTGGTGTATGGGCATGGGCGAGGTAAAAAATGGCTAAAGATCACAAAGAATTGGTCAAATTTGTACATGAAATGCCACAGTCGTGGCGATCACCATGACCATGGTGGAGCTTGGTCACCATGGGGGTGGTGATTCACCACTGGGGTGGTGAAGCCTGATCAACACTAGGGTGGTGGTTCACTAATGGGATGGTGGAAAGCAGCTTCAAACTTGCACTTTACTATAACATGGGACATTTGTGCCACAACCATGGCCATGTACCAAGGACGTGTTGGAGCTTCTTCCTTGTACTTTGACCTTCAACTTGTTCATCTTTGATGCTCCTTGCTTAGGGTTGACTCTTGACCACTTGGATTAGGTTGGGGAAGCTCTTGGACTCTCTTTAGGATCCTACAAGGGTGTAGAAACCCTTAGATTCTCCTCCTTCTCTCCCTTCCATCAAGTAATGTCCAAAGCACCTATAAAACATGCAAAAAGCCTCCATAAGTGCATTTGATAAAAATATGCATATTGATAGAAATAATATGTAATCTAACATGTATAGATGTGATTAAAGTGCAATAAGACACAAGATGAAGCCCTAAAATAGACTATATCAATTACTAGAATACATAAATAAGGAAGGTCATTGGAGGGTGCACAATGAACACATAACAACAAAGCCATTAACAAACCTAATATTTTCCTAACATAATTTTCAATCGATTGATTGGTTTTTACTAGGCGATCGATTGGAAATCTTGACAAGGTCACTTGGGGTTATCAAACTTGCTTTGTGTTTGGTGTTTGATCACAATACTTTCTGGATCAATTAGTTGTGCTAGTTTCCATATCCTATTTTACTGTACGTGGTGATTGTGATATGACATATAAAATACATTTTTAAATTATTATATACATAAGAATATTATATCAAATATACTAATATAATATTCAGTTTTAAATGCCTTCCATTGCAAAACACACATGAAAACCTTTTTCGAATATGTCTACGCATGCCAAAGTGTAATGCACTATCTATCTTGGGAAAGTGTGATAATAGGTATGTGGGTCTACCAGAGCAAAATGCATAGCTTATTATACAAGCCTATGGGTTAGACTGAACTAGTTGATCTAAACAGGATTAAGCATGTTGAGGCATAAAGATGGTATACTACATAAGATGAAATATCGACAAGGACTTGAGAAACCATCTATCTTTGAGTTGCATTGGATGAAAATGATAATTATTACCTACCTAAGTAGTTATCTTATGAATGATTAAGAAACAATGACTCATGACTTAATGAAATATGGACCTTGGCCAGCTAAGAAGATTGCTCATTATAATCCCCTAAATTGGTAATGAGGGCTGCTAGTTTGAATAAAATAGAGGGAGCATTATAAATTCAAAGCCAAATTAATGTAGACTAAACAAAATTATTTTTAAAACAAAATTATGATTCATAAAGATATTTTGTAGATCAAAACAACAGATAGAAATTTTCCATTACAATTTGGTCACTGAGAAAGAAAAGTTGAATGGAAATAACTTCCTTGATTGGTATAAGATGCTGAAAGTTGTTCTCCCTCATCAACAAAAAATCTATGCCTTTAAGAGACCAATATTAGAAGAAACAACTCCAAATGTGCCAATGCAAGAAAGGAAAGCCAATAAGGAGCATGTCAATGACGCCATATATATCAAGTGCATCATGTTATACTCCATGAATCATGAGCTTCAAAAGAAAAATGAGAACATGGATGCTCTAGAGATGGCTACCCTTCAATGGATTATGTACCAAGAGTAAGCAAGACAAGAGTGCTATGATATCTCTAAGGCCTTGTTTAAGTGAAACATGACTAAAGGAGATCCTTTTGGGTTCCACGTACTCAAGTTGATCAAGTATATAGGGATCCTAGAAATATTGGGTTTTCCTTTAGGCTAAGAGTTGGCAACTGATGTAATCTTACAATGTAACCACAATTTTATAGACAGTCTATCATATTTCACAATATGAATAACTTTGTTTAATTATCATTCGAGATTCATGGCATGTTAAGAATAGGGTAAGACTCAGATAAAGAAAGACAAGCTCAATTCTATTTTGCTGGTCAAGGAATGAAAGAGAAAGTCAAATGACAAATGCAAAGCGAATACAAGTTCTAATTTTGGCCAAAATCCTAAATCTTCTTTATTGAAAGATAAAGGAGGAGTAGGGAAGGAAGATGATTGTCACTGGGTTGGATATTCAAAAGGAAGTTTCCTCTTCATCTTGAGGACCTAAAGAAGAAGAAGAGGATACAAATATCCACGTTTGGTATATATGTTATATAGAAAAACTTATCTACTTCTTCATCTTGGAGATTATATCCCGTATGTGGATCTCATGTTGTCCAATTATGAATGATCTGAAAAGAAGTATACCTTTAATGAAAGAAAAGGGGGATCTATACATTCCCAATGGAGAAAGAGTTCTAGACATAGTAGTAGGAGCCTATCATTTATCTTTTCTTGATGGGCTTGTAATAGAGTTAGAGAACTGCTATTATTTACCTATCATGAATAGAACCATTATTGATGTATCTTATTTGGACAAGATTTTTTTTTTGAATTTCTAATAAAGAATAATTAAAATTTTATTACAAGAGATGCGGTGTATATGGCGGTGACCCAATGATTTATGGTCTTTATTTATTGCATCTTGAGACAAGCTTATATAACAAAAATACAATGAATCTAAAACTTGAGGACTCAAACAAAACATATCTTTGGAACTATCATATAGGGCACACGAGAAGTACATTTCAAGAATCCATAAAAATGGTTATTTAAACTCAATTGATTTTGAATCAGCAAAGACATGTAAATTTTGTTTATTGGGAAAGACGACATATTTCATCTTCACTAGTACAGAAAGAGAGAGGGTGACTTATTAGGACTCATAAATACTGATGTTTGTGGACATTTTGGAACAGATATGAGAGACGAGTACTCATAATTCATCATATTTACTAATGGTTAATGTATATATGGAAGTTGTATCTTATGAAGAACAATTTAGAATCCATGGAAAAGTTCAAAGAATTCATGACTATAATAGAGAACCAACTTGGCAAAAACATCAAGGCACTATGATCTAATTTTTGTGGAGAATATATAAGTCAAGAGTTTGGGGCTTGTTTGAGAGACCTTGGTATTGTATCATAGTTGACTCCGACTGGAAAACTGCAAAATATGGTGTATGGAAATGAAGGAAGCACAACCTGTTAGACATGGTATGATCAATGATAAATTAAACTATTCTTCCAACTCCCTTATGGGGATATTCTATTGAAACCACAAGTTTACAATTATCCAAATACCTTTCAAATTGGTTCAATAGACTACAAATTAGATATGCATGGGGAAGTATCCCATTGTGTTACTTATGAAGAATTGGGATGTGAAGAATATGCCAAGCTAAAATTTAAATCAATTAAATTTTACTTTGTTGGATATCCTAAGGGAACTAATAAATACTACATCTATATTCTGAATGACTACAAAGAATATGTTATCAAAATTTCTACTTTCCTTGAGAAGGATAGTATTTACAAAGGAACTATACGGAGGAAAATCGACCTCAAAAAAAAATTGAGTCCAACAAAACAACATTGAGCCTATAGAGGTAGATGATGAACAAAAAGAATCACTATCTTTTGTGGAATATCAAATTCCTTACATATCACAAGAAGATCAAAGGTTTAGTAGGACATGTCTAGAGCAAGAGAAGTTTGGATTTCTCATGACTCAATCAAACAATTTTTCAGTCACAAATGATGAATATCCAACAATTATAACAAGGCCTTTGTGGGGCCACATTGGAGTAAATGGTTTGAGGCCGTGAAATATGAGATGGATTCTAGCATGCCAACAAAGTACATACATTGTTGGATGCACTTAAAGGTATAAAACCCAAAGGTGGCGGATGGGCCTTCAAGAGAAAGACTAATATGGATGGTAATGGACAAACCTATAAAGGACAATTGGTTGTAAAAGGTTTAAAACTAGGTCAATGTGTTGACTATGATGAAAACTTTCAATTTTTGCCATGGTTAATACCATCAGGATCATGCTTACCATTACATCTTATCAAAATGAGATATGCAAAAATAGATGTTTAAACTAGTTTTTTAATGTCGATTTTCTAGAGTACGTGTGCATAACACAACACATAGTTTGCATTGCTCCCAGTGAAGCAAATAAAGTTCATAATCTACAATATTTGGATTGAAGAAATCATCTAGAAGCTAGAATATTTGTTTTGGTGAGATAGTTTGAGAGTTGATTTTATCAAAAATGAAAATAAACCTTGTCTTTATAAGACGGTTAGTGACAACATAATAATATTTCTCATATGAAATGTGGATGACATATTATTAATGGGAGATGACATATCTACTCTACAATTGGTTAATACTTGGTTGGAAAAAAGGTACTGATCAACAAGGAAAAATATGACTTGTTCGATTTGGAATGGTATCGACTAACTATATCATACCGGGCTTTTTCTAATTTGACCAACCATTGATGTACTAATAACAAGTGGTCAATTGTGAAGTTTGTTTGAGTTTTCCTAGATTAATTAAATTTTGAGTTGCGATTAGGAGTGAGATTTGAGTTTTGGAAATCCAAGCCCATGAATATCCTATATAATGGGGTGGATGTCCAAAGGAGACACACAAAGTGAGACACAAGTGTCTAAGAGTTCCTCCTTTCATAGAGAGTAACTCATCCTAAGGATGATATCCCGTAATAGGAGGAGAAGGAGAGCAAGTGACACTAGCACATAAATGACTCTTAGTCCTTCTTCTTGGTGACCAAGGTGGTGCACCAAGAGATCCGACATCCACATTGATGGAATAGAGATCGAGGCCCTTTTGTGTAGGCTTAAGGATGGGTAACTTTTCCAAGGAGAACATAAGGTGTTGCTGTGAGAATGAGGATGTGACACTAACAACCACAACTACTTTAGCTCATGATATAAAAGTGTGAGTTCTATAACAACATGAAATGTGTCTGGTTGTTGGACAACTGCTGTGTGCCAGGGTATATTAGTGGTTCCTTCTATGTCTTTCTATGGTAGTGTTTGATGGATATGATAGATATGTTGACGTAAAGTTTTGATGAGATTTTTTTGTATTTTCAGTATGCCCCTTCCCTCAAAACCCTACAAATGTATGAAATCTTGAATTATAATAGTCTAAAATAGATCAAGAAACATAGGTCAAATGATAAAAGGATGACTACTGTGTGCCTCAATTTCAATCTAGATATTTGTGATAACGGGATTATGTGGTCATGGTAACCTGATCACGTACATGTTAAAGTTACTCTCCAAATAATTACTAAGGCTTGGGTAACAATAAAGTGTTGATAGATATCACTTATATCTTGAGAGGTCTTTAACATCTCTACAAGCTTAATGTGAAACCTATAGGGTCACACACATAAGGATGCTTATGGATCATAAATCTTATAATCTCACTCATAATTAGAATGCTCTAAATTATGCAAAGGTTGAATACTAATCCAACTGATAGGATGAACAAGTCAGTTGATTGAATCAATTGTTGTTTAATTATGAGATAGATTGTTTTACCATTTGGGAAAGCAACCATTCATCAACTGAACAAGTCAGTCAATTGAATATTATGTTCAAATTAAGAAGGATCAAAATAAGTAAGTTAACTGAATTCCAATTGATCAACTGACTCAGAATTGAAAACGTTCTAGAATAATGAAGACAATCAAATGGGTTCTCAACGTAGTAGATGGTAGTACTATTTGATTATTTCCTATTTTGGGTCTAATTGATGGTTGTAAGTAGGAAAAGAAATTGGGTTTTAGGGGAAACTAGCCCACGACCTCCCTATATAGAGGGGTGGATGTCCATGTAATGAAACACACAAGTTTCCTACACATGTCTCCCTCAAAGAGATAGAGAGAGAAATATCCCAAGGACAACATCTCAATAGGAGGAAAAGAGAGTGTTGATACCCCAAGATTTCTTACTCAGAAAAAATCCATGATCGATGTTTATTCTCTGGAAAATGATGGAGTCTATTCCACATTTTCACCATTTCCACATTTTATCCTACTTTCAACCTTCTTCATATTTTCCACCTATTCAATACACCTCGTGACTTTGTATAGTTGTTTTCTACAGTTGCAATAAAAAGGGAACTACGCTGGGTTCACAAAAAAAAATACACCTCGTGACCATGGGAATAAAATAATCCCTTCTTCCCCATGGATATCCAGTGCCTTTTCCTTTGATATGATGAACACATTTGGATTAATGCCTTTTCTCTTTTCTTCATAATTTTATTGATTTTTATTCACAATTTGTGGTTTTTACTGATTCTCTTCTATTTCACAATGTTGCTGAAATGCCCAGAAAATTGGTAGACACACTTTATCTTGCCCGCCACTGATGGATCAGAGCCATACGCCGCATGAAACATGGCAAATTGCCTTGATCCACACACCAGGTCTACATGGTGCATGGCTGTGATCTTCCACCTCCGCTAGACTCTTCTAATCATAGTCCCTGAATCCTAAAACTATCACACATATTCCCCCATACCTGACGTATTTTGGGCCCCTTTTGACCTCCTGAAGACAAAGGATCAACTATCCCCCTCTTTATTTACTGCATCGTTCATGTTTAGAGGGTCCTTCCTTTAACACCACCTTCTTTTTAAATGCTGGTAGACTGCCCAACAATAAACAATTACAATTTTTTCTATGATATTCATAACTGTGATTAGTTGATTGATATGTTTATTTCTGCACACCATTTTCAAAGAGACAAATCTTATTCTACTGAATATCTCTTGCTCTCTCTCTTCCTACGTATTAGACCCAACCAACAAGGATGTATCTCCATGATGGGAGGTCTTGAGGTGATCAGGACCACCCATACCTAAACATTAGGACCTAGAGAAACAATAGTAAATCCATGACCATCTCCAGTCTCGACAGTTTGTTAACAAAAAATAATTCTCCTTCTTAAGTTTTACACCATTTCCCTTGATAATAACCTCAATCACTGTTGTTTTAATCTAATATGTATAAATAGAAGCAACACCAATTACTGGGAGAGATGGGGGTGCTAGTACCTTCCCCACTCATAACATGATTCATGGGCCTAATATCTTAAATTACATATACTTCTGTTATCCACACTTGGGTGTAGTCAGATCGGGTCTCTCGTGTTTTCCTACTAATCTAAACACCTACTTCTGGGTTTCTCTTTTTATTAATAAAAACTTGGTGGTGAATCTGAAAGCTTTATTATTCATTGTTTTCTTTTGCTTCTATATTGTTTAATGTGACCATGGGATCATACCCACCGAGGGGAGTTTTAGGCCTTTTACAATAGATTAACAATTCCACTAGGGATTTTAAAGATGATCTAGAATATTTCCCTCTTTGTTCTCTAGTTTAAATATTTTCATTGGTTTTAGGGTTGGTTCACCTTTTTATTTTCACTTTTTCAAATTTCTTTTGAACAAAATCCCTATGGATGGTGTTTCAGAAACAAAGCAACACATAACTACGATCCGCCATCCATTAGGGCTGCAAATTGGGGTGATCGACTGTGTCTCTATGCCCCCTGCTCAATGTGGTTCTATTTTTTCCTCTTCCTTCACCTTTTAAGTGTTTTGGTTTCGTATAGTTGTTTTAGGGTTTCATATCCACTTTCCCTTTTATTACCCTCTTTTGTAAAACCCAAAAAAGTATATATAAAAGTCTCTGTAAAAAAGAGGGAAGGGTGAGAAAATCTATACATTATGAGTAGGATATTTTCGTTCTTAATTACTACATGATTGTTTGATTATATGCTGATCATTTATATTTCATGCTTTGTTATTATGGGCTTGGTTCAAAAAATACTTGCACTTGTACTATGCACAACTAAAAAACCATGCTTCTATGGAACAACTAGTGCTACGAGTCACATTGTATCCCTGAATGTGGAGTGGGGATTTAGTAAAGGTACTCACACATTGTTAAGCTAGATGGATAAATACCTTGTGGACACTCCCTCTCCTATCACTCATGATTGGTTGCAATTCCCATGGTCACGAGCTATATGGCAAGCAATACCCATACCCGATGAATGCAAGTTACCCCCTTGATGAGTGACATCTATCCATAGAGAAGTCAAGGATCAATCCTCCTATATAAGTCATGTTCGAGTGAAGATGTAAATCATCTATAAGCTCAGAGCTAAAACGGGAGGGTCATCTTATTTATATACACACGTCTTGTAATTGTTGTTGGAACACTTCAAATTGTTACTAAAATATTTTTTGTGCAGGCCAATGATTGAAAATTGAACAATCTTTCGAATATTAAACAATCTTTTTCCAAATCAAGAAATGTTCCAAAGATTAACATTCCTTTTTCAATATCAAACAATCTTTCAATAATTTATCAGTCTTTCAAAAACCAAATAACCTTTCAAAATTAACAATCTTTTTTTCTTTCAAAAATCAAACAATTTCAAATATCAACACTTTTTTGGAAAAACCAAACAATCTAGTTCAAATCAAACAACATTTCAAAGTTTAAACATTCTATATTAAATTAAAATATCTTTAAATATTAACAATCTTTTTTGCAAATCAGGCAATCTTGTTCAAAATCAATTTTTTTCAAAGATTAAATAACTTTTTTTCAAAATCAAGCAATATTTCAACAATCATTTTCAACATCAAACAATCTTAGAAGGATTGAAAAATCTTCTCCAAAACCAAGCAATCATTCAAAGATTAACAATCTAAAATAAAAGAACAAGCTAATCCCATATAACCTGCTTTAGTACTTCGTCGAGCCGGATGGCTCTTCAAATATGATTGAGATGTCATTTGGTAACACAAGACACCCACATAATCCATGGTCATGGGCTATGACCTAAAACCATACCTTCACACTCCTTTTGTTCTCATACCCATATTGTCATGGACTATGACCTAAAACTAGACTGAAACTCACTTCAAATTTATCACTAATTCATTCAACTCCTTGTCGCTTACAAGAGGAAAGAACCCCTAAGAAAAACTCATCTAATTGGTGGGGAACAAGGCATCATCGATGGTGCTGAGGGTTTCATCTGGGAACCCTATGGATGAGGACAACCTACGAAGGAAGTGTTTGATTAAGCACACCCACTAGCCTAGATGGGGATACCTTACTCTGATTAATCACTCAACCCCTATCCCTCCCTTTTTTTGAATAACTCTCTTGGGACACCATATGAGGAACATCAGACAGTACTAACCTCGTAAGACTACTCATCCTGTAACATTCATTTTTTTATTATCCTCCTAGACATGACATTTGCAAGCACATATCACATTAAAGTTAAGAACTCGTTCATTAATCCCAAGCTAGGGATAATATCCATCACTTAAATATGACCAAGAAAATTTGTTGCATGTATCCTTCATCCCAAGAGGATACAATAAGACCAAAGAGTATTCTTTTCTCAAATATCTTAAAATGGGGGTAAGTAATTTTTCTTTTTGGACAATATAATGCAAGGAAATGGTGCATCCTTAAGCACAAAATAATCACTTACTTTTTATTACACCCTTCTTTTGAATCTTGTTGATCTGAACATTAGGGTGCATGAACCTAAAGAAGTCCATACTTCACCCAATCCCACAAATAAGAAATCCAAATGACTGGAAGTAGTAATGCAGACTGATAGTCTGATAACTGTGCCAAAGGACATGTTGATAACCACAACAACCAAAACAAGACCCAATGGAAACCATGGTGGTACCTAATGTTTCTATCTCTAAAGAAGTTTCTTAGCTATGCATGTCGGAACTGCCAACAACGTCACCTTCATGCATCCACCAGACACATGTTACATGAAAGGGTGGAACCATCCAGGGTTCACCTGAAAAGGATCTCATATGCTAGTTCATCAACGTCCTTATTTATGTATTTCATGTAGAACCCATATAAACCCCAACTACATACATTTCAGTTAGGCCATACAAATATCCACCATGTTTGATTGCTGAAGCTGTCCCAATATTTATAAAGGTGGAAAAATCTACGTTGATCCATGACGGAAAGCTGCGGGGAAAGGAAGGTGAGTTTTAAGTTGTAGAGGAAGATCCTAAAGATATAGAAAAGGTCAACACAACAAAGAAGGTTCAAACACAATACATGAACACTCTTGATCCTTCCCCAACTTTATTCATTTTACTAGCTACCTCGCCCTAGTATAAGCCTTACATGGGAGGACGGTATGGGTTCTTACCACCGATGTAAACTGTGCTGCAAACAAAACCGAACCGCAGTGGTACCCGTGGCATTCACCCACCATGAAGATGTAATCCCCTAAATTTTCCTCCATAGATCCCCTCAAGCTCTAGATTCTACACAAGCTCAAATAATTGGAAGGGAAGAAGGATGGAGAAAAGACCTTTGGTGACTTTTTCTATTCAATGATGTGAATTTACATGATAACTATTTTCACAAATACTCTAGAAAAGGAGGCCCACTAGCCCATATCAAGGCATACTATTCAGACCTGATGTAAGTTCAAGATGATAACAAGGCACTGATTTGCTACTTTGCGTGAAGCCTGACAGGTCCATACTTGGAGTGGTACAACAAATAGAATACAAAAAAAATCACCACCTGGTCCAGGATGGCCGAAAGGCTAATTAATCAACATTTCTGGAATCTAGACAAGGTTCCCACTAAAGAAGATCTAGAAGTGTTGAAACTTAAGATAGAAGAATAGATAGTGGAGAGAATTGACCTTCCAACTAGAGTTCAAGCCTATAGAAAAGGATGCCCTAGACATGGTGATCACATCAGCTACATCTACACTCACATATTTTCTATCTCTAAAAAGGTACAATACTTCTCCAGAACTGATCTAAGCAGGTTCCCAAACTGAGAGTTCTATCAAAAGAGGGGTTTATTAAAGCATAAACATCACTCTTCAGCCCCAATCCACCTATACAATGGCCAATTGGAATTCTAAGTGGACTTAGAATAAGAATAAGGTGGAAGACTTGATAGTAGGATCTATACTGATTCCTACTGGTACTAACAAGCGAAAACAACCAGTTGTGCAAACATCTTTAGTTCAAGACCATTTGTTCTAGGCTACTAATATCACCCAACAACAAAAAGCTCAAATGATGCCACTCATCTATCAACCTCAATATATGCCACCGTGGTATCCATGGAAACCAAATCACCATTATGAATATCTTCCACTGTCATTTTATCCACCCATACAACTACATGTGGTCAATAATCCTCCCATGGAAATCAACTTGCCATCTCAAGCAAAATCAACAACAACGACTCCTACATCAAAAGAGATTGCCAAGCTAAAAAGCAAGTCCACACCCCTGGGGGCTTCTCTTATCTCTATCCTCCCCAACATCATGCATCTTGTATAGTTCCTTTCTATAAGGGACCTACCTAATCCTCTACCAAAGAGATATAATGCCAATGCCTCTCGTGACTTTCATCAAGACGGTGTAGAAAAGAGATGCATGCCTCACACTCAAGCATGCTTTGTAAGAATCGATTAAATTCGGTGAGGTCAATACGATCACAATAGAAGAAATGCCTCCATCATATAACACAATGTCCATCATATCATCATATAAAGATCCAACTATCGGTCCTATCGATTGTTTGAACCAAACCACAAGAAATTGGTCTAGAAGCACACATGTCATTGCCACCATCCAAGAAAAGAAGTCGGTGATCCACATAGGGACTAGAAGGCCAATCACATACTAGGAGCTCACCCTAAGTAGAAAAATTCATCAATATGGGTTCCTAAAGTGCCGATCTCGAAAAATTCCCAACAAATTACAGTTCGTCGCCCCATTATGGCAATACAAGCTGAAGCACCCAAGTCAACAACAACACTAGTAGTGGCTCACACCACCTCGATGAGAGTTCCTTCACACCTTTACAAAGGCAAAGAAAAGATAACCACCTATTTAGGAATCCATACTAGTACACTATAAGAAGAGTTGTACAAAGTCTCTATCCATTCTGCCAACACCAAGTGAATGCCTACCACTCTAGAGTTCTGCAAAGAAAACAATCCTGAAGGCTTAAATATAATTTAGTTTCTTAAAAAACCAGAAGGAGAGATATATTTAAATAAAGTGATGGAAAGCTCCTCGGTGCATAGAAAATAAGTGATGAAGATACTCTAAGGGGTCTACATCTCTAAGGACATGAGACCTGAAGCTCTTGCTACCATGATTGGGTTAATAACCACCCACACTTGATCTCATTTTCTAAAGATATGATACCCGAAGGAGGGAACCACACCAAGCCTCTATTGGTCCTTTCCATCTAAAAGGCCTCAAGATTCCTTATTATTTCCTTGACAATGAGGTGTTCCTCAATGCATTCCCGTACAAGATGCTTATCATCTTAGGAAGAGATCCTTTTGATATGCAACCAAAAATCAAGAAAGCAATGTCCTTCAATGGTGTACTAAAAGATGCACTAGGAGATATCACCCTTGAGCTACAAGTTGGGCTATATACTTTCTCCATTTCATTTATTGTCATGGAGCTAAGATCATCCTTCAACATTCTCTTAGGAAGGACATGGGGTCACCAGAACTGGGTTGCTCCCTCATCACTACATCAAAGACTCAAATGTTACCCATGACATGCCATCATCATAATCCAAGTTGATAGTTCAGGCACCACAATAGCTTGCATTGAAGAAGATGATATCCATCTTCAGATCAAGATGTTGCATGTCACCAAAACCAACTATGTTCTATCACTTAGAAGACCACACCATATTCCCTATGACCCAACATTATTCAACCTATAGTTATAGGAGATGCATAATCATCTAGATCAAGGTCTGGGATCCTGATGCGAAGGATGTATAAATAACATTCAAATTCCACAAAGACAAAAAGGGTTGGGTCTAGGTTATACGGCCCATCCTATGCATGATATCATACCACCAGGTGGATACCATTGTGGCCCACTACGAGCAACTTGACTAGGAGATGCTATCTCAATTGTATATTGCTGACCCGTGATCTATATAAAGAAACTAGATGGATTGTATGTGTGAGGAACTTCAAATCAAGGAATTTTATTGATGGGATCTCATCCCTGAGTGTAGAGGTCCCGATCCTTCTATGCATTGTCGCTACAAATGAAAAAGGTTTTGATGCCCCCAAGGCCATTTTCCCCGTGACAATGCCCTACCCTGTGTAAAAAGTCAATGAAGATGAATAAGACGACCACTTTGAGATTGATACCTACATTAGGGAGATCAACCTCATCATTGAATACACATAGGGAGTCCGAACCACCCAAAATAATAAATATTCCAATGACATGGTCATCCCTCCAAACAAGAAAGTAACAACGTTCATGTCCACCCTCCTGGTTAACCATGCATGCATGAAGCATTCCAACACTAAGAGCCAAGAGAAAGGCCGTGAAGATTCCTACCATGATTGATGTTGAAATGGTGAATCTTAATGACCCAACACCTAAAGAAGAAAATGCACAATCCAACAAGAATAATGAGGATTCCATTTGGATTCTCCCCAACTAGCCATGTCAGAATGACCCCAAAACTAGGGGTCATGAGGTAGGATAGAAGATCACGGTGTTTCATGTGAAGATGATGACAATGTCTATGAAATGATTGAAGGGGGGTCAACAACATAATTGGAACAAAAGCTAAAGTAGAGCCACAGTCCCTCATCCGCCCTATGTGGAACACAAATGGAGTCTAGAACTAGTTTGAGCAGGATGGCAAAGTTTTGAAGACCAGGTCACCTAACATACAAAAAAACTAGTTATAGGAATGGCACCCCGATGTGTTGGAGATCCCAAAGAGGGTTGTAAAACCTCACTCCACCACATCCATGTTCTCTTCCAAAAAATCCCAAAAAGTACAAATTAAAAAAACTAAAAAAAATACAAAAAATGCAAAAATAGAAGGAGACATGCTGCTCATTAGGAGTTTGCTGATCACTTCCCCAATGTAGCAAAAAACTACAATTATGAAGACACCAAGTTCAAAGAAGTCCCCATCCTAGAATATGCATCCAACTTTTCATATTGAAAATGAGACAAAGATAGTTAATCTCATATCAAGCCTCAAGCTATGCAAAGTGAAAATTGGGTGTGTCTACCTCATAATATCAAGGACAAGTTGGCAAAGCTTTTATGCCACTACATCAACGTGCCCGGGTTGATGAGAATATCATGGTTCATGGATTCCCTATCCTTTGAGGAGTATTCTTTTCAAACACAAAGCTATGCGTATATGACCAAGGTGGAGCCTCAAGATCAGAGAGAAAGTTTAGAAGCTTTACAATGCTAGTTTCTTAGAGCTAATCAACTACCCCACATGGCTCACAACATTTTAAAAGTGTAGAAGAAGGATGACAAAGTACATATGTGCATGGACTGCCACGACCTCAGTAAGGCATCCCCTAAATGTGACTTTTCTCTTCTACACATTGACATGCTTGTTGACATCACTGGTAGTCATGCACAACCTTAGCTTCATGGATAGCTTCTCTGATTACAACCAGATTAAAATGGATAAGGAATATAAAGAGAAAACGACCTTCATCACAAAATGGGGAGTGTTTTTATATCAACTCATGCCATTTGGTCTTAAAATTATTGGAGCTACATATTAAAGAGCGATGGTTGCTCTCATTCATGATATGATGCATAAAGAGGTGGAAGTCTATGTGGATATCATGGTAGCCAAATCTAAAAGTCTAGAAGATTGCATCACTACTATAAAAAAGTTGTTTAAATGGCTACAATGATTCTCTTTGCACTTAAATCCATCCAATTACACTTTTCGGGTTACATCAGGTAACCTACTCAAGTACATTATCAGTCAAAGAGGAATAGAGGTTGACCCCAGGAAGGCTTGAGCTATCTGGGAAATGCCCTTCCATAGATCTGGAAAGGATATATGAGTCTAGGTCAATCTCCTCCAATACATCAAACACTTCATTGTCAAGATCACATCTATATGCGAACCTATATTCAGGCTTCTCAAGAAGAATTATGATTTCATATGGAACAAATAGTGCTAGAAGGAACTCAAAAAGCTTAAAGATTATCTCACTACTCTTCCTATCCTAAAACCAACAATCCTAGGATATCATTTCACACTTTGATTTTCCATCTATGAAACATCAATTGGAGGAGTCTTGAGTCAATCTAAAATTCATAGTGAGCATAATATCTATTATCTGTCTGAGAAGTTCAATAATATTGAGACCCACTACACTAGAATAGAGAAATATTGAGAAGTTCAATTTTTAGACCTCCCATTTTGTGAAGAGCCGACACATGAGTATGAATTCCCATATGAAGACATAGGAATTTCAGCTCATCGAATGCCATTATCTGGCATGATCCTAATTTGTGGACAATCTATTTTGGTGGAGCTATCAATCACAAAGGTGTTGGGATAGGAGTGGTCCTTCAAAAGCCCCATGAAGAATAATTGCCTATTGATAGATGACTAGAATTCGATGCCACCAACAATGTGGCTGAGTATGAAGCATGTATATCGGGAATCCACCTTTCAAAAAATCATGGGGTACACCATCTCCAAGCCTATGGTGATTCTCTCCTCATAATATATTAAGTCTAGAACAATTGCATGACTCACCAGTAGAATTTGGTACCTTACCAGGATTACATGTGTGCTCTCACTCTAGATTTTAAGCATGTTCCTTCCACTTCATCAGAAGAGAGAATAATGCATTTGGTGACACTCTACCTACCCTCTCTACCTAGATTGACATTCAAGGGGACCATATCTTCTCTTTCAAAGGACAAAGTATTTCTCAACCTACCTACGGTATGGTCATTAACAACACAATTAATAGTAAAGAGAAGGCTTGGTTTCATGACATGGAAGTATATCTAGAAAGCCAAGTCATTCCTGTAGGCCTCTCCTAAAGAGAAGAATAAGTACTTAAATGACAAGCCACACATTCTGTTCTAGGGGTAGACCATCTATATGACAGATCTTAAGCCAGACTCTTCTTCGATATGTTGAGAAGACATAGGCAAAGCCCTCATGAAGGAAGTCTGTAGAGGATTATGTAGCACATGCATGAGTGGGGTCATGTTATCAAATAGGATACAACTTTTTGAATACTATTAGAACACAATGGAAACAGTTTGGTACCAATATGTCTACAAATGTCAAATCTTCAAGATCAATGGTGACTACATACATGTGCCTACAAATAATCTATACAACATGGCCATGCCTTGGCCATTCTCTTCTTAGGGGATAGATATGATCATGAAAATATATCCTGAATCTTTGAACATGAATGCTTCATCTTGGTCGCAATAGACTACACAAAGTAAGTGGAATCCCCGTCTATCACCAATGCTTTGCCTCAACAAGTATTCAAATCCCTCAAGAGAAACATCATAAGTTGGTGCATGATACTGCATGAGATTACATTTCATAATGGTACATATTTCATAGCCAAAATATCAACAAATGTTTGAGCTCATAACAGGCTTTCATGGATGGTACACTTTAAAGTTGATGCTCAATTAAATAAATTGTCATTATAGTGAATGCCTAAACGGCTGAAAGAAAATACTATAAAATTGAGCTGTGTTTTTTCTTAGAGAACCTGTTTGTTTTAATATATACAAAATCGAGTTGAAACTAGATTAAGCTATTTCCATTTTTGCATCATAGATTAATTGGGATTGACATTAGGTGTTGTTTGGGCGAAATCAGGTTTAAACAGTTTATGAATCCATTATCCTGAACCAATCACAATATTCCAACTACTTTTTCCCCCACTTGGTTTAGGATCTACACTGATTATGAATACTAATGGTGTTGTAAAAAACATATCTATGGGTAATCACACCACATTTTACACCGCATAATTACACCAAATGATTACGGTAAGGATATAGTTTTAATTTTTTTTAAATTACTACAGTCTGGTCTAGTTATAGTTTTAGAGAAACTATCCATGGATAGTATAATAAATATATGTAGTATAATATTGTAATCACAATATGTAATGTTGTTCTCACACAAATTATGAGATATCTATATTTTTTCTTGGGTAGAATTCTATTTTGAAATGACAATTAATGTAGAGAGAAGTACAATTTTTTATTTTCTACAAGCACTATGCATAAATTGTACCCATTTTACCACGTGCCCTTAGATATGATACTATTACAATTCACATTTTACTTTTATATATTTTACATTTCAATTTATATATGTATTTTCACAAAATTATATAGTCATTTGTATAATAATGGTAGATCGTTGCTATTGTTACTGAATCATATAATGTATTATGTTTGGATTTTATTGACTTGTTTAATGCCAATCTCTAACAAGAAATAGAAACTTGCTACAATTAGAAAATGAGATATATATAATTAAAGTGAGAATTTGAATTACTATATAAGTGAACTATTATGTATGGACCGAGAGACATAATTATTAGCAAAGAAAAATTAGGATAAGACAAATAAATAAATGTGAAAAAATATGAGAAGACATAAAAATAAAGAAAGAGAGAGTCTATAGTTTATTCATATATTTCACCACCCTAGTGTATCAATAATTTTGACTTCCCCTCCCTCTCTGAGAAAATATATCATTACACTTAATTCTAAATATTATCTTATTTTTTTCTCTTTATAAATAAATATCAGGAGAAGAAAATATAGATTACATGTTTGAAATAAAGAAGACGGTTTAATAGGGGAGAGATACTTGAGGAGTCATTTTAATATGAAAATATTGTTTAAAAAATAAAAAAAGAATGCATATTAGAGAGAGGAGATGCGTAATACATTTTAGAAGAAGATGTTATTTGAACTTTAGATGGAAAAATATGGATAGTTGTAAAAGATTATTTTTTAATTTATCTGTTATCAAAAAGAAATTAGAACCAACGTTAACATGAACAAAAAAATTGGTATTTTTTGTGTTATGTAATATGAACATGACATTGTGTTTCATATTTTTATGTTTTTATTTTTATTTATTTTATGCAACTTCTTCATAATTTTTACATATAATACTACTAGGAGTAATAAATAATTTGGTACCAGTATGGTGTAGTTTGGCATGATATGGTGTGGTTCACCGCGGTACATATATGATTTTGGATAAAATACGGATATGGTGTTTGATTTTTAATCGTAGTGCAGTTATGATTTTGACATAAACGACACCATATTTATGTCGCTGTCATTCTTATGTTCTAATTTTTTGTGCAATAGAATTTTGTTATACCGAATTCTCAGCTTCACATATCCTACCCGAATCTAGGCTTATCTGTTATCAAACATGATTTTTGAAAATACTACCACTGTGAGGTAGCAATAGAATAGCCAACAGTACCTAAAAGTAGAAATTTATCATTTGTCTTGACTGCCCGCCATGCTATTGCTAGCTGGGCATTCATTATCAATTTATTAACGTAGCAACACTATTGATGGCGTCATACAATCATGCTCTACTGTCGATATGAAATGGAATTAATGTGGTTCAGACATCTTTGACCCTATCTAGAAGATATGATATTGAGTGTCATTGTGACAGTGCTACTATATATTTATAGAGAAATGTTAGAAGCAACAGAAGTTAGACCAGAAATGAGACCTCATTTGTCATCTTGCATGCATAACAATAAAAATGGAGGATCCCCATTTTTGTTGTTATGCATGCAAGATGACAAATGGGGTCTCATTTCTGATTTAGTAATTTCTGATATGTATATCAAAACTCATATTTATATCATGAAATTTCGTAGTCCCTATGAGCATGTGGGATACACTGCTGATGACTTGCCCGTACAGTTTGCTTGCGCAGGCGGCATATGTTCCCTTGACCAACGAATTCTTAATTCCCCCGGTGGCAGATGCAGTGCGGTGGGGCTGAGTGGGGTGGGGAAGGGATTAAGATATCGGATTGGGTAACCAACTCTGATTTATGAACTTGCTGATTTTCTGCCTTTTCCTCCTCTCGATATTCCTGCTTTTTGTTCTTAATTAGTTACCCTATAGTTTAGGTACAGATTTGCTACATCTGTGTAAACATGGTACACTATTGTCTATCTTTCGACATATGTACATGCCAATTAAAACTATTGGTTAGGAATAAATAGAGGTGATATACAGCCTTAATTTGATAGGGAGTGCAGCCTATTACATGTTCAGACGGAACTAATAAATCCTTAAACTATTACTTTATTTTATGTTTCGTATTCCTCCATATTTTTTTTTTCTGCTTAAAGGGTGAATGGATGGGATCCACTGCTACATGGGTATTTCATCATGTGTTTGAGTGTTTTGCTCTAACTTGCCAAATGGCTTCCCTTCTTTCTCTCTTAATTGTTGGATTTGGGTGTTTTGCTCTAAGAGTACTAACTTGCCAGATGGCTTCCCTTCTTTCTCTCTTTACCGCTGGTATCATGTCAGTTGACGGCCCACACTACATTTCCAGGTCACTTGATCTCATTGACAGATTAACATGTCTGCGGTTATCTCCCCCAAAAGCTACTGAGCTAGCAAGCTAACAACCGGCCTCGTTTCATCGTGTGTGGATCGACCAATCGACTTCGGCGGCCGACGAAAACCAAAGCGTTCGTCAGATAGCGTACATCAGCGCATCAGAGGAGTTAATGCGGAGAGTTTTAAATGTTTGGCACGGCTAGTGTGAATGGATCAGTGACCACACAGTACGTATGTCGTTTTTGTTTCCTGTTTATATAGATGGCATGCTACAGGCATCAGCTTCCCCGATGCCCTGCCAAACAGGGAATATGAATGTATGACGACATGCGGAGTAATGTTAATGCCACTTCAGAATGATACTGTAGCTGCGTCACCCCTGTTCTCTCTTCTTGTTCTTCCAGTACGCCTCGTTGCCATCCACATACTCTTCGTTTAAATGCCGCCGAGTCACCGACTTCGTTCCTCAACATCGATCTGGATCCAACCAATGACCGTGCATGCAGAATTCAACGGACGTCGTAGACGACGCACCGTCCAAGCAAACTCTATCGACCTAGTTGCTCTTCCCAGCTGTTGGAAAACTTAAATCTCACTGCTTGCTTCTGTTTCCTTAAATGTATTGTTCCCATGCACATTTCCACCACGCATGCCCACGTGCTTTCTGCTACTTCATCAATACCTCAGCCGAACGTATCTGGGTTGATACACCATTCCTTAGACAAGACCAATGCCAGCTGCAAGACCAGCAGGGAAAGTTGCTACACCTAAGCTTGCAGCAAGTAAACAATGTAAAAACAATAAAAAAAGAAAAAAATAAATAAAATAGCACATTTTGTGAAAAAATTCCGGATATAGAAGCTTAAACAATGAAATTCATTTCTTTGAAATCCATTTATCGTAATGCCTATAAAAAACGAAAATGAGAGAGCTAAGGTAATGAGAGAATGATTTGTCACTGTGAAGCTATAGGGTATCAAACCTTGAAGATTACAAAATAACAAAAAAGTCAAAGTGACCAAGATACAATCCCAATCTGGCTCGTTTTGGTGAAAAAAGCGACATTTGATTTGACACTTTTCAAAGTAAGAAAATAAAAGCGTCATTTGATTTGAAGTTTTGATTTAAAAAAAAAGGAAAAAACGTTAAATAGATTTGCGTTTTCTCCCAACATTGTGGGAAAAAAAGCAATAGACCATGACAATAAATCACAAGATGAACCGGCAGCTAATGCAACTATCTACTTCGGATCAGTGGGTGTTAGTTAAGGGGAAAAAAGTTCCCGTTCAACACACTTTGCATAAAATAATTCACTCTAGCTATTTCTTGGTAGAACACATTTTGGGTCAAAGCCACCACTCAAAGTCACGCCTAACATGTACATTGTACGTTATCTTACTTCACGTTTCGATAAATAACTAGTCGTGAAACCGTGCAGGGCTTTGATGAAAATAGATTCGATTGTATTCCCAGTATGTTCTTACTTCGATAATAGAGGTAACACGAGTCTGTGCACTAAAATAGATAAAATATTAAAGAAGATAATTCTTGTTATTTTTCTACAACACAAAGTTGAAAGCACGAAATTTGGAAAGCCTTTTATTACATAACAAAATAAGGAACAATAAATTAAGTGTCAAAATGTATCTTCATGTTGTCTCTGTACATAAGGTGCTTGGATCCATTGGTTCCTTTCCTCCAAGCTCGTTGATGTTTTTTTTTTCTTTCTTTCAGCTGTTTAGGATCCTTTTTTACTGCTTTAGTAACTACCTGCATGTGCAAGGTAATATTAGTATATATCTTCACTAACATTCATATTTAAATACATTATATAGTATATTCCATAAACAATGTCAAAATGTATCTCCACACTGTCTCTTTACATAAGGTGCTTGGATCCATTGGTTCCTTTCCTCCAAGCTCCTTGATGTTTTTTTTTCCTTTCAGCTGTTTAGGATCCTTTTTTACTACTTTAGTAACTTCCTGCACGTGCAAGGTAATATTAGTATATATCTTCACTAACATTCATATTTAAATGCATTATATAGTATGTTCCATAAACAATGTCAAAATGTATCTCCACATTGTCTCTTTACATAAGGTGCTTGGATCCATTGGTTCCTTTCCTCCAAGCTCGTTGATGTTTTCCCTTTTCCTTTCACCTGTTTAGTATCCTTCTTTACCACTTCATTAACTTCTTGCATGTGCAAGGTAATGCTAGTATATATCTTTATGAACATTCATATTTAAATACATTATATAGTATGTTCCATAAACAAAGTATAATTTGCATATTTAGATAGTGTGTTATATCCATTCCCAATGATATATAAACACGATTCATTAACGAAGAACCAACATAGAGAAAAATGGCAAAAAAGTGGGAAATTTTGAAATATAAGCAGAAGATGGTCGAATAGTAACTATATTTACAAAACATAGAGTAAGTAAAACCTCATTCGTGGTTACACTTTGCTTGCAATGCATCCAACAACCACCTATATAGGATATAGTAGAATCTTCAAAGTCCCTTCAAGGTCACCTAAGACTTCTTTCCCCAAAGGAGTAACAAAGTACATTAGGAGGTGAAAAAAAACCATGTCATTCATCTACACAAAAGATAATTAACCAGTGGCGGACCTAATTGATAGTAGTGTATCATTGAATCTTCTTGGGTGGCCTAGATAACACAAGATCACCTCCAACTCACATGACCTTCATGCTACAAAAAGGAATAAGAGAGCCATATAATAAAAAAATTGAATTGTCAGTCCCACTATGACAAAATGTTAAACAAATATTGAATTACCAGCCAAACATATCATCTCAATGACAAATATACACACATGCAATGATATAATAGTAAGCATAAATATATACCAATAAGTTCTAAAAATTGAAACCTTAGTGTTTGTACCAAGCTTTATGAGGAAAATTTAAACCCAATTTCAAACACAATCCTGTAAGAGTTCAAGTTGAGGAGATATCCCCTTGCCAAGCTAAAAATTTAGTCAACAAAAGGAACTCCAAGCATTGTTGCAATAATATATAAGGTACTTAAATATATCTACATGTTGTTGCAACGATAAAAATTTCTTACAATGTTTTGAATGTTAATCCAAGAAAAGCATTAGTTAACAATTTGCATCGGGTAAAAGACAATGCAAGAATAAGGAAAGAAATTACTTTTATGTTGGTTATGGTATCTCATATATACTGAACTAAGTCACTCAAAAGAACTGTTGCTCACAAGTCTTTAATATATGCACCACTATGAACAAAGTATATGACTGGGAATACTAAAGGTGAAAAATTGTTGTTAAGAGAGTGAAATGTAAAACTAGATTGTTTGGTCCATTTACCAAGCAGGGGCTACTCAAACACAAAGAATCTATTTTCTACCACATTCTACTATTTAAATGGCAAACCAGACTGAATGAAGGAGAAGTGTCAAACTGGGCACCATAGACACTGAAGAATCAAAGATACATTTGGACAATTCTATTTCTATTGAAATTATCATAACTTAATTTTGAGTACTAATCTCCCATTGCAACATAATGTATTGTAGTTCTTGGTTGAACCCCTCAATCAAAAAGAAAGAAAGAAACAATGCTTATAGTCTTATCATCTTATTAGTTTGGTAATTTCCCCATGCAATCTCTTTGTCTAAATCCATTTTCATTCTTCCCCCACTATATTCAAAAAAAAATTCAAACAACTTACAAATTTTCAAGCAATAATATATATTTGTTTATATTTGGTTATGAGATCGAGTGTGGCTCCCAAATCCTACCTTAGAAGCTTGAATAAATGTAGATTGGAAATTGGCATTTTAGATCTGAACTATTGTATAGGCCAATAACAATACAACTAAAACTATACTAAAGAAACCGGAGTGGGTGGGGATGACATGATCAATATGATGTGGGACTATTGAAACACTATGATGAAGTATCACATAACTTCTTTCTCCTATGAGATATGGCTATTATCTTCCCAACATCTTTTGATCTAAATTTCATGTAGTGGTTCCTCATAAGCACTTCAGTTGATATAGCACAATCTTCCACAAAATTAATTGAGCATAAGACAATGAGTTCCTTTCTAAGCACACTCATGGAATGATAAGGCCTTGTTATATTAATTATCCTTAAGGTAAAACAATGAATAATCCTGAATTTAGTTTCAATCTTTGAATTTTCACAGTTAGTTAAGGAGGCAAAACCATGAAAGCTGTTCCACAAGACAAGAGACATAAATATAAATATTTTAACAAAGATTTCCTACATTGTATTGTAGTTAGATGCTATAAGAATTTGTTGATGAGTTTAAAAGAAGCTAATAATAGTATAATCTCCTTCCTATTGTCAGAATTGTGTGACAGAGACAGAGAGAGACATAACATACAAAAGTGATTTCTTGATGGAAAATGATGCACTATGGTATACTAAACATGCAAAAATGATGAAGACAAGCAACTGAGGTGTAGAGAATCCAATGGATCACACACAATGCAGGGTAGGATCCATATGAGAAAGGGACCAATTCTATTTTTCTCCTATCCAATCCACCAACTCAGTCATCTAATGGCCTAGTTGTTCCCAAAATAAGAGAGCACATTTCTCTTGAAGCTACCTACATAGAAGCATCCCACATCCCTGACCTGATAGTCAATAATAGAGTAGTTGTTATAAAATTTAAGAGCAAAATGAATAAGTAATATTTAATTCCCCCTCCTCAAACAAAAAGAGTAAAAACATGGACATATATTGAATACTCTATTAAGGAAAATGAACTTATGTCCATTCAAGTTATAATTAGTTAGAAATTATGGAGATTGCTTGTGATAGGTAAAAAATTAATTGAATGAAAATGGCACCAGATGGAAATTGTGTGGGTTCTAAAGTTATACACTCGAAATGAAAAATTAAAAAGATGACAAGTGTGTGGCCAACTATGATAAGTTTTACACTCATATTAAATGTTGGTGTAGGTAAATATCATTTTATCTTCCTGATTTATCATAGATCCCTCTACAACATCTATGCTAATGATCTTTGATGTTGTGGTCATAACATCATGTTGCTAGCATATGGTATAATTCTATCAGTAGAAAGAGTGCATCAGTTTGGCATCTAAGTGAACTATATACACAAACTAAGATACCGCATGGGAAAGAGGCAAGTATCAAAAATTTACTATCAAGATGAATGATACAAAAGAGTTTACTTTGAATAAGACCAAAATATGTTATGAAATATGGTATCAAGCAGGAAGGGAAAAAATAAAACCACCTTCATCACTAAAACTCCAATAGGGGAAACAATGGAGAAGAAAACAACCCCTCCAATTTATGAAAAGGAAAAAAAATAGGTACCTTATATAAAATAGAGTAGAGAATTGGAATAGCAGGGCATGGACTTGGATGGAAGATAAATGACAACTCTTGTAACGACAATCTAAATGTCTAAATCCAAAGTATTATATCTCGTTACAAATAAAAGAGAGACAATAAAACTGAACTGACGACCAAGCTAAACAACTCTCTACTCCTCAAGCTTATGTTCCATCACATGAATTGCAACCTTTGATTGTAGATTCACAACGTTAGTACCAAGTAATATTTCTAACAAAAATAGAATTTTAGTTATATAAGACCAAAATATGTTATGAAAGATGGTATTAAGCAAGAACAAAAAATGGAAGGCACGTTCTGGACTATAACACCAATAAAGGGAGCAGAAGGAAGAAAATAGTCCCATAAAAATCATCATCTCATCAAAAGGAAATTGAATATAGATACCTGACCCACCAACTCAGTCATCCAACGGCCCAGTTGTTCCTAGAAGAAGAGAACACATTTATCTTGAAGCTACCTACATAGAAGCATCCAATATCCATGACTTGATAATCGATAATAGAGTAGATTATATAAAATTTAAATAGAAAAATGAATAATAATATTTAATTCTCCCCTCCTCAAACAAAAATAGTAAGAGCATACACTTGTATTGAGTACTCTGGCAAGGAAAATGAACATAGATCCATTCAACTAATTATTAGTTAGGAATTATGGAGATTGCTATCAACTAGTAAAATGTTATCAGGACACAAATGGCACCAGACAAATATTGTGTGTGTTCTAAAGTTATAGCCTCAAAATGATAAATAAAAAAGATGACAATTTCGTGGCCTAATATAATAAGGTTTACATTCATATTAAATGTAGGTGTAGGTAAATATCATTTTATCTTCCTAATTTCTCATAGAGCCCTCTATGACATCTATCTTAATCATCTTTGATGTTGTGGCCACAACATAATGTTGCTAACATATGATATAATGTTATCGATATAAAGAGTGCATCAATTTGGTGTCTAAGAGAACTATAAATACAACTAAGATAGCACACGGGAAAGAGGTAGGCAGTAAATATTTACTATCAACATGAATGATACAAAAGAGTTTTTTCAAACAAGACCCAAATATGTTATGAAATATGGCATCAAGCAAAAAGGAAAAAATGAAACCACCATCATCACTAAAACTCTAATAGGGGAACAAAGGAGAAGAAAACAACCCCTCAAATTTATGAAAAAAAAGAAATAAAAAATAGGTACCTTATATAGAGTTGAGTAGAGAATTGGTATAGAAGGGTATGGACTTGGATAGAGGCTAAATGACCACCCTTGAAGCAACAAGCTAAGTGTAAAAATCCAAAGTATTGTATCCCACCACAAGTAACACTACTACAGAACAAGTCTTTGGCGTCGGTTTTATAACCAACGCCAAAAGGCTTCACGCCATCGAAAATGTGCCAGCAGGGCACCGATAGGCGTCAGTTATGTATAGTAAGCCGACGCCAAAAGGGTTCGCGCCACAAAAAGAGTGCCATCTAGGACACTTTCTGTGTCGGTTTGCAACTAAAAAACCGATGCCATATTTCTAGACGCCACAGCCGTGCTTCCCTGCACGGCCGTGTTTAGTACTATAGGCATCCGTTTTGTACTAATAAGCGACACTATTTCCCGCCACGACTGTGTTTTCCTGTACGGTCGGGTTGTTTGTCACATTAGGCGGCAATTCTATCCAATAACCAATGCTGTAAGCCTTTGATGATGGTGTTATATAAATAACCGACGCCTATATTTTAATTTTTTTTCTTATCAGTTTGTAGGCCTGCTGTGGCTGGTCAGTAGGATGAGAACCTACAGTTCAGTTTTTTGAACTGCAGGTTTACGACATCCATTGATATCAACCAACAAACATGCCACAAACCTGCAAAATCAATAAATATACTTTTCACACAAGTAGATACATTAATACATCAATTCAATTCTCACATTCACACATGTAGAAATATTCAAATACATGTAGAAACATTCAGATATGTAGAAACATTCAGACATGTATAAACATTCAGAAATATTCATTTATAAAATATCATTCAACATTGCTATCAACATCCCAATTATATTTTACAGTCCCCACTGTTTGTATGGCTCTTGCCCATTCTTCTCTTACTTCATTTAATACTTCCATCGTATATGGAGCATGTACATCTTTTAAGTGTTTACCTATAGTGTGGTCAGTTTTAAATACCTGTAAAGAGAATGATGTATATATATAAGTAATAATATAAAAATAAGATTGATATATTTCATACTAACTAATGAGACTATATATAATGCCTCATGTATGGTATCGATGTCCAATGTGGTATATTGGATAATCATCTACATAAATTGTATCACATAGTATGCGCATGCCCAACCGTTGTCTTGTGTAGCATACTATAAATTGAAACATACAAAATATTAAAAAATACAACTAAGCTCAGTTCACATAAATAATATATACATTGGAGTCGAGAACTTACTTTCACGTTCTCCCAAATTATTGGCTGATTCTTTTTCCTGGGGACCTTTCCTCCAACCTTTTTGAATGCATCTAAACCCCTACATGTTAATGTGACACAGTAAATTGCATAATTAAATAGTAATGTAATAACAGATGTTAATAGATATAAAAATGAAATATTTCTCACCAGAATAATGGCATTCTCATTACGTGTCCAATTTTAGTATTCTATGTACTCCCCGCAGGATCTAGATAATAAATAGTGAATGTCCCGGGGAGAATAACTAGTAACTCCCAATGCCTACCGCTAGAGGTAAAAAAGTTAAAAATTAATAACTCAAAATCCACAATAAAAATGTAATTTTCTTAAGTCCAAATTATAAGTAAAGTAAACTTACTTGACATTGAATGAAGCTATTATTATAGTCTTCTTTTGCTGACCAAAAATTGTAAAAACATCTATACAATATTGTTGAACACTATCATGCTCTTTAGCTACCATACTAATCAATAATGGAATAAAAAATCCCACATGGTCAAATGCAAATTGTTTACATTGATTTACGACTAAGTAGCTGCAAAACATGTATTACGTATGCATTAATATATAAGAAACCAGATCACCGGATCTTACACAAGGTATATGGATGTATAAACACGATCTCACCTTATCCATGTCTCTATCATTGATGTATTCAGCCAATCGTATATAAATAACTCAATAATATCTTGTATAAATAAAGAGCTTTCGTATGATTGACCTGCATAATTCGCTTCTAAAGAAACAATTATAGGGAAATGTATATTATGTGCCCGTAGCCAACATGCCATTCCCCTACAAGCAGGATCTAATGGGTATTTTAGGTCAGTTAGAACCCAACTTGGTAATGCAGGAAGTGGAGGTGGAGGCCTAGATGCTCCAAGTATCGTCTTTTTGACCTGTATATATAATTTCAGATCAATTTACCTCATATATACACATTAACAATCTAAAGTAATGTAAATTTATCTTACGATTTCAGTAGTGTAGACGACATCTTCTTTGGGCCACAATATCACCCCGCCTTCTGCCTCAGCAAGTGTATCAATATTCGGGTGGGCATATGGCAATGTAGCTTCCATCCAATCGGGGAATACACGTATCGGGCTCACACAAACGTAGCCCTGTGGCATTGGAGTCCTATGAAACGTTATCTGAGGAAGGGATGGGTAAGCCTGCGCCTCTGCAACAACATAGTCTTGAATTCTTAAGCGGCATGGCTTCAACACCTATAAACTTACGTAAAGAATTTTATACATATATACATATAATCTTGAAAAGACTAGCAACAATGTCATAAACAATACTTACAACAGACGTGTTAGGTGGTGGGTCTACAGGATTACTCGCATTCTATGCATCAGGAGAAGAGTGGGTCACCACAGGCTGATTGGAAGCCTGAGATGCCTGCCACCGCTGCATTATATCCTCGACTTTCTTAGAAACTAGATCCTCGACTCTTTTATTCTCCTATACATGAATAAAAGAAACATTAGCTTCTTATTATTGAATTTCCTTTTGTAGTAACATTCTAAAAAAGAATAAGTTACCTCTTTTTGTGAAAGTCCCGCTCTGGGTTTGCGCCGGAATGGCCCAAAGAATGCTTTGATGCCCACACCAATGCCTGCACCCCTAACACGTCCAGGATGCTCTGGGTTACCCAGAGCAATTTTCAATTCATCCCTTGTGCCCTGAGGGATGAATGTGCCTTGTTTCCTCTGCTCGTGCAGCTCTCGCTAATCACCATCAATAGAAATTGGTAAGTTAACACCACAAATAATCAATATTCAAATGATTGCTCTAAGAGTTGTATTTTACCATTTTCACAGCCGCCTCAGCAGTTACGGGCTTCTTTATTTCACCCTTCTTGTTTTGCCTCCTAGTTATCCAGAAATCATGGTGAGGCATGGGTGTGGCAGATGTAGTAGAGGACTCCTGAGTAGTAGCAGACTCCGCCTGTAGTCTTTGGCGAATACTTGCATATCCCTTTGGACCCATAGTGTGGTCATGCACATTCAGTACACGCCTTGCTTTTTGCGCCTCACTGAGGGCCTAGTTAGTATGCACATTAATGATTTGATTAGTAATACTAAATGTTAATCTTGAATAGGTGAATACAATGTATATTAATACATTCAGTGCATGCCTTGCTTTTTGCGCCTCACTTAATACCTTGAATTCTTCAGATTTTCTTGAAGCAACAAACGTGTCCCAATTTTCTTTGTCCAAGAAGTTCCACTGTTCAAGTGCTGACTTATTCTTCTTATCACCATCTTTTATGTATTCTCTGTTGATATTTGTCCTATAGTTCCTTAGCATCTTTCTAGCACGTTGCATCACGCTTTTACGATGCAACTTCTCATCCAATGCAAACAGATTCTGTAAAATAGAATTGCTATTAACTAGTATCCAAAAATAGAATTGTAAATAATAGAATTTGTAATCTATAAAATAGAATTGCAAATAATAACAACTCACGTATAAATCCTTCCATATCATGTCTTTCTTTGCCTGTGAAACTTTATGCCAATTATCATACTTAACACCACAATGGCTTCGAGTGACAACCCCAAGATAGTTTACAAAATTATTGCGGTTCACTCCAATTGCATTTTCTCCATTATCAAACTCCACAGCGAATCTGGATCCACTGCCACTTAGCGCTATTAACTTCTTCAACAGAGTGATGCCCCTTTTCTTGTTAAGTTTTTGGTGATGCGCATCAAGTTCCTCCAGTGCTGCAGTGGATACATCAACCTAAAATTTGACAAAAATAAACACACTTAATTAGCCCAATATAGAAATATAGGATATATGACATAACTAGAAGATAATGAATTTTATAGAAATACATGATATGTTTTTTGAACTTACATTGGTATCCTCGCCATGCTCATCATGGACAACATGCTCATCATGGACTTCATGCTCATCATGGACATCATGCTCATCATGGTCAGCCATCTGAAAATGTCATTAAAAAGGCAAACATTTAGCATTTATATTAACTAGAAGATAATGAAACATCAAATCTGAAAATGATATTGATATTAAAAAAGCAAACATTTAGTTTCAATAAAAAATATAAACATGCATGCCTCTAAAATTGTGATCTTTTATCAATTAACAATCCTTCATTGTGATCTCCGTACACATATAAGTATCATTAGCTTCAATATTTTGTGGAGTTGGCAACCCAACTGAGAATGGACTGGAGTCATCATACTTATCATAGTACTCTTCTTCATCTATAGGATCTTCAATAAACTGTCTTTTACCATGAAGAACAACCGACCATTTATCATTTGCAGGATCATCGATATAGAATACTTGTTTTTCCTGTGATGCCAATATAAATGGTTCACCCTTCTCGCCAATCTTTTCAAAGTTCACTAAAGTGAAACCCAATTCATCCACTATAACTCCTTTGGTGTTATCAACCCAATTACATTTAAAGAGAGGAATTATATCTATGTAGTCAAACTCCCATATGTCTTCAATGAAACCGTAATATGACATTTTAGCTTCATGTGGACTCTTATCCTTTGTACTTGCAAAATACATAGTCGACGCTTGAAGAGTGACCCCACTATTTTGGACGACACTCTTATCATCTTGGTGCTTTGTGTAATATGTGAACCCATTAATGTCAAACCCTTCATAAGACATAACATTCAGTTTTGGTTAAAAGGCGAGGCATTTGATAGTTTCCGTAATATCATTTGGTGTTTGAGATAGTTGATGTAAGACTTTATCTTCAAACCACTTAGTAAAAGTCATGTTATGCTCTCTAGCAAGCCACATTGAACTTGCTCGAGGATGTTGTCTCTTGATGAAATTGATATGTTCCTTGATATAAATACTCACTTCGTCCATGTTGTGTAAAATATACAAGTGAGCTTGTTCCAACTTCTCACGGGTGATTACTTTCACTCGTGATCCCAAAATTCCTTTGCCCTCCTCAATATTCTTGTCATTAACAGGAGTGTTATTACCACTCAGAAAGTCATTGCAAAAATCCATAACCTCTCTCGCCAAATAACCTTCAATAATACTCCCTTTAGGCCGATAACAGTTTCGAACATCACCTTTAAAAATGCTCATGTATCGTTCAAAGAGATACATCCAATGTAAGAAAACTGGTCCCAACATTTTCACTTCCCTAGTCAAGTGGACAACAAGATGTACCATGATATCAAAGAATGAAGGAGGGAAATACATCTCAATCTGACATAGGGTAACAACAACTTCTCTTTGCAAATTATCGAGTGTATCAAGGTCTATAACTTTACTATATAGACTGTTGAAAAAGAAACAAAGTCTGGTGATTACAAACCTTACATGCTTCAACAATATAGATCGAATTGCCACGAGCAATATTTGTTGCATTAGAGTGTGACAATCATGAGATTTAAGAACTATCAACTTTAGATCTTTCATTGTTACCAATCTACGGATGTTGGATGAGTAACCCTGTGGCACCTTAACATTTGCCAAGCATTCACAAAAAGCTTTCTTCTCCTTTCTAGACAACGTGTAACATACGGGAAGTAAATATGTTCTTTTATTACCCATTTCACGTAATTCTGTTAATTATGACCTTATTCTCATTTCACGTAGGTCCAGTCTAGATTTTATCCCATCTTTAGTCTTACCTGGTATATTTAACAGAGTACCAATGACGCTATCACAGACATTTTTTTCAACGTGCATTACATCGATACAATGCCTGACTGTCAAAGAACTCCAATAAGGAAGATCCCAAAATATTGACTTCTTCTTGAATGAAGAATTGTCACTCCGTGTGGCCATACTACATTGTGATTTCTTACCAAATTCATTGACAATGTCTTTTACTCTTTCATAAACAACATTCCCTGGTATAGGTTTAGGTGCACTCCGTTCATCATTCCATCCATTGAATGCTTTGCGCTTCCTACGATACAGATGGAATTTTGAAAGAAACCTTCGATGATCAAGATATACAGTCTTTCTGCCATGTTTTAGTCTTATTGAATCAGTGTTTTCTTCACATATAGGACACACTTTAGATCCTTTGACACTATATCCAGACAAATTCCCGTATGTTGGAAAGTCATTAGTAGTGCAAAACAACATAGCGTGCAAAAAAAATGTCTCTCTTACTGAAGCATCATAGGTCATCACACCTTTAGCCTAAAGTTTCTTTAAGTCATCAATCAGAGGTTCAAGATAAACATCGATATCATTTCTGGGTTGTTTAGGGCCCGATATCAACAACGACAACATAACGTACTTATTTTTCATACACAACCAGGGAGGAAGATTGTATATAACAAGCATGACTGACCAAGTGCTATGTTGGCTGCTCAATGTCTCGTACGGATTCATCCCATCTGTACAAAGCCCAAGTCTTAGATTCCTATCTTTTTCACCAAATTTTGGGGTACAATAGATCAATCTTCCTCCACTGTGGGGAATCAGACGCATGTCGTAGGATCCCATCATTATTTTTCTTAATATCTGCATGCCACCTCCAATTCTTCGCATCTTTCAGATTTACAAACAAGCGTTGAAACCATGATATTATAGGTAGATACCACATCACCTTGGCAGGAGAACCAATTTTGGACTCCCCCGAAGTCATCAATTTATACCGTGATGCACCACATTTTGGACAATCATTCAAATCCACATAGTCCTATTGAAATAATACATAATCATTCGGGCATGCGTGTATCTTCTTGACCTCCATTCCCATTGGGAACAACAATTTCTTTACCCGATATGTTGAGATTGGCAGCTCGTTTCCTTCAGGAAACATTTCTTTCAACAAAGTCAACAATGAAGTGAAGCTTTTGTCGCTCCATCTATTGTTAGCTTTCAACTTATGCAATCTCAACACAATGCTAAGCTTCGTAAACTTAGCACAATCTGTGTATAATGGTATCTCAACATCATGCACAATGTTTCTAAAGATAGGAGGTGGATCAGTGTGCTCTACCCTAAAACTATCCAGCATCGCATCAATGCTGTCTACTGGAACTGGTTCGTTCACATCTACGTCATCAGAGGCAATTGCTTCTTCCACCCAAGCACTGCTATCGACATCCACTGGTTTTGAGTTTGAAATCTCTCCATGCCAGTGCCATTCTGTATAGCCTTATAGAATCCCGTTGCACATGACATGACTTTTGATTTCGTCACCAGTGCTGACTTTCACATTGTTACCGCAATGCCTACATGGACAGTAAAACCTATCTCCAGGTTCTTTCCTATGCTCCTCGGCAAATCTAATAAACTGATCAAGACCAGATATAAACTCTGGGGTGCAGCGATTGCGAATGGACATCCATGATCTATCCATTCTATGATCAAAGAGAAAATAAGTATATATTAGGAAAAGATTAGGGTCTACGGTTAACAAATACATGTGATGTCATTCTGATATATAATAAATGTGTACCACCTATCGGTGCCCTGCTGGGGACTATCCAAGATTTACTCCTAATGAGTAAATCTTGGACGGGTTTCTAGGCCAACAAACACATGTGATGTCATTCTGATATATAATAAATGTGTACCGCCTATCGGTGCCCTGCTGGCGTGTTTTCAGTGGCGCGAAGCCTTTTGGCGTCGTTTATAAAACCGACGCCGAAGAGTTTGAACTTTAGCGGCGCCCACATAGGCGTCGCTTGAGAACAGTCGCTAAAAGGGCATAAACAACCGACGCCAAAGACATGTTCTGTAGTAGTGAAATGCAGGGTTTCTAGGCCAACAAACACATGTGATGTCATTCTGATATATAATAAATGTGTACCACCTATCCCATCCTTGAACACCTAATCTCACTAGTAAGTGTAAATTGTATATTGAGTTTTCAAGAAAATTTCAACAGCATTTCCCCGCTGTTCTCTAAGTACATATGTACTTAGAGAACAAACAGGGAAATGCTGCCGAAATTTTCTCGAAAACCCAATGCGCATTATACACTTACATCCTAAGTGAGATTAGGTGTTCAAGAACAGTCCCAAACCGGGGACTATCCAAGATTTACTCCTAATGAGTAAATCTTGGACGGGTTTCTAGGCCAACAAACACAATAATAGATATGTACATGTTAGGGTTTCATCACAATTAATGTTAGGGTTTCATCAATGTTAGGGTTTTATCAAATCAAATTAGGATGCTAGAATGGACAAGTTTAAATCTTATTTCAACATGCATCAAAATTTACTGAATTAGGTCAAACATTAGGATTAGAAACACAAATATATGCAAGGAAAAGATTTGTTCGTATCATAGGATTTACATAAAGCATTACATAAAGATTTGTTCATATCCTTACCAACAGCAAGCACGACCATGGCTATGTTGGCCTACCACGGCCGTGCTGGACAGCACGACTGTGGTAGGCCAACACAGCCACGTCCGTGCTGGACAGCACGACCGTGGTAGGCCAACACAACCACGACCATGCTTGCTGTTGGTAAGGAGCTACGGAGAAGGAAGCAAAGAGGCTAGGGCTACCTGGAGCTAGTGTGGGGAAGAGAGGCGGCGACCGGCGGCATCAGTGGCGGCGAGTAGGCGAAGACCAGAGCAGAGCGGCGAGCAGCAGTGGCACCAGGAGAAGGGAAGAGTAGACCAACGAGTAAAAATGGCGGCAAGCGACGGTGGCAGTAGGAGAAAGAGGATGCAGCGGCGGTGAGCAGAGCCGCACCAGCAGCAGCGGGGGTCGTCGGGTGATTTTAGGTGAGCGGCGATCATAGCAGAAAACTATCGCGATGAAACTGGAAGGTAGGGGAAGAGCTGGGTGATACATGTCTATTAAGTTTGTCAACAACATCAGTTATCTGGAAAACCGACACCTTTTACCTTTAAGCGTCGGTTTATAGTAAAAAACTGACGTCCAATTAGACAATCTTTACCCTAAATTATTTGGCGGGAACCATTATCAGCGTCGGTTATCAAAGGATAACCGACACCTAAATTGGAACTTTTCGCGCAAATTTTCATCTTATATCGACATCGGTTAGTAGTTAAAAAACCGACGCTGTATGTGATACTTTGGGGCAAAAAAATTTTCGCTCAAAAATTGGATTTTGCGGGCGATTTTAGGCATCAGTTTGTTTTACCCAGCCGACGCTGAATACAAAGCGGTACCCGTGTCTGGCTGGTCTTCGAATATAGACGTCAGGGTTACTAAATTACCGACATTGAATATTATAGGCATCGGTTTTTTTAAATAACCGACGCCCAGAAAAGCGACATTGAATGTTGTTTCTGTAGTAGTGTAAAATAGAGAACACAAAACTTAATAGAAAAGTGAGCCAAACAACTCTCTACTCCTAAAGCTAATGTTCCATCACATGAATTGCAACCTTTGACTATAGATTCCCAACATTAGTACCAAGTAAGATTTATGATAAAATAGAGTTTTGGTTATATAAGACCAAAATATGTTATGAAAGATGGTATTGAGCAAGCACCAAAATGGAAGGCGCATTCTGAACTAAATCACCAATAAGGTGAGTAGAGGGAAGAAAATAGTCCCATAAAAATCATCATCTCATCAAACGGAAATTGAAGATAGGTACCCGACCCACCAACTCAATCATTTAATTGCCTAGTTGTTCCCAAGAAAAGAGAGCATATTGCTCTTGAAGCTACCTACATAGAAGCATCCAATATCCCTGACCTGATAATCAATAATAGAGTAGTTCATATAAAATTTAAGAGCAAAATGAATAAGTGATATTTAATCTCCCCTACTCAAACAAGAAAGAGTAAAAACTTGCACATATATTGAGTACTCTGGTAAGGAAAATGAAATTAGGCCCATTCAAGTAATTATTAGTTAAGAATTATGGAGATTGCTAGTGAATGGTAAAAAAATATAGGGACATAAATGGCACCAGAGAGAAATTGTGTGGGTTATGAAGCTATAGCCTCAAAATGATACATAAAAAAAGATGACAATTGTGTGACCAAATATGATAAGGTTTAAACTCATATTAAATATTGGTTTTGGTAAATATCATTTTATCTTCTTGATTTCACACAGAGCCCTCAATGACATCTGTCTTTATCATCTTCGATATTTTGCTCACAACATCATGTTGCTAACACATGGTATAATGTTATTGGTAAAGAGTGCATCAATTTGGTGTCTAAGCAAACTATATATACACACTAAGATACCATACGGGAAAGTGGCAAGTAGTAGATATTTACTTTCAAGATGAATGATACAAAAGAGTTTTCTTCAAACAAGAAATAAATATGATATGAAATATGGCATCAAGCAAGAAGGACAACATGACACCACCTTCATCACTAAAACTCCAATAGGGGAAACAGAGGAGAAGAAAACAATCCCTTGAATTTTCTAAAAAGAAATAAAAATAGGTACCTTATATAGTGTTGAGTAGAGCATTGGTATAGCAAGGTATGACCTTGGACGGAAGCTAAATGGCCACTCTTTAAGAAATAAGCTAAGTGTCAAAATCCAAAGTATTGTATTCTGCCACAAGTAAAAGAGAGACAACAAAACATAACTAATAACCCAGCCAAACAACTCTCTACTCCTCAAGCTAATGTTCCATCACATGAATTGCAACCTTTGACTGTAGATTCCCAACATTAGTACCAAGTAAGGTTTCTGATAAAATAGAGTTTTGGTTATATAAGACCAAAATATGTGATGAAAGATGGTATTGAGAAAGCACAGAAAATGGAATGCACATTCTAAACTATAATGCCAATAAGGGGAGCGAAAGGAAGAAACTAGCCCACAAAAATCATCATCTCATCAAAAGAAAACTGAAGATAGGTACTTGATACAAATATAAGTAGGGTGTGATAAATATGGAGTAGGATTCTTTGGAAGTATAACTACCACTCTTGCAAGAGGACAGAGTGTCTAAAATCTAAACTATTGAATCGTGAGCACAAATTATAATGCAGACACATAACACAGTCTGCAACTTGAACAAGAAGCAACGTTCTCCTTCTCGAACTACTACTATCACAACACTCACAACTAAAGGGATTTCGATGCCCATCATCAAATCCCAAGATCTTAGTCTGCATGTGGAAGCCAAAGGCATTCTAAGATTGGATTCTAGAAAAGGGGGGACACAATCTAACAACAGACACCCAAACGTCGAGTGTACATGACAAAAGTGATGAGAAGAACTAAGAGAAGATTACTAGATCAATCTCTCTTATGATAGAAAATTGTAAAATATACAAAGACCTTGATTCACTTGAAAATCAAATGTTCTATTCTTCTTATTCATCTGATAAGTGGCTTAATAATTAGTCTGAAGAGTGATTCAAATACCCAATTTCTATAAAATTTTCTTATTTTGAACTAAAGACAAATCCACAATTCATAAAAATGAAGATGAAATTTGCACAAATACCTGACAGACATTCTTTCTCATATAGAACCAAGGATATATCCACAATTTAAAAATAAAAAAATTGCACAAAATACCCGAGATAGACATGGATGACCCAATTGGGACACCGGTGAGGGTGGTGGTGGTAGGCCACAATATGCACCAGGAGGAGGCAAGGATGGTTCCACTGAGGCAACATAAATCAAGTTTTTAACCAAACAACAATAACTGAAGCTCCAACACTAGCACTAGTAACTCAACCATACGTCTTGGACATGCCGTGTATTGAGGGTGTCCAATGGGAAGGACATGCACATTAAGGTGTTCACTGCAAAGGGGCTCCCTGACCAAGACATTTAGCTCTCTGTACCCACCTCGATCCAGTTTTACAAACCTCTAGCATCAACTTAGATATGACCAACCAAGTAAAGACATTGAGTGGCTCTTCAAGGCCACATCTGTGTCCATCTCTGAGCTTCCCTCTCTATGGTGAGACCTTTGCATAAATGTTTGACCTACTTACTGATGATAAGATTATCATTAGAGGTGGAAGTGGTACTGGTGAGCACAGTGCAAAAAACCACATCTCTTAACAACATCACCAACATGTGTCCCTAATAAAATTGGCACCACTTTGCTTGACACGAAATCAAAGTACCAATTTTCTATGTTCATCACATCATAAAGATTTTTCAGATCCTAATTTGGAACAATGGTTCTGGATGATAAGACTGGTTATCCCAGGAAGATGATCCAAATTAAAATTATAAAAGATGGGATGGAAGTAAAGGGGATCGTACCTATAAGCTCCTGATGCCACCGACTTTGATTCAACTTCTCATGCAACATAACTAATATTGTGATCTCCTTAGTCGGGGCTTCACATGTTGATGCCTAGAAATCAGTAGAGGTGGTGCTGCATGTACAATAAATTTGTTCGATTCTTCTCACAACTAAAAGGTGTAAACTTGCAAGAACCCCCACAAATAATCAAATGCTTTTTGGATACATAGTAAAGGATGGTTGTGTAATTTGACAAAATGGTGGCAAAAATTGCAGTATTAATCCCCAACGAGATTTATTATATAGTATAAAGGATGTGAAGACTGGTTATCTCAGGCAGATGATCCAAATAAAACTATAAAAGATGTGAGAAAACAAAGGGGACTGTACCTAAAAACTCATGATGTTATTGCTTCCGATTCAACTTCTCATGCAACATAACTACTCTTATGATCTCCTCAGTAGGGGCTTCTACATGTGGACCCCTAGCAATCAACAAAGGCACTATTGCAGGTACAATGAAGTCAATTCTTCTCACAATAAAAGGTATAAAATTTGCAATAAGCCCCTCAAATAGTCAAATGAATTTTGGATACAAAGTAAAGGATGGTTGTATAATTTGAAAAATTATGGCAACAATTGCAATATTAATCCCGAACATGCCGTATTATATAGTATAGATGTAAAAGATATTTGTTTAGAAAATTATAGATAACGCTGCATATAAAGGCATTCACAATAAAAAATGTTCTATTGCAAGTATCAATTCACAAGGAAAACACCACTCTAATGGGCAGTTTCAATCTTTTTTTTTAACTTTCAAAATTTTAAATAAAACCACCAAATCAATGTGGTAGGTTTTAGATAATTGAAATGTAAAACACCAATTTGACTGATGAGTGTCAAACACAAAGTGTACTATATTGAAAAATGTCATGCGGGAAATTATTTTCCAACTTAAAATTGATTTTAGATGCTTAAACTGAAGCATATTACGCATGTGCATTTCTTTGTTCATTCATGACCTAGCAAAAAGAAAAATATTGATTTGGGGATCAACATATTGATGCCATGTATATACACATAGAGCTAGGTATTAACTCAGATATTCGATCTCATCCAAGTCTCATCCTACGTAACCAATTTCACACTTGGTTCATATAACTTGCTTGGACATGCCAAGCTAAAAAAAACCCTTATCTAGATTTTTCATACGGTAAGGGTTTAGGGTATTGTAAACCCATATCTACATATTTAGCTATCTAGATTCATCACATATGTATGTATATATAACTGCTTTTTGTATAACATATGCACTTTTGTAAGAACATAGTATCAAATACTTTTCAAATTATATCTTATCTAGCATATCATTGGTCATTTAGTTCCTCAATAGATGTAGGTTACATGTACCCAAACTATTATTTAACATGTTCTAAATGATTTACACATAATATAAATTATAGATTGAGCATGTACTACTTGGATTAGATCGTAGTTCTTTGGACCATTGATTGAGAGTAAGTATGTATTTTCTAATAAATTACAAAACTTAAAATTACAAAAATGGTTGGATAATTGTAATTATATTTCACATTTAATTGGCATATAATTGTGAAGTGCTGAACAAATTTAATATATTTTTCATTTTATTTTCTGTGATTTGATTTAGTTGAGGGTTTTATGTATAGTAACTTTACAATTAGTACATCTGACTTAATAAATATTTATTTATATATATTTGTAAAATATAATAACTTTAGTATGTTATCTAGGATGGTATGAAACCAACCTAGAATTTAGATGTATCAAAGGAGTTAGAAATGAAAAAAGACTTCTAACATTGTCAACCCTAGATCCAACCCTCAAGTCGATCAATGTCATGGATATAGACACAAATTTATGACCAATGATCTATGCTCATTCCTATTTCACACATAGTATATGGCATAGTGACATTTGGTGAGCCCCACGTAATGTACTATGGACCAATGTTTTCAAAATTGAACTGGACCGTCAGGTTTGTCCAATCAGATTAGTAAACCGGTGGCCAATCGGTCCAGAAGGCTAAAAAATCAGTCATGTGTTCTTTTTTGATCCAGTTGGTTAGAAACATGGTTTGACCGGTCCAACCAGTTGACCAGACCAAACCGGATCAAACCAGTGCTTCAAATCAAAGAAAAAAATAAAATGTATAATACAAAAATAAAGTTGGGGCCACATAACCAATACCATATGTATGTATATATGCATATATATAAATGTATATGTATACATATATCTACACACATATACATAAAAATATATACATTTATATGATATATATATATATATATATATATATATACAAAAATATATATTATATATCTATATACATATATACTTATTTATATATATGTATATGTATATATATTAATATGTGTGCATAAATATGTACAATAATATATATATATATATATATATATATATATATATATATATATATATATATATATATATATATATATATACAAATATGTATATTGTGTGCCCGGTTCAACTGGTCTGACTGGTCCGACCGCTAATTGCCTTATACTTTGGTGACTGGTTTGGTTTTTTTGGTTCAATTTTTTTTGACATCATGCTAACGTCATTTCTAGTCCAACCAGTTCAACCACTCTGGTTAAACCCGACTCAACCTAGTCCAAGTTAACACCGGTCTGGTTCTTAAAACATTGCTGTGGACAAGTTGGTGGAGGGGCTATATTGTGGTTGAATGCATGTATAACTCTTTCTTCCAAATCAATACTCTTTCAATATATATATATATATATATATATATATATATATATATATATATATATAGAGAGAGAGAGAGAGAGAGAGAGAGAGAGATGATCAAGCTAGAATACACTCAATACAGATCACACCGTATGCTCAAGTGGTGTTTATATATCTACACCACTTTTGTGAAAAATCCAAACTATTGATCTTCTTTGTTATAACACATATAGGATACATGTAAAATTTGAACTCATTTGAAATTTTCTAAGTCACTCTTCCATCACCAACAACATCGACGCACAAAACTAATTTGAATTGCATAATTTCTGTCACCTTTAGATGCATGACCTATAAGTGTCCAAATGAGATCAAAATTTTTATGTAATATGTTCACAAGATATTTAACAAGATCAATGGTTTTGATTTTAAAAATAAACATTGCATGATGGAAAATGACTTGAGTGTAATCAGCCTCCGGTATACTCTAGTGTATTCCAGCTTAACTCTCTCTCTCTATGTATATATATGTACACACACACACATATATATATATACATATATATACATATATATACATATATATACATATATATACATATATATATATATACATATATATACATATATATACATATGTATGTATATATATATATACATACATACATACATACATACATACATACATACATACATACATACATACATACATACATACATACATACATACATACATACATACATACATACATACATACATCCAATACGCGGCAACCCTAGGGTTGGTGCTCTGGAGACGAGCGGCGCAACCAGGGTGATCGAAAGGTTGAAGGAGGGGTCCTCCCCCTCCTCGACTCCTCATGGAACCTCCCCCCAAGAAGGCCTAGTCGTAGGTCGTTGGCGGTGCGGAATCCTACAAACAACATGACTATGCTGGAGCGGAGATCATTGATGGGAAGCGATTTGTTACCATTGATGAAGATACATATGTAAGGATGGAAAAGAACTGGGCGCATACTGCGGTGGTGTACGTCATGGGGAAGAGGCCATACTATTATCATCTGTTGGCCTGGATCAAGAGGATTTGGAAACCAAAAGGAGGTTTTGACCTCTATTGTAAACCAAATAAGTTTTTTCTTCTACGCTTCAATAATGAAGAAGACAAACAGACGACCATTAACATGGGGCCGCGCTGGTTTGACAAGCAACTGGTGGTTGTCAAAGACTTCAAGGTTGGAGATGATCTGAAGAAGGACCAGTTCAGCACTTTCCCGATGTGGATTACCATGCCTAGTCTGGGTAGGAACTTGTCAGAGAAAGCAGTCGATATTGTTGCTAGTGGGGTGGGGAAACTTCTCCGGATAGATCTCAGATCGCTCTCTCAAGAGTCTCTTGGTGAAGCTCAGGCTCTTGTCGAGATTGAGGCAGAAGAAGAACCACCCAAGCAGATCTGGGTTAACATGCCCAAAAGGGAAGCTATGCCGGTGGATATCAATTATGAGCACATACCAGATAGATGCACTGATTGCAAAAGTTTTGGTCATGGAGATAAAGACTGCCCTCTCAAACCTAGGGTTGAGGAATCGATAAAGGAGAAGACCCAGGAGCATGTCTGGAAGAAGGTCGAGAGAAGGAAAAATAAATCTAAGGAGACAACTTCTGAAGAGGAACCTGTCAAGGAGAAGGGTGCGAGTTCTGCTGAGACAGAAACCGTGAAGGTTGTCAATGTTGATGATGAAGAAGCGGTCCTAGAGACTACTGTTGATGTTCCTGTCAACCAGGAGAAAAACCCTAATAAGGAGGTACCGACTCCAACTGAGAAGGAAGTCAGACCGGAGGAGATGATGGAGAGTGTGAGTACAACATCTCCTGATAAGAACCCAACTAGTCAAGGAAGACAAACTCACAAAGGGAAAGGAAAATCGAAGAACAAGGATGCACGAAGTGCAGAAGCTGGAGGAAACGAGTCACGAAAGACTCGATCTTCTGGCCAAGTCAATTAATGACTTTCTTCATGGCGAACGTCCGTGGTTCGGGGAAGCCACAGAAGAAGAAGGACGTGAGAGCAGCAATTAGGAAGGTACAAGCATCTATAGCGATTCTGGTTGAGACAAAAATTAAATAATCTATGAAGGAATCTATGAAGAAGCTATTGTTGGGATTTGTGGAGAAAACATGCGCGGCGGAAGCGATAAAATCCACGCAACCCGTAACAGGATCTCGTCGATAACAGCGTATTCGGAAATAGGTTTGCGGGATATACCTTATCGCGGAGCAAGTCCGGCGATGTCCCGCTGCACGACGGTGCAACACTGCTTGTCAAACACGGACGGATCTTCTCTCCCGTTCACTGTCACAGGTTGATCCAGCAATGCTCCTCTGCGGCAGTGATGTATGTTGCTCGCAGCACGTACAGGTGGTCGTCGACGTCCTCCGAACGCAGGCGTCAAGGCGTCTGCGTCTCTACTTCGTCCACGCGGATGGACGGAACTCCACGTCGCGCTTCTCAAGCCGGCGGGAAGGAGCGTGTCTCTGCGGCGGCGTGCTAGCGCCGCGTTGCTCTCCTTTCTCTCCTAAGGACGACGACGGCTAGGTTTTGTACGTGAGAATAACCTAAAAGCGTCTCTCTATATCTTATATAGATATCGGCCGTCTATCCTCCTTTAAATAGGATAAGAAGAGAAGTAGGGTTTCCTAAACCCATCGGTAAACAGAAACGTTGCGTTAATTAAAACGCTCATGGATTAATTAGAATATTTCGGAATTCATTAATTAACCAAATAATCGCATTAATTGATTAATTAATATCCGACTCCATGCAATCGCTTGGGATGGCTCTACGGGCATACATATACCAACAGACTCCCACTTGCACTTAGAGCCAGTCACTCTAATATTATTCTAATCGATTACATAAACATTTTAGTAATCAATGTGATTCGAAGCAATTTCAATCAAATCCACAATTATACTCCTATTCCAACACATCCTGTGCGTGTGACCCGGTAGGCTCCAAATTACGTTGGCAGTGATATCCATAATCATATTATGATTTCACAAGCAATGATTGGTATCTAGCAAGATTTCATTGCTACCCAAGTAATTGGAGAAGCTGGAGAACAACTTAACCTATCATACATGACTGGTGTTACAGTGATTGTACAGTTCCTTTGTCGCTGATATCCGGATTGAACTCAAGTCATGGAATTGTTATCCTCTTCAATGTTCAATCCATGTTCCTTGAACTAGAGCAGACTGTCTGATATATATGTAAGCTCAATATCACATATTGACTCACATCAGCATGGCCATGCATTTCTCAGTCTCGCTTATCAAGTGGCCGGAATATCAAACTCCCGTAGGAAGGACAAATTCCATCTACATCACTCACAGTCATCCCCATGTGTCACAGTGCACCCAAACACCATCTTTATAGCAATCCTTATTCAGGACCACGATGGATGATGTCAAAGTACACCAAACGTCATGTGATAAGTGTAGTGACTTCAGGTCTAAGAACCACAATCACCACCATCATTATGAGATGTGACTCTAACTACCAATCATGGTATCCATGTGTCACTCTCAAGGTGGGTCTATCCGATACACTGTTCCCTAACAAGTATCTATGTATTTGGTTTGATATCTCCATATCATGGATAATGAGATTCTTCCATCAACCAACATACATTCTAATCTTATGTGTTATTGATGTCTATGGATATTTCCACAATAACAACCGATTAGGGACAAAAAAAGAATACATACTCTTAGCATACATATGATCTCACTGTTCAGGTCATCAACCCGAAGACATATGTCATTGAGTATATTATTCTATAGACATCTATAAGTTTTATGGTCATCTCACAATATAAAACACAAACATATAGATTGGAAACTTTCCTTTATTGATATGATCAATATAGTATTACAAATCGTTTACATAGTATCCCATTACAATCATCGAATGATAGTCTCTATGGGCATACATACCAACAGATTCCCACTTGCACTTTATACCCAATCACCCATGAATCTCAATCCAAGTGATCGAACATGCCCGTCATGTTTCTGCTGTGAAAGTGCTTTTGTGAGCGGGTCAGCCACATTGCTTTCTGTAGGTACTCTGCAAATCTTCACATCTCCTCGTTGTACGATCTCTCGTATGAGATGGAACCGCCGTAGAATATGTTTGGAACGTTGGTGCGATCTTGGTTATTTAGCTTGTGCAATTGCTCCATTGTTGTCGCAAAACAACTCAATTGCATCACCAGCGCTTGGAACCACTCCAAGTTCAGAAATGAACTTCTTGATCCACACAGCTTCTTTTGCAGCATTAGATGCGGCAATATATTCGGCCTCTATTGTAGAATCCGCAACCGTCTCTTGCTTGGAACTCTTCCAGCTCACAGCTCCGTTGTTCAGGCAAAACACAAATCCAGATTGCGATCTGTAGTCATCTTTGTCAGTTTGGAAGCTAGCATCGGTGTAACCCTTTACTACGAGCTCTTCCTCACCACCGTATACCAAGAATTGATCCTTAGTCCTTCTCAAGTACTTTAGGATGTTCTTTACGGCTGTCCAGTGACATTCACCTGGATCTGACTGATACCGGCTCGTCATGCTCAAAGCATACGATACATCAGGACGAGTACATAACATCGCGTACATGATAGATCCAATTGCTGATGCATATGGAATCTTACTCATGCGTGCCCGTTCATCACATGAACTAGGACATTGGGATTTAGAGATTGTAACCCCATGGGACATGGGCAAGTTACCTCTCTTAGAACCCTCCATGCTAAACCTCTTTAGCACCTTGTCAATGTATGTGCTCTGGCTTAGGCCTAGAAGCCTTCTAGATCTATCTCTATAGATCTTGATCCCTAGTATATAGGATGCTTCACCTAAATCCTTCATAGAGAAAGTCTTCCCTAGCCAACCTTTTACTGTCTGAAGAGTAGGGATGTCATTTCCCATCAATAGTATGTCATCCACATACAATATGAGAAATACGACTGTGCTCCCACTAACCTTTTTGTAAACACAAGGTTCATCTTCATTTTGACTAAAGCCAAACTTTTTGACTACTTCATCAAAATGTAGATTCCAGCTCCGAGATGCTTGCTTCAATCCATAGATTGACCTTTGTATCTTACAGACTTTATTGGCTTTCTTTGGATCGATAAAACCCTCAGGTTGTGTCATGTACACATCCTCGAGTAAATTCCCATTAAGGAAAGCTGTTTTAACATCCATCTGCCAAATGTCATAGTCATGATAAGCTGCAATGGCAAGCATGATCCTAATGGATTTAACCATGGCAACTGGTGAGAAGGTCTCGTCATAATCAACACCTTGAATTTTACGGAATCCTTTCGCAACCAATCTACCTTTATAGGTTTGAACATTTCCATCCATGTCAGTCTTCTTCTTGAAGACCCACTTGCACCCTATGGGTCTTACCCCTTTGGGCGGATCCACCAAGGTCCATACCTTGTTGGTGTACATGGATTCCATCTCAGATCTCATGGCTTCGAGCCATTTCTCAGATTCTGGTCCCTTAGTAGCTTCTAGATAGGAAGTTGGCTCATCTGCTATGCCCAATTCGTCACTGTCTTGAGTTACGAGAAATCCAAATCTCTCAGGCTCAATTCGTGTCCTACTAGACCTACGAGGTTCCTGTGTTACATTTGGAACTTGAAATTCCACAACAACTTGTGAGTCCTCATGTTCCTTATGTACCTCCTCAGGTTCTCTGCTTTCTTGTTGGTCTCGAACTTCTTCGAACTCTACATTCCTCCCACTAATTCCTTTGGAAATAAATTCCTTTTCAAGAAATACAGCAGTCCTAGGAACAAACACTTTGTTGTCAGTTGGTGTGTAGAAGTAGTATCCCCGAGTTTCCTTGGGGTATCCAACAAAATAGCAATTTTCCGATTTGGGTCCAAGCTTTTCAGGAAATTGTTTCCTAACATAAGCTTCACATCCCCAAATCTTTAACATAGACAAATTGGGACGATTCCCATTCCATATCTCATATGGTGTTATTTGAACCGATTTGGAAGGTACACGGTTAAGTGTAAATGCTGCAGTTTCAAGAGCATATCCCCAGAACGATATTGGAAGTTCGGCTGAACTCATCATTGATCGTACCATGTCTAATAATGTAAGATTCCTTCTTTCTGACACACCATTATGTTGTGGTGTACCAGGTGGATTCCATTGTGATACAATACCACAGTCTCTCAGAAGGTCCTCAAACTCTTGGCTTAAGTATTCACCACCTCGATCTGAACGGAGTGCTTTAATACTCTTACCAAGTTGCTTCTCCACTTCATTCCTGAAAGTCTTGAACATTTCAAGAGTTTCTGACTTGTGTTTCATAAGATATACATAGCCATACCTACTGAGGTCATCAGTGAAGGTAATGAAGTATTGATAGCCTCCTCTAGCATTTGATCTAAAAGGTCCACATACATCAGTATGTATGAGCCCTAGCAGATCACTGGCTCTCTCACTGTGTCCAGTGAAAGGAGTCTTGGTCATCTTCCCTAATAAACATGCCTCGCATGTCTCTAATGATTCAAAATCAAAAGAGTCTAGATAACCATCCTTATGGAGTCTAAACATGCGCTTCTCGTTTATGTGCCCAAGACGACAATGCCATAAGAATGTTTTGTTTGAGCTGTCAAGTTTTAGCCTTTTAGTATTTACGTTATATATGCTAGTCTCAAGTTCTAACAAGTAGATGCCATAAGACATAGGGGCATTGCCATAAAAGATCTCATCTTTAGAAATAGAAATAATTCCATTCTTAATGTGAAATTCAAATCCACTCTTGTCCATACAAGATATAGAAATAATATTTCTATTAATGGCAGGTACATAATAGCAATTCTCTAATTCTATTACAAGGCCCGTAGGCAAAGATAAACTAATAACTCCAACTGCGGTGGCAGCAACTCTTGCTCCATTAGCGACCCGCAGCTCGACTTGGCCCTTTCGTAAAGGCTTACTTCTTATCAGATCCTGCATATTAGAACATATGTGAGATCCACATCCGGTATCCAGTACCCATGATGAAGAAGTATTTAAGTTTATCTCAATAACGTATATACCTGAAGTGGAGATCTCTATCCCCTGCTTCTTCTTCCTTAGTTCCTCCAGGTAGAGAGGACAGTTTCTTTTCCAATGTCCAGGCTGGTGACAATGGTGACAACTGCCTTCTTTGGAGATCCCACCTTTAGCTTTGAGCGCGGATGACTTTGGCTTATTCCCGGCTTTAGAACTTTTCTTAGCCTTGCCTTTGCCTTTTGACTTTCCCTTTGTCTTGCTGATCATCATCACAGGCTTGGGCTTGTCTTTCTTCATCTGTGCTTCGGCTGTCCTCAACATGCCCAACAATTCTGACAACGGCTTGTCAAAATTGTTCATGTTGTAGTTCATGACAAAATGATTATATGATTCAGGCAACGATTGTAGAATCACATCAGTGGCCAACTCTTGACCTAGGGGAAATCCCAGCTTGGATAGGCTTTCCACGTACCCAATCAAGGTGAGTATATGGGTGCCAACTGAGTCTCCCTCTTTCATCTTGCTTTTGAACAACGCCTTTGAGACATCATATCTCTCCTGTCTTGCTTGATGTTGATACATGTTCTTAAGATGTGTTACCATCTCCATGACATTCATGTTCTCATGTTGCTCTTGCAACTCATAGTTCATTGAGCACAACATTAGGCACTTGACATCCACGGCATCATCAAGGTGCTTCTTGTAAGCATCCTTTTCAGCCTTGGGCGCATTTACGGCGGGCTCCTCTGGCTCTGGTGTTTCAAGGACATAGAGCTTACGCTCATGTGTGAGAACAATTCTCAATGTCCTAAACCAGTTTTGAAAGTTGGTTCCGGTAAGTTTGTCCTTCTCAAGGACCGATCGCAACGAGAACGTGTGAGTGTTGTTTGCCATTTGATTGCTACAAAAGAAAAAATTTGCATTTAGTCCAAAACATTTTGACTTGTAAAGATTTGATAAACGAGATTAATTAGGCCTTTAATTAATTACGCTCCCACTATTTTATTCAAATTGATAGCCCTCACTATCAACTCGGAAGATTGCAACGCACAACCTTCTAGTGAGCCAAGACCCAAAATAATTGAATCAATGCCCAGCCAACGCCGGCGTCAAAGACCAAATACTAAGGTAGGCAACTTTTGCCAATTGCATCATATGCAACTCTTGGATAGATGATCATACACAACTCCTTGCCATGATGCATCTGTGTGCCTCTAGGTACTTGATCCTATCAAGGTTCCCTAGTTAAGTCCAACCCATAAGCCAACACGATGAGTGTGCACCCTGCGGAGGCAGACCCACATACCCACCATCACACTTCTACGAGATAGATAGTGTACCACGCGGAGGCGTGCCCACACATAGTCGATCAAGCTTTTCATGTGTGTTGCTTTATGGAAGGCAACTAAAACTTAATATTATTAATTGAGGGATTTTATTAATACATATATATATATATATATATATATATCCAAACACCACATACTTATAGTACGTATCATATACTACTATATCCACAACACAAACGATAGACATGCAATCACAAATACATCGGTTATGGCCATACTATTGTAATCCTTTGGAGCAACAAAGGATTACGGTCCACCTATGGTCTTATGCATCTCATGCAACACCTGTGAAAACAACTTGTAAGCCTATAATGATCAACATTACAATGAACAACTTCATGGATGCTTCGTGAGGTTGGAATGTCAAGTTGCTTCTTGGAATGGGATCTTCTTGTTGCTTCTCCATGGACGCTCCTTGGAGTGGGATCTTCAGGTTGCTTCTTGGAATTAGATCTTCATGGTGCTTCTCCATGGACACTCCTTGGAGTTGGATCTTCAAGTGGCCTCCTTACATCAAGATTACAAAGACTAAAACTAATCCTATCTTTATTACATCATATGATTACAAAATTAAAGAGAAATAATTAATTACACTTTGAAATAAGAGATGAGGCTCGGCATGCAAGCCGGATACATTATACAAAGGATCCATATGCAACGATTATACATCCATAACATTCACAAACAACCATATCCACAAGATCAACATCCACATCCATTCACAACATTCACAAAAGGGGATACTAGGCCATAACCGTGCATGCACTCACCACATAAAACAGATTTTAAAGGCGATGTGTATGCTATCATAGGTATATCTACATATACGTATATACATATTAAAATTGCAGTACTTTTAATGCGGGACATTCCCCATTAAATGAATTTTGACTCCCACGCAGACAATGCGGGGTACACAGGGGCAGCACCCCTGTGCGGGGATCCCGCTGCCCGGTCAGCGGGCGGGGGTCGAGGTGAGGCCGCCCCTCGCGGGGTCTCAGGGGCAGAGCCCCTGAAAGGTCTACAGAATTTTACTTCCGTGCACTTAGGAAAATCACTATTTTCCACAGTCGACCCCGTCCAAAACGTCAAAAACAATAGCCTGCGGCGTATGTGGAATTAGGTTTAGATTTGCACATTAACAGGTTTAATTTGCATCGTATGCAACATAAAACAGTATACAACGATTCGATCATATCGAAACGAATCCAAATACGCCATAGATCGACGCTGCTCTGATACCACTGTTGGGATTTGTGGAGAAAACATGCGCGGCGGAAGTGATAAAATCCACGCAACCCGTAACAGGATCTCGTCGATAACAGCGTATTCGGAAATAGGTTTGCGGGATATACCTTATCGTGGAGCAAGTCCGGCGATGTCCCGCTGCACGACGGTGCAACACTGCTTGTCAAACACGGACGGATCTTCTCTCCCGTTCGCTGTCACAGGTTGATCCGGCAATGCTCCTCTGCGGCAGTGATGTACGTTGCTCGCAGCACGTACAGGTGGTCGTCGACGTCCTCCGAACGCAGGCGTCAAGGCGTCTGCGTCTCTACTTCGTCCACGCGGATGGACGGAACTCCACGTCGCACTTCTCAAGCCGGCGGGAAGGAGCGAGTCTCTGCGGCGGCGTGCTAGCGCCGCGTTGCTCTCCTTTCTCTCCTAAGGACGACGACGGCTAGGTTTTGTACGTGAGAATAACCTAAAAGTGTCTCTCTATATCTTATATAGATATCGGCCGTCTATCCTCCTTTAAAGAGGATAAGAAGAGAAGTAGGGTTTCCTAAACCCATCGGTAAACAGAAACGTTGCGTTAATTAAAACGCTCGTGGATTAATTTGAATATTTCGGAATTCATTAATTAACCAAGTAATCGCATTAATTGATTAATTAATATCCGACTCCATGCAATCGCTTGGGATGGCTCTACGGGCATACATATACCAACAACTATTCCCAAATAGCTGGAAATTCTACTGTAATCATCAATATGATGATAACGGTAGAATTGTGTTAGGTTGGGATTCAAGATCCTGGGATCTCACGGTCATTGATGAAGATGATCAGCAAATCACTGTGAAAGCCTGTAATAAAGGGGGTCTCTGCATCGTTGTTACAGCTATCTATGCAAGAAATCTCATACACCAACACACTGATCTCTGGAGTAAACTGACGGATATTTCCAACTAAATCCATGAACCTTGGATTGAGATTGTAGATTTTAATAATATTCGTAAATGAGAAGAAAAGGTAGGGGGAAGGGACGTTCCTACTGAAGTACTGAGCACCTTCAACTGTGCCATTGACAATGTTGGGCTCATTGAATTACCCACGATTGGTGGAGAAGTTTTCACTTGGAGCAACAAATTGGCTAAGTCCAAACGTATCTCCTGCAAACTAGACAGAGCTCTGGTAAACGAAGATTGACTGACAAAGTTTCCTGGTTCAAAGGCTAAACTTTTAACATCCAAGTTTTCTGATCACTCTGCAATGAATGTAGGCCTTAGAGAGATTCGAAGGAAGTCTAGGCCCTTTCGATTCTTGAACTATTGGCAAAACTGGACTGGTTTCAAGGAACTTATCCAGGAAGTATGGAGCAAGAAGGTGGAAGGCAACCCACTTTTCAGCTTCAACCAAAAACTAAAGAATCTGAAGAAGGAGCTTAAAATATGGGCACGGAAACATGTTAATCTGCAAAACCTGCTCCAGAAAGAACATACTGAAATGGATGATATCACCATTGCTTTGAGGAAGACTCCATTAGATGTACAACTGATTGAGGCTGAGAAGTGTACATATGATCGTATCAAAACTCTTGAGAAGGATGAGGAAGTATACTACTGGAAGCGTAGTAGAATGGACTGGATTTCCAATGGGGATCGGAACACCCGTCTCTACCAGTCAACTGTTAAGAGGAGGGATGCTCTCCACACAATTGCTGAAATATACAATAGTGATGGAGTCTTTCTCACAGATGAGGAAGCTATTGCGAAAGAAACCACCAATTTCTTTGAACAACTCTATAACCAGGAACAAAGCTCTGCAGATTTCGACAATACTGGGTGGTCTACACTGGTCACTGAGGAAGATAATGAAATGCTGTGCAAGATTCTAGATATTGACGAAGTTAAACAGGCTGTCTAGTCCATTGGAGCATCTAAAAGCCCTGGACCGGATGGTTTTAATGGCTTTTTCTATCGTGAAAACTGGACACTTGTCAAAGATGACCTTCTTCAAGCTGTACAATGGTTCTTTAATGGCGGAAACATGGTCAGGTAGATTAACCATGTTTTTCTTGCTTTAATCCCAAAGAAAGAAATCATCTCATCTCCTGCGGATTTCAGGCCTATAGCATGTTGTTCTATGCTTTACAAGATAATCACGAAGATTATTACAATCCGTCTATCTTCTATCATGCCTAAGATAATTTCCCTTAATCAAGGAGGTTTTATCAAAGGAAGAAGCATCCATGATTGTGCTTTATTGGTGGCTGAGTTTACTCTTAACTATAATGTAGCTAGGAGTTCTCCTTCTGCTTGTGCTAAATTAGACATTACAAAAGCTTATGATTTCGTTCGATGGTCCTATCTGTAGAAATGCTTGGAGGCGCTAGGATTTAGTACAGAGTGGATACAATTGGTACATCAATGTGTGTCGACTCCGTCTTTCTCAGTGCTTATCAATGGTGCATCTGAAGGGTTCTTTAAAAATGCAAATGGGTTACGACAGGGAGATCCATTGTCTCCTCTACTGTTTACCATTTCCATGGAAGGACTCACGAAGAAAATCGACAATGCTGTTAGCTTGAAGAAGATTCGTACATACACAATTAGGAATACTCCTGTGATGTCTCATCTTCTTTTCGCGGACGATGTCTTGATCTTCTGTGAAGCTAGGAACAGAAGTCTCATGAATCTGAAAGCTATTCTGGAGGATTTCGGCAATGAATCAGGCATGATGCTTAACACCATGAAATCAAGTATCTTCTTCTCTAAATCTATAGCCAAGAAGCAAGAACTTGCTGACCTTTTGGGCGTTCAACTGGGCTCACTCCCCACCTCTTATTTGGGGTTCCCATTAGTAGGTGGTAATCTCAGACGACGTCACTTTAATCCTTGTCTTGACAAACTCAAGGATATGATCACGAAATGGCCTGGAACCATGCTTTCCTTTGCGGGAAGACTTGTTTTGATTAAAAGCTGCGCCATGGGGCTTATCCAATATTGGATGGCACAAGGGGAGGTTACCAAATCTACAATGCGTAGAATGGAGATCCTGATGGGTGACTTCCTTTGGGGTTCATCCATTCATCCGGCTTCTTGGGAGAGGATTGTTTATCCTGAAGATGAGGGAGGCCTTGGCTTGAAGAAGCTGGAAAACCTAGCTGACTTTCATACGATGAAAAGAACAAAGATCCTTTTGCAAGGCGAATCAGTATGGTCCAAGTGGATGATCAAAAGATATGGATTGGACGATTTTAGTCAACCAAATCACAGATGGGGGTTCCCTACTCATTGGCAAAGAATCACTGAACGTTGGCCTTTGTTTCTGAATACATCAAATGCCAATATGTGGGACATTTTTAGACACTAACAAGAGAAGGATAGGGCAGCTACAAACCTCTGGAATTGTAAATACAATTCGAGATGGAGCTTTACTACTTTTAGAGCACACATGAATCTGCTTCCTACAATGGAAAAGGTTTTGAAATGGAATCCTAATGCGGATGGCAAGTGTTGTCTTTGTAATACAGACTTAGAAACAGCTGAGCATCTTACATCAGGGTGTAAATGGTGGCGATACCTATGGGGCAGAGCTGTGTTGAAATGTGGAATCAAATCCTCAAGTATGCAAGAATGCCTTCTGAACCTACACTTCATCAGAAATGAAGACAAGGTGATCATCCTTTGGGCGGTTACCCTTTGCATCCATGTTATCTGGATTGAAAGAAATTCTAGGAAAATGGAGGAAAACCTAGAGATGAGCTAGAGGTGTTCAGTAGAATGGAGAAAGAACTTCAGATGCATTATAAAATGTATAAGTTGAGTAATGTATCTCAGTTCTTGATTCAAAATTGGTCCTTTTGTAAGTACTAAAAGTACTAGTTTTCATAACTTTTGATAGGGTCTATCCTAGACCTTTTATTTTGTAAACTACACGTATGGGTGTAGCTTGTAATTTTGTCCCTCTTTGAGGGTCGGGAATATATTTACCAAAGATTTCCGATACATACATACATCCAGTTGGCGAATTCCGCTGGTTCCCAATGAAGGGACCCGAGTTCGAAACCAAACGAAGAAGCATCTCTTGATTTATCACCCTCCCGAGCGTCCGATCTCCGCCACGGGTTATGGGAGAGGGGGGGAGAAATCTTTCTCTCTTAATCCCATACATACATGGACTTGTGCAGTGTGAGAGTTGGTGGGGTGATATCATAAAAGATGAAAGTCAAATGAATAAAGGTTATAGTAGTAGTGCTACTTTCCGTATGGATTCTCTCTAATTTCAAATTTCATTTTCCTCTTTATTCTCCCCTAGCCTAAGCATGTGTAACATGTGATATCTTTGGAATTGCATTGTGGAGACTGATGAGGCACCTTCAAATTAAATGGATTAATAGGTACAATTATCATTTAATTTTAGTTTACTTTCATCATCTCTTCTCTCCTTTTTCTTCTATTCCTCTCATTTCATGCCCCTTCTGGTGCCACTACTCATGTCTTATTATGCCATTATTCTCAAAAGTGTGGGAAGGAATAATGGAGTAGGTGACAAACCCTTAGATTTTCATCCTTTCTATGCTATATCACAACACAATCATTCAGGTAGGGTATGTTGGCTCTCACCTAAACTCATTTTGGATTATTGCTCACAACAACCAGAAGTGATTGCAACAATTTTATGAAGGTCTATAGGACAAAGATAAGGTTGTGGGCTATTCTTGGTACCCAAGCATACTTAACACAAGCACTATGATTCCATGCAACCTCAAAACCCACAAAATGTTGACGTAATCATTAAAGAAGAGTGTCTTTCTTCCTTCACTATGGAGGCGTCATGGATCAGACATTGGTCTTGGGTGGATTAAGGTCAAGATAGGCAAGTGCCTAAGGTATATTGTTACATCCTAAAAATTTGGGATTTTCAAGTTTAACTCAAATTATGATATATGATGGTAATAATAGGACCTTGATTAAGGTGTTTGAACCCTAAACTTACAATAAGTCTTTGATACAAGTAATATTGAGAATATGGGTGAATATGAGGCCTGATTGAGATTGTATGATGATCAAAGCCTTAATTTCATGTTTTAAGTTATAATTAAGATCATGGACAATCTAAGGGGCCATGGTACGATCTGTAGGCCAAGAAACCCAATTCAAGCCTTTTTTTTGATAAATTAGGGTTTGCGTATGAGTCTATGGGATACAAAATAAGGATTTGAGTACTTCATGCAATATTTAGTATCCAAGATAATTTTAGTTGGATAATCATTAAGATATTAGATCGTGGAAGGATTTTCAAAAGATTCTAAAATAATTATTGACCTGGATAATTAATTAGAAAATTATCTAGTTATTACTTAATGACCAAGTTTTGGGTTTCAAACATACCTCCCCTGACCTAATCATTTTCCTAAGCCTAGATAATGGATTCATAATGTTTATCACAAAATTTGGGACCAATTCAAGCTAATATCTGGTCTATAGAATCAAAATATAAAAGATGTCGTTTAATTAAAAGATAATTGATTTTATCATTTGGGTGGGACACCAGGAGGAACCGAACTCTGCGAGTCAGACAGAACCACGAGTAAATGATCACCTTGCTCGCCTGGTTTCCAGTCGAGGTTTGTGAGTGTAGGACTCCTTCAAACTCCAAACCCCAAACTCCTTTCCCCTCATCTATTCACCTTTTCACCCTGATATTGAGGTTGTTGGGCCCGTGAAGAAATAAAGAACACAACCAATCATTGAATTGGCATTATCACCAAGAAATACAATAATGCGCAAATATTGAAAATGATAGGAAGATATGGCTATGCGACAATCCACCTCTACCTTCGTATACAACATATATAACAAGTCATAAAGTTAGTCCGAGTCTGATAGAAATCAACAACACCATCAATTACCAGTGAGACCACTTGTAACTCACCCTTAGAACCTTCCTCTGTTGTTGACATTGTGGAGCCGACCCACCTAGATCAGAATGCCTCAGGCCAATTCAATGAGAATGGAGCATCTCCACATTATCACAAGGAAACCTCAAACCTCTGATGAGATTGGCACTAACCAACCTCCTCATCCATCAGATCACCATGCATCCATGAAGTAGATAATTAGAAGATAGTTCTAGACCATAGTGATGAGTCATGAGAAGTGTAAGAGGACCGCCGGCATCCCAAGAATCTCACCCAAATCCAATATTTCAAAGAATCAAGGTATTTCTTCCTAGCTCTATTTATGGTTATAGCAGTAAGAAACTCAACCATTCTCTGACCAATACCCTACCTTAAGACAGATAGCTTGCTGGCTTCGAGGAGTCCTTGCAGACTCGACCCTGCCGCTGGCTACTGCTACCAAGGCTAGCAGCCTGGGGTCAACCATGGAGTTAACTACATGGCGTGCTATCGACACGTGAGCCAAGGAAACACAATCTCCCGGTTTCATTTACCTCTTGGTCCATGGACACATAATAGGTTGATTAACCGCACAAGGGTATTATAATCCTTTGACTCGCACCCTGACATCAACCATGTTGGAAGTTCCTGGATAGGATGGCTTTAGCCCATTGGCTAGAGCTGGCCCCACATTTAATTTGGATAATAGGATTACTGACTTGGCGATCATTGATTGGTCTAATTATCTTTCATTTGCAAATATTGTAAAAAATAACTTATAGGTCAACTATATATAGATTTGTTTAAAAAATTGAGAGGAATGCAAAAAAAATGCTATTAGAGTCAAAATATGTTTCTAATTCTAAAATTGTATCTAATGCATGAATACAATGTGATTATCTTATGGAAACCCTAGATCTTATAGATAATATGCTAAACAAACCAAATACGATTATTTCTTGATATAATCTGATATTATGAAATATGATGACGATCTAGGTTCTGAATTTAATTTAGTTAATAACTAGTGAAAGCACGTGCGATGCACGTCAGTAAGATAACATCATAAAAAATTAAAAATAAAATACAGTAATATTAAAATATACATAGTAAAACAACAACCTCATATCATGGATCTTACATTATAATAAACTTAATTAAGTTGCCATGCTTCATGAGAACATATTTTTGTGCTTCAATTTGATTGGATATACTAAGATTTCTCATTATTTTCACAACGATGTGATAGAACTATATGGAATGAAGCATATTCGTGAGATGTTTGAGATTGTCCTTCATACTTAAATATGTAAATAATATAAGTTAAATAAGGAAAATTTAGTTGAATTGTCATACACATTACTTAGTCCACACAAATGTAAAGCATGTGCTCTATATTTTAGTTACATTCACGATATAAAAAAAATAATATAGCCAATAAAAATCCTATGTCCAAATATTCATGGTCTGATACCAAACTTGTGTTCATTGTATTTTATTTATGCATATTAGATTTAGTTTACATTCATGATATAAAAAAACAAAAAATATAGATAATAAAAAATCTATGTCTAGATAAACATGTTCTAATACCAAACTTGTGTTCATTGTGTTTTATTTAAGCATATTAGATATGTCCAAATAGGATGGTGTATATAAAGATGAATAAAAATAACAAAATGTATAATCATATACTTAAAGAGAACTCCCAAAAATATTATGATAATCAGTTTGATTCTAATTGAACATATTGTTGCAACCTTCAATTTCTATATAATTTCTTGTCTGATACAAAGTTTGGCGTACAATGTTTCTTACATAATTTGTTATCATCCGTAGTTACAAGTTCAAAGTAAAGAATAATATATTTAGGAGTTACAAGTTCAAAGTAAAGAATAATATAATGAACATAAGGAGAATTATATAGTTAATATTTTCAAAAGATGTAATAGGATGCATGCTAAAAAATGATTTCTTAAACAATTATTGTTCAATACACCTGTTATTAGCTATAGTGGTATATGATGGAAAATGCAAAATTCACATTATATGGGAATATCAAATCCAAGTGTCGCATTTCTAACAATCTATATGACATTCCAAACAACATGAATACAATACTTAAATATACAATCGTTACTTTATTCAACAATTCCAATACGTGAAGATAAAATATCAAGTGCATTGGTTCTTTTCCATGTCATTTTATAATAAAATTCGTTAACTATGACCAAATGTAATTTCTATTATTCAAATAAAGTAATGTAGTTAGAAAGGTCGTCAAAAAATATCATAGAGAAAAATAGATTATGTTATACACATGTTTTAGTATTAAAAATCCAAGGAAATAAAAAGCTTGATATCATACACATGACTACTATAGAACTGATTATTGATATTATAGGGACTATAGATGAAGAAGAAATTTATCTCATAATAAATTACATTGCAAAATTATTAAGCTTGTGATCAATCAATCGTAGATATATGATGGGCATTGTAACGTACCCAATTTTGGCTACTAAATATATGTTAAGTTATTTTACCCAAACTTAAACTTATTTGCAATGTTGTCTTTCATTTCAAACCCCAATCAGTTATTTTGATTAAATATCATGGTCTTTGATAAATATTAGTATCCAATTCAAGTCCTTTAGTCAAAATGTATCTATTGTCCTCATTTGATAAAATATCTCCATGAAGTCCCTAAGTTAAATATCAATTATCACACTTTGGTATCATATAGTCCAATTTGTTATTATTGTTCCTGAATTTCTTGATTAGATCTTGAACCCATCAGTTACTCTCAATTTGACCACTCTTGATATGGAATCAATTGAAAAACATTAATCGTATATACATAAATGATATCAAATTTGAGAATGAGAGTATTTAATTTAGAGGTGTCATTTTCATAAATGATGTGGTAGTGTCTTTAAAATCTACACAAATAGGAACTGCACCCTTATCCAAGTCACATAACATTTGGATGTTCTGTTGAAAATCTATATAAATTAGAAGGAATTAGTGATTAGGATATTAAGTATAGTCATTGACTTGATAGAAGTAATGCTCGCTACACCTGTTCCTTTCACGTGAGCCCTCACATCTTCCCTCAACCTAACGCCGTCTTGACAGTTTCTAAAAACACAGATCCCCTCCGCATTGATGTTCCTCGCATTTCAAGCCATGACTTCAAGCCCTAGCAGCAACCACCTTAACTCTATAGATCTAAAACAACAATGCCATTACTGTGGTCACTGCACTCATCACTATCAACTGGAACCACCTCACAACGTCTTGAGGCCATTAGCAGTGGTTCCTATCCAAAAGATAACAAACCCTAGAGTCCTTTTCCCTATCCTATATAATAGCTACTACTCCATCCAAGATCGATCACACACAAACCTACATCTGCATCTGATTCATAGACCATGACCTCGCAAGAAATAGACTTAACGCTACCTAGTAGGCTTCACGGTGGGCGACACTAGCACCACCATCTCCCCGCCAGCCTCGACCCCTATATGAATTTCTCCACCATGCCGTCGGCCCTAATCCCTCCTAGATCTGAGCTGCACGTTGCAGTCATGGCTCCTTCATCCACCAGACTCCCATGCCCCAAAACCTCTGGTCTGTAACTCATTGTTACAAACCTAATGTCACCGAACTCCCTCGCCAGCCACGAATCTCAACGATCTGCAACTCCCTATGTCTGATGCTGCCCAATCACTACCCCCTCGCCAGGAAGCAACAACAATGATGGATGTTACACAGATTCAGACTCCTCCTTGCCACTATTTGTTTGTGAAGGTATGTAGGAAATGACTAGAGTCTCAACTCCAGCAAACCTGCTGCAAGTCATGCAAGGGTTACGTGCAACCAACTGACACCCTGCCAACCTACAACGGTGACTCATGAATACCTTCACCGTCAACGCTCATGCATCTAAGATCTACAACATCTAGCGTGCTGAAGATCATCTTCCTCAACCCTTGTCAGCACCGCAACCCTACAAACTTCATCATAGAGTTGCAAACCTATGAAGATTGGTGATGCCACCGTCATGCCATTGCAGCCCCACCTTCTCTTTCCTATGCCAGTCATTAGAGGGCAACACATCTCCTTCCATTGGTTTATATTGTTCCGACCCAACCCTCAAGCCATATCTTTAGACCAGCAGTCACCGCAACGCCCTGACATGTCCTCGCAGTAACCGTCAAATTAAAACACCTCGATGGCCATCAGGCCCGAGCCATCCACCATCTGCAACACCACCATTACTTGGTCCTGACAAGGCAAAGGACAACCAACCAACACCATGACGCCCACCGCTCCAAACCTTGTGCCCCATAATAATTCTCCCACATGATCTAATATACAACCTGTTACTTCCATGATGAATCAGAACATCTGACATGCTGCTTCGTCTCCCTCAAAGGACAACTAATGGAAGAGCTTCTGGTTTGGACCAACAAGATCGAGAGCAAGCTAAAAACAAAGGAGTTCAATCAGGAACTGACCTATCTCACATGATATTGCAGATCATTCGTAACATATCCATGAGTAGGTTGGTCGTCTCATCTCTCTTTTTCAAATCCTGATAAATAGATTTTGATGACTGAATATGAAGTATATTCAGTTGACTTGATGATAAATAGGGTACCTAAGACATGATCTATAGTTTCTATAACAACATACATCATTAGTAACCCTAATATTACTATAGGCATAAAATATAGCTAAGAGAATAAATGAATAGGAAAGTAGGTAATTATAATATATCCTAATGGGGTATATATAAACAATGATTTAGTCCATACCATAATGTTTGAAACCAAAAGTATTCATGTGATAATCTTGAAATTATAAATTATAATAATCTACATATGACTATATACATTAGTTTATATGTATATCAAAGATCAAAATAAACATAACTTTATTATATGGTAATAAAAAATAATATGGAGTAGACTCATAATGATAACATTGACATCCTAACATAAATAATAATTACTAGATTGATAAATCAAATTGGTCCATATTAGTGTATGTACTGACATAAACATATGTATATGTTAGTATGTTAATAATAGAGATACTTGGTAAATGTTGTCATAATATTGTAAACGCAACTATAGCCTTCCTATGAAGTCATACCCTATGTATGTATATCTAAAAATATATGACATATGTTAGAAAGAGAAAATATAAGAAGAGTATTTGAACTATGAATAAAGTATTAGAGAAAGATGTGTATGCTATAATTAATTCTAGTACCTAGATTTGGTGTGATGAAATGTATATTTAGGATACATGAAATAAGTATTTATTTATTCACCTATGAGTATATGCGAGATTCAAATACTAAATTCCTAATATGGGTATATTGGTATTTGAACCTCTTATTGAGAAAATAAAAATATATTAGGGTATAATTTAATGAAAATATGATATACTTAAATATGCAACATTGATGATATGAAACTTAGTTATAAACTCTAGAGTGATGTTCATGGGAAAGTATAAAATGGTAATCTAATATGGAAAAAAATACCCTAACTAAATAAGACAAATTGAGCAACATTGATTCCAAGTCAAACAGTGGCAAGATTATTGTTCTTTGTAGCCACCTCTTCATAAATTCTTGGAGACACGTTATGATTATGCAATCCTTGGAGCCATGAATAATTGAGGTACTAGATCTTCTATTTCAATTGTTGAACTATTTTCCCTCTTGATGGACACACATATATTTTGATTTGTGGTGAATTCCATATAGTTTTGAAACATTCTACTTGTTCTTGAAAGTTCACCACTCTTATTTTGTAATTGATGAAATGTTGTTGATAAAATATTTTGGCACTGGACTTGATCTATTTGGAGTTTTGACTCCCTGTGGACTTTAGTCCCTTGGGCTTTGGCCCTATAAAGCTTTGGCTCACTTGAGTGGGCCAAGTACCCCACAACCCTACGCCGATGATAGGGATTAGTTGTCTCCCAGTTAACTAGAATAGCTAATAAGGTACTAGTGTCGTTCTCTCCTAGAGTGTGAGAACACAAGGCACTAAGCCCTAGAAAAGATATGATAGGAAGGTGCCAAAACTTGCCAAATAGAATATCTTGAAATTGATATACCTTGTGAATAGCTTGGATAAATTTTGCATACTTGAATTATTGAATCTTGCTTAATGATATTCTTATGAAAGATTTGCTATCTTGAGGTTGATATTGGAATTTCTTTTTGTAAGCCTTTAGTCCACCAAATAGTCCTTTCCTACTTTTATTTTACATCTAAACCTATTTCGTACATAGTTCAATGATTGGATTTAGTACCAGCTTTGCTGACCCTTTTATTTCCCTTCAATGGGGTCCATGTGTGGTTTCGTTCCCTCTGGGAACTCATGGGCAGATGATAGATGGAAGAAATTGAAGAGACGTGCACTGGGTAGTCCTCTGTTGAAGACTAGATAAAATGAATTCTATTTCTTAAACTTTTAATCATATTTGTAAGCTTCCGTGACTCTGATGTACAAGCATGATTGGAATAAAGATTGTTTATGATTGTGATATTATTTTGTAAATATTTGATTGCAAAGATCAAGTCTTTACAACATGGTATCAGAGCCATAAACAGTCGGCACTCATGCATGTCTCGTGGAAATTAGGATTAAGTAGGAATACAAATGTAGTAGAATATAGAAAAAAATAGTTAGACCATGAATCTTGGTATCATTGACCTTGTTATTAGGAAGTACATGGGATACAAGTAGAAAACATACTAGCCTAGGATGTGAGACATGTACCCTAAACTAGAAATTTATGAGACATACCTAGTGAAACTACTATATTTTGAACTTCTATAGGAATGGATTTACATGAAGATATTGTTGAGAAAGAAGTGTTCGAGATACATGTGTGTAATTTTACATTTAGATTATTAAGACATAAAAAAGAAATAATATAGCTATACGAATGGTTTCTCTTTAGATTCTAACACTCACAAATATGAAAAAAAAAGAAATATATAATGGATATATGATATAACCCTAAAATCATATGAACATATGAAAATTTCAACCTAAATCATGAACATGATTAAAATTTGATAAATAAAAAAAACTACCTAATAAATTATAATAATTCATCACCATGTAAATGGAACGAGCTGAGGTGTCTAAGGAAGGATGTATAGTGAAGGTTCTGACATAATTACTCCCAATCCACTTAGGTGGTGGTGGTGGGGTTTCCTCACTATACATACCGACCTGGCCAAAGTGAATTTCATTACTTGGGAAAACCCTAATGTTGAATAAAGGCACTAACAAAAAAAGGTATATATAATCACCTTCAATAGAGAGAAAATAAAATATAATATGCTAAGAGTTATGAAGAAAAAAAAATCTCACTAAAAAAAACTCAAAAGGAAGAAAGAAAATATAAATGTGTGTACTTAAAAGAATGTGAATGTTTACTTGACCATACATTTGACTTGTATGCCCTCATTATAAATACTCATTTGAATGAAAAATATTGATAATAGAAAATATGAAACATATATTTCCCGTCAAATATGCGATCACATCTATTGAGAAAAGAAATGACTAGGAAAGCTATAGAAATAGAAATTAAAATAACAATATACTCATATAAGTAGAAAATTGAGAAAAAGAAACAATTGGATAAGACATAGTGAATATTATGTGGAATTAAGATAAAATGATGAACTCATTTCTTTTTATGAACTTCTAATATATATGTACATAATAATAGATAATTAATACAATATAGACATCTTAGAGAAATAAAACCCTACCTTGAAATTTAAAAATAGAGGTATGTCAAAACTCTTGACCCATAGATCATCACACAAATATATGTGACAAAAATAGGTAAAAACATATTTTCTATGTTCATGACCTTGGAAATTTTGTTAATTAGAGATAGAATGTCACAAATACAATATTATATACATACACATAAGAAAAAGACGGTAAAAAAAAATTATACACAATATAAACATCATTGTAACATTAGTGACAAATATGTGAGATTAAAATTGATGTAGTATTGATAACTATATATTGACCAATAAGCTTGGGTTTTAACTCAAAATTTTGATTATCATGGCCAAGGCTAACAACTCAAATATTTTAACTATCATATTAGGATATGATATTAGAAGTCTTATGGGCTAGTCATCTTTAAGCACTAAATTCAATAATAGATATACTTTCTAAAATAGCATTTGCACCTAAATTAGTTCAGTAATTCCAAGAAAATGGTAAATGAATTGGTTTTTCAATCTAACTAGGGAATATGTTAGTCGAAAGGGAATTAGAAGTTGTACGGATGACATTTGTGCAAATAAGGGTAGTATGATAGAAAATTAGAGCTTGAAGGGAACATAGTTGTCAAGAAGGATAGAATTTCGGGGACAAAATCCCTTTTAAGGGTGGTAGTGTTGTAAAATACCCAATTTTGGCTACTAAATATATGTTAAGTTATTTTACCCAAACTTAAACTTATTTGCAATGTTGTCTTTCATTTCAAACCCCAATCAGTTATTTTGATTCAATATCATGGTCTTTGATAAATATTTGTATCCAATTCAAGTCCTTTTGTCAAAATGTATCTATTATCCTCATTTGATCAAATATCTCCATGAAGTCCCTAAGTTAAATATCAATTATCATACTTTGGTATCATATAGTCCAATTTGTTATTATTGTTCCTGAATTTCTTGATTAGATCTTGAACCCATCAGTTACTCTCAATTTGACCACTCTTGATATGGAATCAATTGAAAAACATTAATCGTATATACATAAATGATATCAAAATTGAGAATGAGAGTATTTAATTTAGAGGTGTCATTTTCATAAATGATGTGGTAGTGTCTTTAAAATCTACACAAATAGGAACTGCACCCTTGTCCAAGTCACATAACATTTGAATGTTCCATTGAAAATCTATATAAATTAGAAGGAATTAGTGATTAGGATATTAAGTATAGTCATTGACTTGATAGAAGTAATGCCCGCTACACCTGTTCCTTTCATGTGAGCCCTCACATCTTCCCTCAACCTAACACCGTCTTGACAGTTTCTAAAAACGCAGATCCCCTCCGCATTGATGTTCCTCGCATTTCAAGCCATTACTTCAAGCCCTAGCAACCACCACCATAACTGTATAGATCTAAAATGGCAGTGCCATTACTGTGGTCACTGCACTCATTGCTATCAACTGGAACCTCCTCACGACGTCTTGAGGCCATTAGCAGCGGTTCCTCTCCTAAAGACAACAAACCCTAGAGTCCTTTTCCTTGTCCTATATAATAGCTACTACTCCATCCAAGATTGATCACACACAAACCTACAGTTGCATCTGATTCATAGACCACGACCTTACAAGAAATAGACTTAATGCTACCCAATAGGCTTCACGGTGGTTGACACTAGCACCGCCATCCCCTCGCCAGCCTCGACCCCTGCACGACTTTCTCCACCATGCCGCCGGCCCTAATCGCTCCTAGATCTGAGCTGCACATTGCAGTCATGGCTCCTTCATCCACCAGACTCCCATGCCCCAAAACCTCTAGTCTGCAACTCGTTGTTACAGACCCAATGTCACCGACCTCCCTCGCCAGCCATGAATCTCAATGATCTGCAACTCCCTATGTCCGATGCCACCCGATCACTACCCCCTCGCTAGGAAGCAGCAACAACAACGGATGTTACAAATATTCCGACTCCTCCTTGCCACTGTTTATTTGTGAAGGTCTATAGGAAATGACTAGAGTCTCAACTCCAGTAGACTTGCTGCAAGTAATGCAAGGATTACGTGCAACCAACTGACACCCTTCCAACCTACAATGGCGACCCGTGACTGCCTTCACTGTCAACGCTCAGGCAGCTAAGATCTACAACATCTAGCGTGCTTAAGATCATCTTCCTCAACCCTAGTCACCACTGCAACCCTACATACTTCATCATAGAGTTGCAGATCTATGAAGATTGGTGATGCCACCGTCATGCCACTGCTTCCCCACCTTATCTTTCCTATGCCAGTCATTAGAGGGCAACACATCTCCTTCCATTGGTTTGTATTATTCTGACCCGACCCTCAAGCCATATCTTTAGACCAGAAGTCACCACAACGCCCTGACATGTCCTCGCAGTAACCTACAAATTAAAACACCTCGATGGCCATCAGGCCCGAGCCATCCACCATCTGCAACTCCACCATTACTTGGTCCCGACAAGGCAGAGGATAGCCAACCAACACCATGACGCCCACCGCTCCAAACCTTGTGCCCCATAATAATTCTCCCACATGATCTAATCTACAACCTGCTACTTCCATGATGAATCAGAACATCTGACATGCTACTTTGTCTCCCTCAAAGGACAACTAATGGAAGAGCTTCAGGTTTGCACCAACAAGATCGAGAGCAAGCGAAACACAAAGGAGTTCAATCAGGAACTGGCCTATCTCACATGATATTGCAGATCATTCGTAACATATCCTTGAGTAGGTTGGTCCTCTCATCTATCTTTTTCAAATCCTGATAAATAGATTTTGATGACTGAATATGAAGTATATTCAGTTGACTTGATGATAAATAGGGTACCTAAGACACGATCTATAGTTGCTATAACAACGTACATCATTAGTAACCCTAATATTACTATAGGCATAAAATATAGCTAAGAGAATAAATGAATAGGAAAGTAGGTAATTGTAGTATATCCTAATGGGGTATATATAAACAATGATTTAGTCCATACCATAATGTTTGAAACCAAAAGTATGCATGTGATAATCTTGAAATTATAAATTATAATAATCTACATATGACTATATACATTAGTTTATATGTATATCAAAGATCCCAATAAACATAACTTTATTATATGGTAATAAAAAATAATATGGAGTAGACTCATAATGATAACATTGACATCCTAACATAAATAATAATTACTAGATTGATAAATTAAATTGGTCCATATTAGTTTTTGTACTGACATAAACATATGTATATGTTAGTATGTTAATAATAGAGATACTTGGTAAATGTTGTCATAACATTGTAAACAAAACTATAGCCTTCCTATGAAGTCATACCCTAGGTATGTATATCTAAAAATATATGATATATGTTAGAAAGAGAAAATATAAGAAGAGTATTTGAACTATGAATAAAATATTAGAGAAAGATGTGTATGCTATAATTAATTCTAGTACCTAGATGTGGTGTGATGAAATGTATATTTAGGATAAATGAAATTAGTATTTATTTATTCACCTATGAGTATATGCGAGATTCAAATACTAAATTCCTAATATGGGTATATTGGAATTTGAACCTCTTGGTGAGAAAAAAAATATATTAGGGTATAATTTAATGAAAATATGATATACTTAAATATGCAACATTGATGATATGAAACCTAGTTATAAACTCTAGAGTGATGTTCATGGGAAAGTATAAAAGGGTTATATAATATGGAAAAAAACCCTAACTAAACAAGACAAATTGAACAACATTGATTCCAAGTCAAATGGTGACAAGATTATTGTTCTTTGAAGCCACCTCTTCATAAATTCTTAGAGACACGTTATGATTATGCAATCCTTGGAGCCATGAATAATTGAGGTACTAGATCTTCTATTTCAATTGTTGAACTATTTTCCCTCTTGATGGACACACATATTTTGATTTGTGTTGAATTCCATATAGTTTTGAAACATTCTACTTGTTCTTGAAAGTTCGCCACTCTTATTTTGTAATTGATGAAATGTTGTTGATAAAATATTTTGGCACTGGACTTGATCTATTTGGAGTTTTGACTCCCTGTGGACTTTGGTCCCTTGGGATTTGGCCCTATAGATCTTTGGCTCACTTGAGTGGGCCAAGTACCCCACAACCCTGCACAGAGGATAGGGATTAGCTATCCCCCAGTTAATTGGAATAGATAATAAGGCACTAGTGTCGTTCTCTCCTAGAGTGTGAGAACACAAGGCACTAAGCCCTAGAAAAGATATGATAGGAAGGTACCAAAACTTGCCAAATAGAATATCTTGAAATTGATATACCTTGTGAATAGCTTGGATAAATTTTGCATACTTGAATTATTGAATCTTGCTTAATGATATTCTTGTGAAAGATTTGCTATCTTGAAGTTGATATTAGAATTTCTTTTTGTAAGCCTTTAGTCCACCAAATAGTCCTTTCCTACTTTTATTATACATCTAATGTAACATCCCTGACCTGGGTTATGAGTCAACCCTAGGTGTTTTGCCTAAATATGTAATTAAATCCTTGTGATTAACTCTGAGCATGTAATTAAGTTTCTCAGAAACGTATATTTCAGTATTTGCTCCTTTTTATTTAAAGTTGTAGCATTGTTTTGATATATAGGGACCTATGTGCAATTTACCCAGTTGAAAGGGTTAGTTTCCAATTTTTCACATGTTGAGATGTTCCTCTGATGTTGAGACATCATGAGAATCTCTTTGGCAAAGTTTGAGGGATTTCCCAAGCTAGAGCACCAAGGTGCAGCTGTGGAAGCAATCCCAGGGCTTGAAACCCTAATTTGGGGTAAAATGCAATTTACCCAAATGATGGGATGCAATTTGTAAAGAATGTCATCTAAAGTATCTTTTTAGACTCTTGCCATCATTTAGAGAAGAAATGATGAGGAATTCACCTCAATTGAGTTATCAAGTTAAGAAATAGGCTTTGTGATCGAATAATCAGGGTATATGTGTAATATCCCTTTAAGTATGAACTTTATTATTAGATTGTTCTTCCTTGCCTTCTTTTCTATAACATTAAGATAAGGTTTGTCCTTAGAATAAAGAGGAAGGGACGAGCAAGTAATAAAGGAAGGACTTAGTTGGAATTAAGGGAAACTTATGAACTAATGTTGAAAATCCTACCCCATGTATATAAGCCCTCCTTCCCTTAGTTGCAAGGGAACTTAACCTTCGTTCCCTTACTGTTTCATTTCACCAAAGACGACCAAGGACTTCCTTGGAGCTAAGGAGGACGAACAAGGGGTGCAAGGTAGGTTTAAACCCCTCTTCTTGCCTAATTCCATGGTTAGAATTCGAATTCAAGGTCAGCTTCATGGCTAATTCTCGAAACCCTATCTTTCTAGCCGTCTCTTTTCATCCTTCCTTGGAGTTTTCACCTTGGCCAACTTGTGGGAACTCAAGGACGCCATTAGAGCTTGGGGCTTGAAAGCTTGGAGCTCAAGAAGAAAGCTTTAAGCGGGTTTTATAACTCTAAACCTATGCTTTACTATGTGCATCTTTATATGCGATTTGATGATAGCTCTTAGTATTTCCCTACTTTTTCCTGCTATTTTGCAAGCAAACCCGTGGGATATCTGTACTGTTCTTGAGCTAGAAGATGAAGGCGTGATTTCCAAGAAAAACCCACCGCTTTTCTTTTCCTTAAACGGTCCTAACAGTTTGCTCTCTCGGACTCAAGACCGCGAGGTGAGCAAACGGTCTCGAGACCGTGAGAGGGCTCGCGGTCTCAAGACCGTTTGGCCCCGTTGACCGAGCGTGGACCGTATAAGAAATCTGTTCCTAATTATATAGGCTAATTACCCTCAAAATTTGGGAGACTAACTCCAAAGGAATCGGGAGATATGACCTTTTTAAGTCGCAACTTTAAATGAATTAATTGCTGATTTTCAAACGGTCTGAAATTGCCTTTTTGGGCAAACAGTCTCAAGACCGTGAAAGGTCGTTGACTAAGCGTTGACCCCATGAGATTACTGTTCAAAATTATGTTAATTAACAACTCACCAAGTTTGATGGTCTAATTCCAAACGGGCTAAGAGTTGAAGGGTGAATACTAGGGCTAACCCTAGATAAAATCAGTACTGAAATTATGGTGACCTAATTAGGGTTTTTAGGGTTGATTGAACTAAACGGTCTCAAGACCGTTTGGGGGTCACCAAACGGTCTCAAGACCAAGAGGACAATCACCCAAGACCGTTTGAATGTCTAGGGTTGAGTAATTTGACCAATTGAGCACCCAATTGTAAATAAGTTAGTAATTTAATCAAAAATTCTGTTTGTGGTTCAATCATGGTTCAACCCCTATCAAATCACCTTAGACTTTGATAAAATCTTGGTCAAACGGTCTTAAGACCATGTGGGGTCTACCCACATGACCTCAAGACCATTTGGGCCAAGTTTGGGCCCAATTGGAGCTCAATTGAAGGGTTCAACCTTGTGTTGATGCACACTGTTGAGTGTTGATGGGTGAACATTGATAGACCCTAATTGAATCGTTTTCAACCATAATTGGTTAACTATTATGGGTCAATTGAATGACCAAGTCATCAAGCATTATCTTAATTGACTAAATCCATCAATGGTCAACATAGCTTTGACCATTTGAGGACTTCAACATGGGTTGACTTTATCGGTTGCATCTTTGAGCCCTGTTGAAGGACCAAGCGGCTGAGACCATGAGGGGGCTCACGGTCTCAAGACCATGAGGGGGCTCACGGTCTCAAGACCATGAGGAGGCTCACGGTCTCAAGACCATGAGGGGGCTCACGGTCTCAAGACCATGAGGAGGCTCACGGTCTCAAGACCATGAGGGGGCTCACGGTCTCAAGACCATGAGGAGGCTCACGGTCTCAAGACCATGAGGAGGCTCACGGTCTCAAGACCATGAGGAGGCTCACGGTCTCAAGACCATGAGGAGGCTCACGATCTCAAGTCCATGAGGGGGCTCACGATCTCAAGACCATGAGGGGGCTCACGGTCTCAAGACCATGAAGAGGCTCACGGTCTTGAAGCCTAAGGGGCTCACGGTCTTGGAGCTAGAAAGAGGCTCGCGGTCTTGGAGGGTCAAAGTGGGCAAACGGTCAACATTTTCAACCGATCTCAATTCAATTAATGATTAATGATTGGAATTAATCAATGTGATTCAAGGTTGACCACATTCAATCATTTGATGATGTAAATGGTTCAATGTTGCTTAAATCAAACCCTAATGATAATCTAGGATAGTAAGGGGTTATTTGACCAAGGTTTTTGACTATGATGATGATCAATGGGGGGAATTACCAATATACCCCTGAAGGGTCAATTGAGTTATACCTTGCTCATTTCAAACCCTAATTATATGAGAATGATGTTTTTAGTCATAATGACTCTATCTAACCTGATCTAGTCTAATGTTATCATCAACCATTAGTATGATGAAAGAGAGAGTACTCTAGAGAGAGAAAGTACCCTAGAGAGAGAAAGTAACTCTAATCACTTAATGGTGATGTTTTTGGCTATGTAAGCCTATGATGACTCAACCCAACCTGTTTTAGAGTGATGTTGACATCACCTAACCTTATGATGAGAGAGAAAGTACTTCTAGAGAGAGAAAGTACTTCTAGAGAGGGAAAGTACCCTTTTTAAATGGAAACTCAATTGAAGCATCCCCAATACACAGAAATGAGCATAATTAGGGTATGATCCACCTGTGTGAGATCATAGAAACCCTAATTATGATAAATGATGAACCTTTAACTAATCCAAGAGCATCAATGAAGATGTTACTCATACATGATGATGTTATGAGTTTAATTCACCTTGATGTGAATAGTAAACCCTAATTCAAGGGTAATGGTATGCTTTTGAGCAATAAACTCTATTTGAATAGAATTAAAGATTTAACTCTTATGACAAAAGTAGGAAGTACATTCCTTATTGTTGTATTACCTTTATCAGATGTATTAACCATGCAGGTTCTGATATCAAGGTAATCATATCCAGGTATGGATGTTGATGTTATATTCATTGAAGGCATGTTGTTAGCCTTATGAATAAGTAAAGTAATCTGATGCCTTGCCAGTGGCATCCTATGCTGATATTGGGCTATGAGAGCCATGAATACCATCAAGGTCATGCCTTAGAGATGACTTGTGATGAGGATAATGAGAAATGATGATTGATATAAGTTAGGCATGTTACATTTAGTATTCTTCTTTTATAGCTGCTATGCTACTGTTATTGTTTGAAGAACAATGTATGCTGTTAAAGAATACTGAATGTACCTAACTAATCAAGTATAATGTAGAGCCCTGATCATAGATCCATCATTGTCAGAAATTAAGTGATGGTGAAACAGGTTTTCCCCAGGGAACTCCTGGAGCACATACTCTTGAGTATGTGGGGTACATGGATGTGTAGAACCTTACATCCTAGTGTAGGAAAGTGATGTAGATGTGTAATCCATCCATCCTTCACTATAGTTTCATACCGTATCAGTGGTAGGTAAACATGAAACCTCCTGATGACGAAGAAAGTACAGATATCCGTATCAGTGGTAGGTAAATATGAAACCTCCTGATGACGAAGAGAGTACAGAACGCCACTGTGACTCTAGAATAGCGAAGGACCAGTTTACCCTGGTGAGCTATAATAGTAGAGACACGAGATGTCCTACAAGTGATCCTCTTACTGACTGAGGAAGGTGAAGGTCATGAGAATCCGGCTCTCTTAATGACCTATGTATGATACTGATGTGGCTTCTCAGCGATCAGTTGGAGTTTGAGTGGTAAGCCTCATCTCCACAGGGCATAATGTTGTTTGTAAAACATAATCAACCATGTAGTATAACTTGTTAGAGATGACTCCAAGTTAGTTGGTTGATGTTACATTGCAATAATGTTGATATTATCCATATCTCCTAATTGTAGAGATCTTGTTATAACTGCAACTGCTATAGAATGCTTTGAAGGCTTTACTGTTTAAGATATTCTTTGATGTTATAATAAAGCTTCTGGCGAAGAGTTATAACTCTCGCTGGGACAATTATGTATAATTGTCTCACCCCGTAGGCTTCAACTTTTTAGGTGGACGTCGGAGACGAAGAAACCAGCCTACAGGTGATCAGTCTCAGCAGCAGCAGCACCAGGGGCAGCAGTAATCTCAGGTGGAGATTTGTCCTGCCATGTGGTGTAGTTAGAGTCAGTCCTATGTGTCCTCTGTACTCTCAGGTCTTGGAGTCTTGTGTTATGTGATCTTGAGATTTTGTATCTTGATGTATATAATTACTCAAGAAGTAATTATCCTGAGATGTAAACAGTTACCTCTCTTTATGAAAGGAGTTTTTATGGATACAAGTTCTTATCTCGAAAAGTTTTAATTTCCCGTGATTTTTGTCTTCCGCTGATTACCGATTCACTTCCGCTAAGTTTTAATCGTGTTTATGTCATGGTTTGGAGATCAGAGCCCACAATTAGTGGTATCAGAACCCCAGGTTCAGTTGAGTCTACAGAGGCATAGGACTTAGGATGTCGAGTCTACCTTTAGTACTCCTTCCTTATCTAATAGAATCTTCTGCTCCTCAGGAGAAGAAGATACATAAGAATGTCAGAACATCGTGATGAGCACGTGGCAGAGAGTAGTGCTAGTGCACCTCGAGGCGGTGCAAGAGTTCCGAGAATAGAACAACCTGCACCTGAGTCGCCAAGAGAGCCACCCCAGTTCGACCCAGCTGACATGAGTGATCCAGCTGTACAGACAATGTTCGGGCAGTTTATGACTGCCATGACACATATAACCGATAGGATGCCCATTCCTGCACCTAGGGCACCTGTCCAGCCTGAAGTACAAGGTATTGGTAAGACATTCGAACGACTTCATCGTGTCGGAGCTGCCGAGTACTTCGGAACTGCCGACCCTGCAGATGCTGACTTATGGTTGACAGAGTTGGAGAAGGCTTTCAGGATTCTTATGATTCCGGAAGCTGAGAAGGTTAGACATGCTGTTTATCTTCTCAAAGGTAGTACTGGTCACTGGTGGAACATGGAAGAGCAGAAGAGACCTGGAGTAGAGTTCTCATGGGAAGAGTTTCGTCGAGAATTCATCAATAGATATTTTCCAAAGACCTTCCTAGATGAGAAGATCTCTCAGTTTGAGAAACTAAGGCAGGGTATGATGAACATTAGTGAGTATGAAGCTAAGTTTATGGAGTTGTTGCGGTTCTGTCCGCACATGGCTGCTACGGATGAGGAAAGAATCAGAAGATTCGAGAAGGGTTTGAATTCTAATATGTCAACCCCTGTGTCTGCCTTAGAAAACAGAGAGAGATTCTCTACCTTCGTTAAGTCAGTCCGAAGGATAGAGAGATCTGTGGTTGAGAAAAGACAAACCCATAAAAGATATCCACAGTTCCAGGGTTCTTCATCTAGGGATTCCAAGAAACCTAGATTCTCTGCACCTAACCCTCCACCACCCAGATCAAGTTTTCAAACTCAATGGACACCAAGCAGAGGTAGAGGGCAGAGTCAACCGCTTCAAGGGACACACAGTTCTGCATCAGTGTCAGTTACTGGACCACCCAGACCACAGCAACAGGAGAAGAGTTGCTACAACTGTGGTAAGGTGGGACACTTGATGATGGATTGCCGTTCTAGGCCTATCGGTGTGACACAACAACCTCCGAGACAGAATCAACAGGGATCTCAGAATAGACAACATCAAGGAGCAGCTCGAGGACGTGGACAAGCGTCTCAAGCTGGATCATCAGCACCACCTCAACACCAGGCGACTGCGAGGTTCTATGCTATGAACCCACCTGAGGCAGTGGTCAATCCACGGGTAGTGGCAGGTCAGATGAAACTTTTATATTCTGATATGTCTATATCCTGTGATGTATCTGTTCTGATTGATCCGGGTGCTACGCACTCTTTCATCACTCGTGAAGTGATTCGTAACTGTAATGTGACTGTTAGTCATAGAGCAGATAGTTTGTTGTTAGAGACTCCGTTGAGTGGGTCTGCCGTTTTGCAGGAGGTATGTTCTCCCTGCATCCTTTTCTTTTCTGACCATCGCATTCAAGTGGATCTTATACCACTTGATATGCAGGGATTTGATATAATCCTTGGGATGGATACCTTAGAAAGGTATAGAGTTGTCTTGGATTGTGAGTCCAAGTTGGCTGTGTTTGCTGATGAAAGCAACACATGGATCTTTCAAGGTGAAAGAAAGATTCTGCCCACCTGTCTTGTGTCAGCTATGGTTGCTGATAAGCTGTTGAGGCAAGGATGTTATGCATTCTTAGCCCATGTGGTAGATGTTACCAAGGAAAGTTCCAATCCTGCCGAAGTTCCCATAGTCAGGGAATTCGAAGATGTGTTTCCTGAAGAACTTCCTGGTATACCACCACCTCGGGAGATTGATTTTGAAATTAATCTGATTCCAGATACGAAACCCATAGCTCAAACTCCGTATAGAATGGCTCCTGCCGAGATGGCAGAACTCAAGAAACAGCTTCAAGAGTTACTTGAGAGAGGTTTTATCCGACCGAGTACTTCACCTTGGGGTGCTCCGGTCTTGTTTGTTAAAAAGAAAGATGGGTCAATGCGGTTGTGCATCGACTATAGACAACTCAATAAAGTGACAATAAAGAATAAGTATCCTCTGCCGAGGATTGATGATCTCTTTGACCAGTTGCGTGGTGCAACAGTCTTTTCAAAGATAGACTTGAGGTCTGGATATCACCAACTCCGCATTAAGGATAGTGACATATCCAAGTCTGCCTTTAGGACAAGATATGGACACTATGAGTTCACGGTTATGTCGTTTGGACTAACCAATGCGCCAGCTGCATTTATGGAACTCATGAATAGAGTTTTTCGACCTTTCCTTGATCAGTGTGTTGTCGTCTTCATAGATGACATACTGATTTATAGTAAAGATGCTCAGCAGCATGAGCAGCATCTTCGCCAAGCTTTGACCTTGCTAAGAGAACATAAGTTGTATGCTAAGTTTAGCAAGTGTGAGTTCTGGCTGCCGGAGGTATCTTTTCTTGGACATGTAATATCTGCCTCGGGAATTCGTGTTGACCCTACAAAGGTAGAATCTGTTCTACAATGGGAACAACCGAAAACACCGACGGAGATTCGAAGTTTCTTGGGGTTAGCTGGCTATTATCGAAGGTTCATTAAGAACTTTAGTTCTATAGCTTTACCTTTGACCAAGTTAACCCGGAAAGATGTTCCTTTTTCTTGGAGTGATAAGTGTCAACAATCTTTCCAGTTGCTGAAGGAGAGGTTGACAAGTGCACCTGTATTAGTGCTACCTGAACAAGGAAAAGGATATGTAGTTTTCTGTGATGCTTCCAAAAATGGACTAGGATGTGTGTTGATGCAGGATAAAAAAGTGATTTCTTTTGCTTCCCGACAGGTTAAGAAACACGAGGAGAATTATCCAACACACGATCTGGAGTTAGCAGCTGTGGTTCATGCTTTGAAGATCTGGAGACATTATCTCTACGGAGAGACATTCTAGATTTTCACAGACCACAAAAACCTTAAGTATATCTTCTCTCAGCATGAGCTCAACATGAGGCAACGTCGCTGGATGGAGTTAATCAAGGACTACGACTGTACAATTGATTACCATCCAGGTAAGGCCAATGTTGTTGCAGATGCCTTGAGTAGGAAATCAGCAACATCAACCATGAATAGAGCACAACTAAACTCTTTAGTATGCTCTAGAAGAGATATGCTTATCTCCTTAAGGCAAGACAATGTACAGTTGAAGGTGTCATTGCTAGCCGGTTTGTTAGCTGAGATGCATATTAAACCTACCCTAAGAGAGTAGATTAAAGAAGCACAGCTAGATGATGCTGCAGTTCAACATATAAGATCTGAGTATGGAAATGAGAAGCAAGATGGGTTTCATGACTCAAAAGATCAAGTAGCTTGTTATAATGGAAGAATGATAGTGCCGGATGTGGACAACTTAAGGAAGTTAGTCCTGGAAGAAGCCCATTCTTCCATGTATGCTATGCATCCAGGGGGCACCAAGATGTATCGGAATTTGAAGGATCTGTATTGGTGGCCTGGGATGAAGAAGGACGTTGCAGAGTTTGTTCTGAGGTGTCCTGTGTGTCAGCAAGTTAAAGCTGAACACCAGAAGCCTGCAGGGACAATGCAACCTTTACCCATATCACAGTGGAAGTGGGACCATGTGACCATGGACTTTGTTGTTGGCCTACCCAGGACAAGCAAAGGACATGATTCCATTTGGGTAATTGTTGATAGGTTGACTAAGACAGCACATTTCTTACCTGTCAAAACAACCTATTCTGTTGAAAGGTTATCAGAGTTGTATGTTCAAGAAATAGTGCGTTTGCACGGAGTTCCTGTCACAATAGTTTCGGACAGAGGTCCTCAGTTTACAAGTCGTTTTTGGGAACAGTTGCACAGTGCCTTAGGCACTAAGCTGAGGTTTAGTACGGCCTTTCATCCACAGACTGATGGACAGTCGGAAAGGACCATACAAACCTTAGAAGACCTGTTGCGAGCATGTGTTCTCCAGTTCACCGGAAGTTGGGATCTACACCTAAGCTTGATAGAGTTTGCCTATAACAATAGCTATCAGCATAGTATTGATATGGCACCTTATGAAGCCTTATATGGTAGACGTTGTAGATCACCCTTGTGTTGGTTTGAGACTGGTGAGCACCAGTTGTTAGGTCCTGACCTGGTGCAGCAAACCACGGAAAAGATTAAAGTTATACAACATAAAATTAAGACTGCTCAGGATAGGCAGAAATCTTATGCCGACAAACGTCGTAGACCCTTAGAGTTCCAGGTTGGAGACAAAGTGTATCTTAAGGTCTCACCTTGGAAAGGGGTCCTTCGTTTTGGAAGGAAGGGGAAGTTAGCTCCTAGATATATGGGGCCTTATCCAATCATTGAACGGATTGGAAAGGTAGCATATAAACTAGAGCTTCCCCCAGAATTACAGAGGTTACATCCTGTGTTTCACCTTTCTATGTTGAAGAAATGTCACCCAAACACCGAGTCAGTTCTACAACCTATGGAAGTAGAATTGAATGATGACATATCCTATGAAGAGGGACCAGTGTCAATCCTTGATAAACGAATTAAAAAGTTAAAGAAGAAAGATATAAGTCTTGTGAAAGTCCTCTGGAACCATCGTGGTATTGAAGAAGCCACTTGGGAGTTAGAGGATGAGATGAGAAGGAAGTATCCTGCCCTTTTCTCGTAATATGTTTTATCGATTTCGGGGACGAAATCCTTGTAAGGGGTGGATAATTTGTAACATCCCTGACCTGGGTTATGAGTCAACCCTAGGTGTTTTGCCTAAATATGTAATTAAATCCTTGTGATTAACTCTGAGCATGTAATTAAGTTTCTCAGAAACGTATATTTCAGTATTTGCTCCTTTTTATTTAAAGTTGTAGCATTGTTTTGATATACAGGGACCTATGTGCAATTTACCCAGTTGAAAGGGTTAGTTTGCAATTTTTCACATGTTGAGATGTTCCTCTGATGTTGAGACATCATGAGAATCTCTTTGGCAAAGTTTGAGGGATTTCCTAAGCTAGAGCACCAAGGTGCAGCTGTGGAAGCAATCCCAGGGCTTGAAACCCTAATTTGGGGTAAAATGCAATTTACCCAAATGATGGGATGCAATTTGTAAAGAATGTCATCTAAAGTATCTTTTTAGACTCTTGCCATCATTTAGAGAAGAAATGATGAGGAATTCACCTCAATTGAGTTATCAAGTTAAGAAATAGGCTTTGTGATCGAATAATCAGGGTATATGTGTAATATCCCTTTAAGTATGAACTTTATTATTAGATTGTTCTTCCTTGCCTTCTTTTCTATAACATTAAGATAAGGTTTGTCCTTAGAATAAAGAGGAAGGGACGAGCAAGTAATAAGGGAAGGACGTAGTTGGAATTAAGGGAAACTTATGAACTAATGTTGAAAATCCTACCCCATGTATATAAGCCCTCCTTCCCTTAGTTGCAAGGGAACTTAACCTTCGTTCCCTTACTGTTTCATTTCACCAAAGACGACCAAGGACTTCCTTGGAGCTAAGGAGGACGAACAAGGGGTGCAAGGTAGGTTTAAACCCCTCTTCTTGCCTAATTCCATGGTTAGAATTCGAATTCAAGGTCAGCTTCATGGCTAATTCTCGAAACCCTATCTTTCTAGCCGTCTCTTTTCATCCTTCCTTGGAGTTTTCACCTTGGCCAACTTGTGGGAACTCAAGGACGCCATTAGAGCTTGGAGCTTGAAAGCTTGGAGCTCAAGAAGAAAGCTTTAGGCGGGTTTTATAACTCTAAACCTATGCTTTACTATGTGCATCTTTATATGCGATTTGATGATAGCTCTTAGTATTTCCCTACTTTTTCCTGCTATTTTGCAAGCAAACCCGTGGGATATCTGTACTGTTCTTGAGCTAGAAGATGAAGGCGTGATTTCCAAGAAAAACCCACCGCTTTTCTTTTCCTTAAACGGTCCTAACAGTTTGCTCTCTCGGACTCAAGACCGCGAGGTGAGCAAACGGTCTCGAGACCGTGAGAGGGATCGCGGTCTCAAGACCGTTTGGCCCCGTTGACCGAGCGTGGACCGTATAAGAAATCTGTTCCTAATTATATAGGCTAATTACCCTCAAAATTTGGGAGACTAACTCCAAAGGAATCGGGAGATATGACCTTTTTAAGTCGCAACTTTAAATGAATTAATTGCTGATTTTCAAACGGTCTGAAATTGCCTTTTTGGGCAAACAGTCTCAAGACCGTGAAAGGTCGTTGACTAAGCGTTGACCCCATGAGATTACTGTTCAAAATTATGTTAATTAACAACTCACCAAGTTTGATGGTCTAATTCCAAACGGGCTAAGAGTTGAAGGGTGAATACTAGGGCTAACCCTAGATAAAATCAGTACTGCAATTATGGTGACCTAATTAGGGTTTTTAGGGTTGATTGACCTAAACGGTCTCAAGACCGTTTGGGGGTCACCAAACGGTCTCAAGACCAAGAGGACAATCACACAAGACCGTTTGAAGGTCTAGGGTTGAGTAATTTGACCAATTGAGCACCCAATTGTAAATAAGTTAGTAATTTAATCAAAAATTCTGTTTGTGGTTCAATCATGGTTCAACCCCTATCAAATCACCTTAGACTTTGATAAAATCTTGGTCAAACGGTCTTAAGACCATGTGGGGTCTACCCAAATGACCTCAAGACCATTTGGGCCAAGTTTGGGCCCAATTGGAGCTCAATTGAAGGGTTCAACCTTGTGTTGATGCACACTGTTGAGTGTTGATGGGTGAACATTGATAGACCCTAATTGAATCGTTTTCAACCATAATTGGTTAACTATTATGGGTCAATTGAATGACCAAGTCATCAAGAATTATCTTAATTGACTAAATCCATCAATGGTCAACATAGCTTTGACCATTTGAGGACTTCAACATGGGTTGACTTTATCGGTTGCATCTTTGAGCCCTGTTGAAGGACCAAGCGGCTGAGACCCTGAGGGGGCTCACGGTCTCAAGACCATGAGGGGGCTCACGGTCTCAAGACCATGAGGAGGCTCACGGTCTCAAGACCATGAGGGGGCTCACGGTCTCAAGACCATGAGGAGGCTCACGGTCTCAAGACCATGAGGGGGCTCACGGTCTCAAGACCATGAGGAGGCTCACGGTCTCAAGACCATGAGGAGGCTCACGGTCTCAAGACCATGAGGAGGCTCACGGTCTCAAGACCATGAGGAGGCTCACAATCTCAAGACCATGAGGGGGCTCACGATCTCAAGACCATGAGGGGGCTCACGGTCTCAAGACCATGAAGAGGCTCACGGTCGTGAAGCCTAAGGGGCTCACGGTCTTGGAGCTAGAAAGAGGCTCGCGGTCTTGGAGGGTCAAAGTGGGCAAACGGTCAACATTTTCAACCGATCTCAATTCAATTAATGATTAATGATTGGAATTAATCAATGTGATTCAAGGTTGACCACATTCAATCATTTGATGATGTAAATGGTTCAATGTTGCTTAAATCAAACCCTAATGATAATCTAGGATAGTAAGGGGTTATTTGACCAAGGTTTTTGACTATGATGATGATCAATGGGGGGAATTACCAATATACCCCTGAAGGGTCAATTGAGTTATACCTTGCTCATTTCAAACCCTAATTATATGAGAATGATGTTTTTAGTCATAATGACTCTATCTAACCTGATCTAGTCTAATGTTATCATCAACCATTAGTATGATGAAAGAGAGAGTACTCTAGAGAGAGAAAGTACCCTAGAGAGAGAAAGTAACTCTAATCACTTAATGGTGATGTTTTTGGCTATGTAAGCCTATGATGACTCAACCCAACCTGTTTTAGAGTGATGTTGACATCACCTAACCTTATGATGAGAGAGAAAGTACTTCTAGAGAGAGAAAGTACTTCTAGAGAGGGAAAGTACCCTTTTTAAATGGAAACTCAATTGAAGCATCCCCAATACACAGAAATGAGCATAATTAGGGTATGATCCACCTGTGTGAGATCATAGAAACCCTAATTATGATAAATGATGAACCTTTAACTAATCCAAGAGCATCAATGAAGATGTTACTCATACATGATGATGTTATGAGTTTAATTCACCTTGATGTGAATAGTAAACCCTAATTCAAGGGTAATGGTATGCTTTTGAGCAATAAACTCTATTTGAATAGAATTAAAGATTTAACTCTTATGACAAAAGTAGGAAGTACATTCCTTATTGTTGTATTACCTTTATCAGATGTATTAACCATGCAGGTTCTGATATCAAGGTAATCATATCCAGGTATGGATGTTGATGTTATATTCATTGAAGGCATGTTGTTAGCCTTATGAATAAGTAAAGTAATCTGATGCCTTGCCAGTGGCATCCTATGCTGATATTGGGCTATGAGAGCCATGAATACCATCAAGGTCATGCCTTAGAGATGACTTGTGATGAGGATAATGAGAAATGATGATTGATATAAGTTAGGCATGTTACATTTAGTATTCTTCTTTTATAGCTGCTATGCTACTGTTATTGTTTGAAGAACAATGTATGCTGTTAAAGAATACTGAATGTACCTAACTAATCAAGTATAATGTAGAGCCCTGATCATAGATCCATCATTGTCAGAAATTAAGTGATGGTGAAACAGGTTTTCCCCAGGGAACTCCTGGAGCACATACTCTTGAGTATGTGGGGTACATGGATGTGTAGAACCTTACATCCTAGTGTAGGAAAGTGATGTAGATGTGTAATCCATCCATCCTTCACTATAGTTTCATACCGTATCAGTGGTAGGTAAACATGAAACCTCCTGATGACGAAGAAAGTACAGATATCCGTATCAGTGGTAGGTAAATATGAAACCTCCTGATGACGAAGAGAGTACAGAACGCCACTGTGACTCTAGAATAGCGAAGGACCAGTTTACCCTGGTGAGCTATAATAGTAGAGACACGAGATGTCCTACAAGTGATCCTCTTACTGACTGAGGAAGGTGAAGGTCATGAGAATCCGGCTCTCTTAATGACCTATGTATGATACTGATGTGGCTTCTCAGCGATCAGTTGGAGTTTGAGTGGTAAGCCTCATCTCCACAGGGCATAATGTTGTTTGTAAAACATAATCAACCATGTAGTATAACTTGTTAGAGATGACTCCAAGTTAGTTGGTTGATGTTACATTGCAATAATGTTGATATTCTCCATATCTCCTAATTGTAGAGATCTTGTTATAACTGCAACTACTATAGAATGCTTTGAAGGCTTTACTGTTTAAGATATTCTTTGATGTTATAATAAAGCTTCTGGCGAAGAGTTATAACTCTCGCTGGGACAATTATGTATAATTGTCTCACCCCGTAGGCTTCAACTTTTTAGGTGGACGTCGGAGACGAAGAAACCAGCCTACAGGTGATCAGTCTCAGCAGCAGCAGCACCAGGGGCAGCAGTAATCTCAGGTGGAGATTTGTCCTGCCATGTGGTGTAGTTAGAGTCAGTCCTATGTGTCCTCTGTACTCTCAGGTCTTGGAGTCTTGTGTTATGTGATCTTGAGATTTTGTATCTTGATGTATATAATTACTCAAGAAGTAATTATCCTGAGATGTAAACAGTTACCTCTCTTTATGAAAGGAGTTTTTATGGATACAAGTTCTTATCTCGAAAAGTTTTAATTTCCCGTGATTTTTGTCTTCCGCTGATTACCGATTCGCTTCCGCTAAGTTTTAATCGTGTTTATGTCATGGTTTGGAGATCAGAGCCCACATCTAAACCTATTTCATACATAGTTCAATGATTGGATTTAGTACCAGCTTTGCTGGCCCTTTTATTTCCCTTCAATGGGGTCCATGTGTGGTTTTGTTCCCTATGAGAACTCATGGGCAAGTTATAGATGGAAGAACTTGAAGAGACGTGCACTGGGTAGTCCTCCGTTAAAGACTAGATTAAATGAATTCTGTTTCTTAAACTTGTAATCATGTTTGTAAGCTTCCGTGACTCTGATGTACAAGCATGATTGTAATAAAGATTGTTTATATTTTTGATATCATTTTGTAAATATTCGACTGCGAGTCTTTACTGGCATGGATATAGTTGATAGAAACAATGATTGCAATGATTACAAGTCAAAAATAGATTGTTGAGTCTAAGGAAACAATGGACTACACTTCCATATTTTCACAGTTTTGTCTGCAAAACATGATCAACATGAATAATTAGTATTCAATATTAAACTTCCCTACAATATTAATGGTCCAAGAAATTTTATATATGCAATAGAGTAAAAATCATAAATATTTGACTTCTGGAAAATCTTATTTTAATGGTATCATATGATTTGGTGAGTAACTTGATGTCATTATCAATATTGTCCATAAGAGTTGTGTACGTGACTATTGTTGGTGGAATTCATCTTCTAAATTGAAACTATTGCCATTTGATAGGGAAACATCATCATTCTCCTCCTCCTCATCCTTGGTATAAAAAAGCACTGTATTCACACAATTACAAAATTGAGTAGAATATGTCTATTTCCTTGACAAGAAAAGCATTTGATCTTGTTCAATATTGAGGCAATATTAGGATGATTATGGCGTGTTAAAAATGTTATCAATTGATATTATTAGTGTTGATTGGTTTTCATCGAGTTCCCATCTTTGTGAGCACGATACTTCTATCTATGTTTGATCTTGATCATTGAATGGATATTGTGACCAATACTAATGATGTGTGAAGAGTTAGTGTTCTCAGAAATAGTTATTTAATTTTCATGTGATATTGCCATGATGGGGAAGATCTAGGAAACTTGAGTAGGGGGTTAAATGGGAAGGGCTTATTTCTAATTATAACATGGGGGGTGTTGAGCTTGGAAAATTATGCATTACGTGAGATTTAAACTTGGGCATCTTATCTAGGTATAACAACCTAATACCAATCTAGCTAGTGATTTTTACTTGCAGTTGTATTGAAAAATGTTATGTATATACCACATTTAGCCATGTTACGAATGTATAAATGCATGCATATTGATTTGGGAGGGGGCTTCAGCCCCGACTGCCTCCCCTGAATATGCCCCTGTTGCCATATAAATATATCGTGACCGCAATCTTCTCACTCCATTCAACCTCTACCATTATAGATCAAGTCATGGTCATGTTCATATACTAATTTACCAAGGCAAATTCATTTCCTAGTTACACAAACTTAAGGTAGACATATTGCTTATAGTTGATTGGTGTGAAGAACCAATCACTATGACATTCATGATACCACAAGAGTCTGTGTGACAAAGCATGTAAGATGTTTCAACCAAGAAAGTGAGATGTCATGTATCTTTACTCCACTATCCTCTTCTATATTGTTCCCAATGAAGTAATATTTCAATGTTGTGGGGCTTGTGTTAGAAGACACATTGATGTCAAGTTTTTTAATACTTATATCATCTATCATTAATGTACCATTAGGTTGTGATAGGGATTGAAATGATGATGATATGCACGGTCATGATGTTCATCATCTAGATGTTGTAACTATTTTAGATTGTGGTTAAACTCATAACTCGGATTATCTATAATTGTCAGACATTCTTAAGATCATAGTTCTTTAATAGTCCAATATATTTTCTTCACATTAATATTTGAAAAGGTTAGGAGTCCTGCTAAAATCAACATTTCTCACTTATTAAAAGTTATATTTAACTAATTAGTCACTTCTATTTTAATCCTATACAGCTTGCAATTACAACGTTCCCCCAAATAAAAACTCACTATGATTTATTGAGGAAAAATATTATTGAAATTGAGTAAGGTGGTTGTTATTGTGTCTCCATGCAAAGCACTACTATAGTAACCTTAATCACTTTGTTAGTGTCTCTAACCAGACTATGTTGATCACACATAACATGGCTAGTAAAACATCATTATTGTTCATGTAGCCAGCTAAAAACATTGATGCCAAGACTTTACTTTAGATTCTTTATGTATGATAAAACATCTAGAATTCAGCTATCAGAAGAAATGCTACTCTCTTACCATCCCATACATGCTAGGGACTATCTCGATTCGAACTGAGCAAGGTTTGTGGTAACAAAGGTACACATGGATGCTAACATTTGTTGATAAACCCTTATGGGAGAATATGCTAAAGTTTTAGGCTTGCAACATAGCACCCTAGAGAAAGCACAGGAGTTGTGAAGAACCATCTGTATTCAGGAGAAATGAAAAGGTATGTGTAGGAATGGGATCTTAGAAGAAATATAAAATGACCAAACAAGGAGGTGTATAAGAGAATGGCCGGCAAGCCTTGCTGCTCTAAGAGTTAGCAATGTACATAAAGAATTCAGGTTGAACAGTCTCAAGGGTTTCAATAAAAGTAACATTTAGACAACTACCACAATTACCACCCGCCAAGCACTAAACTGAGTTTCTAAAGGGATTAGATTCAGACACTGTTAAAAATTGTAAAATGTTAATGGCGAACTAACGAGGGATTTCTGTCTAGTCTGCAATAATTTACATTTTTTACTCATATTCGTTTCCAACTTTTCAGGGAACGGTAATATCTATTGCGCACACAACATTAATTTACATGGTGGTTAAGAACTACTTAAAATATCATTCAACGCTTTTAATAAAGGTAAGAAGGCCGGCACAACAGGTAATGTACTCATAGCAATGTGAATTGTAGAAAGCAACAACCTTAATTTGTATCCATGATAAAGCATTAACTAAATCCATTCCTTCAGGCGATGTTGTTTCTTACTCAGTTGCCATTGTTAGTGAATCTTACGAAGAGGAACAAAGGTTCTCTTCCACTGGTTGTTGCTTAATTAGGGTCATGCTCGTTAGATCATGAGGAACATTCTTTCAGCTAAACGATACTAATCGGTTGTTATCCTTTGACCGGTCATGTGCACGCCTTTCTCAGTAATACATGACGACATTGGCTATGTAACTAACATGGCGGTACAAGTATATATTTTGAGAAAATCTGTCAGCCTCGAGCCGTCTATCTTTGTTTGCAGCTTTAACCACAAGATAATTACCTCGTGTTGCATCTCCTACTCAAGGAAGTACATAAACAGACGGGCGGAAACCAGAGATTCAGTTGAGTGAATAAGGCAAAAGTGGCACGGTAATAGCCTTTGATTTGTAAATCATCGTGCTCCATATCTGGATCAAGAATACTGAAAAAAAGCAACAATACAAAACCGAGCTTCTTTTCAGGCGACTACTTTGGGGATCAAAACCGAGCTTCTTTCCAGGAGACTACTCTGGGGATCCAAGATATGAGTTTCCGTTATAGGAATGAAGCCTTTAAATTTGGGACGGCTGGACCGATAGGTTGGAAGCCCCTTAGGCTTGGTAACGAATTTGCGACCGCATTGCTCTAATGGAAACCTGGGTTTGCCAATCCCATAGAATTCATCTTCGTTCACGGAACTGGATGGAGAAGTTGAGGTCGTCTTGCCATCATCGTTGATAACTACGATAGTGGTGATTATCAATGCAGGCGAGGTCGAACTCCCGCTTTGTAGTATATCTATCAAAGGACAAAGTACAATGGTGCTCTACTTCAGCGATGCCAGATGTATTCACACCAAAGTAAACAACCCGCGGCAGGCCAAAGTTTTTGGATCGGCACCGATATCGTACAAAGACTCAGGCAGGTTAAGGATGGATAGCAAAGATGGTATTAGATAAGATTTCAACTGTTTCACGAAATGAGGGTGAAAGAAAAACAATTACTAAGGATGAATATATAAGAGTCCAGCTGTTTCTCGCAACATGGAGGACGGAAACGAGTCCTCAAATTTAGTATGGTAATAAATAGTAGATGATGATCTTTTAGACTTTTAATCATTAATAAAGAAGAATAGGATCGAGATATATATTGATTTTAAACCCTCATGATTCCATTTATTGTAATCATAATGTGATAATCAAGCTATAATATCAATTAGAGTCCACCTAATGTCTAATTAGGGTTTATAACCCTAATGAGTCCCGATGCGATGGAATTAGGGCTTGATACCCTTATTCCTAACCTAAACCCAAGACAACCTTAAACCCCAGTCTAAGACCTAGGTTAGGTCTAATTGGTATGTTAATAATGTATTGGTGACACATTCATAGTATATACTTTTCAATAATGATTGGTTGATTGTGGGTTGCTTTAATGTACCTTTGTTGATTGGATTGCATTAAGTATTTGAAGATAAGATTGCATGGTTATGCAATAAGGTATGTGGTTACACTGAGAATACCCAGATTATCAGATTCTAAAGTTTTCTCAAGTTTCTTGAAGTTTGAATAATGATAACTTTTGGATGTTTATTTAATTATGTTCAACTAAAATGCCCCTACGAGTATCACATAAGTAAACTATGTTGGGAAATACGGGCATAAAGTATGGAAGCAGAATTTTTTTTTATCTATCGGTATTCTCGTAACAACAAGATCGCTTCAACTACTATGCAATAGGAAGGATGGTTTAACGAGTTATACCTGGTCCTGGAGCAAGTTCAGCGACAACAAATTATTATCGTACAACTGTCTTCTAGTTTCTATTGGACGGTGACTGTATAGCTCCTGGTCTTCACCACGGACAACGGACTTGATCAGATTCTACAGTGGTTCCTGTGGTCTCGCCATAGACTGCATGTTGATGTTGTCCTCCTGAAAGTAGCCAAAGGACTCCTACCTCTACTAGTCCACACGGACAAACTAGAACTCTTGTCGTCCAACTAGAACAAAGAGGAAGGAGTTGTCCATCCAGTTGACATATTAGTCACCAACATACTCTCACACAACAATGATCCTCAGTTGTTCTCTCCCGTAGCTATTCCTCCTTAGTCGGGCAGGACTTGCTTGGGCTCTCTTGGTTACCACAATAAGAGAGGATAACAATTGTCAGAGCAACTAATTCTCAATTTCCTGTCTCATTGTTGTGATCTAGGAAGCCCCCAATACCCCTCTATTTTTAGGTGGGGTTTGCTCCAGAGTTTCCACTCTGTTTGAGATATGTGCGAGAGTGGAGGGGATCGTAAAATCTTGAATTTTTGCAACATGCAAGACACAAAATGGTCGTTTGGAAGTCCAGACGACTGTCTGACAGTGTGAGACGGTCTTATTGTTCTCCGAGATGGTCGTATGGTAGTTTCATGATTTGACAAAATCATTTCTAATTAATAGAAACACTAATTCCTTGTTCCAATCAAATTGAAGAATTGATTAGAGTAATCTTTCTCACAAATTTTGAAAAGTTGCTAGAATCTTCGACCGACCCAACCGACCCAACCGAGCCGATCGGTTCACCATGTGAACTGGTCATCTCGCTCAGCCGAGCTAATCAATTCACCTACTGAGTCGATTGGCCGTGTCTAATTCACACAGAATTCCAACCAATTCAGTTCCAATAAACCCGACTCTCTAAATGCCCATCTCAACCCTTGAAATGATCATTTGGCACTCCAAACTACCATCTCACTCAATGAGACAATTTCCTGGTAATGCAATCAGCTGATCCATTGCATGAATTCAATACCTAAACCCTTTAGTAATCGATCCAATCATCATTCAAGATAAAAATCCTCTTCTAGATGTGCTCCTTTGTGTGTGACCCTATAGGTCACATATCACGTTGACAGTGAATATCCATAACTAACTTATGACACCACACACAGAGAGTGGTGCCTAGTCATACATCAGTGCTACCCAGGTGAATGGAAAGTTGGAGAACAACATCAACCTACGATCTATGCAAGGTGTTGCAGTGATTGTATAATTCCTTTGTCTCTGATATCCACAATGAACTCGAGGCATGGAGTCATCATCCTCTCAACGGTCAAACCATGTTCCTTGAACCAAGAGCAGATTGTCTGGGATAATGTGATCTCAATATCATATATTGACTGACATGGGCATGCACATGCATTTCTCAGTCTTGCTTATCACGTGGCCAGGATATCAGTCTCCAGTAGGAGGGAGAAATCCCATTTCTATCACTCACAATCAATCCCCTTGTGTCAAAGTCACCCAATCATCACCATTATAACAACCCATGTTTCAGGACTGCATTTGATGATGTCAAAGCATAACAACATGTGATGAGTGTAGTGATTTTAGGTCTAAGAATCACAATCACCACCTTCAATATGAGAGATGACTATGACCACCAATGATGGTTTCTATGTGTCTCTCTCAAGGTGGGTTTGTCTGATACATTGTCCCCTAACATGTTTCTATTTTCTTGGTTTGATATTGGCATATCATGACTAATGAGATTCAATCATCAACCAACCCACACTCCAATGTTATTTGTTACTGGTGTCTATCTACCTTAAAAAATAACAACTAACGAGGGACATGATAAGAATGTACATACTCTTATCATTCATATGATCTCATTCTCCAAATCACGTACTTGAAGACACACGTCATTGAGTGTTGTCATTCTTTAGACATTATAATGTTTCCTCATTATCACATAACTGAGTGAAACAAAATGAATTGGAAGCTTGCCTTTATAAGTATTAATCAATCCTTTAACAAAATGAATTGGAAGCTTGCCTTTGTACGTATTAATCAATCCTTTATGGTAAATGCCATGTCAATCATCACATGATTGTCTCTTTGGGCATACCTTGCCAACCGACTCCCACTTGCACACAGAGCCAATCACCCATGAATCTCATTCTTAGTGGTGTAAACACGTCCACCATGTTTCTGCTATGCTAGTGCTAATTCAGTGGTTTCACAACACTTTTCTTATAGTCGGTAAATTGTATGTTTCTGATCTTTTCACTCTAAGATGAAACTACCATAATATGGTATCCGATATTCCTTGCCTAACAAGTGGCTCCATTGTTGTCATAGTATTACTACTGAATCATCAATGGTTCGAACATCTATAAGTTCAATATATGAGCTTTTATATCCATATAGTATCACTCTGTGCTCATAACACAAGTATACTCAACTTCTATTATAGAATATAATTAATGACTATTAGTTCAGAGCCTTTCAAACTAACAAGATTTCTACTTTTAAATCAAATATATTTTAATTTGTGATCACTTTTGTCATTATGGAAACTTTCATCGATGTAACCCTTTACATCCAACTCTTCCTTTATCAATATCTTTAATTACTAGCAATCTATACTTAAGTACTTGTCAAGTACTAATGGATATCTTTAATGACTTTCCAATAACCATTATTGGAATTTTTTATCATCTTGTCATGTTCAAAACATATAGGATTATATGGGATAAGTACATTTATAGCATTCATGATAGGTCCATTGCTACAACCTATGACATCTCAATTATGTCACTTCCATTCTTCACAAGAATTGGAACTTATGGTTCATGCAAGACTAATTTGGATTCTCCATCATTGAATTCTTCAATGTTGTAATCCTTCAACACATTGCTATTGTACGTGCTGAAACTTCCATTGTGAAACATTCAAGAACTATCTCATAGGTCTTGATCCTTACATCATAAGATGTTTCATCTTATCCTTCATTGTTGGAGGTGTTTTTCCATGCCACCTCTTGATATTCATAATATTGAGATGCTATTCCACATCATATGAGGAATGCTCATATATGCTCCCAATAAATCTTTTATAATCATAGATTTCATCTTTAATCTTGATTCAAGTCAAACTCTTTGTCTATCTTGTCAAGTCAAAAGATCCCTCGTCAGAGATGCTTGTTTCAATCCTTGATTGAACTTCATAGTTTATAGACTAAATTTGCATTCTTCAAACTATAAAACCTTTTAGGTTGTGTCACTTACATATCCTCTAATGCATTCCCTTTAAAGAATCTTGTTTTCTCTTCATATACTAAATCTCTTAGTCAATTTTAGCTACAACAACAAGCCTTGCAATTGGTAAAGGAATTTCTATCATGTTCAACAAATTGAACTAATTAGAAAAACATATTCAAACAATTTGTCCTTTAATGTTATCCATGTAGGCGTTTGCCACAAGACCCTATTCCACCCTTTAGGTATTACTCCTTTAGGCGGTGCTATCAAGGTCCTACCTTGTAATCTTACATTGACCCTATAATGGCCTTAAGACATTACTGCGACTATGGTACTTGATAGCTTCTAGTTGACTAGTTGGCTCATCCTATTATAACCAACATATCTGAACCGTTGGATTCTCAATCCTTCAATTTCAGATGTGTTCTACTAGAACTATTTTGTTTAGTGTTACATGAGGAACCTGATATTCCACAACAACTTATGATTCTCTTGGTTCTCATTGTACCCTTTTGTTGACCTCAAACATTTCGAGTTCAACTTTTACTCCCACTGATTCTTTAGGAACTCATTTATCCTCTCAACGAAACATTTTTGTTATTGGATAGGGATTAATAGTAATATTCAATAGTCATGGTTTATGGAAAAACCTTTTCAAGAAACTACTTTCTCAATGTAGGTGTTAATCCTTTGACATATTGGGCCATTCCCGAATCATATCATACATGACGTCTTATAAATCATTCAGATGGTACTTGATTTAGTGATAAGTATATATTTATGAGGATATAAGAAGATTAGATTAATTGATAATTATATTATGACTCATCATGGGATAATTCCTTCATTTTGACACATCATTGTGTTCTAATAGATTTGACTTGTGATACATTGTCACAGTTCTTTCCTGAAGGTTCTCAAAGTATTGATGCAAAGTATTTCAACATTCGATCTCATCAAAGTTTCTTAATACTTTATTTCATAAAATTCATACATCATTTATAATATCCTTTAATATTTCAAGAGATTTATGTTTCTATTTTACTGAGTACATATTACTAGTAAAGAAAATGAAGTATAGGTAATTATCTATAGCCTTCATTCCATAAGATCTTCATGCATCACATGTATGATGTATGATGGAGGGCTTATCCTCCCACTAAATCTAGTGAAGGATGTCATGTCATATTAAATAAGGCTTTGCATGTTTCCTTAGTAATAACCAGGAAATCTAGATTAACACCAATATGTATTCTAGACATGCATTTCTTATATGTACGTCTAAAGTGAATGTTGCTAATGGTAATCTTAAGTTATCAATTATAATCCTTTGATATTAACATTATAAAAATTCATCTCAAAATCTTTTATACGAAGACCATTTAGACATTTGGGCATTGCCATGCAAGGTCATATCTTTGGAAATAGAAACATAAACAACTTACTTTATTGATTTATCATCCTTGTCATACAAGATGCGTAAAGTGAACATTTCTATTTATTTGGCATAATGAAATAGCAGTTCAACTAACTCTATTACATGCCCATTGGGCTAAGATAAACTTAAATATGGATGAAATCTCCAACAACTCTTGCTTTTCCTTGTCCATCCTTGTTCTTCTACGAGGGCTTTTACTTCTTGTCAGATCCCGCACATCAAGTATGTCAGATCTCTATTTGGTATCACATAGCAAAATAAAGAAGTAATCAAATTTATCTTATATGTTTATACCTGAAGTGGTTGCCTCAATGCCTTCCTTTATCTTCTATAGTTCCTCTAACCAGGGTGGACAATTTCTTTTCCAATGTCTAATATGATGATAATGGTGACAATCACCTCTTTTTTCACTCCTCCTTTTGGCTTGAGGTATGAAGACTTGGGCTTCTGGATAGCTTTATAACTCTTCTTAGATTTGCCTTTGCCTTCAGACTTCCTCTTTGTATGTTGATCATCATCACATACTTGAGCTCGTCTTTCTTCATTTGTCCCTCAATTGCTCTCAACGTGCCCAACAACTCTGTCAATGTTTTGTGAAAGTCAATCATGTTGTTGTTCATGACAAACTGACTATATGACTCTGGAAGAGACTGCAGAATCATGTTAGTAGCCAACTCTTAACCCATGGGGAATCCCAGTCTTGCTAGGTTCTCCACATACCCAATAAGCTTGAGCACATGAGGACCTAGTGGATCTCCTTCTGCCATGCTACATTAGAACATTGCCTTGGAGACATCACATCTCTCTTATCTCGCCTGATCTTGGAACATGTTCTTGATATGTGTGACCATATCAATCACATCCATGTTCTCATGCTGCCTCTAAAACTCATAGTTCATGGATCATAGAATCATACACTTGACATCCACAACATCTTTAGCATGCTTCTTGTAAGCATCCTTGTTAGCCCTAGCTGTAGTCGGAAGGGGTTCATGTGGTTCTGGCGTATCCAGGACATAGAGCTTGCACTCCTATGTGAGAACAATTCTCAACATCCTGAACTAGCCATGGAAGTTGTTCCCATTAAGTTTGTCCTTCTCAAGGACTGATCACAGAGAAAAGTGATTGTTGTTTGTTGCCATTTGATTCTACAAAAGAATTTACAATTTTGTCAAAAACCCATTTTTTATTTGATTAACATTTATACAATAATTATTAGGTCTTTAATTAATTATCATTCTCATTATTTTGTTCAAATTTACAACCCTCAAGTATCAATTTGGAAAAATACAACAAAACATTTTTCTAATGAGAAAACTCCAAAATAATTCGACTATGGCCCAACCAACACTGCAAAATATAGTCAATTATCAAGGTTGGAAACTTGCCAATTACATCATATGAAATTCTTGATAGATGATATGTAAAAATCCTTTCCATAATCATGTGTATGCTTCTGGGCTTAGACGCTCTAAGAGTCACCAGTTAAGCCTAACCCAATAGCCAATGTGATAGATATGCACCCTACGTTGGCAAAACATAGATATGCACCCTACGAAGGCAGAACCTACATATCTACCATCACACTTCCACGAGGTAGATGAAACACCATGTGAAGGTATGCACCCTATACTGGCAGAACCTACATATCTACCATCAAACTTCCATGAGGTAGATGAAACACCATGCGAAGGAGTAGCCTAAACTTAGTCGAACAAGTTTTTCATGTGTATTGCTATTGGAAATCACATCTTAGACTTAATATGTTTGATCGAGGGATTTATATATATCATATATATACATATACTATATCCAATCACCACATATATAGTACATACTATATACATGCTATATTTAACAACGTAAACATGCAATATAAAACAAAAAGTGATTGTTATGGCCAAGTCTACTGTAATTCCTTGGATCCACAAGGAATTACTACCACCAAGGTCAATCATCACATCACATGTATGAACCTAATATTGGTATAGATCTGTTCTTACCAATCTAGGTAGTTTGGTTCAACCCTTGAACCGATCGTCTCACCTCTTGGATGGTCACTTGATCCTCAGGGATGATCACATGGCCTCCTGTCCAACCGATGTTTGGACACCTTCTAGACGGTCAGCTGGGTTCACCAGGACGTCATTGGGCTCCATCATTCTGTCCTCCATAGTCCTCCAGAAGGTTGGCTCGTCTCATGAACTGGTCGTCTCACTCGACAATGATCATCTTCTTTGTCATTTCAAGAAAGAAACTATCGTATTGCTACTTTATTACATTGTAAAGAGAAATCATGAGTTACATTCAACGGGAGAAAAGGTAGGAAAGAATTAACTTTATATTAGGAAGAGGGAGGTAAAGGCTCAATATGTAGACCAAGATTAAATAGGAATAAAACCAAACCATTCAACCACACACATATATATGATTTTGGCCATACCATGCTACAAATCCACCATCAAAACTGCTTTTAGGGTGATGTGTATAAATTCCATTTATATATATATATATATATATATATATTATTTTGGGATTATGTGGTCTTTGATCGGATACACATATGAGGCAATTTAAATATTCACATCGTATGCAATAAGTAAATGATAAAACCAAAAATCCAATCATATCAATTATACTAAAACATAGTAAATTGATGTGGCTCTGATACCATTATTGGGAAATATGAGCACAGAGTATGACAATAGAAAAAAATATATTTATCTATCTATATTCCCATAACATCAAGATCGCGTCAACTACTATGCAATAGGATGGATGGATTAGTGAGTTATACCTAATTCTAGAGCAAGTCCAGCGACAACAACTCATTGCAGTGCAACTGTCTTCTAGTTGCTCTTGGACGGTGGTTGTGCAGCTCCTGGTCTTCACCACAGACAACATACTTGATCAACTTCTATAGCAGTTCATGTGGTCTCATCATAGATTACAGGCTGATGTTGCCCTACTAGGAGCAGGCAAATGACTCCTACCTTTAGAGTAGTCCACACAGATCAACTAGACTCTTATCGTTCAAATAGAATAGATAGGAAGGAGTTGTTCCTCCCATTAGCGTACTAGCCACTAACATACTCTCTCGAAATAATGACCCTCAGTTGTTCTCTTCCCTAGCTATCCCTCCCTAGTCAGGTAGGACTTTCTTGGGATCTCTTGGTTACCACAAACAGAGAGGACAATAATTATCAGAGCAACTGATTATCAATTATCTATGTTATTATTGTGCTCCAGGTAACCCCCAATACCCCTCTATTTATAGGCCGAGATTTGGGCCAGGGTTACCAGTCTGTTCAGGATCTGTGTGGGAGTGGAACAGACTGTAAGATCTTAAATTTCCACAACCTACGAGACACAAAATTGTTATCAGAAGTCCAGACAATCATCTATCATTGTGAGACAGTCGTCTGTTAGTTTCATGATTTGGCAAAATCATTTCTAATTAATGGAAACATTAATTCCTTGTTCCAATAAAATTGAATAATAAAAAGGAGTAATCTTTCTCATGAATTCAGGAAAGTTAGAATCTTCGACCGACCCAACCGAGCTGATCAGTTCACCATGTGAACCTGTCGTCTCTCTAAGCCGATCCAATCAGTTCACCTAGTGAGCCAATCGGTTTTGTCTAATTCATGCAAAATTCCATCCATGGTATTAATCAAATCCTTTATGGTATATGCCATGTCAATCATCACATGATTGGCTCTTTGGGAATACCTTACCAACAAAATATGATATTCTAAATCCTGGCATATACTGATCAAGGGGTAATGGATATAAGTCCAATAATGGACAATGATTACATTTGAGGTAGTAGACCTAGTATGGGTAAGATTATCTAAAGAAAAACACAAGTATTTATGTTCATCTATTTGATGGTTGAGAATATATGTTGTTATTTTATATGAACACTTTTGTAAGCATCCCACATACACAATATATCAATATATTGATCTGTGTTTTTTATCGACATTTTAGATAGATGATATACTTGATTCGTGGACATGAAGATAAGGATGAAGAAATCAAAGATACTAAATCTAAGTTACAAGGAGGATGCATTAGATATCCTTTTCTTATGATACATGTGTGTAAGTTAGTTTCATCTTAGATATTCATGTAACTCTTTAGAGGAGATCATTATACAATCTTGTAAACATTACTTGTTCAAATAATGAAAATTATTTACTATTCTTTTTTATTTGTTAAATCTGATCCTAGAAATTTAGAGTATTAACGATCCTCGAGTTTACGCTCCTTTAATTGGAGGATATTGAAAAGTTGGGGTCATTACATTTGGTATCAGAGCCCATGTTTATGAATTAATATATAATAGTTTATAATTTCATATAATCTTTAAAATTATAAGAGAAATTATTAGAGCATAACCTAAAGGTAATGGTGTCTAGAAAGGGTCACATCTTTGGGGGCTGGCAATATTTTTATCTGCACCATTAAGTTAGTATATGAGGACTCCCCTAGCCAATGTGATACCTACCTGTCCAAAACCTAGGGTTTTTCTTGAAATGATGTTTCCTCTAGGTTTCTCATCTCTAGTTTCATCCTATCCTCTCCTTTCTTAATGAAACTTAAAAATGCACTTCCCTTCTCATATCAAGTTAGGATTTTGAGAAGAAGTAGGATTAAGGCATCCTCTACCAATTAAAGTACACGTAATGATAATAAGGAAATTAGATGTGGAAAATTTGGCATATAGTCTGTGTCCCTCTAGGAAGGGTAAACCATGGATAGATATAGGTAGGGGTAAATCCATTTCATCCATTAAGGACTTGGGTTTAGTAAGCCCAATATGACATGGGAACCTTAGGGGTTGAGGAATATCTAAAATCTTAAGATGCGTGGTATAATCCTTAACCCTAACCCTAAACCCTAGTCATGGATAATGGAAGTAGCTGGGTAGAAACCCTACCCAATCAAACCCTAAGTAGGGGTGAAGGAAAAAGGAAAACCCACATGTTTGTGTAATTCACTTTAGATACCCTAACTTCCCAATAATGCAAGTATGTGGAGTAACACATGCATGATGCACATAAAGCGTATAGAATATAAATGAAATTAACAATGGCATAATGAACCTTAATTCACTTTTAGGGTTGGTGTCCAGACCTGGTGTGGGTTAACCCAAGATGGAAAAAGGACATATGGGGGAGGCATAACCCTAAACTCATGAGGTAAGGTTGCGGCTAGAAAGCCTAACCTTAGGTGAAGAAGACTCTCTAGGTTAGGACCTTCCCTAGAAGGCAAGTTGACCAAGATAATGTTAAGAATTAAGAAAACTTTAGACGTCCTATACAAACCAACCCTTAAAGGATGGAAGGTAATAGGATGGTATGTACACAAGGAATGTAAGCCTCTACCCCTACGTAATCAAAATAAGTCATCAAATGAGAGATATAATTCCAAGATATATAAATATGAAAACCTTAGTTGAAGAAATCTCATGATAGACTGTTCTAAGAAGGATGAGTCATGGGACATAGAAACATGATAATATTTGGAAACCTTTATCCTAAAATAGATTGATGATATAATGAAATTACAAAGTTGTAATTATCCCTATACAAGGAAGTGGTCCAACATATCCCTATGTAGGGAAGATGCTCAAGTGAGGCACGAAATAGCCCTATGTAGGGAAGAAGCTCATGCTAGTCTCAAATTAGCCCCAGGTAGAGAAGAGCCTTATGTTAGACCTATGTAGTGTAGCTAAGTCATGTGTTGTCCCTATGGAAGGAAGATTTGAGCCTCACATTAGCACTATGTAGGGAAGAGCTCATGAAAAGAAACTTTCTATGTCTGTAAAGCCCAAGGGGTCATGTGGGAATAACCAAGGCAAATAGTGCATGAAATATGGAATCTCGATAAACCCTGGGGACATTAGAGCTTTAAGTCAACCCTAGGGTTAAGTAGGAATAATAAAGGGTACATAAGACCTATAGGGTCAGGAGGCGATCATAATTTAAGTGAATAGGGACCATGGAGTCAGGCAATAGCCATCCATGTCTACCCAAGGCCCATGTGGTTAGGATATTGGCCACCTTCATTAGTTCATGAGGCCCTAAGGGTAAATATGTGAGGCACTCCATAAGCACTTAAGGTCCATAAGGTCAAAGGGAGGATCAACTACAAAGTTACCTATACCCCTAAAGACCTTAAGGGAATGACTAAGGATAATGATACATGAGATGCAGATATAAGGAATACATGAAGTTATGTAATAATGCTTGATTCAAAATCTTATAAGAAGTTTGCATAAACTCAGGGCTTTTAGAAAGGCACTATCTTAAGTTCATGTAATTTAAGAAACTTTGTGGAATTTGAAGGCATTTGTGGTTAGTAGTCTTTTGAGAGTGACTGCATCTAAAATTTAAATTATAAGGTGATGTGTGGGTGCACTATCTCTGCATGTAGAATGATATGAACTTTGTATTTGGATTGTAGCAAAATTCTTATTTCATCTTATAATGGGTGTTAGAGATAGGTAGCCACATATAATACATGAAATTGACATAGGACAATAAATATGCTAGGTTGAAATTGATGACATAATCTAGGATTTTGAGGTGTTACCTCACCCTTGCACAAAATAGATGAATAATAGGATTGAAACCTAGTTGAAAATATGATCGCCAAGTGATAAAATCATGTAATGAATGAGGATGCGGAAGTACCCTTGGATTAAAATAGGGTTCCAACCTCAATAATATGAGCAATTTTCATACCCATAGAAGTTATTAAAGATAATCTAGCTAAAACCATCTAATAAAAGTTTTTAGCCCAGATGTTGGAGGTTCATGGGAGTGAAAATTCACTTTTACCTGATTAGGTTTGATTTTTTTGGACAAAATTCCTTTTAAGGAGGGTTGAATGTTACATCCTCAAAATTTGGGAATTTCAAGTCTAAATCAAATTATGATTATAATATATGAAGGGAATAATAGGACCTTGATTAAGGTGTTTGAACCCTAAACTTACAATGAATCTTCTATACAAGTAATATTCAACATATGGGTGAATATGAGCCCTAATTGAGTCTGTATGATGAAAAAGCCTTAATTTCATGTTTTAGATTATAATCAAGCTAATGAACCACCTGAAGGGCCAATGGTATGAAACATAGGCCTAGAAAGGCAATTCATGCCTTTTTTGGTAAATTAGGGTTTGCATATGGGTCTGTGGGAAAATAAGATTTTTTAGTACTTCTTGCCCATATTTCGTAACCAATATAATTTAGTTGGATAATCATTAACATATTAGATCATATAAGGAATTTCAAAAGATTGTAAGATAATTAGCAACCTAGATATTTAATCAAATATTTATCTAGTTATTATTTGAAAGCCATGTTTTAAGTTTCAACAGACCTCCCATGAGCTAATATTTTGCCTTATCCTAGATTATAGATTAATAAAGTTTATCCCAAAATTTGGGGAAAATGTGAGCTATGATCTAGTCTAGGGACTTAAAATAGAAAAGATGAGTTTTATGTAAAAGATGATTGATTTTACGATTTAGGTGGGGGACCAGGGGGATCTAGACTATGTGAGTCAAGAGGAACCACAAGAAGATGATCATCTTGCTTGCCCAATTTCTAGACGAGGTCTGTGAGAGTAGGACTCCCTTAAACCCCATACTCCTTTCTGCTCATCTATTCACCTTTTCACCCCCGATATTGAGGCCGTCGGGTTCATGAAGAGATAAAGAACACAACCAATCATGGGATTGGAATTATCACCAAGAAATATGATAATGCCTAAATATAGGAAATGATAGGAAGATATGTCTATGTAAAAATCCGCCTCTACCCTCATACCCAACATATATAACAAGTCAAAAAGTTCTATCGAGACGAATAGAAATCAACAACACCATCAATTACTCCCGAGACCACTTATAACATGCCATTAGCACCTTCCTCCATTATTTCCATCTTGAAACTACCCCTCCTAGATTATGATTCTTTGGCCAATTCAACATGTGTGGAGCATCTCTGGGTGATCATGATGAAGAATCAAACCTTAGAAGAGCTTTAGGACTAACCAACCCCCTCGTCCATGACACCACCATACATACCTTGAGAAGTTGATGAGATGACGGTTCCAAACCATTGTGATGAGCCACAAAAGTGTAATAGGACCTTTGACATCCCAAGAAGCTCTCTCAACACCACTCTTTCAAAGAACCCATGCATTTCTTCCTAGCTCTATTTCTGGTCATATCAGTAAGAAACCTAACCCCATGGCCTCCACCTCTGGCCACCCTACCCAGAGACAAATAGCTCGCTGGCTTGGGGAGTCCTTACAGACTCAACCCTTCTGTTGGCTTCCATTTCCAAGGCTAGTAGCTTGGGGTCAACCGTGGAGTTGACTCCATGGCATGCTACCAACACGTGAGCCAGGGAGATACAATCTACCATTTACATTTACAACTTTGTCCATGGACACATAATAGGTTGACTAATCACACAATAATATTATGGTCCTTTGACCCACACCATGAGAACAGTCACACCGAAAGTGCCTGGCTGGTATGGCTTCAGCCATTGGTTAGTGCCGTCCCCATGCATGATTTGGATAATAGGATAATTCTGACTTGGCAATCACTGATTGGTCTAATAATATTTAATTTGGAAATATTATAGAAAGCAATCACTGATTTGGTCTGATAATGTTTGATTTGCAAATATTGTAGAAAATAACAAAATATATTGGAACTATATATGGATTTGCTCAGAAAAATGAAAGGAATGATAATAAAATGTGTTTACAGTCAAACATTCTTATAGTTGTAAAAGTGTAGCTGATAAATGAATCCAATGTGATTATCATATGGAAACCCTAGTTCTAAGAGATAATATAATAAATACACCAAATATAATTATTTCTTGATGTAATCTAATATTTTAAAATATGATGATGGTCTAGGTTCTTAATTAGATTTAGTTAATAATGATGATTTTTAGACTTCTAATCATTATTAAAGATGATTAGGTTCTACTAATGATGCATCTTGATATACTTATAGATCTTAAAACCTCATGATTTGATTTATTGTAACCATAACGTGAAAATTAGGATATAATACCAAGTAGAGTTCACGCAAATGTCTAATTAGGGTTTATAACCCTAACCAGTCCCAATGCGATGGAAATAGGGTTTGATACCCTTATTTCCAACCTAAACCCAAGATAGACTTCAACCCCAGTCTAAGACCTAGGTTAGGTCTAATTGGTATGTTAGGAATGTATTGGTGACACATTCATTGTATGTACTATTTAGATAATGATTGATTGATTGGGGATTGCTTGAATATACCTTTGTTAATTAGATTGCATGAAGTATTTGAAGGCTAGATTGCATTGTTCTTCAATAAGGTACATGGTTATGCTTATGAATCCCTGGATTATCGAATTTTGAAGTTTGTCAAGGTTTCTCAAAGTTTGAATGAACATAACTATTGGATATTTATTTAATTCTATTTAACTATAATGCCACTACAAGTATCACACCAGTAAACTATAATATTTGAAACCTTGGGATATACAGATAAAGGGGTAAGGCACATAAGTCCAATGATGGATAGTGGTTACACCTGAGGTAGTAGACCGAGTATGGGTTAAGAATTTCTGAAGGAAAACACAAATTTATATATGCACCTATTTGATGGTTGATAATATAAGTTGTTATCTTATATGCACAGTTTTGTATGCACCCCATGTATATAGTATAACAATATACTAATACACATTTTGTTTGTTGGTATTTTAGGTAAATGATACCCTTGATTTGTGGACATGAACATAAGCATGTAGACATCAAAGATACTATTGTTAAGTTACAAGGATGATACATTAGTTAGACTTTTCTTCTGATAGATACGTTTAAGTTAGTTTGTTATGAGAAATTCATGTAACTCCTTGGAGGAGCTCATTATACAATCTTGAAACATTAATTATTCAAATTAATGGAATTATTCACTAATATTTATTATTTGTTAAATATGATCCTAGAAATTTAGCATAATGATTCTAGATTTAAGATCCTTTCATAACTAGTGGACATTGAAAAGTGGGGGTTGTAACATATACCCTTGTACTCTGGCACTTAAAAAAACCATATGGTTATAGAATGGAGTGGAAAGAGATAATGGAAGAGCTCAACCTGAAGGATGAGTTGTCTGTAGCACTAATTTTGATTGATGAGATTATGGCCATGATGTTTGTCTATGATGAGAAGGGAATGGTTATGAGCCATAATCCATGTTCATTAGTGACAACATGAACGTGTTGTCACCATTGAGCTTTGGTGAATGTGACATCAATGATCTTTGAAAAGGTAATGTTTATATAAATCTCTTTAAAATTGATATTACTTCAACATATAAAAGAACACACATATTCTTAGAAACAACAAGTTTGACTATCATGATAATATTATCTATAAAATAGTGTGAAATCTAAGGCTCAAATTTCATTACTACTACTCAAAATGAAAATTACGTGGAGGAAGCATATATGGTTTGAAGACAGTTAATGCAAGTCGTGAAACAAAAAAAAGCTCCAATAACATTACAATGATTGAAACCCATACTGTTAAAGAAAAAAGGAATGATAAAATCTTAACCTAGGACATAAAAGTAAAAACTAAGATGATGGAGTCAATACATGCAAGTAAGATAAAGGTACATCTATAAACTCCAACAATATACATTATGATAACAATTTTAACAACAATCACTTAATCGACTCTAATGCAAACTAAATAGTCCTGCAATAATGAGTGGAGGTTAGTGACACATCAATTGAATTGGGTATGTGGTAATCCTAGAGAGACAGATTTGGCAACAGATGTGATTCTATGATCAGTTCCAGACTCATATAGAAAATTTGTCATGATCAACACCATGTTTTTTTCTCCAAACTATTGTCTAAAATTCTTGGTATGTTAAGAAAAGTGAGTGGAAAATGAAGAAAGACAAGCTAAAATCCATGTTGATGGTTAAAAAGGGAAACTAAAAGACTAAGGGAAAAGGAAGGCCAAGAAAATATCTAAGGATGGCTAGAAGTTTAAGCATTATGTACGTAAGGAAAAATGAGGAGTGGGTAAATAAGGAGATTGTCACCATTATCACTAGATTGGACAATTGAAAAGGAATGTTCCTCTGTTCCAATAGAAACTGAATAACAAGAAGCAAAGATATTAGATCTCCACTTCAGGTGTATGTGTTATAGAGATAAACTTATCTACTTTCTCATCATAGGTATTAGATACCAGAAGTGGTTCTCACATATGATCAAATATGTAAAATATACAATGAAGTAGACCCTTGAAGAAGGGAGAGATGAAACTATGCATCATAAATGAAGAAAGAGTTTCTTCTACTACTGCGAGAATATTTTTTTTATGCCTAGTGGGCTTGTATAGAGTTAGAGAACTGCTTTGTATCTGCCATATATAGGAACATCATTTCCATCTCATCTTTAGAAAATAATGGTTTTGAATTTTGTATCATGGATGGTCAATATTCTATTTATAAAAGTAATACCTTTTATGGAAGTGCCCCTATGTCTTATTGTCTTTATTTATAAGAACTTGAGACAAATGTATATAAAAAATTACTAAGACAATTAAACTCAACGACTCAAAAAGAAACTATGTATGAGATTATTGTCTAGGTCACATAAATGAGATGCTCCATAAAGATTGAAATCTATACTCACTTGATTTTAAATCAATAGAGTCGTACAAATCTTGTTGTTAGGCAAGATGACAAAATACCTTTTGTTGGATAGAGTAAATTGCACGTGATTTATTAGGACATGATGTGCATATTTTATACCATCTTTTGGAGCACTTTTAGCTATATATTATAATCAATATCACCAAAAAATCACTCTTAATCATGCTAGATTTATCACATTTTTAATTCTTTACTTGTTCCATGGTTTGAATTGTAGGTACCATAAGTTTGATTTTTGGAAAAATATGCATTCTATTACGTACAAAGGATAAAATTACATAAAATCAGATACAGAAGCCCGAACTACAAATTGGGTTTATAGTCCCTTTTGTATGGAAAATCCTAAGGACCTAAAGACAACATCAAAAGAAGCTGATGATGGCAACATCACATTCATGTTAGTGATTTTTTGAATGTGACATTGGAGATAAATAGCCTCATCATCCAACATGCCAAAGATATCAGAATCAATGAAAAGGAAATGGTGTTGGCATACCTCATAGGATGCACCATGCTTACGACCATAATTCAACCTTCATCACATTTTCATACAATCCCCATAGTTTGAAGTGAATTCCTACAAATTCTAACAACAACACATCGTGTTGATCAACCATCATGCCATTTCCATAACAGGAAGATTGCCATCTACAACAAGAAATTCATGCATTGTGTTGACCTAAGGATGTAGAACCAAAGCAAATAAATGTTAGGTATTAAAAATACAATAAAGAGGTTTTCAGGTTTCTAGACACATAATATTTCTTTTTTCATTTACTCTTTGCATTGAAAGAATAGATAAAATATGATTCAACCTAGACCCTTTTGAATGTACCAGATAACAACGGGGCTTGAGAATTGACGTGTATTCGAATCTTAGGGGCTAGTAATCATCAATATGCTCTTATTGGTGACGTTATCGTTGTAGTAATCAAGGAGATAGTGCCCAATATGCCTCTAGAAAAATCAGAAGTAATTAGAGATGTAATTGTACATACACGTAAAGAACTCAAATGTGACAACAATATGATAATACAATATGTTGACAATGTTGTGGTTGACATTGATCAAGAAGGAAATCCAAAAGGAACTCGGATTGTATCAATATTAATCCTTTTTATTCCAAGGTGAAGATTTCATCACTTACCCAACATAAATGAACTTCTGGTATTGGTACATTGTTGAATAGAAATTTGGAATGCCAATCTTTGATAATTTTGTCATCATCCAAATGTTCTTGAATTGGCCCATTTAATGGCTCGAAATATAACAATGTGACAAAAGAATCAATTAAAAAGGATTCCAAAATTTCAATTAGAAATTCATCGAGCCTCTTAGGTATTATTGTACCTAAAATTATGAATTTTTATTCATCTTACCATTTAATAACTCATAATCAGATATTATTAAAGAAATATTTATTACTTGATAATTTTAAACAAACTTTCCAAGTACTTCAATATTTTTTATTGAATGAAAAAAGAATATTTATAATCCTGATCCTTGCAATAACATCATTTTGAATCCATTTGATTTAAATTTAACCTTCCTATATTACGATTATTGTGATGAACTATCCCCAATACATGCCATGTCACATCAGATATATAAAAGTCAGAAGCCACTGGATCATAATAGAACAACATGTCATTATCTCAACATATCGTATCACCCCAATCTAATTTGTTTTTTTGAGTTCCCTGACTTGCAACAAGACACTATGTTGGAAAACCAAAACCCCATGTCTTCTTTGATTGAAGCAACTCCCTTTAGAAAATATAAGTAACACACCACGTTGACTTGCAAACACATCATGTTACATGTGGTTTCTTTTCAAAATTGAAGAAAATAGTCCGTTGCTTTTTAAATAAAAATCAGAACCAATTTGGGATAGTTACTACAAATCATTTGATGTAAAACACAACTAGAGCAGAGCCCATAGGACTGGGAGGAAATTTTGGAGAAGACACAGGGGATACTCATGAGAGAACCATCTTCTTCTCAATTCTTCTTCAACAATCACAATGTAGATCTCCACTCTCATTTCGAGCCATTAAAGAGAGAAGGTTCTCGAGAAAGTGTAGTAGAAAGGAAAAAATTATGACTTCTAGCAAGAGATCTTATTTTTTCCACTAATCCTTCATATTTTTTTGTTTGTTACTCTCTCTCACTATGCCCTATGCCATTTTCTATTGCTTGTTCTTGGCCATCAAAGAGTAGAACTCTTATTCTTTGGCATAGGGTAGTAACTCCCATGTCATAAATTTTTTGAACACAAACTTTATATGTAATTCTAGTTACTTCACTATTCTAACATTCAGTAGTGTTGATTTCTTATTACATGCTTGACAAGACACTTTGTTGTATTATTTATGCTCTTTGAATAATATGCAAAGATATGCACCCTATGATGGATATGCACCTTATTTGCACTATCTTGACCATGAGAGTCATTGAGAAGTGTTGGAGATCAAGGTTTGTAGTCCAAATTTGAGTATCCATGAGAGTAGTATACAACGTTAAGGTTTTTTTTTCTACATTTCTGATAGGTCTGTGTAGGATACAGACCTCCCTTAGTGTTACTATTAGTATGCTTGATTTTTTTGTTCTTCATATTATGATGTGGATGTAAAACCATAAATTTGAGGGATAGGGCCAAGTCGTGGCTCTCTTCTTTTCCAAGGAATTCTATTAATAGCGGGGATGGCTTCTCAAAGTTTTCTTAGAAAAATACTTTCTGTCAAGCAAGACCATTCAATTGAGGAGCCATCTCACAAGCTTTGCTCAAAGGATGGATAGGTTCTCTATGACACATGGTAGAGGTTCAAAGACCTCCAACATCATTTCCTTCACCATGTTATAAAAAATTGACTACTTCTTCAAGCTTTTTATAATGGGTTACTTCATAATATAAGGATGTCCATAGATGCAGAGAAAATCCTATATGGAAGCTTATTTCATTATTGAATATTTGGAAATTAATCATACTTAATGGATCATGAATGGAACAACTAACCTTTTTTTGTTTCTTCCAAGAAGTAAGGTCACATAAATTCTATTGATACAATAGATTTCATTGCAAAAAAGTTGGATGCCTTGTCTCAAATGTTTGAGAAGCTAAGAACTCAATCTGCTCTTCTAGTCAACCTATTATATGAAACATGTGAAGTTCTTGGGAAGGTAGCCTCTTCAAGATATTCTTCTTTCATTCTAACTAAGGAAACCCATGGGACAATATGCCATGTGATAGGGAGTTATGTGAACAAACATTCTTACTATCCATATAATCTGGGTTGAAGAGATCATCCCAACTTTTCCTACAAAAATAGAGACACTCAAAATCCTTAACAAAAACATGTCCAACAACAACCACATATGGGGAACAAGACATATATTGAAAATAATCCATTGGGTTTCAAAAACAATGCAAATATAAATTTCAATCAGCAACAACAACAACCGAAGTCCAACTTGGAGTCCGTCCCAGAAAATTTTGTTTCATCTCAATTGAAGAAAAGTGATGAGTTCCTCCAATAGGGGCATATAATGAAGAATGTCATTCACCAAATCTCTTGTAAAGTAGATGGTATTGTTACCCACATGAGAATGTTGGAGAACCAAATTTATAAATAAGCCCTTTCTAATAATAATGCACCTTCTGATTCCTTGCCTAGTCATTGGAAATGAATTCAAGGGAGACATGCAAGTATATGACTTTGAGGAGTGAATATGTTATAGGAGGATCTTATCCATCATAAAAGAGGTAATAGGATGAAGTTGTTGACACTAATGAAGATGAGGCAACTGAAAATCAAAGAAAGAAATTTACTAGAAATTCTCAAAAAGGTAATTCTTCTAGAAATCCCATTGCCCATTTTCCTCACATGATTTCTAGCAATAAATATGAAATCAAATTAGATAACTTCATGGATATTCTGAGCAAGATCTTTGTCAACCTCCCCCTAGTAGAGGATATTGCTGAAATTCCTTCATATGCTAAACTCCTCAAAGACATTTTGACAAAGAGGAGGAGACTTGATCAAGTTGAAACTGTTATGATATCTGAAAGAATTAGTTTAGTTATCCAATATAGGTTTCCAAAGAAGTTAGATAGTCTTGGTGCATTTAGTCTTCCTTGTAAAATTAGAGACTCAACCTTGGATAAAGGTTTGGTAGACTTAGTGCCATCATAATCTTAATTTGTTTCTCTTGATGGAAAATACTTGATTTGGAAGTCTTAGAGAATAAAAGATGGCTAGTTGTTGTATTAATAAGAGGAAACCCTGATCCTATAAATAGGAGAATAGGGAAGCGTATACACACAACTTAACCCTAATGGGCCAAGACATACTTGGTCCCATATTATAAAGACACTTAATAGCATAAATATACAAACTCTCTAATACTCCCCCTCAAGTTGAAGTTGGGAGAATCCCAAACCAGCTTAAAAATAAGGAGTTGGACTAAAAACAAAGAAACAAAATAAAAAAGCTAAACCAAGCCAAACAAGAATTTTCTCTTCATGAATATTACAATTATGCACTCAAACACTTAGATACTCCCCCACAAGTAATACTCCATAGAAGGCAGGCAAGTTGTAGAAGTTTCTTGATCATCTGGAGTAGAAGTTTCTTAATCATCTTGAGCAAAAATAAGCAACAACAGAACATCATGATCTTTATGATAGTCACTAACATTGCATCCTAGAGAGTGCTGGGTCACAGTATAAGTAGTAGTCAATGTACAAATAAAGTACATATGGGTCAACATGAGAAATAGAGCATGAATGAGCCAGAGAGTGATGGCACACAGAAGTAGAAAGTCGACGTCCAAACAAGGCACAACCAAGTAAAAACGTCAACATGCACAAAGCATGGACAAGCCAGAGAGTGTTGGCGCACAACTGTATTAGTCAACGTGCAAAAAAAGAACAGACAAAAAGTATATAGTAGAGTCAACGTAGCTGGATAGAAGACCATAAAAAAAAACAAGTAGGTAACAAAAATAAATCTCCAGAAATCAATTTCTTCATGAAGCATGTAGTAATGGAAGTAGATATAAACTTCCTCATCTCTCTCCTTTACTCATATTCTCTTCCTCCTACTATCCCCCTCATACCAAGCACGATAGGAGTTAAAACGAGTGGTTGGGGTGGATATAAAATAAGTTCCATTGAAATCATACATGGAAACAAACAAAATGGTGCAAGTGGAGTGGAAAAAAATCATATGGAATCAATAAGTAGAACAACCAGATGTGAGGAGAGATGAAAAAAATAGATTTACAATCAATATCAAATTAAAGAATGATATATATGATGAAGAGGAGACATGTTATTATTTTATTGAACTAGACAAATGGGATGGACTACATTAGATAAAGAATATTAGACCAAAAGACATAGAAGCTAACAGGAATTTTAGCAGCAAGGTAGAGAGTTGTAATGGCTTCTATAAGAGGGAAAAATTATGAAATGCAGTAAACATGTGAAGGGAGTTGGAGGTATTAAAAAAATTAATTTACAGGCTAGTTGCTTGAGTGAAATTATGTTCGAGGAGAGGAACAAATGATATTTGATGATGGAAGGAGTTGATACAACAATGGTGGACCTAAATTCAAAATGGTACTGTAGCTGCTACAATACCCCCCCCCCCCCGCGACTGTCGATGTCTGGAATGTGTGCCCAAATCACTTCCCCCTTCCATATTAGAATTAAGGAAGGAACTAGGAGAGGAAGGAGAGATCTAGGGTGTTTTTTTGAAGCGTCCAAACACAACTTAACCCTAATGGGCCAATACATACTTGGGCCCATATTATAAAGACACTTAATAACATAACTAAACATACTTTCTAATAGGAAGAATTGAAATCCACCTCTTTGGTAATCCAACTAGATCTTGTCTATCAAATATTCAAGAGGAATAATTGAAGATGTTCATATACAAATAGGAAAGTTTTACATTTCTTCTGATTTTTTAGTTCTCGATATGTATGATGACCCAACAAATCCCATTCTTTTTGGGAGACCATTCCTTTGGAGAATTAGTTTCATTGTAGAGTTGGAGATAAAGCCATTGTAATTTCTATTTATGATACAATGAAAGCACCAAGTACAAAGAAACCACCAAGAACCAATCATTTGATACCTTACTAGAAGATGGCAAGAATCTCCCTAAACCAGTTTTTGATGATTTTGTAGAAGAAGACAACACAAATTGTGGACCGATCATCATGAAACAATTTCTACAACCACAACATGCTCAACTTCTAATTAAGTATCAGAAGAGGAGACAAATGAAATTGATATGCTGGAGAAAAAAAGTAGAACTTATAACCCATCCACCAAGGTTGTGGTATGTGCTTCCAGATCCAAATTCTACTTCTCCTATTATAATTAATTTGGAATTAACTCAAGAACACGAAGAAAAGTTGCTAAAATAACTTCTACTTTTCAAATATGTAATAGGATATTTTATTGATGATTTAAAGGGAATCAATCCTTCTATTTGTATGCATTACATAGCTTTAGAGGAGGAAGGAAAACCATGCATTCAAATACCTAGAAGATTAAGTAAAAATATGATGGAGGTGGTAAAGAAAGAAATTCTATAATTAAGAGATTCTTGAATGATTTATCCAATCGGTGACAGCGTTTGGGTAAGTGACATTCATGTTGTGCCTAAGAATAGGAGGACCACCATAATAAAAGGAGACAATGATAAGTTGATGCAAATACGTGTACTCATGGGTGGTGCATGTGTATTGATTATAGGAGGTTAAATATAACTACTAGAGAGACCATTTCCACTTGCCTTTCATTGACCTCATGATAGAAAAACTTGCTAATCACTCATACTAATCTATTATGGATTTTTCCAAATTCCTATCTACCCACCAGACCAAGAGAAAACCACTTTCACAAGCAATTATGGGATGTATGCCTATAGGAGAATGCCTTTTGGATTGTTTAGTGCACCCTATATATTTCAAAGTTGCATGATGCAATATTTTTTTGCATTCATTGAACATATCATGAAAATATTTATGGAAAATTTTAGTGTGTATAGTAGCTCCTTTGATGATTTATAACAAATCTCATAAACATTTTGGAGCATTGCAAGTAGGTCAACCTTTTTATAAACTACAAGAACTGCCATTTCATGTTACGATCTAAAGTTATGCTGGGTCATGTGATACCAAATAAAGGAATTGAAGTGGATAGAGAAAAAGTGGAATCTATTGAGAAAATGTCTACACTTACAATAGTGAAAGAGGTCCAAACCTTCTTGGGACACACATGATTCTATAGATGGTTCATAAAAGATTTTTCAAAAATTGCAACTATGATCCTTTCTAGTAAAGGATGTCGAATTCATATTCAATCAAGATTTCCAAGTAGCTTTTCAAAAACTAAAATACACTCTCATTTCAACTCCTATTATTCAACCACCTGATTGGATTTCTCCATTTGAAATCATGTGATTCCAATATTATGCAATTGGGGAAATTCTAGGAAAAAAGCGAGACAAAAATATTCACGCCATCCATTATGCAAGAAAAACTTTAGATGAAGCCTAAATCAACTATCCAACCACTAAGAAGAAGATTCTTGAAAATTAGTGGTCTTCACGGACTGTGATGCAATGCACCTCATAAGAAAAAAGGATGCAACCCTTGACTTATCCACTGCATTTTGTTACTTCAAGACATTGATCAAGAGATCAAATACAAGAAAGGGATGGGAAATATTGTAGTTTATTACCTTCCCTACCTCAACACCACTGCACAAGATTCTCTTCCTATTGATGATTTCTTAACTATTGAGAAGTTACACGTTGTGGTTCTTTTTTTTATTTTCTTTTGTACATTGTTTTGTAGATTTTTCAAACTAGCTTGCAACTAGAAAACCTTCCTAAGATCCTACCTACTAGAAAAATAGTAAATTTATTCAAGATGTGAATTTCTGTTATTGGGATGATCTGTTGTTGTTTGAGAATGGGACTGATAGGCTGATTACAAGTTGTATTTTGGATGAAGAAATCACAAGTATTATAGTTTAATGTCATTCCTCTCATTATGGAGGACATTTAGAGGGGAGAATACAACAATAAAGATACTTCATGCATGCTTTTGTTGGTACACTTTGTTCAGTGATGTTCATGAATTTGTGAAAGACTGTTATAGGTGCCAAAGAATGGGAGGAATCATGAAATAGATGAATAAATTATGGAGATTGAAGTCTTTGATGTATGGGGCTTTGATTACATAGTCTCATTCCAATCATCCTATAGCTATAAATACATGGTTTTTTCCCATGATTATGTGTCCAAGTGGGTAGAGGTCATTGCTACCAAGCTCCTGATTCCAAATTTGTGATAAGGCTATTCCAGAAGATTATATTTCCCCATTTTGATGTACTAAGATATATAATTTCATATGGAGGAACCCAATTTAATGAGAAAAACTTCAACAATCTATTGAGAAAATATGGAGTCGAATGTACAATCCCAACTCCACATCATTCAAAGTCAACTGGGTAAGTCGAAGTCACAATCTAACAATTGGAGTTGATACTAAAGAAGACGGTGTCCAACTCAAGAAAAGATTGGGATTTGAAGTTAGATGTGTATTGTGGTCTTACCATACAACCTATAAACCAATATTGGTACAACCTCATTCGAGCTCATTTTTGGCAAGTCATGCCATCTTCTCTTGGATGTTGAGCTCAAATATTTAGTGGCAATCAAATTATTAAATTTTGAATTGAAAAGAGCCAGAGAGAAAAGAATACTACAACACCAAGAATTGGAAGAACTTCGTCTCAATGCCTCTTACAATGCAAATATAAGAAAAGACAGGACAAAATCATGGCATGAAAAGAAAATTGGAATGAAGGAATTCTCAGAAGGAGACCAAGTTCTACTCTTCAATTCAAGGATAAATCTCTTTTATGGGAAAGATATGATCTAAGTGGTTAGGATTTTTCCAAGTTCTACAATTTTTCCCTATGGAGTTGTATAATTTTAAGGAAAAAAATCTACTTTCACTGTCAATGGATAGAGATGCAAGTTGTACACTGAAAGAGAGAATATTGACAAGGGATTCTCATACCCCCTTCCTGATGTAAGCTTAAAGCAATGAACAATCTCACTCCAAACTCTAAATGGAGGGCCATTGTGGGAGTTGACCCCACCATTTTCATAGATTTAGTTATTGTTATGTCTTTGAAGAATTTTTTCATTAGAAATCATGTCATGGAAAAGTAATAATTTAAGGTCCCTACGGTTCATATTTGAATATCATTGTAGGTTCAACTGAAAACCAAGTGAAACAAAACATTCTACAACACATCTTCTAAAACACACTATGTTGGCCAACCAACACATTAAAAGGATCAATTTACACAAGCCCTAGCTTGTCAAAGTTCAACTCAAATGCAATGCAAGTGTGCTAATAAGGTAATCCCTTCAAACGACCTTAGAAGAATTTTGTAATCACTTGTATTGATGATATGACTTGTAACTAAGATGAAAAAAATATATGGGACACTTAGTGCCAAGTTTTAATCACTTTTTAATCAAATTAGAAAATTAATCACACACTGTAGACTGGTCGAGTTTCAATCTCGACCAATCCATGGATCAATTTTTTGATGATGTGCATCGATCTAGTTGTGCATTCATAGAATTCGACTGAACGACTTACTGACCAAATACAATTTTAGCTGATCGGTGGAGTTTTCTAGGACAAACTCGATCGAAAGTTTGAAAATTGGGTTTGTTTTTAACCGATCTGTCGAGTTACCTTTATTGAAACTCGACTGAATGTACTGTACGGAAAATGTAGAAAAAGTGATTCTAATCGTTGGTGACTTGTTTGGATAAAAATAGATCCATTGCCTTGAGAAAAAATGGTTATATTTCGTCCCTAAGTATTCCCCAACTCAAGGGAGCACCCCCAACTATAAATATGATCCCTTAGAGTTCATTCTGAGGTTGCTCATTCATCACATTCAAAGTCCTTGCTATAGTTGAGTGTGCTACTACTCCTTGAGCCCCTTTCTATCTCTAGTTTAAACATAATTTTGTGATTTGTGAGTGAGTTAGGATTATTGTAAGAGAGATTCACCTTTGTGCATGTAAATCTCTCAATCTTCCACTACTCCCTACCCCCTTCTCTCATGAAGAAAAGCTGAAGCAAGCTCCATCGAGTGAAGAAGGAGCTGTAGCTGGTCCTCTTTAAGGTTGATGAAGAGGTGATGATCTTCTCTAAGTGAAGGAGAATGCAAAGGATAAAGATTCAAGAGGAGAAGCAAAGTCCTTCAAGGCGAAAGACTTGAGCTTGAGTGGGTAAGACCTAGGTGAAGGCTAAAGACTCAAGGTAAGTGGGTAAGTTCCTTGTTAAGGTGGAGATCTTCTTCTGGTTGGATGGGTAAGTCCTTTGGTGGTCTATTGTTGTAAATCTCTGTGGTGAGATAATAGAGAAAAGAACTTGCAAAGTCCTAGAGGTTGACCTCTCTAGGTAGTTGACTGACTCACTTCTAGTTTGAAGTGTGGAACCACTCTACATCCCTTTGTCAAGTACTTGCTATCAATCTCTCTCATCCTTGCTATGCTTGTTAGATAGGACTTCAAATTGCCATTAAGATTTTTCTCCTAGTTAATATAATTTGAAGGTCTAATCTATTTTGTGAGAAATTTTGTAGCTCTATTCACCCCCCCTCTAGAGCCATTAGATCCAACATTAGAGACACCTACATTGGGCTTAAGACACTCTAACTATATTAGCTAAGATATAATAAATAACACTCACACCCCATATAGATGATCGTAATGGCTATAATATGATCAAGTTGGATTAAGAGGAAAAATATGGTTTGCTTAAGGAGGTGTTAGGGGATGGTAATGTGATACTGGAGATCTCACCAGTATAACACAAGGAAATAAGAAGGAAATAATTTAAATACCAAGCATTGATTATCCCAACCTAAATAGGGTTGTGGTCTAAGAATTCTAGAGACAAGGACAACACATGAAGGGAACAACACCATATAAAGACCTAAACATGATGGGTAGATACATGGTCTTAGTTACCGGTTCAATACATTTGAAAAAAATCTTGAGTCACTATGATCTAAAGGTGTGACAGATTGTATTGGGGCGTGTCTTCCTATGTTTCTCAACCTTATTGCTGGGATTGTATAGACCTATTGTTCTTCATCACTCATCTTGTTTGTCAACAACACCATACTCACGTGATGTTGTAGTTTGGTTATCCTGGACCAAATTAGGTAACCTTTTACACTCCAAATGTATTGATGAAGGTATCAATTGACGTGCATTTTCTTTAACATTCCTCTCTTAATACGACATGGGTGGGTTTTTAGAGAAGGAATTGAGGATGGAATATTTGAAGTTGTGATGAGAGTAAATCTAAGTGATTGGGTCTCAACTAGGCAAAGGTGGCTTCACGATGGTGAAAAGATTATTTGGGACTTATGAAGTAGGTAGAAGATCCAATTTAATCTCTCTAACCTGATAAGAATCATAAAATAAATAACAAAGAAAATGGGATATCTTCTTGAGGGGTGACATTTTATACTCAAATAAAGATGGAAGATATAGGCGCAGACACATGTATAGACACAGGCAAACAAACAAACTTAGGTACAAATACATGCACACGCACACACACACACTATATATATATATATAAATGTATATAAATATATATATATATATATATATATATCTCACACTATATATATATAAATATATAAATATATATATTTATATATAAAAATAAATAAATAAATAAATAAATAAATAAATAAATATATATATATATATATATATATATATATATATATATATAATACGACCTGCGGTCTGTGTGGCCCCTCTTGCCAGTCCCACGTGTGGGGTTTTGTTTTTTAGTTTTTTTTTAATGATCGTAGCATATATTAAAAAGGCAAAAGCAAGCGAACACCTATTTTGCCGGTTGGTACAATACTTAAGTTTGATTAAGCTGGAAAGATGCTCAAATGAGAAAGTTCATGGGGGAGGCACCCCTTAACAACTCTCATTGACAATAAGCAAGATGTACTAGGAATAGAGCATCAAAACTTCAAAAGAGCTATTCGGAGCTAGATGAAAAACATCATCGTTGCTGTTGAAGCTGCAAACTAACACCAGTCTCGTCATCTACCATCACCTTCAAATCACATAGAAAATGGGCCTCTGATTCGCCATCATCAGAATCCTCAGTCCCCTCCTGGTCCTTCTTGCCTGCACATGGTGATAATATGAAGGTCTGCACTAATATGTGAGATGATGATATGCTTCAGTCTCGACACGTTGTTGAGGTATCTATTGTTTCTCTCAAGGCAAAGGTTCCAACTAATGGTGACGAAGAGATCATCACCACTAAATGAAGTGAGGGGCCTGTTAGGAGAGAGTTCCAAAGGAAAAGTTGCTGATGAGAGATCAAGCGGGAAATGTCAAATAAAATGTGAGATGATTCTGAGTGAGAATTTGCAGTTGAAGAAAATGTGGTCCACTGATTTTGTGTTGTTGTGGCATAGAGAGCATCTAGAGGGGCCGTTGAAGCCTCTCTTAATGAGGTTTTGTTCAGTGAGCAGCTTGTTGTGTAGAAGTAGCCAAAGAAAGATTTTATGTTTTTGTTGCCACTTTTTCTTCCATATTTTTTTTGGGGGGGACATACCTCTGTAAGAGAGGTAAGTGTAAGCTTTCTTCACAGAGTATGCGTTTCCCCATTTCTAGGTAATATGATTTGATGAATTTTGTTCAAGTGTGTGGATCAGGGTGGAGAGGCAGTTTGGGTTGAGATGTATGAGTATACATCTTTTGAGCACATTTGATCTGTTACTGGTCAGTTGATTAAGCACTTTGGTGGTGTTGATCTTAGTGAGTTTGTTAGGTATGGACCAATTTGTGTGCAGGTTATGGATAGTGTTATTCTTTAACCATGGGTCGTGCCAAAAGGAGATTTTTAGATGGGAGTGTGGGGGGGTGTTAATGATCTGGGTTATTTTTTAGATGTTCTTCTTGATGTATTTCTAGAGAGGTGAGGTAGACTATTTGGGCACTTTGTGCTAAGGAGGGGATTTTTGGTTATATTTGAAATTTATGAGACTGGTCCAAATTTTCCTCTTGTGTTTGGCTAGGATGTTGGTGATAAGACAGAATGTGTGGGTGTCTATGTTAAGAATGCCCCAACCACCTTGGTCCATTAGAGAAGAAATAGTGTCCCAATTAACTAGATGGTAGTGACTTTCAGAGTTAGTGGAAGGAATATGGTTGTTCCAGAGGAATTTTCTACAAGTTTTATCAATGAGCTATCTGGTCTTGGTAGGGAGGGGGATACAACTAAGATAATGAGCGTGATGGGTGTGATTACACTGTTTAGGAGTGTAAGTCATCCAGCGAGGTTGAGGAAGTTATTTGTCCAAGGTGAGATTTTTCTATTGATCCTATCAAGGATGGGTTTCCAAGTAGCATTTGTGATGTTGTGGGGGGTGATGGGGAGTCCTAGGTATTGTATGGGGAAATCTGCAACCTTTTATCTAAGGAGTTCCCTAAATTTGGCCAACTCTGAGAGGTCAATGTGAACACCAAAGATGGATGACTTATGGAGATTTATTTTGAGTCCAGAGATGTAGGAGAAGATTCCAATTATTCTGATGGTGTTGAGGATAGAGGAGTCCTCTAGAGAGGTGAGGATGATGGTATCATCTGTGAATTGTATAATGTTCTCTTTGCATTCCAAAGGTGAGTGTATCAGTCCATTATCTTTGCCCAGTTGTATCATGTGGGAGAGAATGGTAGTGACCATGATGAACATATATGGAGAAAGTGGATCCCCTTGTCTAAGGGCATTTGTGTTTCTGAAATATCCGAAGGGGACACCATTTATGATAATGGAGAAATAATTTTTGGAGATGCAAGCATGAATCCAGTTGACCCATTTATCAGGAAAGCCAAAGCCATGGAGCATTTTGGTGATACATTGCCAATTTACATAATCAAAAGCTTTCTCAAAGTCCAATTTGATGGCTAGTAAGGGTGTTCTGTTTTTATAACAGAGATGTATAGTTTCATTAACCATCAGGTAGGCACCTTGTATACTTCTTCCTTTGAGGAAAGCATTTTGGTTGAGTGGGATGATTTTGTTGATATGAGGTTTTATTCTGTTTGCTAAAGTCTTGGCTATGATTTTGTAGGAGGTGTTGATGAGACTGATGGATCTAAATTGGGAAATGAGGTCGGGTTGGTTGGTTTTTTTATGAGTGCGATAAAAGTTCTGTTAAGATGTTTGATGATGTTGTAAACATTTTGCTATCATAAATAGCCTTGAGAAAAGCTAGGAAGTCTACTTTGCATTGGTTTCAATTAGCAAGGTAGAATTCAACATTTAGTCCATCTAGGCTACGTGATTTATTTAAGCCTAAGGTTTTTATGGCCATGTCCAATTCCTTTGAGGTGAATGGTTTGGTAAGATCAAGAGGATGGTCAAGTTTTGAAGAACATATCGTAGGCCAAACCAGGTCATTTAGGCATGAGGGTTGGTGGTTGGTGTTGAAGATTTTTTCGAAGTGTTCTGTGATATGGTTTGTGATGGAAGATTTGTGGGTTGTGATTCTATTATTGATCTTTAAGTATGTGATGGCGTTCTTCTAGAAGTTATTGTTTCACGTTTTGTGAAAGAACTTTGAGTTCTTATCTCCTTCTTTTTCCCATGTGATTTTTTCTCTTTGTCTCCATTTTGTGTCAATGCAGTTTTTTGTGAAGTCCATGTTTACTTTGATTGAAAGCATAAGAGCTGGGTCAGTTGTAGGGTCTTTGTCAACAAAATGGAATTGTTACTCAAGGTCTTTGAGAGTTTCAAAGAGCTTATTTGGGTTATGAAGTTTCCATTTTTTATGTGGGTTTGATTGTTTTGTGTTTTGGAGGATATGGAGTCCAAGGTTTATGGTCTGGGGGTCGGCCTACTTCCAGTGCTCGACACATTTGAGTGTGAAGTTATCTGATGAGAGCTAGTTGTTATCAAAATGAAATGGTCTTTTTACCCATGATTCAATGGTGGTATCAATGATCATGGGAAAATGGTCTGAGATGGCTCGGTGAGATGTGTGAACAGTGGAGAGAGGGTGCTGGTCTTCCCAAGTGGGGGAGCAGATGAAGTGGTCTAATCTGGTGAAGGTTTGATTTCTTGACCAAGTAAAGGAGGCGTTTGATGGTTTAAGTTCAATCAAAGCATTTCTAGTGAGAAGGTGGCTAAAATGTTTGTTGGAAGCAGACATGTGTTGGGATGAGCTAGTGGGGTTGTATCGATCTAAATTTTGGGTTATTAGATTGAAGTCCCCACCTAGGACCTAGGGAGACTTGGAGAATGAAGACATAATAGTTTCTAATTCAGTTAGGAATGTAGTCGAATTATGTCCAGGTTCTCTGTATTCCCCTGTGAAATTCCAGCTAAAACCATCAGATGTGTTTTTGATAGTGATGGTTACGGAGAAGTCATGGATGTAGGAGTTAGTAGGGGTGAAAGTTTGGTTGTTGAACCCCACTAATAGACCTCCTTTGAATCTAGAGGGGTAAATTTGGATCCAGTCAGTTATTCTATTGCCTCCAGTGGTTTTAAGGGAAAAAGGGGAAGACAATTTTTTGTCTCCTGGATAGTGATGAGGTCTATTTTATTTTTGTAAATATGAGAACAGATTTCCTTTCGTATATTGAGGTTTTCAGCTCCACATACGTTCCATGATGACATTCTTATAGTGGATAAAATGATTACTAAAAAGGGGATTCCAGAGACAATCTATTGGATTTTAAGTAAGTCAAAGTTGACTTTGGTGGTTTCCCATTCCCTTCAGTTGGTCCATCCCATGAAAAGTTCTATATCATATAAAACTTTATTTGCCTTATTCTCATCATCAAATTGTATTCCAATTTTGCCAGCAAATTTTGTGAAACTAGAAATGTTAGACCAAGATACTAGATCTTATATGTTATCGATATCTCGATCTAAAGCATTGATCAAAGGAGAAGAAGAATCATCTAGAATATAAAATTTTGTACATGATGAGCTAAATGGAGTGTTTGTGGATGTACCTGGTTCCTGTCGGTTGACGATATGTTTCTTATTTGCCCCTTCAAGATAGGGCAACATTATCTTTGGGAGTTTGTTGACTTCTTCTCCTTGTTCTGTGCTCTTTGGATGTGGACTCTGTGAAGTTCTAATTTCTTTTAGTATAGATATTTTGAGTTTTTTCGAGGAGTTTGGGCTAATGCTAAGAGCTCTGTCATTTTCCTTGGAAGGTGGTGGAGAAAGGGATTTCATGCTGGTGGGTAGGGAGGGTAGTCTGTGTTTGGGAGGAGAGGAGGATTTGGTTCTCTTGCAGTTGGATGGAGTATCTGAGTTACCAGAGGAAGTGGTTTTGTAGTTTTTCTTTTCCCAGACAAGGTGTCTTTCACCTGCCTTGTGAGAAGGGTTTGGGGCCTTTCTATCCTTGTTTGGATAGAACCAAGAGGGTGGGTGGACAGAAAGGTCTAAGAAGGCTATTTTGTTTTCCGAAGGATGTTCAGATGACAGCTTGATGTTGTAAATGGATTCTCCTATTCTGATATTAGCATGGCTGCTTTGACAGCAAAGAGGCAGTAAGCTTTGATGTATTGAGTAGGGTGTAAGGTTAGCTGATGTATTGTAGATCGGCCCCAATAGATTGGGATATCCCCCTGAAGATCTCAACTTCCCAGAGGTGGGGTGGGAGGTTTGAAATGGCAACCCAATCAGAATCACTAGCAGGCACTGGGAAGGCCCCAAGATCTGCCGACCAATTGGTTAATCTGGATTGAATGAAGCTTGGTCCACAAGGAATGGTGAGGACCTGGTTGAATAGATGTTCTATTTTTGTGCCTTCCGGGACCGTGTATATCAGCTGGGTAGGGGAATAGATCTTGGGTTTGAGGATCGTCTGTCCTGGGATTAGAAGAGCTAGGGCTCAGGTGACATCTAGGACATTGATTAGGTGGTTGTTGAGGTTGCTTTCAATGGAGACCAGAATGCTCCTCAATGTTAAGACCTTTAGAAGTCTCATGGAGTTTGCAGGTAAGTCAAGGGCAATGGCATATTTTAGATGCCCCAGGGCTTCCATATATAGTGATGGGGAGTTGGAGAGGGGAGTGTAATCTCTGGGGGAAGCAATGTGTGTATTGGGTTTCGGTGGTGATGGTTTAAAAACTGAGGGTTTGTGGTAAGGTTTTGTGGAGGGCTCGTGTCTAGTGTATATATGCTTAGAAGAGGTTGGGAGGAGATCTGCATGCTTGGGCGGGAGATCAGCTAAGCATGCAAAAACATTTTTGGTGAGTGGGGGTGAGAGGTAGGGAAGGCGTCTGTTATGAGATGCACCCTTTCTAGGAACCCGTTAGTTCTCTTTAAAAGTCGTGGCTTTTTCAGAGAAATGTCTATGGAAATGCCGTTCTGAGGCAGCAACTGGTTGGTGTTTTACTGGTGGGAGGTGAGCCCAGCAGTTTTTTTTTTTATATGTCCTTTTTGTTGGCATCTGAAACAGGTTAAACAAGAAGGACATCTAGATGTTGAATGATGTTTGCTGTTACAAAATGAGCATATGAGGGCCCGAAAAGGTCGTCTGGGAGGGGCTTTTTTCTAGGTTTGGGTGGTGGAACTTTTTTCCAAGTGTTTGTTCATGAGGTATATAGATTTTTCCTGTCCTAGAAGGGGAAAAGTATGATTTAGGAGAAATTTGTCTTTTGGTATGATATCTATCTCAGGGGTGGATATTGGGTTTAGGGTTTTGTGATGTATATCAAGAGTAGGGTTGCAGTCTTAGAGCTGATAGGAGGGGGAAAGAGGTGATACCTGGCTGCGATGGAGTTTGAGTAATGTGGAGTTGTCATTGTGTCTGCAACATCGTCCTCCTCTAGACTAGAGGAGACAAAGATGGGACAACGCTTGGAGCCAATCAGTAGTTGATGGATGTCCCGAACAAAAAGATGGTCGATCGAGTTCAAAGAAGATGAGATCTCTCCGTCTTTCTTTTGATAGAGATGTGTCAGCTCTGGTGGTGTGTCAGCGTTGGAATCCCTAACCCAAGCCAAAAATGTTCGATTTCCAGAAGGTTTGATATAGATGGTCCATTCCGGCTTAAGATGGAGTTCAGCGATCAATTGGGCCCATCCCTCAGAGATGAGTAAGGTTGATGCTCTATTTTTCCAGTGTTGGTCGTTCGGAGATGACCAGGCGACTGTCACCGGGAAAGATCGGTGGCCCAAGTTTATTACACAGGATCCCAGGGAGATGTCGAACTTGTGGTATATCCACGCTTTGGGGAGAGGGATGCATGTGGAGTATACGGGATTTGAGAGCGGGTATTCCATGAAGGTGAAACTAGAATCCATGGAAGGTGGATAAGGAGGTTCGCAAGTGTGGGTAGACGAAACCAAGGGTCTCCTTAGCTTGAGAACACTTATGAAAATCAATGATTTTCTTGGAACGACCTAGGTGTGCTTGTTGATGCTCTTGGCCAAGGTAAACAAACCTCCTATTCTCATGATGTGATCGCGGTAGAGATATCCACTAGGGTGATAGTCTGGTTGGGGAATTTTTTTTCAGGTGAGTAGGGAAACACCCCCAAAGTGACTGATGAGAGGGGAGCGAGAGGCCGATAGAGAGGTTGGTAGCAGGAGGGAATCTTAGAAAGGGGGTGTCACAGAGAGAGTCTCAGGGTGAAGTAGATCCTGAACAACCAGGAAAGTTGTTTGATTCAGCCACCACCGGATGGGGAAGATTAACAATTGTGATTAAATGGCATGTATGTCACCATAAAGCCTTGAGATAGCATCGAAGATGCACCATATGTGGCCTTGACCTCTGAAATTTGGGAAGAGAAGTAAGGAGGAGGGAGAAAGTGCAGGTTCAGGGGAAGGAGTGTACCTTTGATCCATAGGCGCAAGATCATATGTCGAGAAAGGAGGGGAACCAAAAGGTGTGAGAAGGAAAAACCTTTGTTAACCTTCCAATGTAATGCTCACCGGGCAAAACGAGGGAGCTTGGACAGGGGCTCGCCAGATGGGAGGAGTGGGATCAGGGATGATGAAACCCTTGGGATGTTTCTAGAGAGAAGTTGGAGCTTTCTCTCACTAACCTCCCATTTACTCGTCCACATGCGGGGTTTTGGTACTGTTCATTTTGCGTGATTTCTCCCATCCACATTTCTGTATTGTGTTTTTGTATCACGTCGTCGGTCTCCACTCGCAGTGCATTCTCTCTATCTTATGATAGCTTTCTGCTATCTTTTTTATTTTTTCGTCATCTGCTATCCATGAATTACAAATTTGATGCGACGTGAAATCCTCACTCTGGAATAATTGAATAAAACATTAAGTTGGACCATTTCGATTGGTAGTGGGAGTCAGAAAGATACGACATAGATAATCACCTTGACCATTTGGATGACATTCCAGTTGTTGGGAATGTATAGTTTGAAGATGCCCTTCCAATTAGACATGAAGCCCAACTCCATGGTAGTATAGATCAATGGACATGTTGCTGAAAATGCTCGATGACTCGGGCATATCTTGCTATAGAAGTAAGTCGAATAAAGAAAACAACTAGTTGGCAGATTTCATGTACCCTCCCATAGAAATGAAAACAGGCATACCAATGTACATTGTGTCTCCTGAGAATATCTCCATGAATCTTAGTAGCACAACCATGAGGAAGAAGGACAAGAATGGTGATAAAGTAGCTTTCATCTACATGATCTGAGATCTCGGTGTGAAACTGATCACATATTATATGACGGATCACACTCTAGAGAAGGCAATACATGATGTCTTGTATGTCTTGATCACACCACGATGGCATGACCACTTTCGTCCATTAGTCCCACATTCTCCATGCAGGATTTGTTGTCGAGGCCATGACCTAGTAGGCTTTTGATGTCCATCTTGAACTCAACGAGGTCAAGGTCCGGAGGGAGGAACCCTAGAAGGCCACTCTACGGTGTCGTCGTAGCAGTTTCACCGCTACTTCCGTCGAATGATCTGGTTAGGTGTGTGGCCTATCACAACGTTAAGGCTTGACGTTGTCGGACGAATCTGGCCACTCATGTGGGGAGAAAAACTTGGGGAGGACGAAACCATCTGTAGCATCTTCCCATCAAGGTTGCTCTCCCCGTCTTAACAGATGTCCTTGTTCATGGAGCTCATGTAATGGCTAGCTTTTGGTCGGGCTCCTTCTGCTCCAACATGCAACATCCTCGCCTTCAGCTTGAACCCTTTATGCCATGCAGGTCTGTGGCTCCCATGCTCGTCATCGTCCTCTTCTGCGTCGGTGTTGATGAACTTGTGGGAGGACACTGGGACGTGCAGCGATGCTGGGGTCGCAAAGGATCACTTCGATGAGGACGAAGGAGGTTGCAGACGTCGTTTCAACCTGACGTGTTCGTGTTCCTCGCCAGTGGTTTGGTAGAGTGGAGCAATGTGTTACAGCCTGTCATAGGAAGGCGTGGTCTACAGAACAGTACCACCTCTCTTGCCACTTCATTCATCCGTCGTAGCATCTCGAGGTCTCACCCTCAACGACCCTCACACCGTCCCAAGGGCTCTATATTCATTATTTTTTTGTTAGGTTATGTTCTCTCTTCTTTACAAGCTGATCACGCACAAGATTTTCTTCTTGCTATGCCTATTGAGGGTTTTGGCTTGTCTATGTCTCTTGTTGAGTATCGTTCTATCCTTCGGTACTGCCTGATGATTCCTTTGTTCCCTAGTGATGAACACTGCCCACTATGTAATGTTACAGACCTTGACGCCTTTGGTGATCATGCTGTCCATTTCCGTTCATGGCCTTGCTATAAGTTTTGTCATGATATCATCCATGATGCAGTATTTGAACTTATATCTCATGCTGGATTAAAAGTGTTGAAGGAAGCTCCAGTTGCCTTTGTAGGCACACGTTCTGATGGTCTTCACGCTCAACGTCCCGTGGATATCTTATTGTTTGATTGGACAGATGGCAAACATACATGTGTAAAACTCACTGGAGTTTCTCCCCTTACATGCACTCTTTCTAGCAATTTTAAAGTGGGCATGGCTGCATCTAATGTAGCGACACAAAAGGTTCACAAGCATGGTGCAGCTTGTGAGGCTAACCATCATCACTTTTTACCTTTTGCTTTGACAGTTTTGGGGTGTTTGCTGATGATGCAGTTTCCCTTCTTCAACGACTCCAGAACATTATCAATATGAACCTTATGATCTCACCATCTGCATCTAATAATTTTGTATTTAGGTCTATAAGTTTTGCCATTCAGAAAGGACTGGCAGCCCTGTTTGTTGCTAAGACTTCTGTAAAGGCATTCATGTAATGTCTTTCTCTACTTGTAATGAATACTACTCTTGTGATTATGTTTATTAATTTAACACGTGAAATACTATAATTTTGTTCGTAGAATAATATTATTAACAAATACTAAGTTACCCAAGGGTGGAGCTAGGGGCAAGCAGGGGCCTTGCCCCCCCCAAGAAAATAGAAAAAAATTATATATATAAATGTATATATACATTTATAGCTATGTGTAATAATATATAAAATGTAAATGCCTATAAGACATCAATGTCTTCATGGCGTTGTGGTAAGATAGGGGTGCCCTTGACTTTGAAATCACTAGTTCAGATCCCCACTAGAACTGTTCTATTTTTTCAATTGTTGAACGGTGAGATACATATTTATACTAGATATATAGCATTTGTGATGCATTTGCACATCAACTTGCTCATAGTGCAGTGGTGCGTGAGCGATTCCCTTTAGGTTGGTATCGTTGGTTCCAATCCCCATTATTGTCATCTTATTTTTTTCCATTAATTCATGAACAACGAGATATACACCCCATTAGTGTGATCTTATTTTTCCCCTCAATTCATGAATAGTGAGATACATATTTATATAGATAAGTTGTAATATTACTACATATTCAACAATTGTGTTGCATTGGGAAGCTCTTTGTTACTTGAGATAAGGATCTCAGGTTCAAATTCTCATGGACACAAGATTTTCTTTCTCTCAATACGTAAACAATCTATTTATTGAATCCAACTTAATAGTTACCAATATGGAAAGTGTGATACAATATAGAGTTGTTTATAAAGAAAATTATGTTGAACTATGCAATATGGTCTAAAAAAGTGTGTTAAGCCTAACAACTTCCTATATAAATCGATGCATAAGACTTATCTACCCCCTCCCCCAACCAAATGCTCAAATCATGGCTCCACCCCTTAAGGTACCTCTGCGTATGAATTTATAATCATGTGGTGTGACGAGACAAGTCCATATTTTAACCACTATAAAAGGCCACATAATTAAAATCAAATATGACACGACAAAATCCTTATACATGTACCAAACATAAAAAATATAGACTAAAACCAACCACATTGTAAGAAAATTGGTCCCGATTAGTCCTGTCATGGCTTGCAAAAAGCTCGTCTACTGTAGAAATGAGACTGTGGAAACACACCACCCAAATCAAGATCACTCAAAATAAAATGCTGATCTGATATTAGTCAACATCATCAATTATCAGAGTACAGAAAACATAGGATACTAAGTTTGATTTCATCAACAATTATACATATAAAAGAACCATCTTTTCATTCATTAACATGTAACCATACAAAGTCTATCATATACTAAATTTCTGTTACAACTTGTATACAAAGGATACACATGCCAAAGTTTATAACATGACCGCTTGATATATAAGGAATACAAGCTAAAAACCTGACTCATAGATTTGAATGTAAGGTGACAGGATTGTCAGTCTCTGTAGGCCATACCATGCCTTGTTTGGTGCGACTATAAACAAGTCAGATGTCAATAGATGGAAACCTATTACTAGGGGCCCAAAATCCCCTACTATAGGATATTCATTTATGAATCAAACATATTCATTCAAATAAGAGACAAAGAACATTTGTATTCAAAATAATCATAGCATTCTCCAACTAGAGGGATAAATGAATTATTACATGACCTGCATATCACTAGATGGGTCATGATAACCCACCTACCATGGGAAGGCTACTACTTTTACCACGAGATCTAGTACAAAATCAAAATTATGTAACTATATATTATGTTTTGCGTGTTCAAAATTATACATATAGAAAACAAGAAATGTGTCATAGATGAATCCTTATTTCATTCAATAAAATATGCCAAGTCTCTTATAGGCATATAATACATCACATACCATAACATAGGTCAAGTATGAGGTAAAGCATACCTATGAAAATCATAATACAATATATATATATATATATATATATATATATATATATATATATATATATATATATATATATATATACCATGTAGGTATTGGAGTAGTCATCAAGGACGATCTAGGGAACATCAAGGCTACATACCAATGCCATATGGACCATGCGTTCTAAGTTCTTAGTGCGGAGGGAATGGTAGTCCTACATGGCATTCGTCTAGCTTTGAACCTTGGTACGAAGGATTTGATAGTGGAGACGGATAGCACTATTCTTGTACAAGATGTGAAGGATGGAGGATGGGGATGTGACTATGAGGACAACACTGCGACGGAGATAGACCGTTTATCCTTAGATTTTCTCTCTTTCCACTATTATTTTATTCGAAGGCAAGGTAATGGGGTAGCCCATACTTTAGCATCTCAGGCCTGTTGCTTAGAAAATCCTCGGACTTTGTTAGAGGATTTTGATGTGAATAGTGTATCTCTTGCTATTTCAGACTTGAATAAATAAAAAGTGACATGCTTCTTTTATCATATATATATATATATATATATATATATATATATATATATATATATATATAGTCAGTCTAGTGTACACTCGAGTGTACCGGAGGCACCATACACCTCAGTCATTTTTAAAGGTGTAGTAACTTTTTGAAAATTTTAAACCATTGATCTTCTTAAATATCTTAAGAACATACTATATAATACATTTTAGCTCATTTAGATACTTATAGGTAGTGCATCTAAAGGAGGCAAGAATCATGCATCTCAAATTAGTTTTGTGCGTCGATTTTTTTGTCCTTGGATGAGTGACTTACACTCATCCAAATGAGCTCAAATTTTGTATGTGGCCTATTATTATTGTAACCATAAAGACCAATGGATTGGATTTTAGAAATACAATGTCTATATGGGCAAACACCATTAAGGTGTATGGCGTAATCTGTACACTCGAGTTTATTCTAGCCCGACTCTCTCTCTATATATATATATATATGTGTATATATATATATATATATATATATATATATATATATATATATATATATATATATATAGAGAGAGAGAGAGAGAGAGAGAGAGAGAGAGTCGGGCTAGAATACACTCAAGTGTATCCGGAGCATAATACACTCAAGTAGTTTTCTATGATGCAATATTTTTTTGAAAAATCTAATCCATTGATCTTCTTAAACATAATGTGAATAGCTCATATATAAAATTTGAGCCCATTTGGACATTTATAGGTCATGTTATGAAGAACACAAAAATTATGTATTTCAAATTAGTTTTGTGCATCAATTTTGTTGCCCTCAGATGAGTGACTTATACTCATGCAAATTAGCTCAAAATTTTCATGTAGCCTAATTATAGTAAAACAAAGATATCAATGGTTTACATTTTACAAAAAAATAGTATTGATATGCAAACACCACTTGAGTGTAGCGTGTGATCTGTACACTTGAGTGTATTCTAGCCTGAATCTCTCTTGCTCTCTCTCTCTCTATATATAAATATATATATGTCAAACCTATATAATCATAAATAATCTTATATGATACGTTATTATATCATATATTTTGATATGACTATAGACATCATATTTTAAGCTACTTTCTCTTATAGATCGATGACACTAAATTTCTCTCATACTTCATGGAAATAACCTTATCATTTGTGTGTAGTCACATTTTCCCTACACATAGTTTGGAAAAAATATACTTTGACTCAAAACATGCATTTATGGAATCACTGGACCTTGGTCAAATTAAGACAAAACTAAATGTCCCATACATTATCAAGATCTAGATATATGAGCACCAATGAAAGAGTGAGAACAACGTATATTCTAGTGAAGCTTCCCTGAACAAATATGTATCACACATATTTGGTTTCTCTTCCAATAATGTTTATCATGTACAAAATAATGTACTGTCCCATACTGTGATGATATAAGAGACGATTGACAATTGATGACATGAAATTGTTTTAGGAACTGAATTAAACCTAACTCATAGACTAATACATATACCGTCATCTACTGCTATTATAATCCATTTTGAATATAACTAGTTAATTAATATTATGTATTATCTTGTTTATGTACATTATCAAAGGACCACACAATACTGATTTAAATATTATAGATATTATATTTTTAGTCACCACTAAGAACAAGCTAAGAAACATAGTTCACTCCTGCTACATACTATATTTTTTAGATATCATTTTTTATGTTATTATACTTGTTAGTGGAATAAAGAATATTCATGAGGTTTATGTCACAGAAATTCATATGTATAGATGTATTTTGTTTATCTATGCCTCATTATTATATTTTTCATTATTTAATTCATTTATTAAGTTAGGTGTATTTAACGTGTCACATTATGTGATTGACATTTAATCGTGGTTAATATATATTTTTATTTTTCAACTATTTAAATCTTAGATCACTCATATTAACCATATTATCATTTATTATCATTCTATTATGTTAAAGAATATTACCAATAAAGAATAGAATCTCTCTCATAAGAATTGTAATTTTTCCACCAAGTCATGTTGTCAAACTAAGGTCATAAAAGTAGGTATTTAGAAAAGTTAATGTTCCCCAACCTAATTTCATCATGGTACTAAGTGTTATCACATACATGAGTAGGTTAGTTCATTGATAACAATATCTAGGGTTTATATTTAAATAATTATGATATGCTCATTCTAGAGTCACTATGGTTTAGCCTACAACTTGTTGGTTTTTTTTACAAACTATGCCTATTGGCATATAATTCATGTATGTATGGTCTCTAAGAATATGTATGGTAGGTTTTTATATGTTAGATACACATATGTTTATGATTGCTGATAACAATGTTAAAGTATTCAATCAAACTTATCATGGAATACCATGGTAGAAATATCTCAAGGTGTAATTCGTTGATAATTCACTTGAAGTTGATGGCTTGGTCATAATTTTAAGTTGTGGCTAACTATAATGTGGTTGTTTCTTATTTTGTCCTATAGAAATTATTTTAGACTCCAATTGATTTGGTGTAAGTTATAACATATGTGGAATTGATTTTTGATGACTCTAGTTCAATTTCTAGAATGTATGTTTATCAACCCCTAAAAAGGATTTCATCCCCAAAATCTCAAGAGAAAAGAAAAGAGTATTTCCTCCTCATCTCTTCCTCTAGCTCCCATGTGGCTTCTTCAATGCCATGGTGATGCCAGAGAACTTTCACCAGAACTATGGCTTTCTTCTTCAACTTCTTGACTCTTCTGTCAAGAATCATCATAGGACCTTACACATAGGAGATATCTTCATTCAATTCAACCTCTACATGTTGCAACACCAACTCCGTATCGGGATGACACTTTCTTAGCACAGACACATGAAACACTGGATGTAGTCTGTGTAGCTTAGGTGGCAATTCCAACCTATAAGCTACCTTTCCCATCCGTGTTGTCACTGGGTAAGGTCTCATAAATCTAGGAGCTAACTTATCCTTCTTCCCAAATCTAAGAATACCTTTCCATGGAGAGACCTTGAGATTACACTCTGTCTCCAACTTGGAATTTTAAAGGTCTACGCCATTTATCAGCATAAGATTTTTATCTATCCTGTGCAGCCTTCAACTGTTGTTGTATCACTTTAATCTTTTCAGTCATTTGTTGCACTAACTCAGGACCTAGAAGTTGGTATTCTCCTGTCTCAAACCAACATAATGAAGATCTACAACGTATACCATATAATGCTTCATATGGTGCCATATCAATACTAGTCTGATAACTATTGTTGTAGGCAAACTCTATTAAGCTCAAGTGTAAGTGCCAACTTCCCACAAACTAAAGAACACATGCTCTAAGCAAGTCCTCCAAAGTGTTAATAGTCCTTTCAGACTGCCCATCTGTCTGAGGGTGAAAAGTTGTACTAAACTTAAACTGCGTACCCAAAGCTTTATGTAGTCGTTGCCAAAAATGACTCGTAAATTGGGGACCTCTATCAGACAGAATCATAGCTGGAACTTTGTGAAAACACACTATCTCATCTATATAGATCTGTGCAAGTTTCTCAGTACTATAGGTTGTTTTGATAGGAAGAAAATTTGTTGTCTTAGTCAACCTATCAACTATCACCCAAATGGAATCATGACTTTTGTCTGTTCTGGGTAGACCAACCACAAAGCCCATTGTTACATGATCCCATTTCCACTGAGGTATAGATAAGGGTTGCAACGTCCCTACATGATCCTGGTGTTCTTCTTTAACCTGCTAACACAATGGACATTACATATCAAACTCAGCTACATCTTTCTTCAAACCGGACCACCAATACATATCTTTTAAGTTATGATACATTTTAGTGTTTCCTGGATGCATTGCATACATGGGTGAGTGAGCTTCCTCCATAACTAACTTTCTTAAGTTATTGGCATCATGAACTACCATCTTACCATGGTAACAGACTATCCCGTCCTCTGACTCATGCAAACTGTCATGTTTCTCACTGCCCATCTCTGACCTAATTTGCTGAATCACAGTATCAACATGTTGTGCCTCTTTGATATGTTCTTTCAGAGTAGGTTTCACATGCATCTCGGCTAACAATCTGGCTGGATAATATACTTCTAACTACACATTCATTTGTCTCAAAGAGATAAGCACATAAAGAATTCAATTGTACTTTGTATGTGGGTGGAGATGAGGATTTTCTACTGAGTGCATCTGCCACAATATTGTCCTTCCCTGGATGATAATCAATTGTACAATCATAGTCCTTAATTAATTCCATCCAGTGACATTGTCTCATATTCAGCTCGTGCTATGAGAAAATGCATTTTATGTTTTCATGATCTGTGAAAATCTGACACATTTCTCCGTAGAGATAATACCTCTAGATTTTTAACACGTGAACCACTACAGCTAACTCTAGATCATGTGTCAAATAATTCTCCTCATGTTTCTTGAGTTGTCGAGAAGCAAAAGAAACTACATGATCCCTCTGCATCAACACACATCCTAGACCATTCTTAGAAGCATCACAGAAAACAACATATCCCTTACCTTGCTCAGGTAGAACTAACACAGGTGCACTACTCAACCTTTCTTTCAACAACTAGAGAGAATGATGACACTTGTCATTCCAGACAAAAGGAACTTCCTTTCTGGTCAACCTAGTTAGGGGTAATGCTATAAAACTGAAGTCTCTGATAAACCTTCTGTAGTAACATGCCAAACCTAGGAAACTACGAATTTCAGTCAGTGTTTTGGGCTATTCCCACTCCACAACAGACTCCACTTTCTTAGGATCAACATGAATACCTGAAGCAGATATAACATGTCCAAGAAAAGATACTTCTGATAACCAAAATCCGCACTTGCTAACCTTAGCATATAACTTGTGTTGTCTCAAAATAGTCAAGGATTGACGAAGGTGTTGTTCATGTTGTTGACCGTATCTACTGTATTTTAGGATGTCATCTATGAAAACCATTACAAACTGATCAAGGAATGGCCGGAAGATTCTATTCATCAGCTCTATGAATGCAACTGGTGCATTAGTTAGTCCAAACGACATCACTATAAAATCATAATGACCATACCTTGTCCTAAAAGCTGACTTAGGTATGTCACTCTCCTTTATACATAACTGATGATATCCTGATCTTAGATCTATCTTAGAGAACACTGTTGCACCACATAACTGGTCAAACAAATCATCTATCCTTGGCAGAGGATATTTGTTCTTAATAGTCACCTTGTTAAGCTGTCTATAGTCGATGCATAATCTCATAGACCCATCTTTCTTTTTAACAAAAAGAACTGGAGCACCCCACACGAAGTACTTGGTAAAATAAATTCTTTCTCAAGCAACTCCCATTACTGTTTCTTGAGTTCTTCCATCTCAGATAGCTCCATCCTATAAGGTGTTTGGTCTATGAGTTGTGTACCCAGAACAAGATTAATCTCAAAATCAATCTCTTGGGGTGGAGGAACATTTGGAAATTCCTCAGGAAACACATCTTTGAATTCCCTAACAACAGGGACTTCACAAAGACAAGGACTCTTTTCTCTGGTGTCTACCACATGTACTAAGAATGCAAAGCATCCTTTTCGCATCAACCTCTTTTCTATCATTGCTAACACTAGACAAGTTGGAAGAATATTTCTATCTCCCTGAAAGACCCATGTCTTATCACCGTGTGTGAACATAGCTTGCTTGGAACCACAATCCAAGACAACCTTATACTTCTCTAGGGTATCCATCCCAAGAATTACATCAAACTTGTGCATTTCAAGTGGTATAAGATCCACTTAAATGCTATGTTCTGAGAAAGAAAGAACACATGGGGTGCATACCTCCTGCAACACTGTAGATCTGACTAACAAATTTTTCTAACAGCCATGAATCACTTCTCGAGTGATAAAGGAATGTTTAGGTTCATCCTCCCTGCACATGGGGCTTCAGCTCTCCTACAGTGCTTCATGGAATCGACCTATAGGTTGATTCATTCCCTTCCCTAAAGGTGTAGCACCCGAATCAATCAAAACAGATACGAAACAAGATGAAGACATATCAAAATGAAATAATTCCATCTGACCTGTCACAACTCGTGGGTTAACCACTGCCTCTGGCTGATTCATAGCATAGAATCTTGCCGTTGCCTATTTCCGACCTGGTGCTCTATTAACTGATGCAGATGATCCTACTTGGGATGCTTGTCCACATCCTCGTGTGCCACTACTGAACTATTGTCTCTATGAGCCTTGTTGACTCTACCTTGGTGGTTGGGTTACTTCCACGTCTCTAACTGGACAATCCTTTATCACATGACCTATCTGCCTACACCTGTAGCAGATTCTATCTTCCCATTGTGACCTAGGTGGTCCTGTCACTAACATCGATGGTGAGCTATGGGCTCCACTTGGCTGAAAACTATGGCCTCTACCTCGACTGGACATCCACTGTGTCTGAGCACTGAACCTTTATGGTTCTACTGGTGCAGAAAACCTTGGTTTCTTAAAACTACCAAACCTTTGACCCTGAAATTGTACATGTACTTTTCTATTGTTTGCCTCTCGTTTCTCAGTCACAGACCTCTCTATTTGCCTAACTGACTCCACAAAGGTGGCAAACCTCTCTCTATTCTCTAGAATAGATACATGTGTGGTTAATTCAGCATTCAGATCTTTCTCAAAATTCCAAATCCTCTCCTCATCTGTAGTATCCATGTGCGGACAAAACCGTAGAAGCTCCATAAATTTAGCTTCATACTCGCTAACCTTCATCGGTCCCTATCTAATCCTCTCAAACTGTGATATCTTCTCATCAAGATAAGTTTTAGGAAAGTATCTACTGACAAACTCTTGTCAAAATTCCTACCATCCGATCTCAACACCCGATCTTTTCTCTTCTTCAATGGCCCACCAATGGCCAGCTCTTCCTTTCAGAAGGTACACAACATGTTTAACTTTATCATCCTCTAAAATATCAAGGGTCCTAAAGGCTTTCTATACCTCAGTAAGCCATGAATCTACATTTGCTGGGTCATCTATGCCTACATATTCACTGGATCCTACTCGGCACAACCGCTCAAAGGTCTTACCAGATCCATGTCCCTCACTGGAAACTAGTACCCTAGGTATTGGTGTTGGTATCTGATCAGCCATATGCATCATCGTATTCATGATCTACCCAAAAAGAGAATGAAAAGCTAGGTTCTCTAATAGAGTTTGGTCAAGCTGGGGATTCTCGGGTACTAGTTCTTCTCTAGCCTGATCCCTTGCACCACCTCCTGGTGCAGCAACAATGCTCTCAGCAGTGTGTTTTTCATGTGCTCCAACCATCTTTAGTTTTTACTTCATCTCCTGTATGAGGAGAATTCACTGTAATCTATACTGGAGGACACTAGAACAGACTCAACAAACTTAATCCTATGTCTCTATAGACTCATCAAACCTTTGGCTCTGATACCAAACTTTATGATGACCCAATTACAAATCAAGCCACACCAATAATAATCACGAAATAATCATAAGCAGCAGAATTAACAAAAATCACTAAGAATTAAAACCATTTTGCACATAGAACCTTTTCCAGGAAATTCGTACAAAAAGAACCAAAACTTTATATACATGTGGTTCATATTGTACATACATTGTACAGTCTCTTCTCAAGGATAACAAGTACCAATTGCTTTACTTTAACATATATAATAGCAACATAAAACCTCGAGGTAGTTAAACTAAAATCTCAAGTCGTTCGTAAAAACCACTAAGAACTATCTCCCAAGGACCTAAGAGTACAGAGACGACACATAAGACTTCTATCTACAAGACACGACAGATAGTGTAATCAACCTGAGCTAGTACTGTTGTCCCTACTGATGCGTTCCTTCCTCTACAGTCTGATTCCTAGTCCCTCTTCTGCGTCTACCTAAAAATTATGGATCCCACAGGGTGAGACTATTGTCCCACTACATAGTCCTTTTCGAGGACAAACCGAAGAGGGCTTAGATCGCGCTTGGGCCTACCCTAGAGGGATGGAATTCCTTTGCTCTTTTTCTACTTCCATTCCTCTCGGATGATGGGGTGAGACTATTGTCCCAACGAGAGATATAACTCTTTGCCAACAATATTATTATCATAGGAAATAATATATAAAACTAAGCAGAGGATACTTTATGCAAGTAAGCAGGTTTATTTACAGTGCAAAACATTAACATTGATAATAGAGTTATAAGTCATCTATTTTCTTTATGAGGAATATGAAGAACATGTATAACATCTATATACTAAGATGAATAAAAATAATAAGGCATCAAATAATGTTTTCCATATTTGGTCCGTAAGCAAATATGCTACACAGATGATTATAGGTTCACATTCACACTTTTGCCCAGAGGAGATGAGGTATACCTCTCATACTCCAACTGACCACTAGTAAGTAGAAATTGGTACCATACAAGCTCAGTGGCAGTGTCGGTTGTCAAGACCTCACATGTCTCGATCAGTATGAGATAACTAGCAGGACATCTTATGTCAATTGCAATAAGCTATGTCGGGGTATAGGGGTATCTTCACTATAGAGTTACAACTATAGAATGTACTCTCTTTGGGAGAAGACCACTGAGCTTTCCCAGATTATTTGTCATCAGGAAGACCACTAAGAGATCTTGGTTATATTTCATCAGGAAGTCCACTGAGCAACCTGGTGTTGTTCGAGAGTCCACTGAGCACCCTTGTTTAGTTTGGGGAGTCCACTGAGCACCCTTACATATCAAACATATGCATACCAAGTTAAACTCATTTCACCATTTAGTAAATCCTAACACTGAATGGATCTATGGTTTGGGAAACTATATGATAACATTTATCTTTCTTAATTAAGTGCATTACAATATCTTTTAACATCAATCAAGTTACAAACAAGAATTATATCAGATGTTACAGAGAAAGATATAATATATTTATTAAGTACTTTCATGATTCTTTGGAATTCATGTAACACTTAGGATCTCAATCTCTTATCATCATCATGCTCGGGTATGCAAACCCTTAATTCACCACCGAGTACTATCACCACTTAGTAGGTAACCATTACCTCTAGGTCATCAGACCAAGGTATTAATTCACATAGTTCACAAAGCTCATTTGAATCTGTATCACATAAAAATCATAGCTCTTACTTAGCTATGTACATCACCTTATGATACATGCATGGTTAATATATCATGCTAACAATAATATCACATACATTTCATAACCATGCAACGCAAAAGAAACATATTCTTCCCATTAATTGGGATTAGGGTTTTCCTTCATCAACTAATTATGGTTTCAAATTATCTCATCAACCATTCTTAGGGTTATGATTTACCTTATTAACCCATTAGGGTTTCAAATCATCTCATCATAAAAGATTAAACCCTTATTCATACTCCATTCATACTAGGAGTATCAACATATACATATTACATAATTAACTTTCCAATCTTAGTTTCTCTCTCATCCTCACTAGGATGTTGATTACTTAATTCACCTCTAAAGGTCTATTATCTCACCATTTTCAAATTGAATTAAACTCATTGTATCTTAAAGTTGCATTTAACACAACACACAACACGTATCACTTGGTTAAATACATTGGATTGAAGCATACCTACCATATCGGGCATCATGGTGTATATATGCTATCATATTTGTGTTGGAAATACCAGCTTCACATCCTATCGTGTACCCATATCGGTGTATCTCCCAACACCACATCATCACATTGGGTTTAGGGTGTATCCCAACACCATGCTGTGTAGCCATCTCGGGTTAGCCATGACTTAGTTCTTATTATCTCAAGTCAACCTCATATCATGTATGGGTTAGATTTTTGACCTCATATTGGGTCTAAGGGTACACTTTCTATTATATTGTGCAAGGGGTGTGCACCGTATCGGGCATAGGGTACATGCCTCATTATGGTATCATCCTAATAATATATACAAAATACCATATTGGTTTCCCATGTTGGATTCTTATATCGGGTTCCTATATTGGGTCTTCATATCATGTTGGCATATTGGCTAACATATTGAGTTAGTATAACGAGTAAACCATTATACTCATCTCCTTTTCATTCCTTCCCAAGGATCAGTAGTATCATATGATTGAATAACAAGCTAAGTGTCTAGTTGGACTCTTCATCCCATCACAAAGTGATAGGGTATGTCGGGTTTTGAGAGCAATTCATATCGAGTTTCACTTTTTCATCTAGAGTTTTGACCATATCATGTAAAAGGTATATCCTTAACGTTGTATCATGTATAAGGTATAAGTAGGTACTTCCCATATTGTTCATAAAGTAGGCCTCATATAGTTCATGGGGTATTACCTACTTCTATATCAGGTTAACCACAATCCTGGGTTCTATATCAGATTTTAAGGTACTTCACCCCATATCGGGTTCTACCATGATGATGTCATCATCAACAACCGAAAGACCTTTGTCTTTCTATTCTAAACCATGGACAATAGTTCTAAAACCTTATTGGAACTCAAATGAACATCAATTGATCAAAGGAATTCGAAATTAAAAGTAATCAACAAGTTCAATCAATATTTTTTTTGGTAACTGAGAGAACCCACCCTGGGCGAGCCCGACATGGTAAACTCTCGAGGCATGAGAGGGTGTGGTCTGGTCACCCTCCTCTCGCACCTAATCAGTGTGGATTTCCATTCGCAAAGTGCCTTCGATGAGGTTCAAACTCGGGTCCTTCATTGGGACTTATCGAGCTCTTACCACCCGGGCTACTATGGCCAGACAGTTCAATCAATATTGAAAGTGCATAATAACATAGTTGGGTTTAAGTTATATAACCCACCTCTAAAGCAACTCCCAAGCTTCAAGATCCAACTATTCATGTTCCATGGTTGAAGATGAGCTTCTCTAAGATCCAATACTTGAGCTCTTCAACATTTTCACGATATCTTCCCTCCTTGTGGTCGATATCACCTTGCTAGGTTGATATCCCCTTCTTGGCCGATGTCCTTTGTCCTTGTCTGATACCAAGATCTACACTCAACTCTTCTTCACTATGCATGATACTAGAGTGATATGCATGATATCAAAGAGAAGGATGATAACAAGATTTCAAAAATTCTACAAATAGGTGAAGGGAAGGGTAATTATACTTGGGATTTATGAAAAGGAGTGTAAGAGGTGTCATTAGCTTAAGCTACTAAGTGCCACATAACCATGCATGGATCGGCACATGTATTGCATGCATCCCATATTTATCTTTCCATGCAAAATAAAATCTTAAGGATAAATCAAAGGATAAGGGCCAGGCTCCTTAGTTATCTTCTAGGGCAAGTTACTTCCACTCACCTTATTATTATATTCAGCACAACCTTTTCCAAGGAAAAGTTGCAAGTCGATACATATGACTTATTTGAATTGCTTAACCCATCATGGTCAAAGCCAAGTGTCAAAAAACTGATAGGAGACTTCCTCTCGGGCTCCATTGCCGATAGGGACTCCTATATCAAGTCTACAACTTGATATGGTTCATATAAAGCTTTCAACTATACAACTTCCTTTAGTTTTTTTTCATCAATAAGAGTACTATCACTCTAGGATGATTCAAACATAGTGTCTCCTTATTTATATCTCCTCCAGATGATAATAAGAAGGAGTCGATACAATCTAGAAGAGGTAATTTACACATCAACCCTATATTTTAGATAATTTACAATTTGTACCACAATTGATGCACAATGCACTTAACATTATTCAAACGAGTTCTCACTCAGAATTTAGGCTTTCTACAAGCCACCACTTAGCATAATTCTCTCTCTTATGATGTTAAAACACTTAGGGTACTTTCAACATGTGACATTTTGCAATATAACCCCTTATTTTGGGTAAATTGCATTTTACACTCAGATTATCACATAATGCACAAATAGTTTGCAATTGAGCTCAAACTTGAAAATAAACTTCACAAAGAGTCTTAATTACTTTTCAAAAGATTAGAACAAGTTTGCAAGTAACTTACTTTAAGAAAAACTTCTAGGGTTAAGCCATAACCCAGGTCAGGGATGTTACAATGTTCCATTCACTTGTATGAGATTGGTTTGTTGTAAGTGTAAATATGTAAATCATTAATTTATATTGATTTTACGTGTAATATATTATAACTAAGGACATTAGTGATGTAAAAAAGTCATATCCACAGATAGTCGTAATATGCTTTCAACCACAACAAGTGGTCATGGCACACATGTTGCTTCTTTGAAAGATATTTTAGTATTGTACAATTATAGTTGTAATAAAAAATTATGATTAAAATCACATCAAAATATTTTTATTTCACTTTGTATGTATAAAATAGCATAATAATTTCTACATTTTATATGTTCATAAATACATGTGGTTGTTCATCAATGTTTAACAAAATATATAATATTGATTTTTAGTATATTCTTAATACATTGTCATAGTGAATTTTTTTTTCAAATTATCTTGATTAAACATGAAGACTAAAAAATTTAGGTAAATTAGATATTTTGTCACGTGGTGTGGCACTAACATTTTTCATAATGCTCATATTTTTTTGTTTTAAAATTTACATTGATAATGTTACTCATGGTGTAAAATATTTTATACTATGAATATAGTGTATATCATTTTTTTATGTTATAATTTTGGAAATAAACCATATCCACACTGCTAACATCATTATAAATATTTAATATGTGTCATTTATGAAAAATGAAGAATTTAATTGTACAAGAAATGTTGTTAATGATTTCCGAACTCATTATGTGCTCAATTTAATAGGAAGCTCATGAACTATATTTTATATGTAAGTATGTAACTCTCAGGAATTCATAGAACTCAATTTACAACACTTACATATAAGGAATCATTATAAATTGATAAATGAATTGTAGTTCATATGTTTTCTAGACTAGCTAAGACAAACCAATCAGAGCCTTAGAAAATCTTGATTTATTTGATTTTATATTATTAATATAATCAAAAAATGAAATGGGAGTATCATGATAAGATTTTGTAGTTACATGAAAATTATATCTTTATTCTTTAATTTTTGTAGTGATCTAGAAATAACAAAAAACTTCCAATCATATTTCACTAAGGTATTTTAAAATACTATTTTGTGGAGAATGTCACATCTAGTATCTGAACTTGCAATTCATTTTCTAAATTTTCAATTACAATGATATTAACAAAAGACTCCCATAAATCAAGAATTTGTATAAAGATTGCATTTCTATCTTTTTAGTGTGTATCTCTCTCGTTATGTGTCTCTTTCTCTCTTTGAAAATGTGCACATGAGTGATATAAAAAAGAAAATATGATACTTCTTGAAAATGGGTTATGGAATCAATAATGTAATAATTCTGCTAATTATAAAGATAGAAATAAAATAATATGGCATAATATGACTTTTTATTGATGATTTGTATAGGTGTAGCACGATTCTGGATGCCAAGCTTCATTGCATGCCACCTGATAAGATTAAACTTCTACGTAACATTATTTATCCACTCACATATGGAATTACTTCTAATAATGCAATACAAATAGATCCAACTATATGTTAGACCCATAAATAGCCTAAATTATATTTGGAATGTTCAATATAAATTGAGAATCAATTCACTTTGTAAAAGAACACCAAGAAATACAATATCCATCAACCTAAGGGGTCAATTTGGTTCTAATTATCGACCCATGGATGTCTAAAAATGTAAATCTTAATCAATTTAAATTGATTTGTCGATGGGAGATTATTACCTACATATCTAGTCAATTCTTAACCACCATACCCATTTAAATTTATAAGAACTTAAATTATACTTGCATATTTACATAGTTTCTTGTTCGCTTCCTTATTTCTAAATAAATTGATATTTCTACGAGGAAAGAGTGGGTTATTAAAAAATGAGAAAGCATACAACTCTTTTTTTTGGACAAGTCAAGTGGTACTCTTAGTCATACCCTCCCCATTTTATGAGTCATAAAACCCTTGGTACATCACTACTTGATAAATTAACAATGTAATGCATAAGACAATTTTTACTTACATATTCAAATAGAATAAAAAATATAAGCTAGGAAAAGGAGACCCATTGTTGGATTTCCTCCACGTAATTCTTAAGATGATGTTTGTCTAGACCATCCATTAGTTTATTGGCTTCTATGTTAATGCGAGAATTTCCACTTCCCACTTCCTATTGCTATCTTCTTGTTCCTAAGCTTCCCTTCTTGCATTACAAGGTGTTTTTCATCACTACTGGATAGGAACTTGACTACCAAAGAACAATCCTAATTAGCCCATATTTTCTTTTCTCTACCATCATCATCGAATATAATAGCTAAAAGGACATCCTTGAATTCATATACAATCTCTTTGTTCGCCATCATGATTTGGCCTCTCCCAAACATCTGTTACCCATTAGGAACCCTACTAGTTGTTGCTATAGATGCATGTTTACCTTTATGTGTGACACCTATGTAGATTTTGAGCCACACGTTTGGTGGAAACACCCATCTCACATCCTCACGAACTTCCTCAAAAGACATACAAGTATATTCCTAGGACTTCAACACCTTTGGCTTGCTTTGTAATGAACATAATTTGATGTAACTTGGGGGTGATGAATCTTCAAACATGGATGTATTCTGACAACACTAAATATACCAATCGTTGATAACAAACTTAGTTCTATGGAGGTCTCTTTGTTGAGATTATGTATTGTCTAGTTTGTCATATTGCTTTCCCTGAACATAATATTTCTATTCATATAGTCGAGATATTTGCTGTTACAACTAGCTTGTTTAAAATTCCTAAAAGCATGAATTATTTTTTATCATCTTCATTACTTCTGGGACATGCCTTGTCAGTGGTGAAATGTCTTAGGTGCCTATAACTTTAGTCATTAGGCTCGTTTGCATACAAACCATAAAAAGTATTTCATTTTCCATGTGATCTTGGTCTACCTAATCTTCTCCCAAGGACCAAGACGAATATAGATACTTGGTTCTTTGGTGTAGTTCTAGGCAAACCTCACAATGAACTTTCCATTGTCTATAAGGGACTAAACCCACTTGTCATCTCCTTGAACAACAAATGGGTATGGAAGCAATAAAATGTCAACAATTTTTGAGGTAGGGAAGTAGACCTTTAGACATCCCGACCCGTCAATGTTAACCAAAGGTTCAACATTCAGATCCATAAACTTCTAACATACATGCACATTAAATTCATTGATAAGGTGACCATGTTTAGGAACCTAAGGATCAATATTTACATAAGGGACCTTTCTTATCACTAACCATTTTGTAACTTAGAGCTTCCACCACATACTTAAGTTTCATAACATATCTCCTGAAAGTGTTAGCATGAGTACTCTTCTATTTTTACAATTTATATCTGTGCTAGAGACCATATCTCCCAAGATTTGTAACCACCAACCCTCACTTCCCACATATTCTTCATAAAAAGAGCATCATTCCATGGTCTCATTCTCCTGATGCCTAAGCCATCATAGGCTAGACTAGATGTTAGAATCTCCCAGTTTACCAAATAATGTTTTTGGTTGGACCCCAATGATGTTACACACCATACCATCCAACTTCACACACATTCTCACCACAAGAGTATCCATCTACGTAGTATAGTTGGTATCAAGTTGAAAATTGACTTTGTGAGGCACACCCTTTCTGCAAAATAGAAAGAACAAGCTACCCAACGATACATATTTGATTGCACTTTTCTCTAAACCTCTATATATGTCTCCGTAGAAACTCTATTGTAAAGAATGGGAACACCAAGGTATTTTTCCAGCTTTGTACCTCCCATACTACAAATGTCCAATTGGATCTATCCATTAACCCCACTTGAAATTAATACTTTGGTTTTCAAAATCAAAATGAGCTAAACCATTGCTTATTCAAATCTATTAAAGTAGTGGATGAATTCTTCCATTTGGGTCATAGGGATCTTGGAAACACAATGATATCACTAGCAAAACTGATATAAGATATCACATTGATCGTGTTGTACATATTTAAGGGTTTCCACTTACCATCTTCAAGTTTTCCCTCAATGAGTTGGTTGAGCTACCCCATACGTACAACAAAGAGTTAGGTATATAAGAGACCCCCTCATCCAAGACCCCTACTAGTTGGAATGGCTGCATTTGGCCACCATCTAGATGATGCTTGGGAACCACTTGTAATGGAATGTTTACCATTACTAATGATCTTTTCTAACCAACTAGCATTCTAAATTATGACTATCCATCGCCACAATAGTGTGATAACTCAAATCAAAATCTGAAGTAAAAACTTCAATCATCATAATCCACATAAGGCACATTGATATCACATTTGGAAAATTTAGTCTAACACCATAGATTAACCAAAATATAAGTTTCTTAGAGAAACTCATCTCAACATATTACACTTTTTCACAATTTACAAGGCCTTGATTTGTAAAATGTCCCCAGGCCACTTACATAATATCTCTTCAAAATGAATTCTATTAAAGCATTACACAAGAGACATTATTATAGAGATTGATTTTAAACTTTACAATTCATATATCTACGGATCTATAGACCATGCACATATAACTAAAACTCAAGTAGAGAAACAAATGTAACAAAATTTTCCCATATGAATCTGAGCCTATAGGGACAATGCTTGACCGCTACCCCTATATGGTTTATCTCTAGAGGCGGTTACACAAACATCATCTGCCTCTTAGGTCCCTTCTAACTATCATCACCTACCTCCTAATCGAGGGCCAATTACATCCTTATTGATCCTCTCAGTCACTACAAGTGTTACTCTACTACTTACGTAAAGATGTAGAGAACCAAGGGGTGAGACTCCGAGCCCCATTGATATGAGATAACCTCTGAGACATCTATTGGTTACCATATGACAAACATTAAAAAAACATATAATCATTAGATATATAAAGTTTATCAACATACTCAAAATACACATATATTCATTCATACCTATATCTTTGTCTAACCTACAAGAAATGTCAGATTATATATATTTGAATTCTAATAATAAATGTCATATCAAGAAAACATACATGTTTAATGCAATGAAAATGAAATAGATATGCTAATCATTTAGTATTTATATTATAAAGCCCTAGGAAGATTGAGGCATATCCCTCAATCAACTGTCTAGATGCTACTAAGACATCCTTAACACCCATACAAGATCTAAGGATATCAAAATTCCCTATATCTTTCCATAAACCTTGGGTAGAAGTGAGGTAAATATAAGGTAGAGAGCCCATTGCTAAGTCCATAGTTGATCCATGCTTAAGATCATATCTACCAATACCATACCCACCCTAGGTACACAGGTCATAGAGCAAGCTTATGCTAAAAACCCTTCATACCATATTCCAACTTGTCTTCACAGTTCTTATACCATTCCTCATTAGACCTTTGCCATTTTCGCATCCCAAACATCATTTATTGATAGTAGGGCATAATGAACCCACGCATCCACATGTACACTAGTATCTAGCTTTAAGAATATTCTCATGACTATAGGTTGCTACAAAATATAATCATAGAACTAGTCCCCCTAATGAGCCAAGGGAATATATTTTTGAACTCATACTTCTACAACTTATATTTATCTTTCTTAGTTAGATTCATTATTCTACATCTATATCAACCAATGTGTAATCACAACCATCAATGAAAAACAAGTAATAATGTTACTAACAACTTCAAAATACATAAAACATATGGTTATTAATGTCTTGCTTCTCAAAATATGGCATATTTACACCTCTTTTTATGTTGAGGATTTCTATATAAATCAAACCTCCTAGTGATAGAGGTTTAATAAAACCTTATTGGAAATCTTGCAAAGACATAATACACCACTTTCTACTTATGACAAAGAGTGAGATAAAATAATCTAAACCATCATTTTTTCATAAATGGGTCATCTTTACATATGTCAGTAGCAATCAATAAGAGAAACAACTAAGAAGCATGTACACATATGTGATCATGAAAAGATCAGCATATTGTTAGCACCCTATCGACACACATGACATTACCATGCACCAAATTAGGATTCTTTACACTTATATAGACTCTAAATCTAAAACTATAATGAGAAGTACTAAACAACCATATTTTATCGTAAAAAAGCTACTTGCATTACATAAAAACAACATGTAGTTCATATTCTTGACATATCAGGATCAAGATACATAAAAATATAGTCTTTTCATATGTTTAGCAAGTATCATAGAAAGATACCAACATTCATGTTGAATGCAAGTAATAAATAAATCAAAGGTTACATAACTCACCCAATGAGAGTGGAGATGAGTTCACTCACAAAGAACATCAGCGAATTCCCAATCTTCATGACAAACTCTAAAACTAAGGGAAAACTCTCCAAGATTTGAGCTCCTCCCCCTTTACAATCTCTACAACAATCAATTCACGACCTAGATGAAACTAGTGCAAAGATGGGAAGGAAGGATACGGTGTAAGACATAGTAGTGAAAACCTGAGTGAGAAACCACCTAGAAAACATATATGGAAATCAAGAAGGGTGTAGATCATCAAGTTAATGAAATATCATATTGATGTAGGATTAGAAGTCACCAAAAATCTTGTCATACATCAATAGAGAAGTGAATCAAGGAAACCAATAGTGAAGCTGAAGACCATAGAAAACATGAATCTCATTGTTTGACACCAATTGATGGCATCTCACTTCACTACAAGACTTTGATATTCTATATATGCAAGCAAGATAGGAAGGAAGGACAAGAGGGTATACATATCGCCCTAGAGGAGAGAGAAAAGTGGTCACAGTTATCTAGATGTTAGTCAAATTGCTCATACCTTTTTCAATATGTCGTCTCATCCGTAGATAGGCCATGTCGCTCCATCCTTACTCAAGTCTAGAACTTCATTAATAGACATGAGCATGGATCTTGTCAGCCGCCATCATTGGTTGAAGCTTTTAGGAAAACAACCACAACACATACTCCAGAGTTTCCATCAGTAGAGCATATCAACAAAACCATCAACACTCAATGGAGGCTTTCCATCACTACTAAACTAACGAAGACCTACGTCTCCCCCAGTCAACTACTTCATCGATAGTCAACTAATGAAAAAATAGATTATCATGAGACTAGCCACTTCCATTGATTCTCAATTGATGGGAGAACAAAAAAATTCTATTGATCCTATTTTAGAAAGCCAAACTTACCTCAACTGAAACAAAAGTAGAGAAACCTCATCAATCCTCAACTAATGAAGAACCATGCACAATTAATGTGGGTAGGCTATTATTCATTATCCTATTACTCTGGAACAATATATGTAGTTTTAGTTGAGCTTAAGTGCATTCTTCATCAATGTTATTGTCATATATTGTATCTAAGTTTCCTATATATTGGAGATGATCTTCCACATACTATCTTTTAGCTTATTTTGCTATCCTTGTTTGTGAAGACTCCTTTAAGGACGTGTTTCTAAACACGGATAAAGGCCTCATGGAAAGGCAGACCCCCTCTCTTATAATAATTGGAAATTGTTTTCTTAAGATTATTTCTCATTGACCTCGGGAATAATTCACTGACCTATTTGTCAGGTGAATTTCCCCAGGACAAACTCAGTTGACCATGCTTTCTAGCTAAACAAATAGCAGTCTAGTATTTCATTTTTATTTTTTATTGGTAACTCTAATTGATCTGAAAGTTTTACTAGAGCTCTGATGTTTTGTTTCAAACAACATAATGATTATACATAATTTTTGGAGGATATTTGACCTATTCAGTAAATGGTTTTTAGTATCATTCTTATGACAGAAAACATGCATAAAAATATTAGAATAGAAAAAGTGTAAAGTAGGGTCAATTTGCAATTGACCCAAGCACCTTAGTTGATCTAGATGGGTGACCTAACATACTATTATCTCTTATATTTTGTGATTCAATTTAAAGAATCAAAAACTTTAGAGAGAGAGAGGAAGAGTTAGGGTTTAGATGGACAAAGTTGTGAAGATGGGGATATAGAGTTTTCTCTTCCTAGACTTGATAATATCAAGTAAGTTAATAATCGTTAGATAGATTTTCTTGGTGATTCTTCTATCAAATGTCAAGATTCCTTCCCTCCTATAATTTGATTTTAAATGATATCAAATCTCCCTCTTTTTTGACTCTTTCTCTCCTATTCTCCATTTCTAGGGTTTCTGAGTTGAGAGGAGGAAGAAATGGATTCAATGGCTAGAACCTTGGTGGATTTCTAGAAATTCAGAGTTAGACCTATGTCTTTAAGGTGCTTGTCACCTCAAGTGGGTATCTCTCACCCCCTATTAAGAATTTTAATCATGTTGAAAGCCAAATTATATTTGGCTAAAATAATCAAGATTGTTTCTAGTATTTGTGTGCAATCATTTTATCAATTGGAATGCTTTTTGGGAAATAAATGCTACCGATTCAGATTCTTTTTCATTGATTAATATTTTTCTAGTTTCTGACCTATTGATTTTAATTCTATGAATAATCTTCTGGACATAGAATTATGTTATTTTATATAAATATTGCCTAGAAACATGTATTGAATGATATGGTTTGAAATTGAGTTGACATGTATAGAATCATATTGAATCGTATTATATTGAATTACACAAGTGTATTGTTGAATCTTACTAAAATTGAATGTGATATATATACATAAGTATTAGTATGAGGTGGTCATGTTCCCTATTTAGCTTTTTTGTTGAGGGATTGAATCAAATGAGTCAATCAATCAATGTATGCTTATGATTGACGAATGAAATATGTGGAACTGAAAACAAGGGTTCCCATGTGTGTGAATAGACCTAATGAACCCATGTGCCCCATGTTGAGTTTATTGAATGATATGAATATTATGATGTGTTGAACTAATATGACTTCTTAAACCCTAGAAATCTGGTATTGAGCTAAGTACGAGAGATAAAACTCAAAGTTGTAAATAATGTTATAAATGTGTTGAAGTTTCAAATTTTAGACATTATTACTTCAATTGAAGATGATAATCCTTATTAAGATGATATAAGCATAATGTGTGTAATCTAGTATAGTATATGGAACATGAGAAAATTCCACATGAATTCTAGACTTTGATACAAGTCATTTAATGATGAATCAAGAGATGAATAAAGACTATGGAGTAAGAAGAAGAAACCCTAATCCATGGTACCTTCTAATTTGAGTGTTTAATAAGGAATGGAGGGATCACCTTTATTTATCAAAATTTCCTTGTGAGTCAAATGACATGGTACATGTATGTAGATACAAAATAAGAAATTGACAAGGGTGATATGATTTGTGATGATATGTATTGCAATGAATAAAATATTACTCAAATAAGCATGAATAAGTCTTTTTTCTTTTTGCTTTAAAAATATCTGGGATGACCTACAATGAATGGGATACAATAAAATCAGACTATTAAGGATTTCAAGGAGAGAGAAACTTTATATGTAAGTAAATCTAGAGTGATTGATTCCAAGAATAGTAGCGAGCATGATATGAAATAAATTAGGAGTAACAATTATCAAATGAAGGAAAAATGAAGAAAATTCATAGTTGGGTCTAATATCCTAACCCTAACCCTAATATGATAAGATATGCAAAAATAATTAATAATGTTCTTAAAGGAAGAATTAAGGAATGTACATAAGTAAATTCTAAATAAATTACAAAATGAAGTTCAGGGATGAAATTTGATTCAAAAGAATTAAAATTTGGATTGTAATTCTTTGTAGACACTTGTATTCTAAGCATGGTGCAGGCAGATGAATTTCAAAGATATTACACATGTGATGGATAATAAACCTAACTAGAAAATGGTAAATAGTAAATGAGGTGTATTAAGTGTGTTATGCACGCTTATGATTGACATTTATTCATATCTATAGAAATGAAATGGAATAAGTATATGTTGCATTATGAACCTATTTGAAGTATGATGAATGACACCAGATGTCTATATGCATATAATATTTCTAGTTTTAATGTCTCTATGAATATTTTATGAGAACTATGATATGGAATGAACTAATAAGAAATCTGTTGAGATAGTATTAACATTCTTTGAATACTTTTCAAAACCCTATTTAGGGAAAATTATGGACAATGAGATTATATCTCAAGCTAAAGTCTCACTAAAAATGATTGCTATTAAGTGTGGAAATGTAAAGAATCATATGTGTTTGAAATTTACAATTTGTTTTGCTTCTTATTTTAGTCGTTGTCTTTTTTGATAAGCCTAATTTAATTCATGTTATTTTAGTTACATGAGAAAATATGCATATGATAAATGATGATTAAATCTTTTTTAAGATGAGTAAAAAGGATTAATAATAATTGGAATGATAAAACCTAATTATGTGCCCCAAACACCGTGAGTTTCCCCAGAGTGCCACATTGGGGAAATGAAACAGATCTCCTTGTAGCAATCAGATTATTATGAGAAGGATTTCCAGAGTGTGGATTGAGACCTTAACGGTTTAACCACCAGGATTTAGGAGTGAGTCATATGGTGTGGATCTGGCCATAAATCCTTTGCTATGAAAGTCTATGCCTATAAGGAATAGACTTTGATGAAATGAAAACTATGAAACATGTGATATATGATTATAAGTGATATATTATTTAGTCGGTTCCTATCTCATGTACTTAAAATGAGGATCTGATCCACTTTAGGAAACCCTATGGTGGACCAAGGTATGTTGTTGATATCTTAAGGTGGCCAGATAAACCCTTTGTTAGTGACAGTGAGTCATTGACATGAGAACCATGTGTGGAAACTTTTAGTTGGTGAGGTACAAGCTAGGTAGTTTTAGGACAAATGAATAAAAGATGTCTGTGTAAAATATGAGTGGAATATTTGTTGCATGCATTTTTCTTCTAGCTGATAGACCTAATGTTTTTGGTTATAATTATTGTTGTGGATAGTAGTCATTCTTTTATAAAGATAATATATTCCATATTATTATTTTTCTATTTTGAATCTGATATTAAACGTTGATGTTTGGTTGATGATGGGATCTAATATCTACTCTGAATATGATTTAGAATTACTTGTGATTTGAATAGTCTTGTTTGCAGACATATCTTATGTGTGCAATAGCTTCTAGACTGCAGGATATGTTATAGATTTGGATGGTGGAGTGTCATAAAGATGATATTATTGTTATGCATTGATTCTAGATGCTTAGATCTTAACTTACTACTCATACTAATGGATTATAATTATGAATTAAGTAACCCTTATTAATTTTTTCATAGACATGATCTAAAATATGTTGTAAAGTTGGATATGGTCTATGTGATTACCTTATCTGATTGATTAGATTATTATTGCAACTAGATCTGATTAGATGGTAGAGCTATTTGCTAGACTTTCCAATATTTGCAAGTTTCTTTAGAGTTCATTATACTTAATATGATGTTGGTGCATGTACTCATCTTGAGTGGAAGGTATCCTGTTACAACCCCAATTTTTGGGTTCCTTTGGTGAGAAATGTAATTTCTCACATTAAAGATATTGGAACAAATAATGATATAATTTGTTTGGGATAAATGGATTTCGTTTACAATAGCCTTGATGATTATGTTGTGGGCTTTATTGGCTATTGGGCCCAATAACAAGGAAATTCAATTAGTAGAGGAATAATTAAGTTTTTGAGAAAAGAAAGGTGTGGAAACCTCTAGAAGGCAAAATAATACAATCCAAAGTTGGATTTCGTGCCTCTTGGGTTCCTTGGGTCCCAAGGAGTCCAAAGCTATATAGAGAATGCAATAAGAAAAGAAAAGAGCAATTAAGTATTCCTTGTTAAAAAAAGAAATTGAAAATAATGATACAATGTGGAAAATATGTGAAAAGAGGTATAATTGAGTTATCCTTGGTGGATTTTCGTATCCCAAGGATTCCTAATGTTAAAAGGAATTCCAATAGGAAAATATAGGAGAGATATAGAGAAATCCTTAACAAGAGAATTAAAAAGGAAAAGAAATTGATTAATAAAAGGGAAATATGAGAAATTAACTTTCAAAAGAAGATAAAGGCAAATATATTTTCCCCAAATATGGGAATCTGTGCCTTTGGGATTTCTTGAGGTCCAAGGGACCCAAAATAACAAGATAATCACAAAGGAAAAAGGAATACAAATTTATTTGGATTAATTAATGAGAGAACTTGGGAGAGAAGGAAGCCTTCTCATCCATTTCTTTTAGTTTCCCAAATTTCGTACAAAGCTAGGCAATAATTAAAGGAACGTTCCCTTAAAATTTGAGTTAAAAAGGAGCAAGGGTTTGGGAGATACGAATTTCCTAAGAAATTGCTAAAAATTGGATTTAATTGGAGTTAGGAAAAAGATTTTCCTTTTTGGTCAAGCGTGGATAACGCAGACCGTTGGATCTCAATCCAGCGATAGGCGGTCATCGTCTAAGTCCCAGTGGGACTGGGACTCTGCGAGAATACAGAGGATCTTTCCTCTCCAACTTCCTTGTGAACCAGATTGGATGTGAATTTGCAATGACTCCCATTGCACTCAGGAGTCGAAACCGAAGGGATTCATCCCTGGTTTCGAATAGTTTTGGTCGCCGATCCAGGAATCGCCCAAATTCCTACAAACCCGCCTCGACCCTATATATAGGGGAGGGCTTGTGAGGACTCCACCATGTAAAGCAACCAAACCCTGACCTGTAGATAGTTGCAAGGGACGTTTTCGTGCCGCCGATTGGTTAGTTCGCCTCGACCTGCACCTTGCTTCTTTGGCCTAGCCTCGGCGGAGTCCGGCGAGTAGGGGACGGACTTGGCGTGTCCTTGACAAGTAATTGGAGGCGTCGTCGAGTTCGTAGAGGGGAGGCAGAGCTTCCTGGACAACTGATGTGAGCAAAGGAGGAAAGGAGCCCGAAGTCAACCCCAAGGTTGACCATCACAAGCCTACTATACCCCAACGCGAGGAAGAAGAAGGTCGGATGGCCTTTTACAGAATTGCCCCTCCACACCTCCTTTACTGGTAAGGGTAGTTCTATCCTTAACACTCTTTTGATCGCAAGTTAAGGGCGCGCACATCCGTGACCATTGGATCCTGAGTGAACCACCGAGCCACGGATCAGACGATCCATATTTTTTTGAAAATAGCAAGTAAATAGATAAAAAGGAATTATCTTGATAAAATCGTATCTTTTGATAGAAAACTCGGATGTAGTAAGTTAATACATCAAAAATGATCATAAAAATATGAAGAATATGTTAAAATTGGTTTGGATATCTAAATCTGTATATTTTTGCAAAAGTGCATATTTTGATAGGAAAATTGTTAATTTATAATTAGAAAACCCTAACTGATAACCAAAGATGGTTTTAATCTTGCAAATAGATTAATTCGAGCATGGATTACTTGATTAATGTTAAAGATGGTTTGTAACCTATTTTGATGATAGAATTGCAAGGTTTAGGGTTTTAAACCTAATGTGCTGGTTAAAACCCTTAGAAACCCTAAGTGAGAAAAAAGGGAAGAAAGAATATAATAATCCAAAAATTAGGGTTTTGTGATCCAAATCTGATCATAAGATCTCAATGGAAAATAAACTGAGATAATTAGGGTTTGATGGATATTTTGATAAAAATAAAGTAAAAGTGGTAAAGAGGAAGTGAAACCCTAATTATGCTCAAAACCCTAAAAAGGGCAAATAACCTAGGAAACAACTAGGATTAATGGATCAAGATGACATGATTAACGATAGAGAAATTGGATGTCTTTTCAGGATCAACCTGTGCGTACTTTCTTGAATTCTTGATTGGTTATTTCTACATTCAATCTGCTAAATAGGTATGTGGTTACGCCTATGAATATCCCGAATTAGTTTCTCGTGGATTTTCGAGGTTTTATCGATGACTTGAATTAAACTGTTGGTTGCATTTAATTCTTGCAAATCATAATGTGGATATGACTATCACCTAAGATAAGTGCCTACTAGCTCAGATCCTAGTCCCCTCTGTAGCTTTATAGATTGACCTAGTAAATGGCTACCAATGGGGTAGGTCCATCAGGTCATTAAATTACTTAGTAAATGGCTACCAATGGGGTAGGACCATCAAGTCATCATGAGTCAGGGATTGGGCTACCTTTGGGTAGGGCCATGCGACTCCATAACCCTAGGAATTTGCTACCTGTGTGGTAGGACCATGGGGGTAAGGATCTACCATATGAGAGAGGTAGTATCCATGTCCACTGTAGGGACAGTACAGAGATAGGGGATAGGCAATGATTGAGTAGTATTGCTTAAAACATAATCTTGGATGTTAAATGATATTTGGTTGACTACATTATTAACATAGTTGCACAATTATTGTTTCCCCCACATACCAACTTCTTGCTGACCGACATTTTGTTTGTCGGCATTTTAGGTACAAATGAAAAGAACAAACAGTAAAGTGGCATATGTGGAACTAAATGAGAAATAACGTACACAGGGGGATTAGTTAGATTAGTATCTTCATGGATAGAAGTTTAGAAATCCCAAAATTTAAAAGGTAAGTAAGGTTTTTATTTTATACCAGTTTTTAGTTTCGTAGTAGAATTTCATAATTATTATTGATTATTTGTCGAACCTTTGATCCGGGTTACTAGATAACGACTCTGATCTCTTAGTCTCCCTTAAGTGAGGGTTACCGGGAGACAGGGTCGTTACATATCCACCCACTGGGGCTCAATATCAGTCTCATGAGGTTGTTTCATATGTTTTTTCAATATAATCATACTTGGTGGAGAGGTCATGACAAACAAGATGTACATAGAATATTCTAAACTATAATTTATATGTAGTCTCTCTTTCCTAAGATTGGTTGTAGATCGAGTTTGTTCTTTCATATTAATGTCACCGATTTAGATTAAATCACATCTAAGCAATAAGTTTGATTCCAATTTTAATGGATTTGAATACAACATGTGGTTATTAAATATGTTGTCATTGAGGTGACAATGTTACAAGGTTTTATGATAAAGGAAAATAAAAAATTTATTTGTATTTTTCATTTGTTGTGTTAATCGTGTTTGTTGAGAATTAGTTTTTTGCTTCATATATGGGTTTAGGTGTTGTGTTTCTCTCTATTAGTTGGCATTAATGCTGATCAAAAGAGAGGTCCCAACAACTTGGTATCAAAGCCTAGGTTAGAAAGTCTGCAAGGACAATAGGATATAGGGATAAATGATAATATGGATGTAAAGCATACCATAAAATGATATGCAAACTGATTGAACTCAATATCTATATAACCTAGACAAGTACTTGGGTATTAAGATAAGCTAGCATGAGACTATCGACTATACTTCTTCCTAGTTCCCTGACCAAGCGTTCTGATGAAGAATGTTTGGGAGTATAAGAATATGCATGATTGTAATAAAATCATTAAATGGATAAAGAGAAATGATTATACAATAAAGTTTTGAACCTAAGACAAGAATGAAATTTCATGTGAGAAAGATAAATAAATTCAATAGATTATGAAGATAATCACCGATGAAATCACACATGAGTATGAATTTGAATTATAAGAAAAAGTTGAGAATTGAGAATGATTCCTACTAAATCAAATTCTTTGTAAAGAGAATTTTTGTTTGTGGATAGTAATACGTAATGAACCATAAACCTTGATCAATAGGATACCTAGCTGAAAGTCAGAAAGAATAATAAAGGTGATGTGAATCTTGACTCGCCAGTGATGTATTAACAAGATTTGTGAAATAAGTGTTCATAATTCTCAATGAGATATATGATGATGATAAGGTATGAAATATCCATCTAATTCTAGTAAATTCAAAATTCCAATGTAAAAGGTCCAAGAAGAAAGTAAATGATGCCATATGAAACAAAGATAAAATGAAAATCATACTAACTTGACACTAAGAGAGATGAATCATAAGATGATCTGATCTTATCCACAACATATTTTTTATTTTACGATCAAATCGTAAAGGGATGGGATAATTTTTAAGGACCCATTTTCAGATTAACCATCTAATTAGTGTTTACTTAGATGACTGCATGCTTAACTAGATTGGTCATTATTTCATTCTTGATTAATTATGGTAGTCTAATTATGGTTCTTGTAACCTAATGAAAAATTGTTATCATGATTTTATTTCAAATAATTAGGATCTGAGAATTGAAAACCCTAATTGGTCAAAATTAAGGTTTTGGTAGCATATGAATACAAAATTTGATAAATATAGCAGTGTAGTAAACGATTTTTATTATTTTATCTATGATTCTTATTTAATTGAAATTTAGATATAGTTTGAACAACTCAAATTAAAGTATTGTTATAGAATATTAGAATTTTTTAATAATTTTGTGGCCTATTTGTCTTTCGAGTATCCCCAGGACAAACTCAGTCGATCATGATTTCTGCCTAAAACATAGCCGTCTAGTATTTGATTTTTATTTTTTTATTGGTAACTTTGAATGACCTACAGTTTTTAGTAAAGCTCTAAAGTGTTGTATCAGACAACATGATAACCTTTTATAATTTTTGGTGGGTATTTGACCTATTCAGTAAATGATTTTTAGTAATATTTTTGTTATAAGAAATTATGCTAAAATAAAAGAGCGTGTAAAGCAGGGTCAATTTATTGACCCATTCACTTTAATTTCTCTATATGGGTGACATAACATACCAACAACTATTGTATTTTGTGATTCATTCTAGAAAAATGAAATCCTAGATAGAGAGAGAGGGAGAGTTAGGGTTCATATGGAGAAGGTGGTGAAGTTGGCAATCTAGGGTTTTCCCTTCCTAGAGTTGATGAAATCGAGTGAGTTGGTAATCGTTAGATAGATTTTCTTGGTGATTCTTCACTCACATGTCAAACTTCCATTTCTCTTATGATTTGATTTGAAAGGATATCAAATCTCCCTCTTTTCTCACTCTTTCTCTCCTATTCTCCATTTCTAGGGTTTCTGAGTTAAGAGGAGGAAGAAATTAATTCAATAGCTGGAACCTTGATGGATTTCTAGAAATTTAGAGTTTGGACTTTGCTTTTAACGTGATTGTCCCTTAGGTGAGTGTTTATGTCCCTATTAAGATTTGTAATCATGTTGAAATCCTAATTATATCTGGATAAAATATTCAAGATCATGGCTAGTATTTCTATGCAAGTACGTAATCAATTGGCATGATTTTGGGGAAATAAATGCTACTAATTTAGATTCTTGTTCATTGGTTAATATATGCCTAGTTTCTTACCTATTGATCTAAGTTCAATGAATAGTCTTGTGGATATAAAATTAGGTTGTTTTATACCAATATTTCCGAAAACCAACTATTGAATGATATTCTTGAAAATTGAGTTGACATGTATAAAATCATATTCAATTGTATTAGAATGAAATACACATGTATTGTATGTGAATTGGGGTGCGGATCGGAAAAAGCCATAAGTAAGATAGGGGAAAAAGGCAAAGTCTTGTCCCTTGATAGGGACAAAGATAGAGGATGGACAAGAGAAAGACAGATGCGAGTAGAAATAAAGATGGACAAACCATTAAAGTAAACTCAGAGACTGAAGCTGGTGGATGGAAGCCTTATCGACATAGTTATAAGGTATGGAAGACTACCTATCTTCTGTTTTAGTTGTGGAATGGTGGGGCATACAACACATGACTGTTAAGAAGAAGCCGCAGAGGGTGTTACAGAGATAGACAAAGAATGGGGACAATGGCTCAGAGCATCACCAAGAAAACAAAGTAATATACAAACACAGGGGGGACATTACAAGGAAGTGAAAAGGGGGCTCTTTAGTGAAGAGTGGAAAAAGGTGGAAGGAAAGGTTGTAGTCTGTGTGGAAGGAAGAAACAAAGAAAAGCCAAAGGAATCAAATAAAGAGACAGAGAGAATAAACATCGAGGCCCCCAAAAAATTCAATGCTAAAGCTACAGAGGGTAGAGGAAGTGAAGAAGGGGTTAAAGATGTACAAAGGGCAATCACAGAAGAAACCAAAACTAAAGAAGATAAAAGGGAGGATGGACAAAACAAATTAGTGATTGTCAAAGAAGTGAAGGATGTCTCAGGAAGCATTAATAATCGACCTACTGACATTGATGGGGCCAAGGAAATAACTAAAGAAAAGGATCTCAATGGAAGTAAAGAAGAAAATTTGGCACACAAGGTGAATGAGAAAATGCCTATTAAAAACACAGAGATACAGAAGCACAAAAAAGGCAGATATATGAGAATCATGAGAAACATGGGGGGAGGAGAAGAGGAGAATAGAAGGGTTCTAAAGAGAAAGATAGGAGATGAAGGGGAATGGGAAGCAGAGAGTAGAGAAGAGGAAAGGACAAGGGGAGAAAAAGTGGCGAGGAATAAAGGCAGTAATATGATATGGGAATCTATTTCCCAAGTGGTTGTGTCTGGTCAAGCCAGAGCCGTGAAAAACATTGAAAATGTTGAGCTAGAATTGTCAAGGCCTGGCCAAGCTTGACACTAGAAATAATCTTCACTGCCTGTGTAGAGAGGAGAGGCTAGATCTAGTTTTCCTTATGGAAGCTATGATCAATCATGCATACTGATAAGGAGACATATAGAATTAGTAATGGGTTCCCTAATGGAGTCAGTCTAGGCAGAGTGGGCAGAGCGGGAGGTATAGGTATGTGGTGGAGGAATGTCATGGAAAATATTATCTCCTGCTCTCAGCAACATTTTCTGCTGGAAATCAAAGGAGACAGTGAAAACCCTATGTGGAGATGTGCGGGGATCTATGGTTGGGCCGAAAATGCAAACAAACATAAAATGTGGAGCTTTATGAAGAGTTTGTTTGATGACACCAATGGTCCCATCCTCTTTATAGGTGATTTTAACGAAATCCTCGGGTATGAAGAGAAGGAGGGAGGGGTGATGGGAGCCAAAAGACACATTGAAGAGTTCAGAAATACTATGCAAGATTGCTGCCTTACTGACATAGGTTTTGTTGGCGAGCGGTTCACCTGGGAAAGAGGGAAATCTTACAAAACGGCCATTAAATAAAGACTTGATCGGGATCTGGGAGACTTCCAATGGTGCTGCAAATTTCCAAAAGCGTGGATTAAAGTTAATCCTCATTTGGGCTCTGACCACTCCCCTCTTATCCTCAATTTGCAGAAGTGAAAAACTAGTCAATGGGGTAATAAAGATTTCAAGTGTGAAAAGTTTTGGCTGAGCGACCTTGAATGCAGAGGGATTGTGGAGAAAGTATGAGGTGTCGAAGGAGGAAAATACATTCTCACTAAGATTAACCAATGTGCCAGCAAGCTGAGAGAGTGGATTGAAAAGAAGCTTGGAAATTTTAAGAAGAATATCAGGAAAGTTGAGAAGGAGCTGGAGGATACACAAATGCTGCCGATGAACATTATCTCCTTTGAAAAAAGTAAAAAGCTGAATGAAGAGTTGAGTCTACTACACAAGAATAGTGAGACATACTGGCACCTGAGAGAGAAGGCAACATATATGAGTGATGGTGATAGGAATACAATATATTTCCATACAACAATGTCCCAATGTCAGTAGAGAAACAACATTGAAAAAATTATAAATTAGGAGGGGGTTTGGGTGGAAGGGGAAAGAGAGGTGGAGGAAGTGGTACTAAACTACTATAGTGATCTCTCCAAATCTCAACAAACGTCCCACAACAATGAAAGTACAACTGACATTCCACAGTTGATAAGTGATGAAACCAACAAAAAGCTTATGAAGGATCCTGATAGGAACGAGATCTGGAATGCTCTTATCAATATGCATCCTGCTAAAGCCCTTGGGCATGATGGTTTCCATGCAAGCTTCTTCCATACTTTTTGGGACATATGTGGGAGTGATGTGGTGAATTTTGTTTGAAATTGGTGGAGAGATAAGGAGGAGATAGGAGTATTAACAAAACTAACATTGTTCTTATTCCTAAGTGGAGGTACCCTAAATTCATGAATGACTTTCACCCTATAAGCTTATGCAATACCTTGTACAAGAGTATATCAAAGGTCATGGAAAATAGAATCAAGCATCTCCTTGATGACATCATCACCGTGAATCAAAGTGCCTTCATCCCCAGAAGGCTCATCACCGACAATGCCTTGATAGCTTTCAAGATGTTTCACTTGATGAAAAGGAAGAAGAAAGGAAAAAGAGGAACCATGACGATGAAGCTTGATATGATTAAAGCATACGATACGGTCGAATGGCATTTCATCTTTGAAGTTATGCAAGCTTACGGCTTCAGCAGGGATTGGTGCAAAAAGTTGGAGGAATGCTACTCCAGCCCTATGTTCTCTTTCATAATCAATGGGAAGAGAAAGGGTGTTGTCAAACCCACTAGAGGTCTTAGGCAGGGTGACCCCATATCACCCTACCTTTTCCTCATGTGCATGGATTCTTTCTCTCACCTCCTTAGAGCTACTGCCGAGAATAATCTAATCAATGGGGCTTGATCTTGTGTGTAGGGACCTACTGTTTCTCATCTATTCTTCGTGGATGATAACGTGCTTTTGACTAGAGCGACTTCCCAAGAGGCTTTGCCAATAGCAAACCTTATTATCTTCTATGAAGAAGCCTTAGGGTAGAAGATTAACTCTTTGAAGTCAGAAGTGTCTTTTAATGGAAACGTTGAAACAACAAAGAAAGAAGATATATTAAAATTTTTGAAAATGAATCAGGTGGACAAAAATGAAAAGTACCTTGGCCTCCCTACTGTCATTGGCAGATAAAAAAAAATCTACCTTCAAGGCAATCAAAGAAAAAGTGTGGAACATGCTTAGCGGATGGAAAGAGAAATTTATGAGTCAAACAGGGAAAGAGGTTTTGATCAAATCAATCGTACAGGACCTGACCACTTATATGATGGGCATCTTTCAGCTACCTACAAACATCTTGGATGAAATCACTAGAATGATGGCTAATTTTTGGTAGGGTACAACAGAGAACAAAAGGAAGATCCATTGGGCAACATGGGAGAAATTGTGCAAATCTAAAAGAGAAGGGGGTCTCAGTTTCAGGGACCTTAACACTTTTAATGTGGCTATTCTAGCTAAACAGGCATGGAGATTGTATGATAAAAAAGAATCCTTATACGCAAAAGTCATAGCCTCGAGATAGTACAGGAATGGGGACTTTCTTGATGCTTACAGAGGCTTTGAACCTAGTTACACATGGAACAACATCTGGGGTACAAAGTCTTTTCTTAAAGAAGGGTTGAGGTGGAGTATTGGGTAGCATTCTCATGTGAGAATATGGGGGGATTCCTGGCTACCCAATAGGAAAGGTACATGTTCAAAACCCATGTATGTGGGTGACGATGAGGACTAATATGTATCCAAACTAATTGACTACACAAACATGACCAGGAAAAAAGACTACATTCTGGACCTGATGGATACTGAATATCTGGTTACAATTAGCAACATCCCACCCTACTGTGGGGACACTGATAAGTTGTACTGGTATCAGACAAAGAATGGGGTTTTCATGGTGAAGTAGGCTTATTGGCTTGGCTATTGTGATTTTGATTTCAACATAGATCAAAATGCTAATGAAGATAAGTTGTGGGGTTCAATATGGAAAATAGATGTATTACCAAAGCTTAAGCATTTATATGGAAAGTGTGCAAAGAACACATGGCCACGAGACATAATATGGGCAAGAAACACATTATGACCAACCTGGGATGTTAGCCATGCAATGAAATAGATGAAGACCTCTTCCACATCTTTTTTGATTGCAAAGAAGCAAAAGAACTATGGTGTCATACAAAAATGGATATCATAGAGACAAAAGTGCCCATAAGTTCGATGAAAGAATGTTGGATATGGATCCTGACAAATTACAACAGTGAGGTCGTGAAGATTATTATCACTGTGTGCTTCACTTGCTGGAAATTCAGAATTGAGGCCATTTTCAAAAACTACAAAAGCCCCCCAATCATCATGTATTCTAAGGTTGTCTCCTGGTCAGTCTCCCCTTAACATCTTGGTTATGGACAAAGGAACAAAGAGGCGAGAACAAAGGAAAATTGTTGGTAGGTCTCAGGTCCAGGTAACATAAAGATGAACACTGATGCAACTATTTCATTTGAGAAAAACAAAATTACCATAAGTGTTCTTTTTAGAAATGAAAGGGGTCTCCTGGTGGGTGCGGGCTACTGGAATGTCTTTGGGGCGTGGAATAGCTGAACGACCAAAGCTTATGCTATCTGGTGTGGTCTGAAGATGGCGGAGGATAAGAAGATTAAGAACTTGGAGATTGAGACAGACGCGAGCAATGTGGTGGTCGATATCCAAAAGAAGTATTATGGAAGTACTGCTTATTACAATCTCCTCGACCACATTAAGGAAAGGATGGACAAGCTTGATTTTGTAACTGTCAAGCACATCAACAGGGAGAGAAACTATGCTGCTCATTATCTTAATAAAAAGGGTAGCCTGACTGATGTCTATGTAATGTAGATCGATAACTATCCCAGGGAGTTTAGTAATGATGTACTAACTGATCTCAATAGTAATATATGAGCCCCTATTTTCAAAAAACAAATACACATGTATTGTTGATTCTTACTAAAATTGAATATGATATATACAGACAAGGATCAGTATGAGGTGGCAATTTACATATTTAGGGTTTATGTTGGGGGATCGAATCAAATTAGTCAATGAATCAATGTACACCTATGATTGATGAATGAAATGTGGAAATGGAAGCTAGAGATTCTATGTGTGTGAATAACCCTAATAACGCCTATGAACCATCATGAGATTACTAAATGATATGATTCTTATGATGTCTTGAACTAAGATACCTTTTTAAACCCTAGAATTTTAGTATTTAATTGAGTATGAGAGATAAAACTAAAAGTTGTATATAATCTTGTAAATATAATGAAATTCTTAATTTGTAGAAATTATTATTCAAATGAAGGTGACAAGCCTTATTAAGATGATATAAGCCTAATATGTATATTCTAATATAATATATGGAATTTAAGAAAATCCCAAATGAATGCTAGACTTTTATACAAGTCATTTAATGATGAATCCATTATTGAATAAAGACTAAGAAGTAAGAAGAAGAAACCCTAATCTATGGTACCATCTAATTTGAGAGTTTAATAAGGAATTGAAGGATTTCCTGTGTTTACCAAAATCCCATTATGAGTCAAATGACATAGTACATGTATGTAGATGCAAAATAAGAAATGGACAAGGGTGATATGAATTGTAATGATATGTAATGAATAAAATATTAATAAATAAGTATGACGAAGGATTTTATCTTTTTACTTTAAATATATCTATGTTGACCTAAAATGAATGGAATACACTAAAACTAGAATGTAAAGGATTTCAAGGAGAGAGAAACTTTATGCGTAAAAATTTAGAATGATTGATTCCAAGAATAGTTGTGAACATGATTTAAAAGAAGTTATGACTAACAATTATCAAATGAAGGAAAGAGGAACAAAACTCAAATTTGGATCTAATATCCTAACCCTAACCCTTATGCTATGAGATATGTGACAATAATGAATAATGTTCTAAAATGAGAAGAGGAGTGTATATAAGCATAGTCTAAATATATTACAAGATGAAGTTTAGGGATGCAATTTGATTCATAAGATTGTAGGGTTGGATTGTAATAGTTTGTATACACTTGTATTCTAAGAGTGGTCAAATCTGATGGATTTCAAATGACATTACACATGTGATGGATGGTGACCCTAAATGAAAATGGTAAATAGTAAATGATGGTATTAAGTGTGTTATGAACATTTATGTTTGAGATTTATTCATATATATAGAAATGAAATTTCAATAAGTATATGTTGCATGATGAACCTATTCTAAGTATGATGAATGACACAAGATGTAGATATGCCTTTACCATTGCTAGTTTCAATGTCTCTATGAATATTTCATGAGAACTATGATATGGAATCATCTAATAAGAAATATGTTGAGACAAAACTAACATTCTTTGATTACTTTCAGGAAACCCTATTATGATGTGGCTGATATGTCTCTGACTGAAGGTCCACTGATGATGACTGCCTTGATATGATGTGGTAATGGAAAGAATCATATGTGTTAGAAATTTATATTGTTCTTCTTGTTTTATTCATTTTCTTTTTTGATAAGCCTAATATGGTTCATGTTATTCTAGTTGCATGAGAAAATACACATATGACAAATGATGATCGAATCTTCTTTAAGATGCATAAAAAGAATTAATAACTAGTGGAATGATGACATATGTAGTAAATAAGGTTCCCTAAAAACTAGGAGTTTTTCCTGAGTGCCATACTGGGCAAATGAAAGTGATCTCCTTATAGAAATTATAGTTTTATTAGAAGGATTTCTAGAGTGTGGATCGAAACCTTTAGGGTTTGACCACCAACATTTAGGAGTGAGCCATTTGGTGTGGCTTGAGACCTAAATTATTTTGTTGTCAAAGTCTATGTCCATGAGGAATAGAGTTTGATGAAATGAATACTGTGAAACATGTGATATATGATTATATGCGATATATTCTTTTGTCAATTTCTATCTTGTCTACCCAAGATGAGGACATGAGCCTATTTAGGCAACCCTATAGTGGACCAAGGTCTGTTGTTGATATCTTAGGGTGGCCTGCTAAAACCTAAGATAGTGATAGTGAGTCATTGACATGAGAATTGGGTGTGGCAATTTCTACCTGGTGAGGTAAATGTTAAGTAATTTTAGGGCAAGTGAATAAAAGATGATAAGCCTTGTAGAATGTGAGTTGGATGTTTGTTGTATACATTTAGCTACTAGGTGATAGACCTGATGTTGTTGGTTATAATTATTTTTGTAGACAATAATCATTCTTTTATAAAGGAAAGATGTTTCTATATAATTTTTTTTCTGGTTTGGAATCTGTTCTTAAATGTTGATGTGTGGTTGATGCTGGGATTTAATATACAAATTGAATATGATTTAGAATTACTCATCATTCGAATAGTCTTATTTGGTAGACATGCTCTTATGTTTACTTCAACTTTATGGATTCATGATGTGTTCCATGTCTGGATTGTGGAGTGTCACAAAGATGATGTCATGTCAATTATTGATTCCAGATGCTTATAACTTGACTTATTACTCATACTAATTGAATATCATTATGAATTAAGTAACATATACTAATTTTATATTAGACATGCTCAAAAAGATGTTCCAGAGTTGGATTTGGTCTAAGTATTACCTTATTTTATTGACTAGATTATTATCATAAACTTGATTTGTTTAGTTGTTAGCATTGTCTGCTAGACTTTTCAATATTTGAAAGTTTTTGTAAAGTTCATTATACTTAATATGATGTTGATGCATGTAGTCAGCTGGAGTGGTAGGCATCCACTCACTGGGGCTCTATAGGAGTCTCATGAGGTTGTTTCACATGTTTTTAGGTATAATGATCCAGTGGAGAGATCTGGACAAAGAAATTTTAATAGAATAATCTAGAATAGAATATCCATGTTCTCTCTCTTTCCTGGTATGGGTTGTAGATTGAGTTTCTTCTTTCATATTCATGTAACTAGAGTAAACCGAATTGCATCTAAGCAATAAGTCTTGATTCTAGTTTTAGTGGAGTTGGACATGATTTGAGGTTATTAAATATGTTGTGATTGTGGTGATGATGTTGTGAGATTTTATTAGAAAGGAAAAGAGAAAAATTATTTGTGTTTTTTATATATTGTGTTAATTGTGTTTGTTGAGAATTAGTTGTTTTCTTCATAATCTGGGTTGAGGTTTTTGATTTCTCTCTAATAGTTGGCATTGATACTAATCAAAAGAGAGGTCATGAGACTCAAATACAATACCACTTGAGTTATGAATTACAAGGTTTCCCTAGGTTTAGTCATATTGAGGATAACGATGGGCAGCAACAAAGTGAACACGAGGGATATGTTGCAACACATAATGAGTGTAATTTTTTATCCATTCCATGTTGTGAAAAAAAAATGAACAAGCCTTTAAAAAACCTAACTCATGTCTATTCTAAAGATGAACTATTTTCCATAGAAATCCATGCCAAAGACTAATGAGAAACAAATTTTCCTAGAAGCAATCATCATCATTAGAGTTGAAATGTGAGTGCCACTTCTCTTCCCTGGGTGGAGCATCACATTGAAATCATCAATGACAATCCAAGGCTCCTCGATGGTGGAGTCAAGAATTGTAGTGAGATATATGAGTAGTTTGCATAGGATTGGGTTAAAACTACTATATCCAATGGTAACCAACATGTCATTATTCATCTCACGGTGAAAGAATTGATTATGGCTACTTGTAATATCAAAAGAGAACTCAAAATCATTCCATAAGCCCCAAATATGATCTGAGAAGCCTTTACTCTATATGAAAAATTAAACCAATTTCTTAATGGTGGAGATATCTCTATCTATTAGATCCTAGGCTTGAGATATGAAGAAATTTTTTTTATATCGAGATGTATACAATAATATAGGACATTTTTTTATTGTTATTGATTCCCTTGGAGTTCCAATAGAGGATACTAAATGTAAGATGAGAGGGGAAGGGTTTAACCAAGGATGAACACCTAGGGTCATCTCTGGATACCCTATTCCTCATAGCTCTTCTAGTTGATATGTCATCTAGTAAAATTTTACTGTCACTTAAGACTTTTTTGTGGTGAACTTGTTCCTTGTGTCATCTTTTGTGCTGAAGAGTGTAGGATGGATTCCATATAGATTTTGTGCCATATCTATTAATGTCACTTATTCCTAGTTTGAAATGCAACCCCGATCATTAAAAACATGTCACCTTCTCAGTCGATAACAAAGCGGTTCTCACCAATATGAGTTTCTAGTGAAACATACTTATCTTTCCCCTAGATAATATGTGAAGTTGTATCTTCATTACTATTCCTGAAAATCATCAAAACCCTCTCTTGTTCTTGCATTGTGTGGTGTTTTTGCTTCTTTTTCCTCCATTTCTTTGGACTTTGAGGAGACTAACTAGTTTCTATTGGTTCCTGTGTTGTTGGTATTACCACCCTCTCCCCCTAAGCTAATTGTTTAGATATGATGTTTCACTTTTTAGCCTTAATGAATCACTCATATTCCCAAATAGTTTAATTTTCAAAGCAGATAAATATCACACCATGATGGATTTATTGGTAGTGATTATGGCTTATAAATTATCAAAACGCGTAATAAAACTAAGAAACCCAGTTGATTAATAAATATTTTATTCGGTGATAATTCTCATGCTTTATTTTTATACATAGATGGTAATGAGTTCAAATTAGACAATATAAACAAAACAAATGTTAATTGTATGTCTAACTTATAGTTTTATTATTTGTACTAAAACCATGTGGGAGTGTGTCGATTACATTGTGCACTAGTAGTTGGGCATAGTCTGGTGGATTTGGTCAAGTTTAGTGAGAAAAAAATTTAGATTTGCATTGTTCATAGAAATTTAATTTGACCCATTCTCATATAGGGATACATATTAGTAGTTTGAGATCAAACACAATTTTGAGAAAAAGTTTAAAATAAAAAATACATTGGAAGTATTTATAATGGTGTGGGTGTGCCCAACATGGTTCTCTAAAGACATTGTTGAGTCACTCTTTGGTGAGAAGAACATGTATGAGACTTTTGGTGAGTCTTTTGGATTTTTAAAAAAACTGAGAGGATTTATGGAAAAGAACTCACCATGTTACTATGGGGGGTTCTTGTGTCAATTGCCTCATATCCTACAAGGAAATAGTCAAAATAGCACATTTTTCATAGGTTAAACCAAAAATGACTCATTTTAAAGTCATCACCATAGTATCATATTTGTTCCTTGCTTCCAAACTTTTCATGTGATTACTTTTTTAGAAATAAATGCTTAAGAAAATGGGGCACATCTAGAATCTAAAACATAGAAAAAAAATAAAAAGTTGGATGAGTTTTTTCCATATGCATTCAACTAAGTATTTGACTTCAAATAAAAATGGATACTTGTACATCTTTTGGAAGAGAGTATGTCTACAAATGATATACAATCACATAAAATCCTAACATATTACCCACACACTTTCCTTCTTAGATCAATTGAGTTGAGTCTTCTCTACTTAGAAATCTTATTTTGATTATCATTCATATTTATGATGATATTTTGACCTATAATCATCCTCTAGTTGCAATGACTTATCATGTCATGTTTGACTGATCTTCCAATTTTCTTCTTGTTCTATTCTTTTATTATTTGATATCAAACACAATTTTGAGAAAAATGTTTAAAAGAAAAAAAATATACATTGGAAGTATTTATAATGGCGCAGGTGTGCCCAACTGGTGCTTAAAGACATTGCAGTCATTATTTGGTGAGAAGAACATGTATGAGGTTGTTAGGACTTTTGAAAGGTGAAGATGATATTTTTGGATTTTCACAAAAATTGAGAGGATTTATGGAAAAGAACTCACCGTGTTACTATGGGGGGTGCTTGTGTGATTGCCTAATTATGCAGGTGTTCCCAACATGGTGCTCTAAAGACATTGCTGACTCGTTCTTTGGTGAGAAGAACATGTATGAGGTTGTTAAGACTTTTGAAAAGTGAAGGCAAGATCTTTGTATTTTTACAAGAAGTGAGAGGATTTATGGAAAAGAACTCACCATGTTACTATGGGGGTGCTTGTGTAAATTGCCTCATATCCTATAAGGAAATAGTCAAAGTAGTACATTTTTCATAAGTTAAACAAAAAATGACTCATTTTATAGTCATCAACAATATCATATTTGTTATTTTCTTCCAAACTTTTCATGTGATTACTTTTTAAAAATAAATTATAAAGAGAATGGGGCACATCTAGAATCTCAAACATAGAAAAAAATAAAAAGTTGGATGAATTTTTCTCAATGCATTCAACTGCGTATTTGACTTCAAATAAAAATGGTTACTTGTACATTCCTTATGAGTGAATATGTCTACAAATGAAATACAATCACATAGACTCCTAGTTATAAATATTATTTTGATTATCATTCATATCTATGATGATATTTTGACCTATAATCATCCTCTAGTTGCATATTGAATGATTTATCCTGTCATGTTTGATTGATCTTCCAATTTTCTTCTTATTTTCTTATTTTATTATTATATTCCATGATTCTATCTTATCCAACTCAATATAGTTTCAACTATTAATCTCTTACTCTTTGTCTAATTTATTGTTGAAATTCAAGCTCACTTACTCTTTTTCGTGCTTCTTTCTAATCCAATTCTATTCAATTTCAATAATAAATATCATATCTTTTATAATTTACTGTAGAAGATTAAGATCTTTTTTAAATTTTTGCTGAAGTTTGAGATACGAACTTCACTACACATTTTCAAAATAACTTGGTAAATCTTGTATTTGAATCCAAACTAGAAATCTACATAAATTCGTCAAAACTTTACAATTAGTAATTTTCAATGACAAAAGAAAACTATCTAGACTTTAAGGTTGATAGTGTTGAGATACTCACTTAGGAAAATGTGATAAGTATAGAGGAGTATGAGATGCAGCTTCATGGTGGTTCTCTCCTAGACGTGGATGTGGATATATAAATAATGAATTCTAAAACGTAATTTTGCCAAGTAACCTTCATTACTTGATGAGTTGTCTATTTATTCATGATTAGTTTCTTAATGTGTTTGATTGCTGAGATATCATGTTTGTATCTGCAACTAACATGTTGTACTATAATACAAATGGGGATACCATCCCTACATGAATAGGAGTGTCTTTCAATAACTCAAATATACAATGTGAGACTAATATATGTACACATAGAGTCTAACAATATATATATATATATATATATATATATATATATATATATATATATATATATATATATATATATATATACTTATTTATCTCACATGAACCCTGTCAAATTGGTGACTATATATAATAAGCACAAACTTTGTTATTCAATAATTTTATTCAACTCTCATTTATGAAATTAGTGATCAAGTCTGCAACTTGATTGTCTAAATGGACTAGAGTGAGTTTGATTGAGTCATATGAACCTTTTCTCGAACAGTGTGGCAATCAAATTCTATGTGCTTAGTTCTCTCATGAAGGGTGGGGTTGGGAGTAATATAACTGCAACTTGATTATGACAATGTAGGTCCATTTCTTCTTCGATTAGATAAAATTCCCTTTATTCCATGAATTTCTTCAACCATACTTATCCACCATTGGCATGGGCCATTTCTAGATATTATGATTCAGTTCTATATTGGGAAATGACAGTTGAAGTCTTGCTTTTCCAAGAGATTTGATTTCCTCCTACTAAATTACAATAGCCAATCACAAAATTCACAATTAACAATAGAGCTTGCTTAGTCTGCGTATGAGAAACCATCCTTTATGTTCCAATGATAAGAGTACAGAATGTCCTTTCCTGGAGTTCTTATAAGATAGACAATAACTCAAATGTTTGCATTGCAAGGACACAAATACAGTTTTTCCATGAATTGACTTAACACTATAGTATGAAACAAAATATATATTGACTAAATGTAAAAAATAAGTATCCCAATCAGCCACTCATATAGAAATGGATCTATGAGTAGCGTCCCTAATCTTTGTATATCTTGACTTTAGGGTCCATAGGTGAACATGTAGGTTTTGATCCTAAAATACTAGTTTAGTTATGAGAATCAAGAGCATACATGTGATGAAAAATAATAATTCCATCATTGCACCTCACCACTTAAATTCCTAGAAAGTATTTTTGGAGTTTTAAAACCTAGATGCTTGTCTTTGGTTTTTTTCTAAAGAAATTATTTCAAATGCATAATGCCTTTTTGATGATCACCTCTAATAACAATAATGACAATGTAGTGAACAAGGAAAATATATCCAAATGATTCATGCTGATAGAAGACTTGATTTTATATTTTCTTTTGTTGTAGACCAAACATCATTGAACCCTTTACTACATGAATTCAAACTACAAATGACTAGAAAGTCAATGGCAAAAGGACTTGATTTCCCATTCCTAGGATCGTTATATCAAAGCATGAATGTAGAAATGTGGAATGCTTAAAATACATGAACAATAAACTAGATGCATACAGAAACAAACCTCAACATTCAACAAGTATATTATAAGTAACATTGTTTATTAATTATTGCAGTTACACATTTAAAATTATATTATACCAGTCTGATCATGTACACTATCTCAGATCTTACAAAAGATACAACATGAACACTTTCTCACAAGCCAACTTCTCTAAAGATATCTCTTAACCTAAAACATATGAGAAATAAACATAAGAACACATAATATTTTGAGTACATGACACAAAGATACATATACCTTTGGTTTTCATTATTTGAAAAAAATTGTAGAAGTAAATGAACAACAATAAAAGATGTAAGTACCTAGCAAAACAAAAACACATGTTTTCATCATCTTACCATATTATACCAATGATATCCTACATCATAGGACATTTGACCAGAATCACATACGTACGAGTCCATGACGGTGCTTAAGTCACAAAGACATTAGTTGACCTATTTCTACATTAGGGACCCCTGATGACCAAAGGCATTGAGTAAATCTCTTTAAAAATTGTATAATGAAGATCTATATTATGCATTCAAGTTATAAAATCAATGAATCAAAACATTGAGTACAATACTACATGAAAATATGTGCAAGTAAAGAAGCATGCATACATATCAAGCATTCACGCAAGACAACCATAATCATATATTAATAAAGGCTATAATATATCAAGCATGCCCGTATAGCTTAGTTGGTAGAGTGTAAGGCTATTAACCTTGTGGTCGTGGGTTCAAGCCTAACTATGGGGGTATCAAGTTTTATGCTGATAAGGAGTGGCTCAAGTGGTCAAGCACAGTGTTCCCTAACAAAGGGACCCGACTTTGAATCCTAGTTGTTGCCTTGATTTACCACCCTTTTGGGCGCTCGGCCTCCTCCACGGGCATGGGATGGGGGGGATAAATCTTTCTATCTTAATCCTATATTAATAAAGGCTATAAATGATTTAGGGATTCAAAACCTACCCTTGACCATCTTGATCACAAGGAACCACCTTCCTATGAGAATATCACATGTATGTATTAGATTCTCATACTAACCTTAGATAGCTTCACTTTTGGTTTTGGTCAAATTAGGTTCAAAGTTTTTTATTTACATGTTGAATGATTGTCTACTAATTTTGGGGTCCATTTAAAGGTGTGGCTAAAGTTTCACGCCATTATGAGATACCATCTATTTTCTATGATTATTTAGAGGTTTATGCCAGTTATGTACTGTTCAAGGTCAAAAGACTCACAAAAGGGCCAAATCAAGAACCACTGGGTGATGTGCTTCAAACATGAAATATGATATGGAGAAAAAGGTAGGGACAAGATTAGCATATTAAAGAATGGATAGATTGTCCCCAAGATCTAGGAATCAAATACCCCACATTGAGTTCAACACTTCTACATACATGGAAATACCAACATAGTTTATTATTATTATTAGGGATCAACATATGGACTATGTGCAACATCCACATCAAAGTTCTCATAAGGAAATATATTTCCTGAATTAGAAGGGGAGGACATAATAACTAGGTCAATATCAATAATTGGGTACACAAAAGATACTCAAGGAAAATAAGTCATATAAGGTAAAAACTAGTAGAATTAAGTAACATGGACACTCACTATCATTTTATGTGTGTAACATTTTCATATGTACATATATACATATATGTCAAATAAATTTTCTCTAGTTTTGAAGCATGTGATGGGAATCATTGTACTCCTTTCAATTGTAATCAAAACCAAAATCAAGTTACCACACTCATTAGGAAGTCTAGTACATGACACCTAGAGAACTAGCAAGATCAAGGTGCACGCTTGTGTAGATATGCTAAGCACATACCACAAACATATGTCTAGAATTTATAACTATAATATCTCCCTCTTTTCACCCTCTTGACCCTATAGCCCATGTGATAGGGAAATATGATGAGAAAAAAAGGTTTAAGGAATTTCACAAATCTACACCTATTTCTAGGACATCTAGTCCAGAAAGCATGACTTATTAAGTTTCTAGGATTGAGATGTGAGGTTGAGTTTAATTTGTGTTTCAACTTAGCAAATGTTTAGTGTATTTATCGTTTATGCTATGATACCATCTGTCATGGAACCCTTTATTACTCGAATCTAAACTCCTAATTCTAAGAAAATTAATGGCAAAAGGCCCCTAGTGTATGCCCCTAGGAAGGTAACATTGAAGTGTAAATGCATATGTGTGAAATTATTAGCTTACATAGAAAAACTAGATGCATAAACTAAAAATCCCAAACATTCAACAAATATATTATAAGTGACATAGTTTATTACATACTTCCAATTACACATTTAGGAGTATATTATAAAAGTTTGATCAGGTACACTATCTAGGATCTTTTAAAATGTACATTCTGAACACTTTCTCACAAGGCAACTTCTCCCAATCTATCTCTAAACCTAAAACATGTAAGCAATAAGAGTATCAACACATAAGGTGTTGAGTCATTGGTAAAAAAATACATAAATCTAAGATTTTCATAATTTGGAAAGACTTACATAAGTGAACGAGCAAGACCAAGAGATTTACGTGCTTAGAAAAATGAAAACCCATGTTTTAGTCATTTTACTCCATTATACCCACAATATCAAGTATATAAAGGCCTCTAACAACCTTCCCATTGGAAAGTGTCCATGAGTGTTCTTAAGGCTCAAAGCCATTAGCTAACCATGTTTCTACATGGGGGACCTAATATGATAACAATCATTGAGGTGACCCTAATTATAAAATTGTATAATGGAGATATATATTATGTGTTAAAGTTCTTAAATCAATGAGACAAAATATCAAGTACAATACTACAACACTACATCGCAATATGTGCAAGTTACTAAGCATACATACATATTAACATTTAAGCAATAAAACCATAATCATTTAATTATAAAAGTAGGTACCAGATTCTTAGATTTTAACCTATCCTTGACCATCCTGATCACAAGCATCCACCTAGTTAAGATAAGATCACATGCATGCATTAGATTCTTATAACCAACACTTGATAGCTCCATTTTAGTGTTTTGGTCAAATTAGGTTCAAACTTGGTTATTTACATGTTTGATGATGTCTTGATGATTTAGGGTACTCTATTTATGTGTGGTTCAAGTTTCATTTCATTCTGAGGTTCCATCTATTTTCTATGATTATTTCAAGGTTTATGTCACTTATGTACCTTTCAAGGTCAAAATACTCATATAGGGAAAACAAGGCTGGGAATCACTAGTTAATGGGTTCCAAACATGCAACATGATACAAAACAAATTTAGGAACAATATTATCATATTCAAATATGGGTGGATGTTCCCCAAGGTCTAGGCATCAAATACCACTCATCGACTTCAACACTCACACCTGCATGCTAATTTCAACATATTTTATTTATATCATTATGGGTCAACATATGAACAATGTGGGATATCCACTTCAAAGTTATCATAATCAAAGGCCTTTCATCATTTGGAAGGAAAGGACATAACAATTTGATCCATATCACTATTACGGAACAAATAAGATAATCAAGCCATATTAGTCACATAAGGAAAAAAATTGTGGATTTATGGTTACAAACACCATCATAGTACAAGAGTGGCTGGCCTTAGAAATTGAAGGAACAAAACATCATGAGGTTAATTATTTTAATGATCTAGAAGAGTTTGATGCAAAAAAGGTGTCAAAGTGACTATTTTTCTGAGGTATAGCATACATTCACACAATTGGGGCACACACATGCATTAGGTGTCATAAAGAATAACAAGAGTATACAAGATCATGGATGAGATTTGTGTTATATAGCGAAAAAAATCTTATAATTTCTAAATTAGGTTGGGTTTTATGTCATTTAGAAAGCAAGATTAGAAATTTAGGGCAAAGTCCATCATTAAAGTCTCAAAACTAGTCATATATGTGAATAAAGGTTAAACAATGTGAAAGAAAGTTTATAAGCCCCCTCAAGGAGTTCAATAGTGTAAAAAAAGTTACTATTTGATGATTATGAGGGTAGAGGGACAATAATGATCCATGACTAGCCTCAAGAATGCATTAAATATACTTAAGAAGATCAAAATTATCAAGTATTGGGGAAACTAGGAAAAAATGATGGAATTTAGATCTACAATCCAGTCCATTGCATAGATCTTTTTTTTTAATTTGATATGTAGGTATGCATATTTTGGTTAAGGGTTCTATGAGTTATGCATTTTAGAAGATTTTCATTAAGAACATTATAGAATGTTAGGGGAGTGTTACCAAGAAATCATGTGGGCAATGGTAGTCATTGACCGTGAGACTAAGGTGAAGCCGCACCGATCCCGTGGCCTAAAATGGACCAATCTCTTAGTGGGGTGTGAGAAGGGCCCAAGAGATTTGATCCAGAACTTTAAAGGACCATTGTGGTCCATGAGTTCTGAGGGTGACCGGTTCCTAACTTCCCCTTATGGCAAGAACGCCCACTCACACTTTCAACAGGCATGCCAATGAGGTGAGGAAAGAGGGGCGAGGGGCCACTAGAGGGCTCAAGAAATGGTCTTTGGGGTGCTCATAGGTAATATGGACCTAAAGGCAGCCTTAAATGTCATTGTAGAGACCTGAAGACAAAAGCCCTTAAAGGCTTGACACAAGATGCAATGATCCAAATGTATTACATAATATTTAAGTGCAATAAGAATCTTCACTTATACAACTGAACCATCCTAATAACATTCTATTCATTCTATGCTAAATGAGTGTCCTCCTTGACAAAATAAGTCAAAAATCAAAATTCAAAAGTCATGATCTTACATAATGATGCCATCATTAAATTTGGAAGTGTTGTTGTTTTCTGTCTCTTATCACTTATGTTTTTGATATTTGTAGCCATCCAACTTGTGGTCACTCAATAAAAAATCATGATGAAATCATCTCTTTGTCTAATGATGAATGTTATGCCAATTGTTTTTAATATCACTTATTTCATCTATCCATTAACCCATTCTTCTACCCATGAAGGTAGGTAGATTAATTATATTCCTAACTGGACTTGTTCATAAATTGGAAATTAATCAAGATTTCTGAAAACGTCTTTCACAAACTTTCCCACATAATTCTCCATGAATAACCTATTTTATTTCAAATACTAATTGAATATTCATTTTATTAAATGTCATTATCAAGATCCAAAATGGAAAATACTTACTCAATCCAATATCTTAGTTAGAAATACACATTTGCTTGAATCAAATGAAATATGCCTTATAAAATTGAAATATAATGGACAAAGGGAATATTTGTCCCTCAAGTTTTCACTTCTTATACCTTTTGTTTTTCTAATCCAAACTCAATTACTTGGGACACAATGTAGTAATTGATTTGGAACCTTCCAAATTGATACAAACTTAGAGACAAAATAGACTAATCAACATAGGCAACTCATGCAGAAAATTGTATTGGTCTTCTAGGAGTGCCACATGGTGGAATAATACATTTTTCCACATGTGTCTCCCCATAGATTGAGGAAAATTGTGGTTCACATGAAGTCCAACTAATATTTTTAGATTTAAATGTTTCTTGCATAGTGATATTCTTTTTCATTAGTCATTGATACCCTAACTCTCCCAAGAACCTATATATACCCCACATATACGACATGAAAACTTGCCAATTTTTATATTCATGAATCTAGTAATACAACTATCCTTCTATTCGAAACTTCAAACATGTTCTTTCTAGTAGTATCTTTCCTCTATAACAAATATTTGACACAATGGGAGGATGTGGACCAATATTGATTTACAAAGGGTCTCTAGGTTTATCTTCATAATAAAGCTCTTATCTATTTGTTCTATCTAGATAATTAACTTGCATACTTAATCTATCCAAACTAGTTCTTTAATTTTAGGTTTAGGAGTCTATTTATTATTATTATTCTAGTTGCTTATATTACTACATGGTCATGATATAAACATAAATATCTCTTGTTAGATTACTAGACATCTTACTTGTATAATCATATCATATACCAATCTATATGGTTAAACTAGGATGATATAGTTTTGTCATGGGTTTACATTATGTACTAGATACATTGCATGCGTGACCTGGTCATATGTTATATTACTTAATCTAAACATAATTTTTAGAACCTTGGTCCCACAATAGCTGCATGATAATTTAAAAGAAATTCATCTTAATGTTCATGTAAACTTTTTGCTACTTAATACAACTATTATACATGATATTATAGATCATTTGTATCATGCTATTTATCATGATAAATCAGCTTACTAACTTTTTTTATTGTTCCTCTCTAACCACACAACGTACCTCATCCCAATTGATTGAGATAGATCTCTATCAGGGGAATCCCTAAGAGGGTCACAGAAGGTCCTAAGGGAGTTGTGATCATTAATCCACTAGAATCCTTAGGGGTGATCATGAAAAGTTCTACAGTCAACTTAAGGCCTCCTATACTTGCCAAAATGAAAGGTTTGATTTTTATATATTATCATTTTGTTTTTCCTAAAATCCTCAAACTAAATAAATCATTTTATGAAACTGATGAACCACATGCTATACCAAGGAATGGAGGTTCTTGATACCTTATATGTCCATAATAGAGTTTCCATTGTTGGTCTCATGGACATACTTTCCTTGATATCCACCAGTAGGTGGAGTTATTAATTGATCTTTTATGCATTTCCTAATGATATAAAAGTGGACCTATTATTTTTCTTATTTTCCATAAAAGTGCAGTAGTGACTCCTGCTTCCTATAATTAATTTTCTGCATGCACCTTTTAATTTTATGTCAACCACATGGGGATTTTTCACCCACAAAAATTGTTTGGGGACTCTGTAGAAGTTTTAGCATGTTTGAGTTCATTTTTGTTTTTTTGAAGAGTTTTCCTTTTTCATATCTATTTTTGGGGTTCTCTTTTGTTTACCTTTTTTATTTCTTTCTATTCTTGTGATTTATAGATTTTTCCTACAATAAATAATAGAGGCACATAAACTTTCATCTCATGATCAATAGCCTCTTTCTTTACTTGCAAGTTTCATCTTATATATCGTGATTACTTACTTGTATGATTTAATTTGTTTTATTTTGGGAGAAAGGGTGATGAGAATTACATAACCTCTTGGGGATTCTCACAAGGTTTTTGATTCTTACAATCACACTTTACACACTTGTAGTCTCATGTGTATATGAAATGGATGCAAGCACTAATACTAGATCTTTGGATTAGGCATGGGATGCATCATAACACTGGATGTCCAAAGGCATTGAGGACACCCCATCTCCTAGTTCAAACTACCCTTGGTCTTCTGCATGATCATGAGGTGTATAAAAAGTAGTTATTTCTAGAAGAGCATGTGTTACACTATAAGAGTTTCATTATTAGCAAATTCAAGGACCCTTCTCACCTATATAGGAGGACATAGCTACAACTAATCAATGGGAAAAGGGGGACCTATATTACAATATCTAGCTCTTTGTGATAGTTGGAATGTTATCTCCTTGAAAATAGTGTCTATTATCTTCTAAGCATGCTCATGTTTCCAAAAAATCAAGCCTACAACAATGAACAATATCCCATATACCATAAACACTATATAAGGGGATGACATCAATTCTTATTATTATCGTATAGTCTATATTGCATCGTAGGCTAAAGAAAGTAAGCATTGCCATTCCTCTCAGTGAGCCTTCAAATTTCCTTTAGTCTTGTAGCCCAGAAAATGATGGAAACATGAAAGGATGCCAAAATAGATTGAAATCCTTCATGACCAATCTTTGGTTTTTCCCAATATAGCCTCCTTAGATACATTCCTGGAATGATTGGCCCTGAAGTGACCACTTGAAGGGCCCTATTTCTTCGATTCTAATTAGAATATATCAATCTTACGTTTTAAGGATGCCCATTCAAATCAAACTTTTCTCATAACTAGACAATATCAACTTTAAGATATCTCCAAACCTTGACATAAAGGATTTCCTAATCATGGTTTATACCCTCAAGTATCCAGATATGTCTTCCTGATTGGACATAATGTTTAAAGGCTACCCAATGCTTCAACTATGATTCCATTCTATGGCTTCAACATTCAATTGACACGTAGATTTTTCCTATGTACTTAATGTTTTCTAGGTTGTACATTATGCACATACTTACACCCATACTAGACACATAGAATCTCATTACATGCATCTATATTGAATACCCACATGATCAAGATCTAACCTACTCATAGATCCAAAATTGGTTTTATATGACTTATGTCATGATTATTTCTATCTCTCTTAAGAATTATCTTAGTGTACCAATCATAAAATCTAAATTAATACACTCTTACTTGATTTACCACCCTCCTAGGCATTCAGCCTTTGTCAGGGACGTAGTAGGGGGGATCTTGCTCTCTTAATCCCATAATATGCTCTTACGTGCATTGTAAGGTCACTCTTCCTATAGTCTTGGATATCACAACCAATTCAATCCTAACCTCAATCATGTGTTATGCAATGCAACTGGAATCTTGATTCTAGGAAATTACCTAAAGTAATAAATATTAAATGCAATCATATGATGTACCAGTCATCAATATCTATTGTAAAACATCATTTATCATCTTATAATATGGCCTTAAAGTTGGTAATTTTGCGTGTCTTGAACTATAGACTTTATAAATACCATTATGGTCTTTGACATTGACCTTAAACTAAAGCATTTTGTCATGGATAATGACCCCAACCTAGGCCACTTTGGTCCTATAGTATGACCATAGACTATATATTTGGGTCTTCGATTATGACCTTAAACCCGTCAATGATATCATTCATCCAACTCTCACCATTGGTCCTTTCCTGTGACCTTAACTATGCATTTTTGGAGTAGTGTTGTATGATCAAAGAATCCTTTTATTACTTACCCTAAATATGTTCATTATTGTAAGATCCTCACTATATAGAAATTTATCTAAAACCCAATAGACGGTGGAACTTTGAGGTGGCAAAAATGACTCTAATACTAGTCGTAGTATTCATTTCTTATCTTTCTCCTAGATCTAGATAATTAACATGCATGCTTTAAACTATCCTAACTGGCTGTTGAATTCCATTTCTAAATTTCTAGTTAATATCATGATTCTATTACAAAATGAATAGAAATTGATTTGTTTTATTAGGTTTGTAGATATATATCTCCCATAATCATGTAATATGCCTATCGCGTTGATATAAACATGCTCATATAATTTCTCATTTATATTATTTGTTTATTAGACATCTTCCTTCGATAGTGTAATCATATACTTGTACATTTTTCAAATTATGACATCCATGGAAATTACTCCTATAGTTATAACATAATTAAATAGTTTACCATGTCCTTTTAAACTTTCATTTGTACATTGATCTATTAAAAGTTAACTTTCATATGTGATTTAATTAATATTTCTTGTTACACAATCAAACATGATTCATTCCATTGACATTTTGAGTTTTTCTGTAGTATATCTCTAGTCACACAATAAACCTTCATTCCAATTTCTTGTGATCAATCTCATCGTAGGATATCATGAGTTTCTTGTCATCCTCACTCCATTAGAACCCTTTGGGATGATGATGAAAAATCCCAAAAGGCCATGTTAGAGACCAAATCACTCACCAACAAAAAAATATTTCTATCACGTCTTTTGGTTTTAACCTGAAATCCCTTAAAATGAACAACGAATTTTCCTAACATGACAAATCATGTGTGATATTAGTTCTTCTAATGGCATGAGGGTTTTAATTACCTTTCATGGACCTACTAGTATTCCTTACTTATTTTCATGGCCACACAATCAAACATGATTCATTTAATTGACATTTTGAGTTTTTATGTACTATCTCTTTCGTCACACAAAAAACCTTCATTCAAATTTCTTATGATCAATCTCATTGTAGGAGATCGTAAGTTTCTTGGGATCCTTAGTCCATTAGAACCCTTACAGATGATGATGAAAAATTCCAAAGCCATGTTAGAGACCAAATTTCTCACCAGCAAAAAAAATGTTTCTATCACTTCTTTTTGTTTTAACCTAAAATCCCTTAAAAGAAACAACAAATTTTCCTAACTTGACGAATCATGTGTGATACTATTTCTTCTAATGGCATCAGGATTTCAATCACCTTTCATGGCCCTAGTAGTATTTCCTTTCTTAGTTTCATGGTCACACTTCCCTTGTTTCCAACCTAAACTAAAGTCATGCTTTGGTCTTTTCCATAGTTTTCTATGGGTTTACACTTCAACCTATACTTTTTTTAGAAAAGAAAATGACAACCCTAGTTTTTCTTATATTTATCCCTCTTTCTTTCTAGTTGTATGCCAACTGTATGGGAGATTTTATAGTAGGTAAAACAATATTTGTTGCTATATATTGTTGCAACATGAAGATCGCTACTGTCTTATCTCAACTATTCAAAACATAACATATTCATATTCTCAAGTTACTTTCCGTACACCCTATAGATGGTGTAACTCATTCTATTAAAATAACAAAACATCAAATGTATCCCAACACAATAAAATGATTAAGATTACAAAAACTAATATTATAAAATACAAGTTTCTAACTTAAATATTCTCATATACAATATTCAAGACATCACACTAGAATATTTATGACGTTTATTTGACATTTATCATTGCAAATATCTTGGTAACATCATCCCCTATACAGTCCACTTTAGTTAAACACAAGTTAGACTACCACACATCATAATGTCATCATCAACTATGATAGTAGTATTTTTTAATTATTCATTGGTTCCTCTCTCTAATTTTTTCTACCATACATGATAGTGTCATTTCATTTATCATAGTAGCATTTTTAAATTGTTCATTACTTACTCTCTCTACATCATAATATTTATGGTAATTTCATTCTTCCATATCTCATAAACATTTCAATGTCTTGTTCATTGTATATATGAAACAAACCCACTATACATTTATATGATAATATTGTAGATAAGACTATCCTCGTCCATAGCATTTTCAACACTAAGGAGATAGATGACCTTTCTTTATAAAAATAATTTCTTTCAATGTTAATCGTGACCCTAAAAAAGGATTGAAAGAAATTTTTCTTTCTCTCCATCATATGGACTCTATATTATTTACTACTTTTTATTCATTCAAAAAATAACATATGTTCCTTAGGGTAGATGATATTTTAGTGTTCTTCTTTTTTATAACCCTTGTAAGTTTTAGAGGGGTCTACCATCCCATCATAATCACAGTGCAAGACCCTTAGTTCTTGATATATAATCCAAAAAAATATTATAAGTTAAATAAATAATGAAATCTCAATAAAAATTGAAGTATTATTTTGATCATATTAGTTGTAAGTATGTAGTAACTAAGTGTTCAATCCATTTTAGAGTTACCATGATGAAGCAAGTTTTCATTCATTTTGTTTTATTACTATTTTTCCCACAATTATGTCTAATATCAACCGCACTTCATTATTTCATGAATACTTGATCTATCATCATACTCAATTTGACAATATAATGTCCAATTTGAATATTATGCATCTTGTGAAATAAAAATTTAGCAAATTAAACATATTACTTAATTAAATCAGTTTGATTATGTCAAACATTGTCAAAAAAATGGTAAGATTCAGATATAAATGATATGAATATTGGAAGTAAATACTAAATATACCCCTGATCACCTAATTCTATCCAGTTTTTGAACTAAATGGATCTGAACGCGGATCCACAAAGTACGTCGTGGGTGGTCCATCTTCCCCAGATGTTAAGGACAATCCCACATACTATAAACTTGGGACTCAATGTCTGATATATTCCTCTCCTATGATCCTCACTATGTCAAATTTCATTTCTCAAATTTGAATTTTTCTATGCCATCCAAAAGACCCCGACGAACTCCATCCCGCTCGCTACCTCCACAATCCCCAAATATCCCATGACTTTATCCATAAATTTCATCACATGATGCCACCCTAAACCTCTAAACTTCTTTTAAGTCCCTCAGTAGTTGCACCATCCTTCATTTAGCCTTATCGAACTATCAATTTCTAGACATCAGTCCCCGACCTATCCACCCAACTCCATCTTTGATCGAGTAAACTAGAGCATTATGCTCTTACCACCAATTCTCTTTTCTAATGTACATGTGTCAGCACCATTCAAGGGAACCCAGGACATGTTCATAAACTATTGCAAGGAGCTACATTGTCATAGAGAACTCCCCCAGCTAAGCTCCCCCCTATGCCACATGTGTTGACTCTAAAAAGTTGCATCATGCTCCATCCAGTGCCTTTGCATGGATATGAAGCTCACACAAGACTCCAGGAAGGCCCACAAGGCTATCGAGACTCCCTAATTTCCTCATTATTGCAATATACTACTAATATCATCTTCCTTTTATAACCTTCAAACTGAGCCACCCTGCTTTGTTGTGCTTGCTATTTCGCCTTGAAAGCTGGGAGAATGAGAAGAAGTGGAAAGGAGGACACCATGTGTGAAAACATGAGAAAAGAGAGGGGAAAATATAAGAAAGAGGAAACTGAGAGCTTGAGATGTTTAGTTCTCCCCAAGGCATCAAGAAATGAGGGGATTGGGTGGTCCCAAAGCTATTGCTATAGTTGTTACAACTTGTCATGCTAAACACCAAACAATCACTAATTTATTATATTACCAAAAAGTTGCAAAATTAAAACCGAATTAAAATTTTAAACATGATAAAAGAAGTATTTGGACATAGGTCCATCTTCACACACACACGCACAAATGCACGCACACACATACACACACCACAAAACACACACACATACACACACACACACACACATATATATATATATATATATATATATATATATATATATATATATATATATGTATATATATATAGATAGATAGATATATATATTTATATTTATATGCCAGGTACCTTTTCATATCCTCCATGGCCTTAGTCATGACTTGTTTACAAAAGAGGTTGTTCACATAATTACAACATTTACATAGAATAATATATATTACCAAAAATTCTAGTCAATATACATTATCTATGAAATTCCCTACTCAGACCTGAGAGTACAGGGATGACTGTAGGACTCTATACAACGTAACCAACCTTCTGCTACTAATGATCTTCGAATGGATCCTACTCTCTATTTTGTGTCTGATTCTGTTGGCGGTCATAAAAAAAAATGTGATGATCCACAAGGTGACACCCATGTCTCAGTGAGATATAACTCCAAAATATCTATTTCTTATAGGGTTATATATATACACACACACACACAATTATATATATATATATATATATATATATATATGACAACAATCCAGTGAGAAATAGATATTGGTGAGAGCATGAGAGGCATTTGAATAACTCTCTACATAGATCAATTTTTCATAATCCAACCATATAGATTACAAGTATGCCTTAATATTTCCCTTCCCACAAAATTTTATCACCATCCGATTTGTAGATCATTCACAACAACAAAATACTTTTCGACGCTCCATATTGAATTTCAGGCTAACCATTGGATGTAAAAAGTGTATATTGTAAATATGGATATGAAAACAATGTATGATTGTAATGATTTTTTGTGAGAAGGTAATTGAAATGATGCTTTATCCATTTATATAATTGGATTTTAAAAAACATTTCTGAATTTGTAATTATTCAAATGCCTCTCGTGCTCTCAGCGTAGGATGTTTCTCACTGGATCGCTACCCTATATATATATATATATATATATATATATATATATATATATATATATATATATATATATAGGAATTAAATCATAGTATTACAAAGTTGAAAGATTATGTAAATCACATGAAGATTAGGCATAGATAGATTCATATGTACATTTGATTTCTCTTACCACATTATAAATCATTCACAAACAAAAAGAAACAATGCATGGATCATCATCCAATGTGAGTCTCCATGTAATCCTGACAGTTACACTACACAGATGCATTACATATTTTATTAAGCCCTGGTTAGTTTGAGGTGTACCACTCACACTACTATTTGACCACTATGGAGTCAAAATGAGCCCCATATAAGATTTAGGATGACCAGAACCCTAAGATCTCGTTCCCATAGTCAGTAGAGTTACAACTGTAGTGGCATATCAGTACAACTACTAAACAACCTAGTTCGTCCAGGTCACACATGCCATGACACTAGAAACTAGGGTATAAACCCTAGGATCCAAGTTATGACCATAGTCAATGTCAATCACTTCCACATCCGAGACATATCCTTGGCCACTTTCCAAACCTTAGGATCCAGATGATAGGGGTAAAACCTCCCTACACCAACACACACTCAACAACATACCAATCTGATCTCCTTTTGGATTACTCATTTCACTATCCACCAAGTTCTAATACCGGAATAGTTCTACGACTTAGGGCACTACAAAGTTAAGGTTTCACTTGGTCAATTAAGCAAGTTTAGTGTTTTTGTACCGCTTCAATCAAGTTACATATAACCACCAAGAATATTCTTACAAAAGTCATAGGGATCCACAACCTTAGAATATATAAAATGTACTTAAATAGTTCCATAATACTCCTTCACAAAGGATGTAACTATCCTAGGTCATCAAACGAATTAACTACCAACGAGAGTGTATCAATATATACACATTACTACATTCAAAACAACATTACATTATATAGTAGTATCATCAATATTCAATATTTATCAAGGAATGGTTATCATGTGCATTAGAGTTTCTTCCAACCTTTTTACACCAACATAACAATAGTTTAAGCACCAAAATTTCAGATTTTAGACCATTATTTGTTAAAGATCAGTTGAAAGTTCAATAAATAATGTTTATAAAATCTAAACTATAGATAACATGCATGGATCATCATTTAGTTATACAAAGAACACTTTTAAGAGATATCATCTATCATTTTAGGAGTTCTAAAGCAATATTAACAAAAGTAGGCAAGAGATGCATTCAAAGTTATATAACTTGCCTAAATGATGAGGGAAAATGTCTAAATAGAAAATAATTGTGAAGGAGAGAAGGGAAAGCCAAGCTTTTTCCTCCAAAATATCCTAGAAGATCCTAACCTCAAGAACAAGACATATCTAGAGCACAAGAGACTTGTGGTCGAGATTCCAACTAGGAACACCATGGGTTATGTCCAAAGAAGAAGAGAGAACAAAGAAAACAACAAGAAAATGAGTAAAAGGGCAAGAAACTTACTCAAAGGAAGCAAAAGAAATTATCCAAGACATGAAATCAAACCAAGAAACCCTAATTCACACACATGCATCCACAATCAATCGAGGATTCGAACCTTGGTGTCCCTCATGTCACATATTGATGGCTCCTCATCGTGAATCGATGGCCTCTAAAGGTATCTAGCAGCATGTATGGTGGTACAAGATTTGTTTAAGAGAAATAGGGAGGGGTATTTGGATGAGAGAGAAAGGAGGTCAAAGGTCAAAAGCTATTTAACCATATGTCAAAGGCTAGGTCCGCCATCGGTTCATACATCCAAAACCTCCATTGCTTCACACATGTAGAACCCCCATTAGTTCAAACATGGAGAACCACCATTGGTTCACAAATGCATAACCTCCATCTATTTGCAGACACACAAAGGAACAATCCAAAGATGGTCACACACATGCACAAACCAGTCATTCGAAGGCATGCTCTAGACTAGCCATCAGAAGGTGTATTTCGGTTGGCCATCAAAAGGTGCACTCCACTTAGCCATTGAAAGGCAACCCTACACCATCCATAGGTGCATCTAGCACAACCATCAAAACCATGAGAAGACTCACCCAGAACAACCATCGGTTGTTCAGCCCCAACATACATCTGAATGTATAATCACGTTAAAATCTATACAAAACTCACATCAGGGGTTGATATTCTATACAACAAGGTTTAAAAGCATTCCAACAAAATTTAAACTTATATTATAGAGAATACCATGAAGAAAAATATTCATGTGTTAAAAATATTGTAGTAAATCCCTGTAAAAAGGGAAATTGCACATAGGTCCTCACAAATACATAAATTTAGAAAACATGATCAAATGAGGCCCAATTTGTGACAAAATTGAAACAGAGATTTTCCAAATGATATCAAAACAAAATCTAAGGTTTAATTAAAAACTAAGCACCCAATTAAATCAAACAAGTATGTTTAAGAATTAAACCAAATTAGAGGTCTTACAATAGTAGTAGGCACACAAGGTACAAACCAATTTAGGAGGAAGATCTGGACATGTATGATCTTCAATCTATAATCTAGAAGCCCAGAAATAGCATGAAAATGGAATTAAGGTTAGGGGAAGAAAAGGTGGTGGTTGGCCTGTGTGCCCTTGATGGGCCGATGGCTGGCCAACCCATCGAGAAAACAAATGTGATTGAGTTGAATTAAAAAAAGATTTAATTAGCAAACTTTTGCAAGGAAATAACTTGGGATACATAGGTTTGATTCAGGAAATTTTCATGTTGTTGGATTCTTAATTGAATCATATACAAAATGATGTGCATTATTGAGAAAAAAGATCATTTTATTAGGATAAATTTCACTTGCAAGTGGGTGATGCTTAAGAGCTTGAAAATTAGGTCTATATTGAAAACTAATGTCACATATTAGAATGTAAGAGAAATGTGCATAAAATTAATCATCAAATCACATAAATTATGAAATTGAAATCAAATTGAGCGAGATGGTCATTAACAGAAAAAAGGAGTACATTGAACGATATAGAAATTCAGATTGTCACACCAAACTCGTGGGAAAACTGGAGAAACTTCCCAAACCATGCTTAGGGTGACTACTTGAGGCCATATTGGGATGCCCCAAAGTGCCACAAATGAGATTACTAAAAACCAAACACGAACTTATAACTAAGCAAGTCGATTACCAGAAAACATAGGAAATTAAAACTGATTTCACAAAAGCACCATACGCCAAAACTTATCACATATGAGTCCACAAACCTACCACATGAATTACATATTGTATCATAAGGTGCTTAAATCACTTTGCATCATCATTCTTGTCATCCATCTATTACATGAGGTACTTGTTCCACATATATACATATACACATGCCATATCTGTAAAACCATGGATCATTGGCCAAAACCTCGTATCAAAAACATATCTACAAAACACATCGAGAACACCCCCTAAGACCTAAGTGTATAGGGATGACATCTAAGACTCTATCACCAAAAGACTAGTTGCACATCCAACCTTATCAACTACTGCTCTTATTGCTGCTCTACCTCAGCTGCATGATTTCCACCTCTTCGTGCATGACCACCTAAAATATGTGGAAACCCACAGGATGAGACCAAACATCCCAACGAGAGATATAACTCTTCGCCAATGATATTAAAGAACAAATATAAGGTAAAGAAGAGCAGAAAGTAAAGCTATAACATGATAAGCAGGTAATACTAGTGAAATAGTTAAGAGAAATTGCAACTGAAGTGTAGAACATCTTATAAGCTGAGGAGGAATATGAAGAACATACATATCCTATAAAATGTACAAAAGGAAGGCGAAGGATCATCCAATGTTATTCACATTTTGTCCCTATAAAAATATGTTACACTGCTATATTACATCTTTTATTATGCCATGAGGAGATGAGGTATACCACTCATGCTCCAACTGACCACTCCTAAGTCGACATCATTTCCATACAAGGTCAATGGAAGAGCCAGAATCCATGACCTCCCCAACACCTCTTGGTCAACACAAGAGAATACACCGCAGAGACATATCAAATCTAACTACAAATAGCCTATCCCACCTTGGTATTTAGGTACAACACTAGTAAAACTGAGTTACGACTGTAGATGCACTCCTGTCGAGGTATGAACACAACCATCCTCAAAGGTTATCATATATGTACTTTGTATCACATCATTGAGATACAACCTTGACCGTTCTCCGGCTAGGGTATGGCTGCAACCAATCCTGTGAAATACATATACTCAAAAGTATACGACTCTGAGCTTCCACTAAGGGAGAAGCCATTTCACCATCCAACAAGTAATAACACTGGAGATGATATATGGCACGAGGCAACTCATGATTAAGGTTCCACTAGATTAGTTATGACAATTAAGTGCCTTTTGGCATCGATCATGTTATAACATGCAAACCATAAACAAAATCTACAAGGGTAGGGGCATAGTGCAACTTTAGAAGGTATAAAATGGATAAGGTGTGAACTTGTCACATCACCATCACATGATAATACTGCCTCACAAGGCTATCATCATAATCAAACAATCATGGGATACCAATCCCTTATCACATCACTGGAGAATAATACCTCATACTAGGCATAAAGCCTTTTCTAAGTCATAAGACCCAATCACGTAATCCCTATATGTATATCATCACCTTGTGCCTCAACATTGTGCATAATCACCATCCTATATAACATATAATTTACAATAGCGTTCACATAGATATGGTATTCATAACACCTACAAGGTTAGGGATTTAGAAATAGGAGAGAGAAAGCATCATAATATGATAATCACCCCAAGTATAATAAGCAAGACATATCACATGATCTAAAATCAAGGTTAGGGTCTCATATGCATAGAGGATTAGGGTTATATAGATATATTCAATCACAAAACCCTAGGTACACCATCTCCCACTTTCTTGGATCATATTAGGGTTAACAAACATGATTAGGGTTAACCAAACAATCATTCAAACAACACTATACATGAATCATTACTTGCTTACTCATACACATCTGTTGACTATATGTTCCTGTATGGGTCTCGACCATCCATCACACATGTGTCTCAACCACTCATGAACGAGTGTGTTGACCACCCTCAAGAAAATTATCTCGACCGCATTTATGCAATGTGTCTTGACCACAACAAGTCTTGGTGTCTCGACTATGACACATCATGTGTCTCGACCACCACATAGAGGGTTTTGACCAAGCTCAAAAACATGTCTCGATCTCAACCAAAAACATGTCTCGACCACCTCCAAAGGAAAGCATCTCAACCGAAATAGAAGTAGGTGTATCGACCTACACAATGATATGTGTCTCGGCCACCACAAGTCATGGTCTCTTGACCAAAACTAAAGCAACATCTGGACCATCACCACAAGTGTCTCGATTAAAGAAAAAACATGGTGTAGCAACCACCAAGGTCAAGCTACCTCCAAGACAAAAGACCCACATCTAAATAGGGATTAACCAAGATCAAAATAGAAGTATTACATGTCAAAAAAAGAAGACTACATCAAGAAAGACCCTCGTCTTCAAGGAGGAAAACTTTATACCATAATCGATCACCAAAAACCCTAAAACATGAACTATGCAAACCACCATGAAAAGCCTCATGCAAGAGAGAAAAACCCACGTTCAACACCTCCAAAATAGAACCTAAACTCCATGATACATCAAGGTACATGAACCTCATGCATGTGATCAAACCAAGATCAAAAGATAGGAAGAAACCACCATTTCACAACCATCTCTAAAATTGGGTACCTTACATTAGGGTTTTAGATTCTAAGAAAACCAAGCATGATAACCACCATCATTAAAGTTTTAGAGAATGGTATTATCTACTAGCATTTTAAGGTCACATTTTATAGAGATAAACAACAACATGCATGTAAAGAATAGTGGAATAATAGAGAGGGTAGAGTGTTATATAACCCGCCATAAGGAAGATCAACTCCAAGGATCACTAGCTCCAAGCACACGATCACCAAGGGTGATGAAGCTCCACCAAAAGATCCACTTTCAGTAAGATGATCACCTCAAGAAGAAGAAGACACCAAGGTCAAAGATTTCTCACGAAAAGAGGGTAAGAAAGCCTAGGCTGAACCAAAAGAAGAAGGGAGAAAGAGAGATAAAAACATCCTCACACTTGAGTACCACCTTGTCAAAACATGGCCTATGACCCTTGTGATGAGGAGTTTCTCTCCAAAACGACCACCATGGATGATGCATGGTCTATGGCCAAGAAAAGCAAAGAATGTGGGCTTGGAGATCCAAGGAAAATGTCCCCAAAGAAAGGCAAACACTTACCAAGGTTGTAGATGACCAAAAGTCACCACATGCAAGGGATCTCAGTCACCAAAGCTCCAAGGATTGGTCCTTCTAGATCCTCAAGTCTCCAAGGACGAACTAGCAAGGAAGGAGAAGGATGAGGATAAAAACAATCACTTTCATGGAGAGAAGAGGGTTTATATACTTGAGGAGGAGTTAGGTAAGGTGGAGATGAGGTGACAACACCTAAAGGCACCAAAGGGACACTTGTCCACCCAAGAAACACACATGCAACCACTTAAAACATGCATGCATGAGATGATGATACAACATCGGTGAGGTCTCTATCACTTGGGTCACTGTTATGGGTCGCTTAACACAACAATCACTAAGATTGTTAATCCTAGAGTTTAATCCTTTTAACTCTCCGATTAAGGCTAGTATCGAAAGGGTCAAATCTCAAAGGACAACTTTTAAAGATTGTTTCTTAAAAGCCTAATTATTTGAATAACTTATTTTATTATTTTTTTGTATTTTCAGATTTAAAACAGAAAGTAAAGATCGGGATGGGGGTTTGGTTGATTACACTAAAACAAGAAATAAACACAAGGTAACAATGTAATAACAAGAATTTATTTTGCCCCTGTCACAAGGAAAGAAACAAATAATTGTTAGCAGAAGTAGACTTTTACGAATGGAAAAGACTAGAAGTAAAGAAAGAAAATCAACGAAGGTTGAAATCAAAGGGAGAAAATCGAGGCTCTTGGGGTTTTCACCACCTTAGCCTAGGCAAACGATTAATCCTTAAATGACAGGTTCGATGAAGGCAAGTGAATTAGAAATCCACTAAAGATGATCTCCACATGAGCCCATTGGTCATGGCGCTCATGTTTCTTAGTTCATCATCCTAAAAAGAGAAAATTTGTGGTCATTTCAAAACTCTTATGCGATTGAGATTGTCATTCTAAACCCGAATTTCCAAGGTCATATCCATTCGGATTAACTTTGGATATTATCAATTAATCACTTTGATATATCAACTAGTTATCAATCTCAAAATCCATCTAGAATCATTTAAGGATAAATCTAAAGCCATGGCCAAGGGGGTATTCCCCTAGCCTTGATAAATAACTACTCACTCATGGAGAAGGAGCAAAGAGAGATGGAGGAAGGAAGTGGTCTAGCCATCTTCGAGTCTTACGACTATTGATCCTCGATTAGAGACAATGAAGATGGCTGCCTCTTCCTACCTTGCTCGATTGCTCAAGAGAGGGGAGGAGGAGAAAAGAAAGTACTAGATCTAAACACAACGGAATAACGGAATTAAAATAACATGTAAAAAAATTGCAAGGAAACTTTATTTCAGAACTAGAAGAATACAAGAAAATTTGCTCCAGAATTCTAACACAAGAGAAATCCAAGATGCCCAAGGAGGAGGAAGTGCCCCTCCTTTTATAAGAGAAGGAGGAGGTATACGTTAGGTTTAGGGCAAAAGAAATGGCCGGCGGTGGCTGCTAACTTTCTGGATCTAGTCAATAGAGGAAACAATTGATTGTTTTGCATTCCTTTTGCAGTAATTTCCCACAACAGAGATTTCGAGCGTATTTTTGGGCCAGGCATAAATTCAGAAATGGATTGAAAATATGTTTTTCCTATAGATAATTGAATTCTCTTTCCAACGCATACTTGCACATTAAATTCCGCCTTGGGATGTGGTATTTATACTAATTTTGGTGAAAGGTATATACTGAAGTCAGACACTGCGGGAATTTGTGCAAAAATATCTTCTAGGGGAATTTATTCATGAGCTATTTTCCTACAAAAAACAAGTAAATATATTTAAAACTCTAAATAAATATAAAATTCCAAACTAATACAACTAATAACAAAATGAAGAAGATAAATAACAAAACAATCCTAGAAAGATATCTAAAAGATGGAAATAAAGGGATAAATATACATTTGTCAAAATACCCCGGACTTGAATCTTTACTTGTCCTCAAGCAAATAAAATCACAAATAAAGTCCAATTTATACTCCCAATATGTGATCCTCAACTTAATAACATCACTACGGTCCTCACCTCCAAATTTTGTCCAAGTGACCCAATCTCCTAGAAACACATAGCGTAAAATTTTATATTCCCTATCAAAACAATTGTCAAATCTAGCTTCTAAAGAATTTGTAGAAAAATAGGCATCGTCTTACTTTCGCTTTGACACTCTCAATTTTTATTACTTTTTTTTAGTTATTGCACAAGAATAGGACAAATTTGGGGGTGTGAAAACAAAGAAAGAAGTGACAAAAATATATTGATCCCTCCTCTATTCGACTCGGGATATGAATTTATGGCGTTGTGGCTACATTGGTCACAATTTTTTTCATGTGCACCTTTGGCATCTTTTGATGGTACGCCCCTTTGTGGGGTATGGAGTTTTCATTTTGGGATGCATGCCACCCCGGACTTGATTTTTGTCTGGTGGTGATTCGTTGCTTCTCTTTTTTAGAAAAAAATAGAAGGAAGGAAGAGATGTTCTTATGCTTATAACTTTTAATTTTTTTTAATATATTTTTGTTAGAGAGTGTCATTTCTCTACTTAGAGTGTTCCTATAAATCAAATCATAAAAAATTTATAACAAGATAATCCATTGCTTAAATATAGGGAAAATTATGCTTGGTTCAGATCGATTCCTTTGACATGCCAACTATTCTGAGGAGTGATGTTATTAGGGGTCTGAGGTGACATGGTGGTTTCAGACATGGCAATTTGTAATAGTCTTTGCAAAAAGTTTGCTAAATTCAAAGGGGTACCATGATAACCATCTATTCATATTGGCTGACTAGATAAAGGCCATTTTGCAACAAAAGAAATAAAAATATGGCCGACTAGATAATGGCCATGAACAAAGCAACTATATGCAAAACCAAAAAAAAAGTGAAAATAATGCAAGAATAAAAAGATAAGGGGGTGGAATAGAATCATACCACCCAACTCCACTTTGGACATTGATTTTTGCTTGTCCCGAGAAAAACCCAAACCCAAGATGGAGGGAAGAAATTTGTTGGGTTCACCAGGAGGTCCTGGTAGCTCAAAATATGTCCATCTGAAGGGAATGTCGATGATGGTTGGGGTTTTGAATAGAGGAGCTTCATGATACACCCAATGGATGGGTAGTTGTGGAAGCCTAAAAAGGTTTTCTGAATGATGTTGTGTATCACCTTGTAGTCCTTCGAGTAGGATCCACATATCTTCCTTCAATAGTGAAAGTAGTGTTGGAGATGAATGTGGATTGGGGGAGATTGGAGGGTTCCAGTTGGGTAACAAATGTAGTGTCAGATGTGGAAGATCAGACAGTGAATCTGGCTCAAATATCTTTTTTCCACCTGGATCTACATGTGGTGAAGACGGTGCCTGTATAAGAAGAACTAGTTTGTTAGCCGAGTAAACAATCATATGGGGATGTCTGTCTTCTTGGTGGATTATGCAACAAGGTGCGTCCGGATCCTTTACCCCATAATTGGAAGCCAGTGGATTTGGTGTGGAAGACTCACAAATGGCATAATTGTCATCATAATTATAAAAAATGATCAATCTAGGTTGTTCCATCTCTATTGGGGAGTTCTCCATCTCTTCTTCATAAAAGATCTCATCAACATGGATGTCTATGGAATCAATTGGATCCTTTACTATGCTGAAGGGGAGATCTGATTCCTTTATAGGACATGTGCCCAACTCAATGGGCTCAGAAGGGATCACCTCACAATATAACAATGTAATGTAAGGTTCTTGCGGTGGTAGAATCACCTCATCAGGTTCAACCAGATGTGGAAAAAGAGGTGGTTGAGTGAGGTCATAGTGCTCATGATGAGGAAGCCTTTCAAAAGAATCCATCAGTGCATGTTGGGGAGGTGATGGTACATTGATCACAATAGGCTCAACCAAGATTGGATGATTATTGCAAACATCCAAATATGGGCCTACAACTGAGAAGGGTGGTGGAGTCTTAGGTTGTTGGGATGTTCTTTGAGCCCACCAGTCTTTAACCTTTTTGTTAAAAGAGTCTTGATTCATGAATTTATCAACATAGGCCTCCATCTACTCATTTTCTGAGTTATATGGATAGTCAGGGCCCCATACAACTACGGCCCTAGTTAAACAAAGTTCTTCATTTGCAGCATCCTGGATTTCTTTAAAACACCTATCTATCTCCTGATCAAGGTTGTGTGGAATCTCAGCTATATCACATTGGACTTTTTCTAAGGGTGGCGGTTCATTATAGAGAAAGGATTCCAATGAAGTAGATTGGCCATTAGAATCAACTAGATTAACATCCACAATGGAAGTGATTGGTGGAGCTTTAGGTACTGGAGTTGGTTCTATTTGATTGAAGATGATATAATCATCATCATCATCATCTATTAAAATCATCCTTAGCCTCTCTGCGTCGCATGCACAAATGAAGCAGTTAATCGTGTGTAGAAAAAATGGACTGTCGGAATGGAAACTCAACAGAAGGAGGAATAGTACTTCCGGAATGTTACTCAAAAGGCATTAAAAAGGGAAAAAAGGTTTTTCAAAATTTTTTTTTGGGCTTTGAAGAAACAAATCCGTTGTCCCCGACAACGATGCCAAATTGTTATGGGTAGCTTAACACACCAATCACTAAGATTTTTAATCCTAGAGTTTAATCATTTTAACTCTCCAGTTAAGGCTAGTATAGAAAGGGTCAAATCCCAAAGGACAACTTTTAAAGATTGTTTCTTAAAAACCCAATTATTTGAATAACTTATTTTATTATTTTTTTGTATTTTCAGATTTAAAATGGAAAGTAAAGATTGGGATGGGGGATTGATTGATTACACTAAAACAAGAAATAAATACAAGGTAACAATGTAATAACAAGAATTTATTTTGTCCCTGTCACAAGGAAAAGAAACAAATAATTGTTAGCACAAGTAGACTTTTGCGAATGGAAAAGACTAGAAGTAAAGAAAGCAAATCAACAAAGGTTGAAATCAAAGGGAGAAAATCGAGGCTCTTGGGGTTTTCACCACCTTAGCCTAGGCAAATGATTAATCCTTAAATGACAGGTTCGATGAAGGCAAGTGAATTAGAAATCCTCTAAAGTTGATCTCCACATGAGCCCATTGGTCCTGGCGCTCATGTTTCTTATTTCATCATCCTAAAAAGAGAAAATCTATGGTTGTTTCAAAACTCTTATGCGATTGAGATTGTCGTTCTAAACCTGAATTCCCAAGGTCGTATCCATTCAGATTAACTTTGGATATTATCAATTAATCACTTTGATATATCAACTAGTTATCAATCTCAAAAGCCATCTAGAATCTTTTAAGGAGAAATCAAAAGCCATGGCCAAGTGGTTATTCCCCTTACCTCGATAAAGAACTACTCACTCATGGAGAAGGAGCAAAGAGAGACAGAGGAAGGAAGTGGTCTAGGCATCTTCAAGTCTTATGACTACTGGTCCTCGATTAGAGACAATGAAGATGGCTGCCTCTTGCTATCTTGCTCGATTGCTCAAGAGAGGGGAGGAGGATAAAAGAAAGTACTAGATCTAAACAAAACGGAATAACGGAATTAAAATAACATGTAATAAAATTTTAAGGCTACTTTATTTCAGAACTAGAAGAATACAAGAAAATTTTCTCGAGAATGCTAATACAAGAGAAATCCAAGATGCCCAAGGAGGAGGAAGTGCCCCTCCTTTTATAGGAGAATGAGGGGGTATAAATTAGGTTTAGGGCAAAAGAAATGGACGGCGGTGGCTGCTAACTTTCTGGATCTAGTCAATAGAGGAAGTAATTGATTGCTTTGCATTCCTTTTGCAGTAATTTCCCGCAACAGAAATTTAGAGCATATTTTTGGGCTAGTCATAAATTCGGAAGCGGTCTGAAAATATGTTTTTCCTGTAGATAATTTAATTATCTTTCCAACACATACCTGCACATTAAATGCCTCCTTGGGATGTGGGAGTTATACAAATTTTAGTGAAAGGTATATACTAAAGTCAGACACTGCGGGAATTTGTGCAAAAATATCTTCTAGGGGAATTTACTCATGAGCTATTTTCCTACAAAAAAATAAGAAAATATATTTAAAAATCTAAATAAATAGAATATTTCAAACTAATACAATTAATAACAAAATGAAGAAGATAAATAACAAAACAATCCTAGAAAGATATCTAAAAGATGGAAATAAAGGGATAAATATACATTTATCAGTCACCACCACCTTGGTTTCAGTCACAACACCTCAAGGAGGTTGAAACAAGAGCATCATATACATCTTGGTCAAAACAAAGGATCACCAAGACACTCAAGGTCGATACACACCATAAAAGGACAAACTACCTCGACCCAACCACTCCAAAACCATCATGGTCAAGTGAAAACCACCTAAGGAAGTTGTCTCAGTCGAGACACACACCAAAACACACCACAAGGTCGAGACAAGGGTCACTACACTCAACCATGCACACATGGTTGACACCAAAGAAACCCTAATCACCTCTAGTGATGCCACCACTCAACCAAGATCAAACCAAAGTGCACAAAAGAATAAAAATCTCTCACAAGATGCCAAGGAAGGGAAGGTACCCACTAGGTGTGACAAATTTGAAGATAACCCTCGAAATTGGGTAAATTGAAATTTGCACCAAAACAAGCACATAAAGCCCAAACATCATCCAAACAAGCTCAAACTAGAAACTTAAGCTCTCCTTAAGCTCTAAAAACATCTCAAAGGATTTTATTAAGGTTCTAAGAACTTAATCAAATAAAAACAAATAGGGTTAGCCCAAAACATAGGTCAAGGGTCTTACACATATAGAGGAATATAAAGCTGACAAACTATGTGAAAGTCCCATTAAGAAATGAACCCTAGTGGTTATTACATATGAACGTCGAAATTTCTCTATGAAGAAATGTGTTTTTCATTTCGAGTTGATGTAAGGGCTATGAGAGTTAAGCAGACAAAGAAATGGACAATTTGACATGAGTCATTTTGACCATGGAGGAGAAGGTTTACATGTAATCCTCTCCATAGATTTGTGTGTAAGATTTCTCCATAAGCTTATCTTTCATCTTATCATCCTTCCCATCTGGGTTAACCATACATTGTAGATGAGGAATATTCTTTCTTATGGGGTAGGCATAATATCCATGTATTGTTCTCATATAGAGAAACCATATCACTTCCTTAGCTTGTCTAGAATTGAGTGACTTATAGAAAGAGATATACTATTAGGTATTGGGACAAATGATAGACTAGAGATAAAGGAATCAGAAAAAGGTGATAATCATTCATAACAAAGAAAAATAAAGATAGGATAATGTACATGATTGATTTTTCTTACTTAACGGAATGGACCTATCATTTGCATCATGTGGAACCTTAAGATCCCTTGGGTTGGTTGAGATTGGATGAATGTTGAGTTTATTGCATCATCTAATGCTTGTGTTGGATTATATTGATGATTGCAACCTCACAGTCATGATGAGTAAGAATGGGTTAGGGGGATAGTGGATGGATTGAGTAGGAGTATAATTATATGTAGCAAATATGGAATCAGAAATGGAAGCAAAAATGAAAATTTTACTGCCATATTCCCCTTAAACAACACATTACGTAAAAAACTATGAATTGGGAAGGAAGGTTGGAAGCATATACCTAGTTCTGGAGCAAGTCTAATGACTATTCTTGTTGAAGAGTGCTACTTTCTCCATTTGCACTTGGATGGATATCGATGATGGCCTCTTGGTCTATTACCTGGGACAACGGTTGACAATGTCCTCCTGAACTGGGGGGGGTGGCAAAGGCCACCTCACCTCTATGTAATCCGCACAAACCACCAGAAACTCCTATCAATGTTTTGGAATAGAAAAGAAGAATTTGTCCCTTCTAGTGAATGTGCTAGCGTCAACTTTATCTCCCTTGTTTTTTGTCCCTTGTTGTCTCTCCCATCTATGTGTAAGACTTTCTTGGGTTTGCATGTTACCACTACTGTAAGAAGACAACAATTGTAAGACCTTATTGTTGTGTCTTTTGAAAGCCTGAACTACCCCTCTATTTATAGGAGGGTTAGGGTCAAGATTTCCATATCAATTGGGAGTTGAAGAGATGAAATTTCATGAATTTCTAAAACCTACAAACCATGAACTGGTCGATTCACCATTGAACCAATCAGTTCACATGCAAGTCGATCAATTCAACCCTTGAATTGATCAGTTCACTATGTTTCCTATTCACAATTATATTGGCTTTTAATATTCAATTGATGGACAACATGACATTAGCAACAATTCTTGATCCAATCTCATTGGTCAACCAAATGATCGGTTCACAACCTAAACCACTCAGTTCATAAATTCAAACCGATCAATTCACTTGTTGAATTGGTCGTTTTAGATTTTTGACAACCATTTTTGTTTAAATTGAATACCTAACACTTTATTTATCAAGTTTAAACCACATTTATGAGTAAACTCCTATTCTAGGTGTATTCTATGTATGTGACCCTATAGGTCCTAAGTTACATTGACAGTGATTGTCCATAACCAATTCATGGCATCACAAGAAATGAGTGGTATCTAGCAAGACATAATTTCTACCCAAGTAATTAGAAAGTTGGAGAACAACTTAAACCTACAATATGTGATTAGTGTTAAATTGATCATATAGTTCCTTTGTCTCTCATATCTAGATTGAACTTGAGGCATGGAATCATCATCCTCTTCAATGTTCAATCCAAGTTCCTTGAACTAGTGCAGATTGTTTGAGATACATGTGAACTCAGTATCACATATTGACTCACACAAGCATGAACGCATTTCTCAGCCTCTCTTATCAAGTGGTAGGGATATCAAACTACTGTAAGAGGGACATATCCCATCTACATCACTTACAATCATTCCCCATGTATCACAATGTATTCGAGCATCACCTTTGTAGTAACCCTTATTCAAGGTCACATTAGATGATGTCAAAGCGCATTGAACTACTTATGATGAGTGCAATGATTTCAGGTCTAAGAACACAATCACCACCATCACTATGAGAGTTGATTCTAAATACCATTCAATGGTTTCCAGGCATCACTCTTTAGGTGGGTCTATCCAATAAACTCTTCTCTAATAAGAATTTGTGTGTTTGGTTTGATATCACATATCATGACTAATGAGATTTTCTCATCAACCAACACACATTCTAGTCTTATGTGTTATTGATGTTTTTCAGTTTCTACAATAATAACTGACTAGGGACATAACAAGAATGTACATACTCTTAACATCTGTTTGATCTCATTGTTTAGCTCCTCAACCTAAAGATATACATCATCAAATAACGTCGTTCTTTAGAAATTTAAAATGTTTCATCATTATCCCATAGCTGAACAAACATATAAATGAAGATTACCTTTATTATTAATCAAATCATTTACAAGATATGCAATTACAATCATCATATGAATGGCTCTCTGGACATAAATAGCAACATTATAGTCATAGGAAAGGGAAGATAATATTCAATTTCCTAAACATCAAAAGAAACATCCAAAACTTATATATGAAGTGTCTCTAAAAAGGGAAACAAAATACATGAGAAAATAATGTTCAAAATTTTTATAAAAATGATAATCTATTTGTGTTTTGAATTACCTCAAAAACATATACTTGGTAGCTAGATGACTGAGTTTTTCATTACTAACACTGAGCTCATGGAAAAAACAAACACACCTAAAATATTTCGAGGAAGAATGTATATTGGGAGGTCAGAAAAAAACTTGGAATAGGATAAATGATAATGAATCCATATGATTCATCAAGTACTAAAGTTTGAGGAGAGATCCCCCCTAGGAAAAAAACTTTATGCATATGTATATGGCTTAGAAGAATATTAGTTCTATCAAAAGTATGCCCATTTTTGTTTTAGAAATACCATTTTACTGGGATGTATAAGAATATGTCAACTGGAAAATAATCCTTTTGTTAGATAAAAGATACATAAGCATGTGACTAAAATAATATTTAGCATTGTCTATATAAAAATGTGGAGTTTTTGTACAAAATATATTTCAACTTCAAGATAAAAAATTCAACAATCATCAAAATTTGTATAGTTGTTTCTTTAAACAAAACCAATCGTTTCTTAAAATATCATTATAAAAAGTTACAATGAAACAATATCTATGTTTGAGTGAGACTTGACTAGGACTCTCAACATTAGGATTAAAATATGAAAAAAAAACTCACATATAATATGGTGACTAGAAAACAGATCTATGATGCTTTCCTAATAGACAACCCTCACAATTAAGTTCAGATATATTAGAAATTGAGAATGAAATTTTTTAATCAAGAGATAAATGATCTATATGACTATGGTTATGTCGGGGTTATGAGACCATGCAAGCCATTGTAGTTTTGCCAACATAGTAGAGACTAGCATACTAATACTTGATACCAATCATGATATATGTCAGAGATCCTGTAGAAAACAAAAATTGAGGTCAAATGATAACATATTCTCAAAGTGAGTGAGTTATATTACTAACAAATAGTCAATTAAATTAAAAGGATGGGACAAACATGTTTAGTGGTAACATGACATTTGGAAGAGGTGAGATAATCCTAGTAACTTGAACACATATTGACAAACTATGGGAAATGGTGATTTGGGACGTGTTAGACTTGGTGATGGATATGATAGAGCTAGAGATTCTAGTAATGTGATCTCTTACATCAGAGTTAAAAATCCCCAAGAAGACTAACATGTCTGAGCTGATTGAGAGATGCAAGATTTTAGAATAACTTGAAGCTCATTACTTGTGATTATAAGAGGCAACATAGGAAGTTGCTTGTAGAATGATGTGAACAAGAGAAGTTGATACTACCCATGACTCAATTTGATTTGATATGTGGGCTAGTTAGAATATTATTCAAAAAAGAGAAGGTTTTTAGTCAGGGACTTAGGAGGGATGACATGAATTTCATAACATATCTATTTTCCGTGTCCCTTTTTGCCACAATAGGTACACTTGGGTAGGCCCCTTATTCCATATGAATGTTCACCTCCTGACATGTTGGTCATGTTCTGGGTGACAAGGGATGACCAATCTATTACAATAAATGTCATCTATTCTTATTTGAGGGAGTCACCTGAGGCACATTGATATGACTCTACCATAACGGAAAGCTCTTCTGTAAAACATATATTACATCTGACTCCTTCATACTCCTTGAAAATCCATTAAGGAACTTGATGACTACCATATGATATTGTTGTTTTTAAACATGACTGGATCATTGTAAATAGAAAGTAGGCTACTCAAGTCCTTTATGATGACATAAAACTTTTTTAAATATTATTGCATGATCTTCTTCTCTCGATAAAGGATGTGCATCTACATGCTCATATGATGCATTCTTGAGATTTTATTTGGAAATCATCCTAAACAACCTTAAAAAATGCCCAATTTGTGACGTATGCTACCGAGGCTCTAGCATGTGTTTATCGTGTGTTATACGTAAGTCGATGTATCGAAGTAATATAGGCTCTTTTGAGGCCTGAGTTGAACACAGGGAATCATTCTCCAGAAGACTACTACTAACTATGGTCCAATTAGCTAGGCCGGTGAAATTGATTTGGTTTGATTGAACTAAAACAAAAATAGAATGCAACAAGCTTAACACTTAAATTATTCAGATTTTAAGGAATTCCTCAGGATTATAGTTTCACCATAGATAACATTTCAATTCATTCCACACACCAATATCTATTACCCCTATCCCTGGATAAAGAGCCTATAGTCAGAACTACCTACTTCCACAGTGTAGTTCACTATGTATTCTAATGCCAATCCCATTTCCATAATAAGTGGTTGATTAGTTAGGTGCTTTATTATTAAACTCTGGGTTTCTCCTCTTATTTATTATCCACCTTTCCCAAGGGGTGCAATAGAAGGGTACATCTATGCTTTAAAACCCTTAACCTCTCTCTCAAAATGATTAGGAGTCTAATAATCTATCTATATTGATCAGGCATAAACAAAACAAGATAACTTCATAGATTTATATCTATAAAATAGGGGCAAAGATGATATTAATGAATGAAAATCAATTACAATGTATATCTGAGCTACTCCCAGATCCTAAGGAATCAAGGGGTTTAGCCATCCATGGTTTTCATTTACAAATACATGAAAGACAAAGAGAAAATGTGGGAAACATTAGAAAAACTAAGTAACCCCTAGTGAATAGCTGATCCAGATGATCCCCTACATTGTGTGTGCAATCTACTTTCTTTCGACTCTAAATTCACCTTCTGGAGGTGCTCGGATCATCCCAGGTGAAGCCTTTGGTTCCTTTCTCTTCCCTTCTCTCTCTCTGGTGTTGTGCAATGCAAAATGGTTGCCTCCTCTGGTCTGGCCAAACTCCCCTTAGGTCATAGGAGCCACTTACGATACGAAATAATGCCATCTATTGGATTAGATTCCTATCTTCAGATTTGCCAAATCAGGAACACTATGTAGTACTGACTTGGTAGTCGGTAGTACTGAGTTCCTAGGGTAGCCGCGGCTCATGACAATGTCAGTACTATCGACTTATCTTTATAACACCAAATTCTTAGGTGGCTCGAGAACTGCTTCACTGATGGAATCTCAGTAATACCAAGTTTTTAAACTCGGTAGTACTGACTTTTCACGATTCATCCTTGTGCTTTACTGATGAGGTTTTGGTACTACTGACTTTGAGTGTCGGTAGTATCGAGTTTGTGTGAGTCTTTTCTTGTCTGGTTTGATGTGAAGTAGGTACCACCGACGTTAGGTATCAGTAGTATCGACTATATGGAGTTCAATTGTACCTGAAAATGCACAAGAACGTAGATAAATGCTTGAGATAAATATTAAACCATCTTTAATAGTAAAAATCATATAATTTGATGCATTTAGATAGAAAATGACATTGATAGAATTTCATGCATAATTAATCAAATAAATGACAAATCGACACATAAAATCAAGGAAAATATTCTTATGAAAATGACTAAAAACCCATGCACAAACTCCCCTAAGCTTAAATGTTGCTCATCCTCGAGAAACACTACTCTTGGATATGTTTGATGTAAGTCAGAAAAAGGATATAACACATGAACTCTTTTCTTGATCATGTCCAATGAACAATCCTTGAACCAGCCTCCAATTACCACTTAACCAATAACTCCTCTACAGTGACCAAAAATTTCTATAGAATATGTCCACCTTTTAATCAATGAACATTGTCAAGAAAGCATTTAATATCATAATATATAATTCAGGCATTTGCTTGGTGCACTATGTGATTCCCTAATCTATGCTCTCTCCTACCTACCAACTACTTGGAAGTAGATCTCCTTGTAATAATGGATGAGGAGATAAATCATTTGAGTGGCCTACCAATGAGAGCAATGAATGATATGTGATGGGTGGCAATTGAAGAATCACCAGTACATCCAACTTATTTATGCAAAAAGAATGATGACCTACATGAGTGAAAAGAATTTTATGCATGTGACATAATGCCTACTGATATTTTATCTTTCTTTTTTACAGATGATGCATGTATGAAGCTATCTCATAACAGAAAATGAGATTGTCAAAAACAAACAAATGCATCATGTGAATTAATTCATCCCTTCAAGAAGACTCAGGGACATACTTTTTTCTTAAGAAATCTTGAGATAATTTTTTTCCTAGCCCATAATTTTTTATTGTCTTTGGCATGATTGGGTTATGCTTGGACTTTCACTTCATACCTTTTTTTTTGATGTGGAGGTATGCCCCTGCTTCAATCTTCACAATTAGAGACTACAATCCGCATGAAAAAAAAGAATGAATGTAATGAAATGTATGTAATCTACATGCAATTTCTATGCAACTAAAATGGTATGAACTAAGGTTGTCCGTGCATACATTGCAAGTAAGGATAAGCTAATCTACCATGTCACCTATCATGGCATGCAATGCAATCAAAAGAAATAAGTTGAAGCACTTGTTCATCTTAAGTTGGTGATTCAAAGTTGGATGGAAAGGATGGATGGAATCACATAACTAAGAGACAATGCCTTTCATAGGATTATGATATGTCCCTCTTTAATGACCTATGCATAGGGTAATCTTAAGGTTTCTTTCTTAGATTTCCGTTTAAGATCTTGTTAAAGGTTTGATCAGCTTAGGCTCAGTCTTCATTCACTTTCCCATTTTGATTTAGATGTTCATTCATATCCTGTACCCTAGAGTTGACTTAACCAAACACTTCCTCAAGTGATGTTTCACAAAGATGTCACAAATTAAGCTATAAAGACACAACCATTTCTTTGTAATAACACCTATGAATTGACATATGCAACCATGCATTATTACTCCATGATTACACTAGATAGGTGTGGATCCTAACAATGCATAACCCAAACTAAAAATAAAACAACTAAGATAAAAATGCAATAAAAACCAAGATAGAATGATGTTCCAGCACCCCCAAGCTTGAATATGACTATGTCCACATAGTCATTACTCGCACTCAAAAGGTGGAATAACAGTACAATTGCTCAAAATGGAGAGGTGGTTAAAGCATGTTGGGGTCATGAGGGGGAAACCTCCCCTAAATAGATAGATCTGGCAGTGGCATCTGCGGTGGCGGTGGGTACCCTCCAAAGTACCCCTAGTTCTAGTAGTGGTCAAAGAAGGGTTGTTGGTACTGCTCCATCCGCTGTAGGAGCATGTGATCATTCCCTTGGTTGGCCAAGAGAAGGCATTCATTATCATATATCACTTGCTGGTTTTGATACAACCTTCCTTGTATCTCTTGCACACCAGCCAACATTTCTTGATGCGACTATTGTCCAGTCTGGATCTCCTGCAAAATCACATACATACCAGCCATGTTGTACAAGTTTGGCTCCTTCTGAGAATAGGGCTTGGCAGAAGAAGTTGAGGAAGTGTAGGTCTGGTCCCATTTGCGTGGGACCACTCTCCAAGTGATGGGGATAGTAACCTCAACATCATCAAAGTTTTCATCATCTTTCTACTCGTCGTCTTCCTGAGCTGCTGCCATGGGTGCATCTTCTTCCTCCCCCTCATCCAGTAGCCATTGAAGATAGGCTACTCCGCATAGGTTGAAGATGGGGTCAGGGAGGCTTTTCTCCCATAACTTTCCTCGACGTGTGCAAGTCTCATACAGCACGTTGTGGTGGAATCCAAGGATAGTTTCCTTGTAGAAGTACAAGAGGTCCGTCTTCTTCGTATTTTCTATTGGTGCAAGAGTAGACAAGGAAAGGCAGAAATGTAGTGCAATGGGGGTAATGAGACCCCCAAATACAATCAGCACCTTCCTTGTCATGTTCCGCCAAACTAAGATCATGTGGAGAAGAAGAAAGGCTCCACAATTGATGGTCTCACCCTCCAATAGCCTGTAGAGGAAGTAGAGGTCCGCCTGTTTAAGCTTTCCTTGAGCTTGACCGGAATGAGCAAAGATGGTGTTGGTGAAGAGGCGGTGAAAGATTCGAGCAAAGGGGTGCTCGATGTCAGTAATAGAGTTGACATGCCAGCTTAGGCGACAACCCTCTGGAACCTTAGTCAACTTCTCCCAAGCCAAGTCAAAGTCAAAATCAGAATGGGCTGAGCATTCTAGGACATGAGCTTAGTTGAAGATGTTGTTGAAGGCCCACAGACTAATGGAGTAGTTATTTTTGAAGAGGCAGAAGCGGACTCTACGTTCCCCCCATTAACCTCCTAATTGTTGCTCGGGGGTGACAAGAACCTCTACCGATGCCAAGAACTCAAGGATGAGTTTTGGGTAATTCTTCCAATCACTGAAGAAAGGATTGTATCCCTTTATGAGCTGCTTCTGACACATCCAACACATGTGCTTGGTGAAGCCCGCTCGCTTGATCAATGAGTGATCTCCATATCACATTAGCACCATTGGTCTCATCTGCAACTCTTCATAGACTTTCTTAATCTCTGAGGATGGATGTTGGATGCATGTTTGTCGTGGGACCAAGTCGCCTTGCTCTACCGACGTAGAAGGGCCTCTCCTTGGTGCCATGATGCTAATGCAAGAAGGAGGATGAGGAAAGATAGGCTCGATGAAGATCATCGACGCCCAATGCAGCTCTGCTCTAAGTTATAGGAGGAGTGGAGGAAGTGGTGTGAAAAAAATGGATTCACCACCCCTCCTTATATAGCTGAGTCGGGCAGAGCTGGTACTATCAAATTTTGTGTCGGTAGTACCAAGATGCAAGCACAGATCCATGGCTCAGATGTATCGACGACTGACGTTTGATGATGTCTTGAGTACAGATTGCTCTGAGTCGGTAATATCGAGTTCAAGTCAGTAGTACTGACTTGAGTTGTGGATTGGTGCTACCGACCTTGCGATGAAGATTGGATATGTTGTTCAATCGAGCATCCACATATTGCTGATGTCATGCGTCAGTACTATCAACTTGAATGTCGGTAATACCGAGTTGGAAATTTTGGCTCAGTACTTTTGAATTTTTGTCTCGGTGTTCCAATTCTGGGAGTGCCAAAAAGTCACTAGTACCGAACCAGATGTCGATACTACTAAGTACTTATCAATTAGTGCTTGAAAATCTTCAGAGACTCGATAGTACTCACTAGGAGAGTCGATAGTACCAAGTATGTCTTGCTTGTGTGGGTGACTTGCTGATGTAATCTCGATACTACTGACTTGGTGTCTCGGTAGTACCGACCTGGGAAACAATTTCACACCACAAATGAGTCAAGGTACCTTTTTTCAAGAAGTAGGAATAAAAATACAACTACAATGCTAAAATGAACATAAGTAAAGAGGAATGAAGGTTGGGTTGCCTTCCAACATGCACCATTATTTAATGTCCTAGACTAGACATTCCAAAGAGAAAGAATTTGATGAATTTCCATAAGTTGTACCTACTCTATTCTTTGCTCCACTTCCCCACCATAGTAGTGCTTCAATCAATGGCCATTAACAAGGAATGACCTAGTCCCATTTAAAATCTTCACAACACCATGGGGAAAAACTTGCTCAATCACAAATGGTCCACTCCATTTGGAACTCAATTCTCCTGGATGTAACTTAAGTCAGGAATTAAAAAGGAGAACCTTTTGTCCAGGAAGAAACACCCTATTCAAGATGTGTCTATCATGCATCTTCTTCGTCTTCTCCTTATAAATTTAAGAACTTTCATAAGCATCCATCCTAAGCTCATGTAGTTCATTCGGCTCTAACTGTGTTTTTCTACATGCTTCATCCAATCCAAAGTATAACGTTCTCAACACCCACTTCACCTTATGTTGAAGCTCTACTGGTAAATGGAAAGAACATCCATAAGCCAACCTAAAGGGTGTTGTCCCTATAGGTGATTTATAGGCGATACTATATGCCCAAAGAGCATCACTAAGAACAAAACTCCAATTTGTCCTATTAGTCGAAATTGTCCTTTCCAAGATCTTCTTCACTTCTTTGTTGGACACCTTCACTTGGCTTTGTGTATGTGGGTGATAAGGAGTACCCCCTCGGTGTTTCACCCCATATTTGTTGAGTAAGGCTCCAAATTTCCTATTGGTGAAATGTGATACACCATCACTAATGATTAGTTGGGGGGCACCAAATCTGCAGAAAATGTTATCCTTCACAAATCTGCACACAACTTGAGAGTCATTGGTGTGGGTTGGAATTGCTTCCACCCACTTAGATACATAGTTAACCACAAGTAAAATGTAAAGGTTAGAATTATACAATACAAATGGGCCCATGTAATCAATGCCCCAAAGATAAAAAAACCTCAACCTCTTGAAACACATTCAATGGCATCTCATGTCACTTAGAAATGTTACCTACACGTTGACATGCATCACAACGACAAACAAAATCATATGCATCTTTAAACAATGTTGGCCAATAAAATCCACTTTCTAAAAACTTTGGCCGCAATCCTAGAGCTAGCATGATGTCCTCCCGTAGGTAAAGAATGGCAGTGTGACAAAATGCTCTCTACCTCACACTTGGGTACACACTTCCTCAAAAGTCCATCCCTACATTGTTTAAGAAGAATCAAGTCATCCCAGATGTAAAACCTCAACGAGTGGAAAAATCTCTTCTTTTCTTGATACCCCCAATCTGCATGCATCCCTTTACAGGATAAATAATTAACAATATCTGCAAGCCAAGGATCCTTAGTCTTAATAAAAAAATCATTTAGAAAATCCTCAACAATAGGAATGTCTACATCTTTTTCATTCACTCTTTCCAGCCTAGATAGGTGATCTGCTTCCACATTTTCCACCCCTACCTTATCTTTAATTTTGATGTCAAATTCTTGTAACAATAAAATCCACCTAATCAATCTAGGTTTTGCTTCTTTCTTTTATAATAGGTATTTGATGGCATCATGGTCGGTCCAAACAATCACCCTAACCCCCAATAAGTACTGGTGGAACTTCTCAAATGCAAAAACAACTGCTAAGAGTTCTTTTTCTGTGGTTGTATAATTAAGTTGCACATCGTTCAAAGTTTTGGACGCATAATATATGAATGTAGGAGCTTTATCTTTGTGTTGACCCATCACATCTCCCATAGCATAGTTTGATGCATCACACTTCAGCTCAAACGGTAGGCTCCAATCACGAGCCTACATAATAGGTGTAGATCTTAGCTTCTCCTTTAGTATTTCAAAAGCATTCAAGCATCGATCATAAAAACAAAATTCAACGTCTTTTTCTAAAAGTTCCAACAAGGGTTTAGCAATTTTTGAAAAATCTTTAATCAAACGACGGTAAAATCCAGCATGTCCCAAAAAGCTCGTTACTCCTTTCATCGATGTCAGTGGAGGTAGCTTGGAGATGACTTCTATCTTAACTAGGTATACTTCCATACCCTTGTTGGACACCTTGTGTCCAAGCACTATGCCCTCACTCACCATCATATGACACTTCTCCCAATTGAAGACTAAGTGAGTGTCCTCACACCTTTGTAAAACCTTATCCAAATTATACATGCAATCACTAAATGACTTCCCATACATATAAAAATCATCCATAAACACCTCCAAGCACCAATCTACCATATTAGAGAAGATGGAAAGCATGCATCATTGGAAGGTGGCAGGGGCATTACAAAGGCCGAATGCCATCCATCTATATGCAAATGAGCCATAAGGATAGGTGAAAGTATATTTCTCTTGATCCTTTGGATCAATCAAAATCTGATTATAACTGGAATACCCGTTGAGGAAGCAAAAGTGTGAATGAATGGCGAGTGGTTCCAAAATCTAATCAATGAATGGTAACGGAAAATGATTTTTTAAAGTGATGACATTCAAACAATGATAATCTATGCACACATGCCACTCTACCACCAACCTAGTTGAAATTAGCTCATTAGCCACATTGGTTGTGATAGTGATCCATCCTTTCATAGGAACTAACTAAGTTGGGCTAACCCACATAAAATTTGAAATTGCATAAATGATACATGCTGATATGAGCTTGCCCACTTCTTTCTTCACTACCTCAATCATGATCGGGTTGAGTCACTACTGAGGTTGAACAATTACTTTAGCTCCTTCTTCTAGTCTGATCTTTTGTTGGCACAAACTCGTGGATATTCCTTTGATGTTTTCTATAGATCACCCAAACACAGCTCGATGGTTCTTCAACACAGCAAACAACTACCCCTCTTCTTCACCACTCAAGGACAATGATATGATCACTGGGAGGTTCTCTTTTGTATCCAGGAAGACATACTTCAGATGTGGCGGCAATGACTTCAATTCCAACTCAAGAGGGCTTAGTAGAGATGGAACCAATGGTGGGGGAGGTAGTCCCAAATCTTCAAAATATCTTGTATAATAGTAGGGTACCACCTTCAAAATCAATACACACTCCTCTAGAAAGCAGTTGTGTGTGCTGTCATCTACTTTATTCATCAAACATACTTCCAAGGGTAATTGTGGACATGTTTGCATCAGGGAATCAGCAGTGACCCCCTCTATGGTAGTTGGGTCATAGTCTTCTTCTCTATGCATCTAGGTTACAGATTTCTTATTTTAATGAGTTCACCTTAGTGTTTTCTATTATGTCAATTTATAGAGTGTCTTTTTCCACCTTGGTCATCACATGATCCATGTCAAGGAATGGCTTCTCCAAACACAGAGAAATCTTGCCCTCCATGTGCTGCAACATGTTACATTGTGTTGTATCCCCTCTATCTTTTGAGTGTTCAGGCATCTTAATTTCGAACCGGTCATCATGAATGCCCATTGTCAGACGTTCTCTACCCATTTAGAATCATGTCAGTAGTGGCTTGGAAAGGCCTACCTAGAAAGAGTTTTTTCCTTTATCCTCATGCATTTCCATTACCATGAAATCTGTAGGAAAAAAAAATCTATCCACATTGACTAGGACATTGTCAAAAATGCCATATGGCCTAACTACAGAGTTGTTTGCCAATTCAATAGTCATGGCACTTTTTCACGTCTCCATAAGACCTAGCTTCTTGAAGGTTGACAAAGGCAAGACGTTAATACTGGCCCCTGAGTCATATAGAGCTTCACCGAACTTGGTCTTTCCTATGAAGCACGTGATGTTAAAACAACTAGGATCTTGTCTTTTAGGAGGTAGTGTTCCCAAAATAAAAACACTGACTTTGTCTTTTAACATTACGAATCAGCCTTAGGTATCCTTCTCTTCTTATTGATAATGTCTTGCAAGAACTTCCCATATGATGGTATCTGCTCAATTGTGACAATGGGTGGAATATTGACAGATAAATTTTTAAAGCCCTCTAAGAATTTTCGAAACTGCCACTCTACTTTGGTTGCCTTCAAGTTGTTTGGAAAGGGTACTAGAGTCACTGGAGTCCTCTGGTGAGGCAAGACATATGCTTTTGATCTAGTATCCTCCACCTCATCAGTGTACTCTTTAGTTGTTTTTTCATGTTCCAAATTATCTAGTTCAACTGCATCTACTATCACAGTCTCAAGTGTTGTTCTTGTAGCTTCACCTACATCTGAGTTTTCTGGTTCCTTATTCAATAATGGCTTACCACTATAGAGTAGGACTACCTTCACATGTTGATTTCCAGAAGGCACATTAGTATTAGCTGGGAACCCGTTTTGGTTTGGCTGCTTCAAAGTACTCACATCCACTACTATTTAAAAAATCTGAGTTTCTATAATGTGGATCCTTGCCCATTGGTTCTAGAGTTCTCTTTGAGTTTCACCAATAAGCACTTCATTCTGACTGGACAACTTTCTAAGCATTTCTTCAATACGATCAATCTTCTTTTGTTCTGGTTGATATTATTCCTGGCCAATGAACTGTTGTGGCTTCGGTTGTTGTGCCTGAGACGGGTCTTGTTGGAAATTGTTAGGATACTTCATTCATGCATAGTCGTTGCTCCTATATTGTTGTTGTTGGTGCACAAAATTGCACTCTTCATCATCTTCCTCTAAAGATGGTTCGATGTTAGCACATAACTTTTTAGCAATCAAGTTAAACTTCTCATTTAATGCAGAGATGACCTTTGACTTGTCGAAACTTTTGACTGTTGTCAGAAGCTCTCTCTTATCACCCAATGATTGGTTTTTAGACATATTCTTTAGTATCTCATGACAACGGGTGGGTTTGTTGTTGAGGAAGAACCCTACTCCTACACTATCAAGTGTAGTTCTTTCTCCCTTATGAAAACCGTAATAGAAGATCTTTGCCTATCCCAACAGATCAATACCATGATGAGGTACTTTCCACAACATATTCTGGAATCTCTCCCATACTTTAGAATAGGATTCATCAACTTGCTGTCTGAAATTATGGATCTTCTTTACCAAGTCATTGGTTTTCTGTAGGGGAAAGTAACACTCAAAGAAGGCATCAATCATCTGATCCTATGTTTCTATACATTCATCATCAAGATTATGAAACCATGACTTTGCACTGTCTGCCAAAGATGACATGAAAAACTTCATATATATTACAGTCATCGACACTCTATATATTTTGACCATATCATAGTTCTCAACAAAGTTACTGATGTGCACCATCAGTTCTTCAGAACTGTGGCCATGAAAAGCTTGGGATTTGACTAAAGATATTAAGCATGGGTCAATATTTTAGCTACCCACATTGATGGCTTGTCTTATGATTGGTCCTTTTTGACCAATTGAGGAAGAGGCTCTGATCCTCTCCCATATTATATGTTCTTCTTCTCCATCCCCCATTTCTAGTGACTCGGGTTCTTCTAGTGTTACAGATCTTTTGGGTGGGGGTGTCGGTGGTGGAGTTCGGTTGAATCTATCCACAAACCTTCCAACCACACACTCTCTCTCTATCTGTGAAGGAATTCTGCTTGCCCAAAACCCAACAAAGATGGATCTCTATAATCCTTGGCTTGAGTATGCACCATACACCAGTACCTGAGAGTAGCAAGTTATTTGTCTAATTAGAGTAGTGGCACTAGAAGAAATAATAATTTTATGATTCAATTTTAAGTGAAATAGAAAAAAAAAAGGGTTGGCCTAGAGTGGTGGCCGACCACAGCACTCGTAGTGCTAGATGTTGTAGTTTCCCCAGACACAATGCCAAAAACTTGACAAGTAATTCCCATGTGTTATCCGCAAGTGAACATATTGAAGTAATATAGGACCTTTTGAGGTTCGAGTCGAACACATGGAGACATTCTACAGAAGACTACTACTAACTATGGTCCAATCATCTAGGCCTGTGAAATTGAATTAGTTTGATTGAACTGAAACAAAAATAGAATGAAACACGCTTAACACTTAAATTACTCATATTTTAGGGAATTCCTCAGGATTATGGTTTCACCGCAGATAACATTGCAATTCATTCCTCACACCAATATCTATTACCCCTATCCCAATATAAAAAGCCTGTAGTCAGAAGTACCCACTTTTGCAGCGTAGTTCACTACCTATTCTAATGCCAATCCCATTTCCATAGCAATTGGCTGCTTAGTTAGGTGCTTTATGAATAAATTTTGGATTTTCTCCTCCTGTTTATTCTCTACCTTTCTCAAGGCGTGCAATAGATAGGTAAATCTATGCTTTCCAACCCTTAACCTCTCTCCCAAAATGATTAAGAGCATAATAATCTATCTATGTTGATTAGGCATAAATAGAACAAGACAACTTCATAGATTTATATCCATAAAATAGGGACAAAAATGATATTAATGCATGGAAATTAGTGTCAATGTATATCCAGGCTACTACAAGATCCTAAGGAATCAAGGTGTTTAGCCCCACATGGTTTTCATTTATGAATACATGGTAGAGAAAGAGAAAAATGTGGGAAACATTAGAAAAACTAAGTAACCCTTGGTTAATAGCGGGTCTGGATGATCCCATACGTTGTGCGTGCAATCTTCTATCTTTCGGCTGCAGATTCACCTTCTGGAGGTGATGGGGCGTCTCAAGTGAAGCCTTTGGTTCCTTTATATTTTCTTCTCTTCTCTCTCTCCGGTGTCATGCAATGCAAAATAACTACCTCCTCTAGTCTGGCCAAACTCCCCTTAGGTCATAGGATCTAATTACGGTACAAAATAATGCCAGCCGTGGGATTAGATTGCTATTTTCAGATTTGCCAAATCAGGCAGACTCGGTAGTAATGACTTGGTAGTCTGTAGTACCAAGTTCCTAGGGTATCTATGACTCATGACCATGTCTTTACTATTGACTTGTCTCGATAGGACCGAGTCTTTAGGTTGCCCATGAACTGCTTCACTGATGCCATCTCAGTAGTATCGAGTTTGTGAACTAGGTAGCATCGAATTTCTTTGATTCATCCTTATATTTTACTGATGAGGTTTTGGTACTATCAACTTTGAGTGTCGGTAGTATCGAGTCTGTGTGAGTCTTTTCTAGTCCAGTATGGATGTGAAGTTGATACCACTGACTTTTGGTGTCTGTAGTATCGACTCTGTGAAGTTCAATTGTACTTGAAAATGCATAAGAACGTAGATAAATGCTCGAGATAAATATTAACCATCTTAAATAGTAAAAATCATATAATTTGATGCATTTAGATAGAATATACCATTGATAGAATTTCATGCATAATTAATCAAATAAATTACAAATGAACGGATAAAATCAAGGAAAATATGCCTGTGAAAATGACTAAAAACCCAAGCATCAGGCACCATGGAGTTCCATAGAGTAGAGAGGAGTCTAGAATCATGTTGCTCCCATTGGAAAAGGGAGTTTATGGTTGGATAGTGAAGTTTTTCCCCTACGTCGATCCTTGAACCAAATTCTAATCTATGGCCTCCATTGACTATATTTGTCCCTATATTTCTTGCTAGAAGTGACGAAAAAATTCTAATCTTGAAGAAGAGAGAGTTGAGGCTTCTTGTCTTTGTCTACCATATATTTTGATTGCTAAAACCACCAAAATGATGTGAGATGTGACAAACACATAGCCTTCTCCTTTAGTGAAGACAAATTTTTCTTTCTACCTTGTGATATGGCATATTGACTCAAGTAAACATCGTGTGCATATGATGGAATGACACAATGGACTGAGTACAGACCGTGTATCTGTCATTGGGGAAAACCATACTTAATATGGAGTATCTCGTAATGTTAGATAAAGCACACACTATGTATACTACCTATACTAGAAGTAGAAAACACTAATCTTAGTGGTTGACATGCCATGTCAAAGAAGGGACACACCATGTCCGTCGAGGCCAATGTTGTATTTTTTTAGCACAAACACATAGTGTCTGTAGATAGGCATGTCATGTTTGTGATCATCTAGATCCTTCACATGGTCTATGGTGATGATAGAGGAAAAGAGATGGGAAGTTACATGAGTGAAACTTTTATAAAATTTATAACAATGAAGGGTATCTGGGGTACATCCGTATATGGCATGGTCATATTTATTGATGACATGTCTTCTACTAGAAGGAGTTGTCTTCCTCTATGATTTCTTTAGGATAATTAAGCAAGAACAACATATTAGGGGAGACGGGGATAGATGAAGGCATAATTTTCAAAATCAAACAAGGTTCTCCTTGGCATTACAATGGTTGCACTACAGAATGTTGCCTTCTCTTATAATATCAAAATTTACTCTCTTATACAATGTAAATGAGTGATAAATGGAATGTAATGTTATATTATATTATGAACATGTGCATTCTTTATATATGAATAAGGGTTGATGTCAATAACTTAAATTATTGTGTGGGATTGATCCTAGGATACAAAGAATACAATGACTATGGACACACTTATTCATCTAACTATAACGATTTAGGTTTCTTAGTTAGGTTCTGGAGAGAAAAACCCTAATCTTAGTTAAATAAACATTTATAGGGAAAAGTGAATGTGTTGGGAACTAATATATATTATTTTCCATGTTTATTATTTTTTTACATGTTTTTCACAATTCAAATTCATTAATTGAGGTTTCATGAAGTATGAATGTACTCAACTGTTAATTTATATTTCCTTTCTTAACAATGTGCTCTTGTTACACTAGTGTATAGTCAACTTATTATGTTTATTCTTACATTGCCATGATTTGATCTAGTGGGATTGATTAGTGGATTTAGGATAGGTAAAACCTCAAACATGTTGAACTTAGAGTTTTTAACTTGAATTTACCCTAAAATAGGACAAACATTTTGACTTTGGAAATATATATAGAATACGTAGGATTGTTGAAATATTTATAAAATAATATAAATTACATGATAAGAATGATGGTGTCATGGTATTAATCATTATAGAGGAGTGCTGGGCGAATTTGGCCTAGACAATATTCATTACTTGGCCTCCTAAGTAGGCTAGTCATTAGGAAAACATAATTTTAGACCCTTTCGAAAGATTTCCAAGAAACTTAATTGATAATATAAATTTAAATACAATCTGAAACACCTTAAAGAACTATTTTAGTCTTTGAAATTTGTGATTGAATAATTTAGAGAGGTGAATTTGGGTGGACCTTGGTGAAAGTTTCCGCTAATGTGGATATAACCCTAGTTCTTCATAAGTGGATCAAAATCAAGTTGAATCTTATAAGTTCCTAAAATCTATTGTCCTTTTTTGTAGTTTTGAATACACCTATTGGTAATTAGGAGAAAAACATGGTCTCTCCATATTTTTTCCCATTTCTCTATCTTTGATCTAGGAAGTATATTTAATCTAGGTTCTCACGGTGAATTTTTTTGCTTGGATTATGTTTTATTGCAAATTTAAATTTTCTTTTCAAAATCAAGTCACATGCACTATCAAATAGAGATGGAAGGGAAATAGGAAATTAGCAGCACACCAACCTATTGGAATGGATAAACAAAGCCTCCAAACATTACATACATACACTGGGGGCCAAAACATGAATATGCAAAACTCTTGGGACCCTTTTGTAATCTCTACAAACACTAGTAATAAGAACCCAAAAGTAAGTATCATGCCCACGAAAATAAATATGTTGAATGCATGTAAAAGATCAACATAAGGAATTTGGCAAATATTATGTAGAATTTTGAAATTCGCCTACTTAATACATGAAAGGTGGGTGAGAAAACCTCACTTTTAGATTTTAGCATGCTTCAGACTCAACTTGACTTAAGTAATTTCTCTTTGCTTTATTTTAGGAAATTTTGGTAAAAATGAGAGATGTGGGAATTCTATGTTGTATTTTAAAACTTATGCTTTATTCATAGTAAAATAATGACACAAATATTGATTAAACATAAAGTGTGTGTTAATGCTAATTAGTGAAAATAGTTGAAACCGTCATATTTTAAAATTAAACTTTCTACACTATTAAATCATGAATATACAACAAATGTTGTTTATTCTTAATGAGGTGTAAATTGTGATATCACTTGACTTGTCAAGAACCACCCATTTCCTAAACAAATTTTGCCTATTAGTAGTGGAAAGTATTCAAATGTTTCTTACTAATATATAAACTATATATAACATGTTAAAATTGATACTTGATATCTTAATTATTTACTTAAGAATTGATATAAATTTGGTCAATGAGCTAAGACTGAGCTTTTCAACTATATATGGGACCATGCTAGTGTGACATTTGGTTTTCCCCATTTTTCAAAATAACTATTAATCTTACTGTTTTAGTAATTTAGTTAATAATATAACGCTCTAAGATATAATTCCATGATTTACTATATTTTTTTTGTGATGGCCCTGCTGAGTCAATTTTGGCTTGAAGATAGGATCTTTGATTAGAAATCCCATAGTGTTTTGTAAATACTTAATAAATGTATAACAACATATCATACAGTTACTAGGTGTTTAGAATATGTCTAGTCATTATCTAATAATTCTTAGGGGACCAAAAGAACATTAGCATATTGCTAAGGATGCATATGGCTGCATGAATAAGAAACTAACTCCAGAATACCTTGAAGATGAAAATGTAAAAAGAAGTGTTATGCTTAAAAAAATGGTATTAGTAAGAAATACCAATGCTACAATTATGTTCCCTAAGCTAAAGGAATGAACATTTACAACTAAAGCTGGGAAATCCTACTAATTTATACTTAAAAGTTATATTTTGAATACATAAACAAACTTATTTAGTGTGATGTGAATAGAAATGATTCTAGTATCATAATTTCTCATATAAATAAGATTGACTGTGGGTGGACAAACTATACAAAATTAGAAAAAATTCCAATTGATGTGATATGTAATGATAAACAAAAGATATTTGACGAGATAGAGGTAAAGGTGACTTGCATTGACTTAACATAAGAAATGAATAGATCATATTAAAATGAATCAATTTATTATTTTATTACATTAATTAAAAAATAAATGATAAAATATACCCATATAATATGCCTCATATACATATAAGCGAGAAGATATTCCCAAGAACCAATGATATCTAGTATTTGAAAATTGAAGTATGCCATTAAACTATAGATGTGGAAATGGACAGTGAATTGTAATTGGAAAAGATGTTGTTTATGAATATATAAATGTAGCTAAGAAAGTAGTTTTAATCCAAAAATGTTGGTTAGTGTATAGAAAAACACAACTTCCTTTAGATAAATATACGAAAATGGTTAGATTTATATATTATACCATGAAAACATATATGCAATTTGATGCATAAATTTTAAAAAGGATTCCTTAAAGATAAAGGGTACCTATTATTCATAACTAGATCTAGAAGAAACTACTCAGTGAAATGAAGTATTTTGTTCTTTCTTATACTTTAATATGATTTGATATTAAGATAGAGTTACTTATATCTAGTGAACATCTAGTAAAGTCAAGAATGTACTACATAATAACCATATATAGGGTATGTTAACCTATTAAAGATGATTTACATCCCATTCTTGTTGTGATATAAATTATCTTCTCAACTAAACAAATAAAGTGCAAAATTAAAGTACTAATAACAAGAGGTATTAAATGTGATTTATTTGATAGTCAAATAAGTAATACCCAGTGAAGGCTTGTTGAAAGTAAGTACTTGAGTTAAATAATATATAATAGAGTAAATGTACCAATGATGCTGACTCATGTTATAAGATGAGATAGTGAAACAGAACTAAAATGTGTTTGATTGATTTATTTAAATGACATTATAAAATGCCTTTTTCATATATAGTACTAAATGAAATTGTTTACAGTTTGAAAGATGAATAATGTGGAATGATAATCATGTGAAACCCTAAATCACTTTAGTCCTATAATGCATGAGTGAATTCTTCCCTTGATGCATATAGAGGAAAGTGAAACTAGTTCTCTTATAGTGGTCTATAGAGACATGTGAAGATTCATGGAATTTTAAAAATGGGTTATACATGGGATTCTTTGGGCCTCACTCGTAAGGTTGATGCAACACAACTTCACAAAATGGAGTGTGTGTCCTCATGCAGCGGGTGAAATGTGGCTTAGTTTTTTTGTTAACATGTGCAGTAGGGATGTAATTGTGTTCCATATTTTATTCAATTACTCAATCACTAAGGATCCTAGTGTATACCCCCACTATCCCTAGTTTGATAGTCATTTTGATCCCTGATTCCCAGGATATGACCAAATTTTCATTTTTGTAGGTCACAATCTAGTTGATCCCCTATATCACTACTCATGTAGGCCGAGTAGTTAGTGGTCTTGGTGATACTAGCACCCCTAGACCTTCTGAAGTGTTATGTACTCTTGATTCATATATCTATAGAGTGGTGGAGTAGATCAATCTAATCAAGCAAAAAGAAACATAAGATAATAAAATGAGTGATTTCATATAAACAATATATCTTCTTTAACTTTTTTAATCATTGAGTTGTTTTATATATGTTTCATTATTTAGATTATGTTAATATTTATAAATTACTATTCTTTATGTCTAAACTTCCATGCCTTTTCTATTTAAGTTAAACATTTAGTATCCTCATAATAAAAGTAAGAACACTAATATCTTCCTTTGGGTGTTTTATCATTCACTGGGACAATGAGTCTTATATAATTGTTTAAATGATTTTTGATATGATAGCAATATTGAAAAGATTAAGATAATAAATAACTAAAAAGGGAAATCATATTAGAATTGACGTCCCTATACAAATACATACTTGGTGTGGCATGGGTTCTTTTAGTATAATTTTCCCTTTTTATATGTAACTTAATGTAAATGCAGGTCAATACAATTATAATATATAAACCAGATAGTGTTGGACTTAGTTAAGATTGTTGTGGCTTAATACAATTGTAGAGAAGGTTGATAAATACAAATTTTCTTTTAAATTTATTGATATTTTTTTTCTATTTTGAAACAAACCTTTATTCTATGACTTCTACTTCAATCACATTTATTTAGATGGTGATGTTTGTAAGATTAATTTAGGTTTCATCTAAGTACATTCAAATTGTGTTTTAACCATAAAGGTGGTCATCACCAAATGGAGATGGTTAGGTTTTTAATGATGTGTTCCCTAATGTATGTTGTTACGATATTACATTCTTATTATGTCATCTTGTATACATATAGTATGTTGTGGAATGTAGTTGTTTTATCTATCGCATGCCCTTGACATTTTATTTAAATTAATTACAATGGGAAGATGTGAGTAATGATAATCTACCAAATTTATTAGCAAGTTTGTTATTATAGTTGGTGAATTAATTTGTTATCCAAATGTATCCAAAAGTAAACAATAAACTAAATAACTAAAATTCTACAACCAAATAACACAACACTCAATACTTGAAGGCCCCAATTCTTTATTACTAGCCTAAAACCCCAAACCTTGGAACAAAATCATAAAACCCAAACTCATCATCCCTATGTCTAAATCCATAAACAATTTATTCACAAAAAATCAAATATAGCACCATTGAATGTGTGATTTACTGTGTGCATTCATCGTTCAGGGTGAATTTGTTCAAAAAGGGTGACACATTAAGATTCAAAGGTTGAATAATCTCAAAAACTTGACACATGCACTCCTAGACACACATCTTTTTAACTTTATAGAGTTTCATCGTTCACACATGACATTATTTGTTTTATCATATACACATATTGGTGTTTTAAGTTATTACACAATCATCACTTATAATAGTTTTTCTTCTAAGTAAGATCAGATTTACCAATCCATCAGAAGTAAAAATTATGCATATGGAACTTCATATTCCTTAGGCTATAGTTAATCTAACAACCCCTTTGTGTATTTTTTAATTCAATCCTTCTATATAGAATAATTAATTACTTTATTTCAAAATACTTACAACACTCTAGTGGAATGTTAATCTCAAATGTCCTTTCCTCAAAAGACCCTCAATCAAACAAACTAAATTTTTTACAATGTTACTTTTGAGAGTTATTTTACCATGGGTAATACTAGCAGAGTGACAAATATCTAGTTTTATTTGTAATATATATTAATAAATGAGTAGAAGTGACATTCATGTTTTGCAATTTTATTTTTCAAATTATCAAAAAGTTTGAAAGATAAAATATAGTTTATTAGCATATTACTTTCTGTGAAGATTCATATAGTACCATAATTGGAGATGAAATGATCAATTATGAGTCATTGCATATTGTTATAAGTAGTAGGTGGAGATTAATAGAAAAAATTCAATCATTTGAAATGGTAGTAGCCATTTCTTAATTGGGTAGAAGTATCTAGAGCTATAACTCATCTCCCATCATACTTAAACTGATTAAAATTAATTGAAGACAAGTGATATAGAAAAGTTATGGTTGTGACACAGGTATTTTATCCATAATAATATGTTATTGTGAAAAAGAGGAAGCTTTAACCTCATCATGAAATAATTACGACCTATTTATGTAACTATGCTAATGAATTATTCTAAGATGTGTTATGTGATGGATTTAAATGTTTGATGCCTAGTTTGACATGTACATAGATAGGTTGATCATTACTTCAGTCAATGAATTGGTGAACATTTTGATCTTTGTATAAATTTTTGGATCCTACGGGCCCTCAATATTGATTAAAAAGTACCATCATTATACATCCTATAAAACTAAATGAAGAATAAGATTGTGAATTAGATGCACTTACATCAACTGTTAGTTTTTTAGCTGATGATCTACTGGCTTATGATTCATGTATTATCTAATTGTTATGTTATGACTACATTATATCAAGAAAAAATACCATTTTTATCCTCTAATGATAAATGGAGTTACTTGGTGTTAATTAAATAATTTATGAAGTTATTAATGTGTTAGTATTTTGGAATTGAGAACATCAATTAATCAACAAGTTTCTAATCTTTTGGAAAAGAAACATGTTAAGATACATTATTTTGTTTTTAACATTAACTAGTAATTTAATAGTTGACACAATTAAATTAATTTATTAAAATTAGTCAGCCCACTAAGTACAAAAATTGATGACTTATTATTATAATTGTTAGAGGTTATATATATTGATAAACTAATCAACCCCCTAAACATTTGTAAATATCCATTATATTGGCATCATATATACCAAGAAGTACATGACTATATGAACAAATTGAATAGACATAATAGGATATTTTATGTCTTAAATTACAGAGGACACCCATGGTTCTCGCGTAAGGGTTCATTAGGCTCAATTAATAAGAAGTCATTTTCAAAATTTAATTCACGGGTCATGAGAAACACATGATGTGAAACTAAGAAAGGACAAAGGAAGAGGAAAGGAAGGAATTTGGGGTGGACTAACTAATAGAGTGTCTAATGATAATCTTTTCTATGGAGATGGGAGATATCATGCCCAATCTCAACAAGGAGGGGTTGCATTATGTTATTTTGAAAGAGGATAGACACATAAAGAGACTAGGAGAGGTTGTCTGTTTCATTTTCAAACAAGTCAAGAGGTTGTATAGAATGTAAGGGGGGGAAATATTATTTGGTGTTTCATTATATGGATTAGGTAAAAAGAATTTCTCATGAAGGCAATCACATTTACAGTATGATTAGGAAGATGGATCTGCCATTGGATAGCATGATTTGAAACTTTCAAATACATTTGGATTCCCATTGCAAACATTTCTTTGACGCAAAAGAGGAAGAAATGAATCATTCATTCTTAATAGAAAGAGATGGAAAAACTGTGTTAAATGCATTAAAATATAATTAACACAACATACTACATTTGGCATGTGTGGTCAATAACCCTTAGCCAATTTTGTGAAAAACAAATAGGAGACATTTTCTAGGGTCTTAGGGGGGCTTGTAACCATTATTGTTTATAACCAAGTGTCACTTGATGCATTTGAATGGTACATTGTAAGAGATTCTAGCAGTGTCCATATTATGGTCATATCAAATCTACCCTTACAATTTCACACTAGAGTACACATAATTAATGGGTTGGAAAATTTCCAAACAAAACTTGATCATTGACATGGTTCATATCGAATATGAACACAAACATGGTTTAAGAAGGTTATATGTCATATAAAAACCATTTCTCTTTATTATTTAGTACTAGCCCACTAAGGGTTGTTAGATTGTCAGATCAAGAAGGAAGGGGTAATTAATCTACAACAAATCTCACTAACAAATTACACCACCATAACATGTATAAATAGAGGAAATATGATATAATAAACATAAGTGACAAACCTATATATAATGATTCTAGCTTGAAATGGTATAGCTCTACTCTGTAGTAGGACTCATCTATTAAAATTTCTAACATGTGCAGTAATTGTATTGAACTTATAGAAATACACCTAGACCCCTATCAACACAAGGGTAACTAATGTGAATTCTAATTAACATGATGTCCCTAAAGTAAATTATCATAGGTTTTAATCCTACTTCATGTGTAATATTGCTCACCTACAAGAGGAGGAAGTTAACTAAAGTAGAGTTCAAAGTGTATAACCTAAAAACAATACAACCATTTTTAAGAAATCTATTAATAAGAATGATGATTAACTCTGGTTGTTGAAAGAGTGATTAACTAAGGATTAATTAATGATTGTGGTGCAATGGAATGATAAAAAAGGTTGAATTCAATATTTTAGCATGACTGGGACATATATATTTCAACACCACCACCTGCTTAATTATTTTGATTATCACAACTCAATAATCACAACTAATTAGACTAGCTCCTTTCAAAACACAAATTGACACAAATTAAATTCATTGTGGGTTCGAGATCTCGTTACCCAAAGATCATATTCCTCTTGTAAAACTCATTCCATGGTTTTGTCTAGAATTTTACGCATTCTATCAAAGATCTAATCCTAAATTCCAAGATTCCTATGTTTAGGATTGTATCTAACATGGGAATCAAATGATTAGTTCAGAGAGAAAGCAATAAGAGAACGAAGACCGACCCTATTATTAAAATCACTGAGTTTGATGATAGATTGGAAAAAATATGGAACATGGGGCTACTCCCCATGCCCCAACGATGAGCTCTACTCACTCATATCCATGGACAAAGAATGAATGCAAAGTAAGAGTGAAGAAAGTATGTTACTAAAGACACTTAAGTAGAAAGTTGGTGATCTTTGACTACAAATCTCCACTGCAACAACAACTGATCCAGAAATCTCTATAAAGGGATGGCATTCCTTTCTCTTTTCTCCAACTCTTGCATCAAAAATGAATTTTGAACTGAATGTAGATGCATTTGAAAGTGGAGGCTAGATTGTATTTATAGTGAAAGTTGGGAAGCCTTTTGTTTGGCCACCATCATAAGCAATGAAGAATAATCTTACCTTAGCATTTGAACAACCACATTAGTAATAAGTAGGACCAAGTGATGTAGTTGATTGGTGATCAATGTTTTGATCTCAAGTAGTACTAGTAGAGGAGAGAGCATTGTAGAGAAAGATACCAGGAAAAGAGAAAGAGAGAGAAAATTCCAGATCTGGTCATTAATGCAATCGAATAAGTTTGACCAGTGTCATATATGCTTTATATAAGAGAAATTCCACATTAGGTATTTGTGGGATTCATCCTCCATCTTGCATAGGAGGCATTGGGTAGAACTATACATACCACACCCTCTCAGTCTATGCAGTGAAGGAAACCTTCTCATGATGCCTCTATACAAAGAACAACTCTACTTAGGTGTGTGGAAATAGTTCCAAACAAACTGAAAACCAGATCACCTAAGGGCTAATCAGTTTAATCATCTATCTCCCAACTATAGCTAGTGTTGTTTAACATTAGACCACCTAGCCCCCATGTAGATCCAAACTCTCGAGCTGTTGGAGGTCCCCCCTTCCAGTGAGTCCCCATATCTCTATCTCATCCAAGAAGACCAAGTAGACTAAGGGTCTGTCAATTAGACATTTATTCTTTTCTTGGTTGTAGTGAAAGAAGTATTTTTTGATCGATTAGATTTAATCCCCCAAGTGCATACAATCTAGAGACAAAGGTCTAGGTCACCGCGTGACCTCTATTTTCCTATAGTAATTTTCTGAAAATAGAACTCACCTTGTCGAGGAGAAGGGAGCTCATCTTGCATGCACCACAAGGCCACTTTCTTTAGTTGCAAGTACCATCCTAATAAGTATTGCCTTGACTGCTAAATATATGGTAAGCCCCGTCCATTTATCAAGACTCACAATGGTTGTCAATCATAGAGGTAATGTCTCTCCTAGTTCCTATACCTCTAGTGATTGGTATGCTTAGATATTTGGTAGGGAAAGGCCCATCCTCCATGCCAGCTACTAGCTTTAATATACCTCTTCTCACATCACAAGACCTGGAGATATAGATTCTTGACTTGGTCTCACTTATATACAATTCTATCAACTTCCCAACCACCTTCAGAATGTGAATCATTTTTTGAGATGTTTATCATGTCCTGCAATGAACATCAACAAAAATTAAATCAGAAAGGACTGGAGTGATAGAGACCTTGAAGGATCTGATGTCTTCTATATCTTCAGCCTTTTGTATAGGAATTTCAAGTCTTCATCACAATAGTAAATACAAAGGGGAAACATAGGATCCCCCCTACCTTAAGCCATTGGAGGCATCAAATAGGCCTTTGGGAACACGGTTAACTTGAATTGAAAATTAGGTAGATTGGACATATTGTTTCATTAAACCAATATAGTGATTTGAGAAACCCATAGAAACCCTATATGCCCATAGCTCACACCAATTAGCATGGTCATAAGACTTGGATATGTCGATGTTGACTTTATTTGTTTTTCTCTTTTTGTTGAAGTCAAAGAGGATTTCTAAGGCAATAAAAGCATTATTAGAAATATATATATCGTCAATAAAAGCATATTGGTTGGGTTATATGATATCAAGGAACACCAGCTTGAGCCTTCCCTTAAGGAGTTGGGAAAATATTTTATTAAAGATGAAGAAACAAGCTATGGGACGATAGTCGAATAGGGAAGTAGGGTGAGCCTTCTTGGGTACTCGTCGTAGGAAAGCATGATTCACCTTCTTAACCATAGTTCCTCCCACCATGAACCATTACACTGCCTAACACAAATCGTCATTGATTATGTGCCAGTTTTCTTGGAATAACTTCCCTTTAAAACCATCTTAACCTCTAACCTTGGATGCTCTAATGGAGAATATCATGGTTATGTTTTCTTCCTCAAAAGTAGTTCCACAAAGAAGGTGAATCATTACTTCTGTGACTCTTGCATGGGTAGCCCATTACTTTTGAAAGTTTGGTCTTGGTTGTACAAACTTCTAAAATACCCTACAGTCTCAACCACCTCATCAGGTCTCCTGGTCATGCTTCCATATTCCTTGATCAACATATGGATGTAGTCCCATATGTGGATTGTTTTTGCTCTATGGTACACTTTGGTATTTCCATCATTGTCCCTTTATCCATTTCAACCATATGTGTTGCCAATAGAGGAATTCCTCATATTTATCCAGATACATCAGTCTTCTAGTTGCCTCAAATTTAGAAGCCATTAACTTTCCATTAATAGGATCATTCCATAATGCATTGATAGCATCACTATAGGTCCTGGTGGCCTTCCTCACTAGAATAGGAAAATCAGAAAGTTCTCGAGACTATACCTTCAGAGCTAGCTTGTTCCACTTTACTTTCTCTACAATAAGGAAGATGGGGCTACTAATAACCTCCCGATGCCAAGCCTCCTTGACCATTCTCTCAAAACTAGGCCACTCCAACAAAAAGTTAAGAAAGCAGAATAGTCTGTTCACTTGGGAAAAAGACACAAACTTCACAATCATCCATGAATTATCTCTATTGGGATGTCCCACCAATTCAATGCTATCCTCAAAAAATATATTCATCCAAAAATAATTTATAGTCTACAATCTAGATTACTAGAAATTATAAATCAATAGCTTCTATTTTTGTTCCAGGTAGTGATGCCCCTAGTCATGTTGAGATCCACCAAATTATCTGAGTCCCCATTTTCATTTGAGCGTGCTCATGATATGGTCCAAGATGGGATTGCTCTAAAATTCCATAGAAGCTTTACTCGGGCTGAATGAAATACCTCAAGATGATCTGAGGTATCTCCTATTGAGTTATACTAGTGACCATCTTTTATACAATGCGTGAAAGACTGCATTATTCAACCCATACACCACATTGTTCAGGCAATGAAGTCCTCCTACATTTATATAGCTCATTACCATCAATTGGTCAGAAAAAAAAGAGACATTTAGAATACCAAACATCTCTATTCCATCCCAAAAAAATCCTCCCTCCCTCCAACTACTGAAGATTGAAGATGAATCCCCAACTAGAAGGGAAAATATTACTGACCTAATGTTCATTGATGCTCTTGATTCTAGTCTCTAGGAAATTGAGAAAAAATAGCTTGGGTTTCCTAGATAACAATCTTCATCCTCATATGGTGCTTTGGTGTAGAGGCCGCACTCATGTTCTACATGAGGATATTCATATAAGATGGATAAGTCCGCCCCTATCCTAGGTGAAGAATTTGTAGGATGTTCTCCTTCCCCGTTTTGCATTGGTGCTTCTGGTCCTTGCAATTTCGGTTCACAAATGGAATGCTTGCCATCTCCTCAAATCGTAGGTATGCATTCAAGTTGTCAATAATAGAGAAAGGATTACCGAATGTGGGGGATAACACCACCCTTTGACAAGAGGTTCCTCAACCACAACTTCCTTAGTGTGCCTTAGTGATTCAATGTCTATCTTATTTGAGATATGTGGAGTTGAATCATCAATGCATGAACCCATTCGGTCTACTGGCTCCGTGGTGACCACCATTTCAACCTAGGGGAAATAATATATGGGTTAGGGTCAAGGTTCCTAAAAAATTGACACATATTTTTTCATAATATCCTTGTTCCTTCTCCTCTAACGAGTTCTCCTATTGTTGGACCTTCCATGAATCATAGACGGCTTTTAGACCTTCTTACAACGACCATGAAATCCCTTTCAAAAATGATCAAACACCTTGTATATCTAACATATATCCAACAATACATTGTACTCTACTCTAATATCCAATTGCTTAATGCCTAGGAGTTCAACCATGAGATCAACTGATGGATTCTTATCAGAATTCATCTTTTGACAAAGGTGTGCATTTTTAGCAGTTCTCCTCTTCAATAGGAAGTGAGTCACCTTAAGCTTACCTAGGCCATAACCCATGATGTTATTCACTCTTCGTGTCCAGTGCATCCCCACTTCAGATAAGATGACCCAAACATGCACTAAGGTGAGAGTGGCTCTCTTCAAATCAACCTCTGGAGATCAATTCTGAATGGTGACCATTTGATTATCAAAGAACCACAAACCTTCCTCCATGAAGCACTTCATGACTTCCTTAGAAGACAAACACACCAGGAAGAGGGAATCTTTCATCGATAATGGGTGAATTTCCCATTTGGGTCTCTAGGGATGCAAAATCCATTTCTAAAGTTGTGCAATGTGGAACTTCTTTCCCATCACTTGGATGATGATGGTGCATGTATGGAAATCATCCATCACCTCCACTACCAGTTGGAGAAACATCATCTCAAGCCTAGCATCCACCTCACAGAAAGCTAAGTTCTTGGGGTCTTTAGGGAAATCCACTGGTCTGCAACAGTGGTGGACCTCCATATACACTCAAGGTGTCCTCCTATGCCGTCCATACCATATGATTTTTGGAAGGGTAAGACCAAGGCAACTGAGATAAAAAGGTAGTTGTGGAGGTGGAGGAGGTTTATGGTGCGTTGGTGGTGGTAGGGTCAGGAATTGTAGGGTACTCAGGGGTGGGAGAAATGACATGTCAAGGGGATGGCACAATCGTACCCCCTGTGGTGGGTTCAACACTCCCATGGGTGTGACCATGATTGCCCTTATATATATTGGATGGATCCCATTATAGAATAGAGAAATTCTCATTTTAAATTATATTTTAAGCACATAAAATAAATGAAAAAGATAATATAACACACACCTTGGAAAAGTAAGATTACATGGTCATTCTATTCTAAAGTGATGACTATTCAACAATTTTTGGAAGCCTAAGTAAACATAGCCCATGCTTGTAAAGAGTAGACTTTGTGGATGACAAGAATCTACTGAAGGAGGTTTTAGACCTCTTATTTGATGAAGTATGTAACGGCAGGAATCCTACCATATTTAATAGTATTGTTCAATTAGCGCTTGCAACCCTAGTTTTTATTTTCTTGTAAGAGGAGGACAAGATGAATAAATAGGCTCTTGGCTTTTCTAAAAAAGGGGAGATTATTTAGACCTTCTTGATCATTACATTCTTTCTAGATGATATTATACCTAAAAAAATCTTTAAAATACTATCATGAGACTAGAATTATTAGTGAGTAGATACAATCCCACTCTAGATAGATAATTTGCAAATATGATGTATTACATATATTAATATAAATTAAGTTTGAAAATATATTACTACTTAAATAATTGTATTAATATTGTAAACAACATGTTTATATGAAAAATACTAATCCAACAATATATCTCATAAATAACATCTTACTTAAGGCGTACATGTATCATATACTAACATAATGAAAAGATGATGGTAATTTCAAATCATGTGAGTTACTTATTATTTCCTATATATCTTGGGTTGCACCACTAAGATACAAATACGAGGAAGAATTCAAGTAGCCAACAATAAAGGTCTATGGGTTATATGTACCACAAAGACATATTACCACTCCTATATGTGTCAAGTAAATGTGTGGGACCAATGTTAGATGGGATACTATGATCTAGGACTCACACTGTAGGTACTCAAGATGGAGACAGAACAAACATTGAAAACAAAATCAAAGGCTATGTTAAATCCTAAAATTACCAATGTAAAACTGCACAAAAGAATGAGTTCTAACAATACCCTTCCACTTACACTACAACTGGATTGATAAACAAGAGGTGCAATTTGTTCCCCACTATTAGAGTTGTGTACTCTATTTATTCATGTCAAAAATTTCCGATCACCACACCAAGTAGGGATCCATAGTCGATTGTGTCACACTTACAACAAACTCTTAGTTTAGAGTGAGATTCTGGGAATTTAGTCATGATGCATTGGGCTGCTACAAGACGACATGCTTTGGTTTTCCCAAATTCAGACCTAACCTAAGATACATGATGCTTAAGGCACCATCTCTACTACGATTTAGGTATTCACTCTTATATTAATCCATAATACTATTTTTTTGAACATATTTCATGATAAAAGTATTTGTCTAATTGTGTGAGTACATTATTGATTTGCATTTTCTTTTTTCAATATTAAGACATACCATTTAAAGTGAACAAGATATACAAGATGATTCCAAACATAATATCAGAGAATGATTTTCCCAAACTTCTTTCCTTCCCATACTCAACCCGAAATTTGCAAGAGAATGGGTAGAATAATTGCATTCTCTATAAAAATGATAAAATAGATTTGATCAAACTTGACACTCAATCTCTTGATATTTTATCTTATCTAAACTATATGCCCACCCCCTTAATTTCCCATTAAGAATCAAAATAACTCCCAATGTCTCATACTCCATGCATAAAGACTTTATGCCCATACTCAAAGTTGGTGCATGGATCACAAAGGAATACATAGACTTCATCTGCAAGTGGAGACCTCTTTCTGCACTTTTTGTTTGTCCCACACTATATCCTCTACTATCTTGAAAATTTAATTCGTTGACCTGCCTATACATGTTGGAGGATCAAGATATTTTTCTATACTTTCCTACATGTTTCATCTTTGGTTATCGAGGATGGGAATGGTAGATGCCTATTTTGTGTTCTTTATAAATTGCACCCCCAACTTAGGAAAATTAGTTTACAATCTAAAATCACTCATATAGAATCTACTAAACCCAACTATTGTGGTAGCTTCTTACAGTGTGACACAAGAAAACAATATGGTGTTTTCAACTAAAAATACATGAGTAGTGGGTTTCTCCTCTACTGGGTATGATGTTGATACACCTAGGGGTACACCAGAATAAATAAATATCCAAATGAAGGAACCTTTTTAAAGATAGTTCCACATGTGCACAACTCTAGATGTAGCATAGAGTTCATTAAGTACAAGGTTGAATCCAAAGGGAGTGGGTGGATACTAGAGCTAGGTTAGTTATTTAGGTTTGTAGTGTGGGTTAAAGGATTTTTTAGAGTTTAAAAAGGGATTTTGAGTTAAACTAAGCATGCACCCAAGTGAAAAGAGCAAGATTTGAGTCTGGGTTTAACTATAAATGAGGAAAAATTAACTAAGCAAAATAGTCAAGTAACACTACACTAAAAAAAGAAATCCTAATTAACTTTAAACAAAGTAATTAACTAAGAAAAGAAAGCAAACAATACACTAAGAAATTAACCGATTAGATATAACTCAAGAAACTTTATCCAAGAACTAATTACTCTATAAAGAATTAATTAGCATGAAAAAATTAACAAAGTAAGAAAACGACAACCAGGTAACAAGAGATCAAGTTAGGGTTCTAGAATGTAATTGGAATAGTGGGATGTTTGGCGGATATGCAACCATCAAAAACATACAACGGTGCTTCTCATGCACATATGTACAACAATTACAATGAAGAACAATCTAGAGTATGAATTCTACCTTATTAGTTGAAAATGAGTGGCATGCTTGTGTATAAGGGAACTAGTCCATGTCACTTCCTATCTAACCTTACAAGTCTCTATTGACTAAGGGGTGATAGATCTTACTCTATATTATCCAAATCTGGGTTTCTGAGTATGGTTATTTTAACATACATAGGGGAAAGGAGTGGTATGGGGTGTAGGAGAAGGGTGTTTTAGCTCCCCTACTCTCATCCAAACACGATACATGCCTTCTGTTAAGTTCATATAGAAGAACATTCCTCTCTACTTATATTTCTCACCTAGTGCTTGCGGAATGGAGGGAGAAAGGGGAAGGGAGAGAAACTAGATAAACAAGGTACCTCTAGGGAACATAGGAATTTCTCCAAAAAAAATCTCAAAATCACTCCTTTCCCTATTCCTTGTTGAGGGAGGAGAATAAGCAATAAAATAGAAATACATAACAAAATCAGATTTAATGTGTAAACATTTTCCAATGTGGTATCATAATTACTTATTACTCATGATCAAATAAATAACAAAATAATATGGAGAATAAGATAGAGACTCCATGGATGTGGGTGTAGAATCTCCAATCTTCACCTTCAGCAGCTCTAAGCACGTCCTCCCCCTCCAAGTTAGTGATATAGCAAGGATAGTGGGGTGGATATGAGTAAATGCTAGAAAATAAGTGCTTTGGGGTGCAAAATGGAAGGAAACAAAGTGAATGAGGGACAAAAGGAGTGGATGGCAGGTATGATAGTTGGGAGAAACATATGTTTGATTCCCAACTGCCACTAGTGTATATATAATGAATGGAATAGGGGGTCTAGGGTTAAGTGGGGGTAATGTGGTAAAAGTGTTTGTGAGAAGCTATGGGTTAGGTTGGAAGAATGATCATGGTGGTCGCCATGACTGTGGTGGGTAGGTTTAGGAATGACCACGACGGGGTAGAACAATCATGTTTGTAGAGGTGGAAAGATCAAGTTGAAATGGACCTTTGGAGTGTAGGTGTCGTAGCCAAGATGGGTATAATAATCATGTTGGTATAAGGGTGGCACAACTGTGGCGTGTGCCACACAGATGGTGTAGGAGGTAGGAGGAAATCATGGCCATGACCACATTTGTCTTGCTTGAGCTTCTGCCACATCCATTGTGGCTAGAATGACCGTGGTGGGTATGTCTTGCCACAACAATTTTGGCTAACACAAACATGGAGTTGCTAGTGTCCAAGTCCTTGGACAACATGTGATCCTCCAGTTTTTAGGGATTGCAGCACGACCATGGAGGAGTACCATGGCCTTTTTGGGGGCTTTGACATGCTTTTAAGTATTCTTAATGTCCATCTACAGTGCTCTTTGATCCAATTTGACCCATGGCCACATGGGGTTGGCTGGGGTAGTTCTTTGGCACAAGTTTGGCTACTTCATGGCTGGGGAAATCCTAATCTCATCCTATTTCTCTCTCTTCCATTAATCAGTGTGAAAGTACCAATAAAAACATGAACGAGCTTCCATAAGTTCATTTTTCATAAAGAGATAAATATTGAGAAATAACATGTATTCTAAACATTTTTGTGTCAATAAGGAGAAAAATAACACACGACAGAGACCTAAACTTGGGCTCTATAAGATACCATGAATGTAGTATATCCCAACAACCATTTTAATCATGCTAGAGAAAACATTCACACACAATAAGAATAAATATGGTGAAAGTGGCCCCCATGGTGAATTCTTGAATGTGAAATTAAGTGACCTTTTTTACTCCCATTGACGATATATGAGAATGACACTAATTTGTAGCCTTGCCAATTTTCTTGCACAAAATCTCACGAGACCCCATCTTCTTCAGTATTGTGTCAAAAAAATTCTACTCCATATTGTATAAGTTTTTCTTATGTAATCTAAATTCTTGTGTATCCCCTCTTGCCTCTGGTTATGTGCTTCATAGTGTGGAACAAAAGCAATTAGATCATTGTCAGAATTTAGGCAGCAAAATAAAGGCAAATTAATAAATAGCAATAGTGTCACTCAGATACCTCTTGACTCGACTAGAAAATAACTTTGAGATGATTTTTTACATTGTTTTGTACAAGATTATCTATTTTAAATCATCCATATTGTATGTCTCTCTAGATTTTGTGATAAAAATATTCATATTAATGACAGTTCCTAGGGTGATTGATCTCGTCCACAAGTCAATAATGAATGGATTGATATATTGCCTACTATACTCCATAAAGATCAAAATAAACTTGCATGTTGGACATCAGGTGGAGTCACATTTGTAACATGCATATGCTTGAGCACTACCTCCATCTCCTCCTTGTTTGGTACTTTTTGAAAGTAATATTTCATCATATGATTTCTGCTTCATGTATATTGGATGTCATCTCGTCAAGGTGAGGTACTACTTAGGGAAAACATAAGTATAATAGTTAGTCATGATGTCAAAAAGTGTCGTCTTAATATGTTTATATGTGTCCATTTTTATCTTTAAGGTTGCTAAAGTCGTTCTTCTTCTTGAGTTTAGAGGCCATGTTGTGGAGAAAGGCCTTTTTCTATCCCCATTTCTCATATTGTTTACCTTAGCTGTCATAAACAAATATCTTTCACTAGTATTTTGGGGTTTTTCTACTCCTTCACTCAGCTTGATGCATCTTTCTAGATTGTTGTCACACATATGCCTTTTTTGAGTCTTGATTTATTCCTCCTCCACTTTCGTCAACCTTTTTTTTGAAGGTTTTCAAAATTCCATCTAGATTTTTCATTCAATCTATTTTCAAACATAGTATGTCTCCTCTTGAGAAACCATATTGGTGATGTTCCAGGTGTTAGTCACCACCTCCATGCATTCATAATCCTCAAGCCAAAAAGACTCAGATTTGAATTATTATTGGTGAATATGTGAGGTGATCTTCACTTGTAATTGTTAAGCAAGTGTGGGATCTAATTTTATAAAATGGAAATGATGAACCTAAGCATTATGGAAGATTGACATATAGTATCAGAGAGAAATCACCCAATCAATTATGTCTCTTAGTCCACTAAACTCATAAATGCCCTTTCTCTGTGTGATATAATTGGAATATCCTCAATCTTTTAGGAAGCATCTTCCCAATACATCCCTAAACTTATTAGAATTTTTCAAGATCTCATTAAAATTTTCTAAAAAAATATAGGAAGCACACAATCATTTTTGATATTATTTATATGATTCCATGTTTTTTATTTGCTTGGGTAATCTATCTATCCATAATACCATCTGACACCCATTTGTTTTCAACTTGGTCTGTAGTGTTTTCTCAAATATGGAATTTTGAAATGATAAAATTGTTAGATTCATATCCCTCCGCCAAAACCCCATCCCTCATGACCTATACTTTCTACTGCGACAAATACCTTTGATGGAACCATAACTTCTTTTGGTCTATTCAAGATCTTGTTGATCAAGATCTCCATAATAAACACTATCTCAGAGATTTCTCTCTAGCAATAGTTTCAAAGAGTTTAGATTGTCAAAGGTTGCCCACTTCTTAGCTGTGTCATCTTATGATTTTCATTTATTTTCACGATGTTAAGTCTTATCCAACCAACAATAATTGGGAACAGGCTTCTCATACCATGTTGGTACCTTCCTCCCTAACCATAGTCTTATTCCTACTATTTTTCTACTCATTTCACTCATTTGTATATAGATGATATGAGCTTCTTTTACCTTTCTTGTTTTGATCTTACTTGTTAGGTAGTGTTTTGATAAAGTTTCTCGCTCTTATCCTCCTTTGCTCCTGCCATCTGATGTCTTTCTATTACATCAACTCTCCCACCTCTATATATTTTACCATTCCCCTAATTTGTTCCTTGACCATTTTAGTCCGCGTTCGTCCATTGTTTCCCCTCTAGATGTAAGTTGTGGGTTGTAGACCTCTTCTTGGTTGTTGGTTGCCACATGAAATTCATTGTTGCTTAATTCTAATGTATTTATTAGTGTTGCAGATTGAAAACTTGTCTCATTGGCTTCCAGGTGTGGCATTTTTGACAAGCACCCCATCTACAACTTTGATTTTAATTCTTCTTTTTATCAAACGATGCTTATTTTCCCACTTTGAGGCTTTATTTTCTTTTTAATATTTGCTCATCACTATCTTTCTGGTCCCCTTTTTCCCTATCTTAGGTCCCCCTATTTTCTCATGCTTCTATATGTGTCACTAGAACTCATTTGTCCTCCTTTGAATGTTCCCTTTCTAGTGAATATATTCCTCATGACACCCTTGTAACTAATTGTTTTTTGTTTGTTACATTGTGTCCTTTAGGTTGATTCTCTAAGCCATGATGCCTAATGTTTTGAGGGTTTGACTTCACTTTCTTCTTATTATGGGAAATCATGAGCCATATGATAGATTTGGCCACATTTGAAGTAAAATGAGGTAGCCTTTTGTATATGATCCCACCTCTCCTATATCTATCATATTTCAACACATTTTTTTGTATCTTCTTTAGATAATTTTCAACATCTAGGTTCAACCCAACTTATCTTTCCCTTGACCAGCCATCTACCCTAAGTCCCACTTTTAGCACGTAACTAAAAGAGCTAGCAACCTTTCTTACATCTTCAACTTTTAAGTAGTCATTTGGAATATTGTACAATCTAGTAACCAAAAAGATAATGCTTTATCTCTATTCTAGATGGTTGTTCCCACTCTAACTTATTCCAAGAGTATTGCATTACTATCAAAATTCCATGTGTCCCTTCCTTCACTCTTTCTTTGTCATTGCTTCACAAACTAAATGCTACAAATTTAACACACTTTTCCTACATTGACTTTCCTTGGTAGCCTTCAGGTTTGCTCCATTATCAAGCATAATTCTAATAAATTGTATTGTTTGTTCATTTGAAATCTAGTCATCATCTTCTAACTTTGTTGCTTCCCTTCCAACATTAATTATTTCGTATGTGAAATCTTCCAGTTTTCCCTCTTCTTAGTGGATTTGTAGAGCTTCATACCCACTGATAATTTCTCCTATCATTTGATATCCCCATTCCCTTGACAAGCAAGCCTAGTGAGGTAAAAATCCCAATCGCTTCTAAGCGAAACATGGGATCGAACTAAACCTATTGATTTACATCTTATAGAAAATCCAAATTCAGCAATATCCATACCGTATTAGATTACACAATCATAATGCAATATTCTATGGATTTTATTTCATTCTCACATCATGTTATTAGATTCATCATCACTGGGGCACTTTTTCCAATAGGAACTCATTTTGAAGTATTTTCCATTAGCATGGGTTCATAACCATATTTGAGATAAATCTCAAAATATTCTCATACTTATATGTTCCCCTAAAAACTATAAACTTGTGTTTATACTAAGAATTAATGATAAAAGGATTAATCAAAACAACAATTATAAATGACACCATTGTTCATACTGACCCAATTATGGTACTTAAATCACTTTACTCATTCTCTTTTGATATGACAAATTATGGGATGTTTCTATTTTAAATCGTATATTTTCATCAAAGGATTGGTTATTCTCTTCAACATGACGGGTACTTGATTCTTCCCTAATATGGGGGTAAATTCTAGATTTCTTCATTTGGGTATCAATTCGATGGAATTAAACATAGGCTAAAAAGAATATAATGAAAAAGAAATGCAGCAAATGAATAAATACAAAAAATTCATACGTCATTATCTGATTACTAACAAAACCTATGTTCTATATTTCATTATTATCTGACTGTTTTAGGTATAATAATATATTATATATCTTAATCAATCCACTATGATAAAAACATCACTCCATTGTAATTATAAGTATCATTTTTTTCTTGATTATTATCCTCTATGTATTTTAAGAAATATTCAAATATATACATTCAATAGTTCATCATTGAAGTGTACAATTTATTTTATTTCAAGATTAAACACATTTGGGTTAAGGTTGGGTTCTCAGTTCCATCCATTTATTCTTTATCTTATTTAATATTTTGAATTTACATGTTTTTGATCATTGGATATTATATCCAAAATCATTAAAACAACTAACATAAATATTCCATGAGTAGATAGAATCCCAACTCATAGAGTATATGCAACAACAATGAGCTAAACCTATTAAACTCAATGAAATTAATAAATATTTTAGTACATAATATGTAACATAGATATTTTGAATAAACATATTTGTTTGAAAGTAGTAAGACAAAAATTTTGGACATGAACAACATCTTACTCAATAGAAATTAGTATTAGATACCAGCAAAATTAAATCAATAGATCATAAGATAATAAGAAAAAATAACATCGTAGATCAGATTTATTTCCACTTAGGTAACTTACTTACTAATTTCGTTATTAGCTTGGCTGATGTGGATAATTTGATGCAAGGAATACCAACTTGGGAGAATATTATCATGGAAAGTTACATAAATGGACATGTGGGGAGTAGCAATGTTGAATATGAGAGAGTTCATGGAGGTTTTGAATATGGAAACAAAAATGGAGAATGAGAGAGGATTTTAGATTTTGCATTTTCTTATGATATAATTTTGAAAAATACGCATTTCAAGAAAAGAGATCCTCATATCATTACTTTCAAGAGTGGGTGAAATTGTAGCCAAATTGATTACTTCCTTACTAGGTGATGAGATCAAAATGTATCCATGGATTGTAAAGTGATCCTTGGGGTAGAAATCACTACCCAACATAGGCTAATGAATTTTGATGTCAACATGAAGATAAAAAATGTAAGGATAATAGAAGCCAAGATAGAATCACCAAGTGGTGCAGTATTACAAGAGAAATGAAGTCCACATTCTAAGATAATTTTTTCAAGGAGAGAACTTGGAACTAGGAGTTTGATGTTAAATCTGTATGGCAAAGTATAATCTCCTGTATGAAATTATTTTCCAAAGAGGTTTTAGGAGAGGCCTAAAGGGTGTGGGCCTCCAGAAAAATAGAGTTAGTGGTGAAATGATGAAGTATAAAAGACTATTTAACTCAATAGGAAATATATAGGATCTTTCCTAAATATAGAGATGATGCAACTTTTTAGAGATACAAACAAGCCAAGAAATATGCTAAGAAGGTTGTTCAATAGAAAAGGTCTAGATAAATTGATGAGATATATAATAAGGTCGACACTAGAGAAGGAGAAAAGTATATTTATAAAAGGGTTCATATAAGAGAAAGGAAAGGGAGAGACTTGAGTCAAGTAAATTGCATAAAGATTGAAGATGGCAGAGTGTTGGAGAAGGATAATTATATAAATAACCAATGGAGAAGATACTTTCATAAGATTTTCAATGGAGATATTGTGAATAATGTATGAGACTTGGGTGAGATGTATGAAAGGGATTCACTTACACATGACAACTTGCACTATCAAACAACAAGAATGATTTGAAAAAGATGAATGAAAAGGCTTGTGATCCAGATGATATTCACATTGATGTATGGAAGAGTATGTATTGGGGGATGAAGGAGTTGTATGGTTAATGAATTTCTTTAATAATATTATGAAGACAAATATGATTTCAAACGAATAGATAAATAGTACTACAATCCCAGTCTATAAGAATAAAGGAGACATTAAGAGGTGCACAAACTACAATGGTATCAAGTTGATGAGTCACACCATGAAGCTTTGTGAGAGGATTATTGAGAAAAGGCTAGTATTGATAACATAGATATTAGACAACCAATTCGGTTTTATGCCGGAAAGTTCAACCACAAATGTTATTTTTCTATCAAGGAGGCTTATGGAGAAGTGCAGTGAAAGCAAAAAAGATCTTCATATGGTCTTTAGTGATATAGAAAAGATCAATGATCAAGTACCCAGGGAAGTGTATAGAGGATTTTTCATTAAAAGGGTGTGCCTAACAAGAACAATGACCTAATTAAAGACATATGGTGGCTTAACAAGTATTAGGACTCCCAAAGGAGAGACACAAACTTTTCCTATCAGCATTGGGGTACATCAAGGATCGACATTTGGCCCATGTCTATTGGCTCTTGTTATGGATGAGTTAACAAAGCATGTTCAAGATAAAATCCCTTGGTGCATGTTATTTGTTAATATTATTATATTGATCAATGAAATAATACAAATATTGAATAATAAAGTTAAACTTTGGAGACTTGCATTGGATTCTAATGAATTTAGGATCAGTAGAAGCACAACTATATATATATGCATTGCAATTTTAGCCAATATATTGTTGTGAGGTCAAGTTGGATGTTATGGATTAACTAATATGTGATAAGTTTTGTTACTTATGTTCTTTTATTAAAAGGGAGGTTGTGGTTTAAGATGACACTTATCATACGATCGCAATAGGATGATTGAAGTGGAGAAGTGCAACTGGGATAGTATGTAACTAGAAGACCCCTCTCAGGTTAAAAGTAAGTTTTAATAGAACAAATATACAAGCAACAATGTTATATGTGAGTGGATGTTGTCCAGTGAAGAAACAAGGTATCAACAAGATGAATGTACCTGGAATGTGTATACTGAGATGGGTGTGTGGGAAGACAAGAAAATATTTTATGATGAATTACTATATTAGGAACAAATGGGGGGTGTTGAGCATCGAGGACAAAGTTGCGAGAAGGTCGTCTAAGATGGTATGAACATGTGCAATGCAGATCGATAAGTGCACCAATTCGAAGCAAGGTTATTGAGTCAAGAAAAATTAAAGTAAGTAAAGGTAGACCTAAATTATCTTAGAAGATATTATAAAGTGTGATTGTGAATCTTTACATCTTAATCAGAAAATGAGATGTAACATAGCTTATTGGAAAAGAAGGATCCATGAAGCCAACTATAAAAACGTTGGGATTTAGTCTTAGATAATGATGATGATGATCATCTTGGGTTGATTACACAAAGATAAAATGCAATGAAATAGTCTAAGTACCCCATTGTAAATGTCTAAAGGATTCAATCACTTATCACTTGACAATCTGTGCTGTAACTATCGTAGCGGAATGACTTGTCACCTAGTAAGCATAGGGCTTGTACCCTAGGTACACATGATTGTTTCATAACAAATAATGATAACATATGGAAATTTATGTTTAAAATAATTCTCCCTAATGTAAAACAAAATGGAAGAATGAGGTTTAATATCAAATTCCCACTAATTATATGATTAAACTACTAAAATGCAGCAATTGGTTCATTTAATTGTAGTGATGTCCTTCACTCTTCCACTACATTTTAGTGAAGTTGTGGGAACCCATCAAAATGGTGACCCACAAATGTATCTCCATAGTCTCCAACATCATCCTTACAACTATTTCTTTGTTACTATTACCATTTGGCAAACTTTATCATGACCCACCATGTTCATATGAGAGAACCCATTTCATTTTGAATTTTGATCCAAGAGAAGATTTGTGATACTGAAGGAACCATAGTAAGATAAGGAACCACCCATGGGTTCACTTTAGGTATCCAACTATAATAAAAGTGGAAGTGTGATGTTAGAATTGATTCCTTGTGTAGTTGTCCAACTCTACTACTTGTATCCTAGGACTTAGAGTTCATTTAAAACTAAAATGGAAGGCTTCATTATTGTTAAATGTCATACTACTCAATTTATAACTACAATAAACAATGAACTCTAACATATCACTCTTACTTATGCGATAAATACATAGCTAAACTAGAGCTAAAGGTTGTTTCCCATTACATGGTTCCACATACTTTACTAACTATTGTAAGTGAAGATTTGAACCAACCCCCCAATTTAGGCTCCACCATCTCCTACATAATCCTTTCAACTAATTTCTAGTTCAGATTAAAATTATTAGAACCTTCTAATGACCCATTATACTTCTATAACAAAATTCATTTTACATTCCAAAATTTAGGCTCAAGGGATATCTACGGTGTTCTTGGTTATATCACTAGTATATTTTAGGGTATCACTTTGATAATGTACACATTAATCATTTTTTCATAAACTTATTTCATTTTCAAACGATTATCTTATTATATGACAAGAACTACTTTTTTTTGTCTTGCAAACATTGTAATTCAACAATATTCATACATTAGGTTGAACTTTTGATATTCACACATTAGCATATTTTAACATATAAATGGAATATACATAGTTTAATTAGCACACTATAACAATAAATTTTAAGTTATGTGTTCTATTTCATTCTTAATATTATTTTACTCATGATCACTAAGCCACTTTCCCAAAACATTGGCTCATCATAGTGTATTTTCCTAAATAGGATTTCATAAGTGATCAGTAGGATAAATCTCATAGTGGTCACTTCCTTCAATTTTAATCCTCACTAATTTTCATATCACACCAGTATTAAGGATTTATAACATATAAGTACTAAAAATAGAAAAATAGACCTACTATCTCTTCCAATATTCGACATTCTATAATTAGGGTTTCTAATCACTTTACTTTATTTTTATGTCTGACTACAAACCATAGGGTGATTTCAATATTGAATCATAAAATGTAAATAATATTAAAATAAATATAGGTAAAATCTTACTAAAATGATATGATTTTATTTTTACTCAAAGTTTTACTATGAATTACATAAAAGTGTAATGCCATTCTTGACATTTTCCTTCAAAAATCACCAAGAATACCCAAAAACGATAGAAATCCTTACAAACAATGCGATCTTTAAATATTCTAGCTTGAAATGTAAGTCAAAGTTTGAAATATGGTTAAACCACTCACCAACAATACATATGTAGGAAAAGCTCATATTTTGTAATGAGTGTGACACTAGAGGGGCACCACTCAATACTCAATTAGATAAAACATTTCATAACTTTTCACAAGGAATGAACATACTACTATTCAATTATGGAAGTGTGATATTATAATAAACAATTTTAAGCATCAAAATAGAAGCATTTGACTATTAGGACTTCATGATTCCATAAATTTCAACACCCACTTGGGTGGATACATAAGATGTAAAATAAGGACTAGATATGTATGGCTATAAGGAAACCTAAACATCTCAACTTTCTCTCTAAAAGTGAATGGCTTCACTTGTGCATGTCCAAGTCCTATGGGCTACTATTCCTTACCCTTCACCTAGGATTTGAAGCAAATCCCACAAAATAATAATAGATTGAAATTACCAATAACTGATGTTTTGTGCATATTAATAAATAAATGGGAAACAAAGGGGTCTAAAGGAAAATATATAATATCAAGGATCCCATTAAATAGAAATTAATCATGCTAATGGATGTTAAGAGAAGTTCTACAACGATTTTGATATACAATATGTGTGAAACAAAGCATGCATAGCCTCTAATCACTATATTTCTCACAGCTATGAAAAGTAAACATGTAATTATATAAAACATCCCACCACCCAATACAAAAGAAAAGAGGCATTTCCACCTTAAACAAATAGCATAAGGAATAGCGCCCATCATCATCCAACAAGTTGGGAAAGTCAGTGTGACCAAATTCTAACAATCAATTCTTATGATTAATGGGAATCACCACCCAATTTATCACAACAACATGTCAATAAACAATTATCAAACATGCAACACAAATAATTTCAACAATAATTATGTAAATCTATCGAAAATCATCACCCAATCAGAAGAAAAGGGCATTACCACCTAATTATTCAACAATAGGTATCATATGTAATTCCATTATAGATGAAATATACATGATTGGTATCCCACCAAAAGTGTTAGAACTAATTAACAATGAGTTAAAATAAGGTTTACTGAGAATTATCTCAAAGGATTCCATTCTAGGGTTACTCCAAAAGGGACCAAACTAGGGTTTTCATATAATAACAAATTATGATAGTTCAAATTCACAACTTATGTTAAACTAGATATGCTGATGTGGACATCCATGGCAATTAGTGTTTTTGATACACAAATTGAAAGTATAGTTCAACTTCACAAGAGAGGGTACAACTTGTGACAAGAGGAACAAGATACAACTTTTAAACAACAAATTGTAATTTCAATGAAGGATGGACAATATATGAATACTTGCTGATTTTGAAACTCAAAAATGGTAAAATAAACTCAAAGGAGAAATTCCAACATATAAACTTCAACTAGGTAAATGAGAAAGACAATATAATAATTTTGCAATTGGACTCATATCGAAATGCATCATACTTGAGATTTGGTCCTCACAGATCCGTAGTTAAACCCTAGATCCACATTAGGGTCTCAAAACAACTATTTTATATCTATTTAAATTTATGGATAATGTTCTATTAATTATAAAACCAAAAACCACCTTTTTTATTTTGATTGAATTAAATAATGAATCTACATATTGTATATATATAAATACATTCATATAGACATACATACAACTCACACACATCTAGGATATAGTTTTCGAATTCTATAATATATTTATTTATTAATTTATAAGTACAAATAAATAGATCTGAATTTTAAGATTAATACATATATTAATTTACAAATATGATATTTTGGAGAAAAAAATATATACTTATTTCATGCAATGATGTGTGACATGGTAATATCAATAAACCAAAGGAGTTAAACCCCACACATTGAAGAAGAAACTAGGCAATAATGATACAATTTTTATTATAGGTGTGTGAAAAACTATTTATAACTTTAAGGGAAAAAATGTAAATTGTCACAACCATTATTAGACCGATCACCATGAAATTGTTATTGTTGTATCTCAATATCTCCTTATCAAAAACCTACAAACTAGATTTTGGAATGGTCTAGAAGGTCTACTAGATTTCTTATTCATTCATCATCGATTCTTGGGAAACCAAGGTCCAAGGGTGACTAGAACTTCTCTATAATTTCATCATCATTGAAGACCGAGTAAGTCACTCAGGAATCCCACATAATCCATTAAAGCTCAACAAAATATGTTCATGACACTTAATGTATCAATGCAAAGAAAATCCAATCGAAAATGTATCAACCAAAATTTTGATATTTCCCAAGAGTCTAAAAGAACCACACTAGAAACATGTATTGATTAAATAAAGGTAGCTACCTCAAGAAGGAATGGGTAAGTCGAAGCTTCACCAAACCCCAATGAGTCTCTACATATTGTTGATATGGATCACGAAGTGTTGGATCATTATCTTATGGTTGCTTTTGTAGTTGAGACAAGTTGAAGTCTCACACGGAACTTCAATACGATGTCTCAGTCACCAGAAGAGTTTGGATCTAGCTACACACTCATGGTTGAAGGGTGGTTATTGGATTCATGGTTCTAGATAGGAAACGTAGAAAAGTTCATATGATAAGGGAAATAAACCCAAAACCATAATGAATTATATTTATAATGAATTGAATGTTATAGGATTATAACAAGGTTTTATTAGTAATGTAATTTCTTTAGTTTGTTTTTAGGGTTCAAACAATGTTCAAACAAAGTTAAATTTGACTCCTAGCCTAATTTGAATGTGTATATATTACAATCACATTATGGTACCTTTTAATTTTATTTATTGTCCAAAAAAAATATTTGAGTTTGATGATGGAACCACCAAATTCATTAGTAGAATTCACATGTTTCCTCAATATTTTGGGATTAGGTTTGATTAGTAAATGTATTATAGTAAGATCTCTGACCTAGCTTAGTTCTTGATCTTGCTTTGTTTTGCTTAATAAGATTCTTAGACCTTAATCTATCATGTTATGTGGTCTTAATAACATGTGACGTGCTTATGCTTTTAGTTTGGTCCAGTTTTCTTGATATTTGAGCTAGTTATGCTATATGTGTGCCTATTTTGGACCTAATTGCAATTTACCCATGTTGAGGGTATATCTTGCAATTTGTCACATGTTTGATGTACCTCATATGTCTTGTCATATTTTTGAGGAAATTGGTTCTTTAGAGGACCTTTTTGTACCTTGTTTTGATGAGGAGGGAAGTGGTTATCCATGTGAGGAGTTAGGTTTTTACATGGATGAACTAGTTGATGTTGGTTCCTTTGTGTGTAGTGACTGATGGGCTTCCTTTGGTTGTGTTTCAGAGCAGTCAAAGGTGTTTTATGTGTTCCCTATGTTCCTTGCGGTCGAAGGGTCATGAACCCTCTGCTTGGTCTCTAAGGACTCTAGGGATTTGGTCACTAGGTTTTCTTCTTTGACCGAAGTGAATTACCTTGTTTCCTATTTGACTAATACTCCTTTGGAACAAGTGGACTCACTGATCTTCTTCATTTTTAACTACCCTTGTTGCATGGATGTTGTGAGTGCTTGCATGTAGGTCCTATGATGGACAAGTTGCATGATTAGTTTGACACATATCCTTCCTTGTCTCTCTCCTACCCTTGGATATATATGCCTCCCTTCTTGAATGTATATGATCCTTTTGCATCCTCTCTCCCTCTCTTATCTTTGGAGATTGACCCCTTTGGTGCTTGGAAGAGAAGGAGCTCAACCTTGGAAAAGGAGGTCAAACCCTAGCATGTGGTGATCAGGGTTGGAGCATCTTCCTTTGTTGATCCTTTGGTGATCCTTGTTCTTAGTAATTAGTTTATCCTTCTTGATCTCATTTTTTTTTGAAACCATATCCTCTCTTTTTCCCCTTGGATGAACCATGGTTCTCCATGGTGGTCTCGTTGTGGAACTTCTCTCCAATAAAGGTCAAATCCATGGTTTTCCATGGTGGTACCTATGTGAGATGGATATCTCCTCTTTCCCCTTTCCTTTCGACTTAGGGTTTGTACCCTTTCTTCTTTGTGCACCTTATGATCTTGGCTTGTTCTTCTTCTCTTGAGGTGATCTTGCTTGGTGTTCCCTCTATCTCTTGGAGTTTCATGGCTTTGGATTTGATCCTCACCTCAAGGTAGGTTATATGACTCTTTCCTCTACTGTTGTTGCACCTTAATATTGCATGAAAAGTTTATCTTATCTCTAAAACATGATTATATGTTGCTTAATGATGATAACTTGTTTCAGGGTTTATGATTATGTACGAATCTTACATAGATTATCTCTTTCTCTTAAACCCTAATTCTTTTATTTGAGATTTAATGGATGGTGGGAGTACTAGTTTCACATGTACATGTTTAAACATTGGTTTCTCACCATGGTTATTGTTTGGTTTCTCTCTTTTGTTGATGATGATTTTGGATGCATGTGATGCTTTGAAATGATGGTTTTCCCCTCATCATCATGGTTTGGTTATCCTTAAGTTTTAGAGATCAAAATCTAGGGTTTTGGATGATGTTTCCTTGAAGTACCTCACTTCTTGAGGTTTCAATTTCATGTTGGTAATACACCTATTTTGATCATGTTTTGGTAAGTGGTTTTCTCTCTCTTGATATCTTCATGATGTGGTCCAAGTTGTCAAAGGATTGGTGATGGTTTTTGTTCATTAAGATGGTTTCCTTGAGAGGTCACGTATATGATCCCTTATTTTTTGAACAATGAGGTTGTCTTTGTTCTCTTAGTTGCATGATATGATCATCCTTTTGACGTGAGTATGATGTTGTTTTCTTCCACCTAGGTGTTATGTTTGTGTCTCTCTTCGATCTAAGGTGTCTTGTATTCCCTTCGATCGAAGGGGTGGTGGTTGTGTCTTCAATTTCTTGCTTTGGTGATGGTCTTTGACCATGTTGATGTGTTCTCTTCAATCTCATAAATATATGACCAAGAATCCTTTTCGGTCAATGGTGATTCCTGGTCACATGGTTACTTTGTGTTGTAACCTAGTGATGATGATGGTTGACTTAATTCTTTCCAATAATATGGGAGATGATGATAATAAGAGTGTAATGATGTTGTTGTTTTGAAACCCTAATCAGTTAGTTACAAGAAACCCTAACCCTACATTTGAATTTCATGATGTAATGCAAATCTTGTTTTACTGGTTAGCATATATTGAAGTGTTATCTTTCTCCTACTTGTGTAGCCCTAATGTTGCAGGTTAAATGAACCTCGTAGCTTGTGGATGCTATGGTATCCCTTATGTAACACAGGGAGATGATTATGAGCCTTGATGAGCCATGATGAACTAATGGTATTCTTGTAGGGAACAATGTGAATGGTCTGGTGACCTTAATGATGGCTTTGTGTCTAATTTAAGGTGATATCCTCTGATGATGTGATGAGGGATGGTTTTCCCCATAATGATGTAATTAACTTTATGTTTGTTACATTTTATATCTTCTGGAGTTGCAATCTACCATTATCTTTGTAGAATCTGTGTAGGGTTTGTATGTTGTAACTTTATTGATGCATTAGAAGATACCCAATTGGCAATAATTAATCAAGTGAAACTCAAATCATGTAGTTTCCCTGAGCCATAGGTACATCTTTAGCGTCAGTACTTATTGGATGGTGAAACAAGTCATTCTCAAGGGAAACCTCGGAGCACATATTGTTGAATATGCGGCGGTGCAAGTTGGGAGTGTATCCTTGCATCCACAATTGTAGGTTATGGAGGATGATTGTGGTAATGCCTTAGTAGGATAAGGGTTGCGGTTGTATCTCAGTATATGATGTGATAGAGGACAACTATGGTTGTACCTCAAATGGTTGGGCTTGTATACCCTCTTTACTAGTGTCGTGATTATAGACCAAGGCGGACTAGGATGTTTTGCAGTTGGACTCTATATGTCCCTGTGGCAGACTTGGACTAACCAAGGGTGTGGGAGATCATAGGAGTCTGACTCTCCTAGATCTTATATGGCACTAATTTTTATTTAGAAGTGGTGAATTGGAGTATGAGTGGTACACCTCATCTCTGCGGGGCATAAAAGATGTAATACAACTGTGTAGTATATTTTCTTAGGGTTAAACATGAATCACATTGGATATTACTCTTTACCTTATTTCTTATAGTGCTTAGATGTTATCTTTTTTCCATGTTCTTCATATTCCTTCTAAAAGTATATGATATTCTACTGATCAGTTTTAGTTGTTTAGTCTGCTTAATTTGCGTTACAAATTTACTTATTCATTTTGCGTAATCTGCTCTTAATGCTTAATCTGCTATATAACACTATATATAAACTATATTTGTTGGCAGAGATTTATATCTCTCACTGGGATGTTAGTCTCACCCCTTGAGTTTCCACATCTTTTAGGTTGTCGAGCACGACATGGTAGAGATCGTGCGGTTGTGGAAGAGAAGCAGGGAGATCAGTAGTTGTTGAAGGTTGGATATGTTGTTAGTTATTTGTAGTGGAGTCCAACTTGTCTTCCCAATACTCTCAGGTCCTTGGGGAGTTTTGTAGATGTTTGTACATCGATACGAGGTTTTTGGAAGTATGCCATGGTTGTACATGTATGGCTTGTATATGTGAACTGGTTATCCTTGTAACATGTTTCAGGTTGTGGCATGATGGCCACTATACAGTAATGTATGTATCTTTATGGCACAATATGTGGTACAGGTGGCACATTTTGTCAATCTTAATGCATATGTTTTTGCTTAAGATGTTTACCTGAGATCACTTTTAATTTACCCTATTATGTGGTTGTTAGTTGATAATTCCATATTTTGCTTTGAGAAATTGCACTTTGGTGTGATCAGTGTGTCAAAATTATCATTACATATATGATTTTGTGATAAGGTGAAAGTTATATATTCTTTTATGAAATTTTTTCTTTTATAGTATCTTAACCCTAAACCCTAATAACAAGGTTGATATTTTGACCTATAAAAGATTTTTTTGTATCTCAAACTTTACTAATATCTAGGGTTTACTATTGTAAATCTATTTTCAAAATTTAACAACATTCTTCTTCGCATCCGATGAGCTACTCCGGTCACCTAGGCAGCACAACACTCTAGAGGGAGCTAGGCCTTGAGATCTTACTTCCCTAAACTAGAGAGACTGCGCGAAGGTGACTGCGAGATCAACTTTGCACGAGAAACCTTCCTTCTGCCTTGTCGAGCTTGTCGGAGGTGCGATTGTGCTGAACAACGAACAAGAGAGGAGTGGATCCTCATTGCTGACTAAATTCCATGTGGACCACTAAGGTAAATCTACCTCACACCCTTTGATTAAAAACCATATCCATGCAAGATATTTCCGACCTTCAGATCTAAATATCAACATCCCATTTATTTTCCTTTTTCCTTCATTTATCCTCTATTTTAGATAATTTCCAGAAAATACTCTGACTTTTGAAAAATTATAATAAAATGTAGAATTATCAAAAAAATACAAACCAATACTCTATTTTGAGTATAAAATTATGAGGGTCACGAATCTAGCTTCAGTTTACCCTAAATTGAACTCGTACTTTACTCATGTCTAATAATTGTTTTACCTTTCTTAATTATCCAAAAAATATTTGTGCATGGATAAATCATCAAACTCCTATTTTTTCTTATAAATGTACCAGGATGACTATCATACACTCATTCTATTTTATGTGGCTTGAATATCAGGAAAGATGATTTACTACTATTTTCTTCTATTTTGTTTACCAAAATTTATCATAAATAAATATCATGATCTAAAGACCACCAAAATCACCTAGAAATCCTACTCTGACATTATATTTGTAAAGATGGATCCAAATCCATACTCCACAACTCATACTCTGAACTCATGATCCTAACTAGGAAAATAACTACTTGTTACTCTTTTAGAATTAAGTGAGAATTTGACAATATATCTAATTAGCACCAAATCTCTTATAATTTCAGGGATAAAAAAGTACCAGTGAGGAGCATTGTTGGAGTCCCCACTTCTGAGTAGAAGGTACGCCTTTACCTCTTACTTGGCTTACTATATAATATTATTGTATTATACATGTAAGATACTTGGCAAATGTTATTGTTTAAAAAAACATATATATGTATGATCAACTTCAATGATGTTCTTTTATAAGTAAATTACAACACTTGAACATAAAATATTTGGTTCATTATATTAAAGAACTTTATCTCTTTGGTAAGTGTAGTGCTTGTGAGTGATCTATTTCTTTGGTAAGAAGATCACCATGTGCATTGATCTATCTCTTTGGTAAGTAGATTATATAGACATAATGCATTTATCCCTTTGGTAGGCAGAATCATGAATTGTATAATGGAAACATATGCTTAAAATATGCTTTACCTTTTGTTAGTGAAGATCATTGTTTAGAATGTTTTGTGATATCTTATTAGTACCAAGTATTTAAGTTTATATTTTTGACAATATTTAGTAGTGAGAGTTATATTTAAATCATGTAGCATACTCCACACAATGTTTTATTATATTGTGTTGATGTGTACTAATTTAAAATGTTTTTAGGTGTTCTTGTTTATGATCATGATGATGATGCACCTCAATATGATGGCTCAAAAAAATTTGATCTTTGACGAGGATGCTAAAGTAAATGGAACTCCTAGTTTAGGCTTTACTTCTTCTGCATGTAGATTCTCATGTATTGAGTTTTCTTCTGTAGTGCTCCTAGCCTTACGTCCCCTATGTACATACAACTTTGTTTATTTATGGAAGATTTTTTATTTGGTGGATTTATATATTTGTGTGTTTGATGCAATCAGGAATCATCTTAATCCGTTTGCACATCATTCCCATTTGGGTGTAACATGTGGATTGGGATTGGGATTGTTAATCCATGACAGATGGTATCAGAGCAGGACACATAGGTCGATGTATGTGCATTAAATACTTAGTAACCTTATTCAAACCAGAGGCAACCCATATTTATTAATATATTGTCAAGGTGTCTAGAAAGGTGCTTGTGGGAGATTCTGCCATAATCACCCTCAATCTATTTTCACGGTGGGTAGGGTTCCTTCCAAAAGTTAAGGACTACCCCAACCACCTATTTAGTAAATGATACACATTAGGCTTCTCATCTATTTTCCTCTCTTCCATAATCGACGATGAAATACTCTCTTTATTATGTGGGTATTTGTAGAAATGGGAACAACTAAAATACATGAGAAAGTGAAAAAATCATAATAAAAAAACTTTGTCGATTGTTATTATGATCTACCTCAAATAATCAACAAAATAATCTCTTGATTGAGAAACTTGCATATGCCTCTAGAAACTAGATCTAAGAGAAAGAGGACTAATGATGACTATGTTGATGAGTCTAACTCAAACCATAGTAAGACCATGGTTGTAGGTGAATGGGGGGGGACAAAAGAAGGTGATGTTGGAATGGATGCATGCACTAGCCCTGAACGAAACCAATAACACAACCTCCTCATCTAGGAACAACCCATTTACTACCATTTATGATTTTCTCAAACTTAAGCCTGAAGCCTTTCCTGGAGAAGATTTATGTAAAGTCCTAGATAAATCCGATGCTTGGATCCTATCTGTTGAAAATTACTTTAGAGCCCTTAAATGAGCTGAGGAAGACAAATTCACTTTTTCAACCTATACACTCAGGGTATCCACAAAGTTGTGGTGGGAAAATTATTTCCATACTCAAGAACTTCTAGATGCCCCTATGAGTTGGGAGGATTTTAAGGTTATTTTTACTACCCAGTTCATGCCCACATATTCCTGAGAGGAAAATCAAAAATAATTAAATAACCTCACCCAAGGAACATTATATGTGGTTGATTATGTTAGGGACTTTAGAATCCTAGAGCGTCATGATCATAACCTTGATGGAGATGAGAGAATTGAATGATTGTACTTGAAGGCCTTAATCATAATTTGCAAGTCTTCTTTGTTTCATCCAAACACACTACCTTTGTAGCCATCATCAATAGCTCCCTTACCCAAGAAAGAACTTTAGGGAAGAGAAAGACACCTAGTTTGGGATACTTATGCCTAACTGATGCATCCATCACCAAGAACAAATAAATAGAGAAGGATAGGAATAAGCCCCACAGACATGGTATGGGAGGGGAGGAGGAAATCACCATAGAGGTCAAACTTACCGAGGAGGACCAAATAGAGGAGGTCGAGGCTGAGGTGGGCCATATCTAGGATCATCTTTAGACCCCAACCATAGTAGGAACTATGGAGGTGTACATGTGGGAAAATGCAAGTTTAAAAAGCGTGTGCATTATTACTGCAAGAAGGAAGGACATATGAAGTTCAATTGCCCAATTTTGGTTCATGGGGCACCACAAAATCATCCTTCCCCATTAACTCAGCCCGCTTCTCCACCTATTCAAGCAACTGCTCCATCTAGAACACTACCAAGGTCGAGTCTTTACAATTGATGTAGAGGAAGCTCAGGAAAGTGGAATTTTTTTTATTGTAAGTAATAATGTTAATATAAATCTTTTATTCTTCTTGTGAACCACCATAAACCATAATCTAATATGGAAAAATACTAATGTAGGTATGATATATCTTTTAGATCATCATGTTGTTGCCCTATTTGATTCATGATCAACTCATACCTTCATCTCCAAAAATCTTGCCTCTAAGATCAAATTAGAGATAAAGGATATAGGATACATCTTAGATGTAACAGCTCCTAGTGGAAAAATCTATAATTCTCTTCAGAAAACTAAAATCTTGCCTATTTCTTATGTTAGTCATAAACTTTATCCCGACTTCATTCCCTTGATATGGAAGATTTTGACCTAGTTTTGGGGATGGATTGGCTTTATGCCAACTATTGCATTCTTGATTGTTGAACCAAGAAAGTAATCATTTATATACCCAATTCTCAACCTTTGATAATACTCTGGAGGAAAGAAAGAAATTGAAATATGATTCTCTCTTCTATTAAGATGAAACCTTGATAGCCAAAAGATGTAGAGCCTATCTTGCAGTTGTATCAGTGACTAATATTAAGGTGAGGCCTTTAGAGAGATTTGATGTGGTAAAAGATTACCCAGACATATTTCTTGAGGATCTCCCTGGGTTACCTCCAATATGTGAGATTGAATTCTCAATTGAGTTAGCACCAGGCACTGCTTGAGTCTCAAAGACACCTTATAGAATGGCACCTACCGAGCTTGTAGAGCTTAAGAAACAATAAGAAGAACTACTTGATATGGGTTTCATCCATCCTAGCACATCATCCTGGGTGCACTTGTCCTCTTTGTTAAAAAGAAAGGTGGATCAATGTAGATGTGCATTGATTACCGCGTGATCAATCAAGCCACCATAAAAAAATATCCCCTCTTAAAAATTGATGACTTATTTAACCAACTTTGTACTGCCATTGTGGTTTCCAAGATTGACCTTATATCAAGCTATCACCAATTACAAGTGAAGGATTGTGATATTCCAAAGTCAACTTTTAAAACTAGATATGGACATTATGAATTTGTCATAATGCCATTTGGGTTAACTAGTGCTCTCAAACTATTTATGAATTTAATGAATATTGTCATTCAGCCTTTTCTGGAAGACTTTGTTGTGGTCTTCATTGATGACATTCTCATATATTCAAACTATGTTGATCAACATTGTGAGCATCTCCAAAAAATACTTGATGTGTTGAGAAGCTATAAATTGTATGCTAAACTATCCAAATGTGAATTCTGGATTGACCAAGTTATGTTTCTTGGCCATGTCATTTTGGGTGGGAAAATTTGTATTGATCCTACCAAAGTCCTAGCCCTTCTTGATTGGTAAGCCCCTACCAATGCTTTGGAAATTCGTAGCTTCCTCAGCTTGACAGGTAATTACTGTCATTTTACCTTAATTTCAGTAAATTAACCCTACACATGACCAAACTTACTAGAAAATATGCAAAAATTTATCTGGAATTCTGAATGTGGATCTAGTTTCCAAGAATTGAAATCTCATTTAACTTCTGCTTCTTTCTTGATCTTACCTTCATGTAATGATAGATTCATACTATTTTATGATGCTCCTAAAATGGGTTTGGGTTGTGTCCTAATGCAATATGGTAAACTCGTTTCCTATACCTGTACACAATTGAAACCAAATGAGGTCAATTACCCAACTCACAATTTGGAGTTAATTACTATTATTTATGCTCTCAGAATATGGAGACACCATCTATATGGTGCTACTTTTGATATATTCACATATCACTAAAGTCTCAAATATCTCTTGATTCAAAGGGATCTCAATCTCAGACAAAGGAAATGGTTAGAGTACCTCAAAGATTATGATTTCACTATTGCTTATCATCTGTATGTATGATTAACTTCAATGATGTTCTTTTATAAGTATATTACAACACCTGGAAATAAAATATTTGGTCCATTAAATTAAAGCACTATATCTCTTTGGTAAGCATAGTTCTTGTGAGTGATCTATCTCTTTGGTAAGAAGATCACCATCTTTAATGATCTATCTCTTTGGTAATAAGATCATATGGTCATAATGCATTTATCCCTTTGGTAGGTAGATGTATGAATGATATAATGGAAAACTATGCTTCAAATATGCTTTACCTTTTTAAATGAAGATCTTTGTTTAGAATGTTTTGTCATATCATATTACTTGCAAGTATTTAAGTTAATCTTTTTGCCAAGATTTAGTAATGAGAGGTATATTTAAATCATGTAGCATACTCAACACATGTTTTATTATATTGTGCAGCTGATGTGTACAATTTCAAATGGTTTTTAGGTACTCCTATTTATGATGATGATGATGATTATGATGATGATGCAACTCAATATGATGTCTCAACAAAATAAGATCTTCGATGGGGATGCTAAAGAAAAGGGGCTCCTAGTTCAGGCTTTACTTCTCTACAATTAGATTTTCATGAATTAAGTTTTCTTCAGTAGTACTCCTGACATTCGGGCCCCTATGTACATAAAACTTGGTTTAATTATGGAAGCTTTGTTATTTGGTGCATTTATATACTTGTGTGTTTGATCCACTCGGAGATAGGCAATCTTAATACTTTTGCACACCATTCCCATTTTGGTCAAATGTGTGGATTGGGATTGGGATTACTAATCCATGATAGTTTCTTAACACCGTCTTACCTCCACACATCCACTAGTTTTCTCAAATTCCCTATATGGTCATTTGATGTTAATATCATAAAATAGATATAAACAAGTTGCTAAATGTTATATATCACCTCATCTATTTTTATTAAGGAATGTCCAACTATTATAAGTCATTTAAGTATACTACATGTCATGTTAAGCATTATGTGATGTTTATTGAATGATGTGTATTAACCATGGTTGCAACATAGTTAATGTTTACTGACACTGATTGACCATTATATGGGACTCATGGTGATATGATATGTCATTTATTATTATATGAATCTCCAACATATATATTTCCCTAATTTGTTTCATTTATCAACTTAAGTTCATAATTGTGTTATATCACATGAGTTATGGTTTATATATAAATGTCCTATTGTTTATATTAGTCATCTAAGAACTTGTTAACTTAACTCTCATCAACATCTCCTTAATAGTCATGGGCATAAGAAATGATGCACATAACCTATAGTCCTAAAGACATGCACCATGATAGTCTTCAAGTCACATGAGATACTAAAGTTGTCTACATCTATCATATATTCAAGACAATAATATGTTGCAACATGTTTGAAGGTTTTCTCTGTGAACTAAGACTAGTGGCATCCAATTCTAGGACTTACTGTTTTTAGGGTTAGAGAGTCACATTCTGATATGTGATGAATGAATACTCATCATGTTTTATTTATACATATTAGGTCATTTTAAATTTTAGTTTAGCATTTTATTTCATAATTTATATCATACAGTCTTCGCATTGTTGTTAATAAATTGATTTTCATTTTAGAGAGTGTATGGGTTGTTTTAATTAAACCTAAATTTTTACCACTTTTGTCATGAGTATAATAATTTTGTTTATAATGTTTTTGTTTTTGTAGGGAGTGTTGCAATATCAAATATCTATTGACCATAAATCACAGTTTCAACAAAGAAATATCATGCATGGATGAATGGATATGGAGAAAAAGAACTGACACGTTCATTACTTTTTTTGACCAGGAACAAAGCAATTAAGTTCTAAAGTGAAAGTCCATTGAAGCAATGCATTAACAACAACTTGGATGGTTTCCTAATCAAACATGGACCCATGCAAATCTGTTCATCATGGAAAATATATTAAATCTATCAAGACAATTGAAATGTATGAAGGCAAAAGGGTATTAACAAAATGCAACATCATAAACCGGTTGAGCTTTAGCATTGACCTGCAATCATGACCCCACTGACACTCAATCGATATCAATTGATCACAAAATGGTCGATGGATCATAACCAAACATCAAGATACACTCAATGAAGAACATCCTCCAAAAACCTACCAACCACCACAGAAGTCAATAGACCATGACAACACCCTTCGAGCTCCAACAAGAAATTGACTACAAGTCGATAGCCCAAACCATGGTCGACCTCAATCACCCATCATACTCGATTGTCTCATTTAATAGTGGGATGGATCTCTCTCATTTATTACTTAACTCTTGAACTTCACTGATGTAAAGTATAAATAAAACCCATAAAGGTTTGGAGTCTTTGTCATCCACTTCTTGGTATTCACTATGACCCAAGGAAAAAAACAAGACAACCACACTACATCACTTCACTCCATTATTCTCCTCCATACCAATTGACCTCATTCATGCCACCAAACAACAAGTGATCACTCCTTCCACTGTTTAGGGAAGTCCCATCGACAACTACTTTCTAGTGACCTACCCAGTCCCAGTTAGTCAGAGTCGATACCAAAGGAAGAAGACTACATGTCACACACCACATTGTTCCACTACCTACCTACTTTCATGAAAATGATTGTACCTTCTTATTTGTTATGTTGTATTGATCTCTCTATGTGGAGTGAGTAGTCCTTCCACTAGAGTGTGCGAACTAGCCCCACTACCTATTTCTTACAATTTTATTCTTCTTCCAGTTCTTATATGAACTCATTTAATTCATTTCTAATTGCTTAATGCACGTCTTGTGGTTTGATCACTTGTTCTAGATGATTTATTATAACCTTAGGCCGTGAGAAATTCAATGGTTAAGATTCAAATGTTGATTAGCTTTAATTGATGCTCTAACAAGAAATTGTCCCGAGAAGTCTCCAAAGTAATGGAGACATGATCTATAAGTATCAAGACATCTACCTTATAGGGAAATCTGCTCATGCAAATTTCTAATGCCAAAAGGGAAAACATGCATCACTCCAATTATCTCTTCATACAAGTTTGGATGTGAACGAATGCCCAGATTCAACTAGTAGTAATGAAATCTGATTTCACCCTAGTATTTTTTATTATTTAATTTAAAATTAATTTATTTCCGTCTTTTATTTTTCTTACAAGTAGATTAATTAAAACCCAATGAAATTTTTGGTCATAAATATTAGTCTTAGTTAACTGACTAAAAATTGGCAAGTTTCTTAATAAGGTTGTCCTTTGGGATTCCATCCTCAATTAGGAAAGAATTAGGAATTTTATTTTTCTTTTGAATATATTCAAAATATTGTTGAACAAAATTTATCAAAAATCTACATGATTAGAATTTTCTTTTATCATAATAAACAACTTCCATAATTTTCAAGTACCATATTAAATGGAGTTTTCGACACAACATTGTTTACAATGTCAATTGTGTGTTATTAAAATCATAAATAAGTTGACTGCCTAAATGTGTCTCCACATATTACATAGTACTCTATAGGATCATTTCTGCGTGAGATTCCAAGCCTTACTATCATAGTGGATATGATGCAAGTTATTATCTACAAAATTCTGGAAGTTATTATAAGGAACTGTGCTAACAAATCAATATCTTAATGAAGGGTATTTTAAAATCAACAATATTGTGGGAATTATGGTGAAGAGTATTATTGTGAAAACCAAAATTTGCAAGGACTAAGGGAGAGATTGAATACCATAGAGAATATGATGATTGATTAACTAGTAGATAACATGTGCATAGAGGCACAAATGGTTGAGTGTGTACATCTCACCCAACCCTGTAAAGCACATGATCACTGATGTGCATGATATTGGTTTCATGTTTAAAAAAAATGATGTAGTGATAGCAACACAATCTAAGGAATCAAAGCCAGAAATTGACTTATATATATATATATATATATATATATATATATTCAAACTTTTGTTGTATTAGGGGCCTTGATAAGATAGTATGAAAGAAGCCAATATAAGAAACAAAAACAAATCCCTATGTACCACAACATGACCCTCTTGTAGTCCCAATTTTATACATATACAATGATAAAAAAACTTTTATTGAGCCTATTATGAAGAATGAACCACCTACCTTCAATACAACTCAGTGGACTTGAATGAAAAAATGACTTTCTCATCAAGAGCCTTACACTCCACCACAACCAATTTTTGATCCATTTATGACTGGTCCAAATGGGTAGCCATCACCTCTACAAGAAATTCACATGCCCCCATTATTTAGTTAAATGATAATCTCCTTTTCTAAATCCTCCTAAACCCACATATGAATTGGACACATCTTGCATGGAGAAAATAGAGCAACATATTGAGTCAATACGAACCCCAGTGGCCCATAGATCAAAATTTTGATTGCATAATTTTCTAGGAGGACACATAGTCATACAAAAATATTGATGGTGTCGATTTTACTATTGAGATGTTTCCTCCCTTGTCTGCACCACTTCTCCTATAGAAAGATCAGGTGACATGGACAAACCAGAGTTAGATACTACACATGATCTTGCAAAACCAACATTACATGTGGTGGATCATTCACCCACTATCATAGCCTTGAAAAAAGGTTTCCCATCCTCAATCTTCTTGGATGAGCTGCTCCAGATGACCACATATAGACACCATTTTTTATGTGCCTTTTCTTGCATATCCACTCAAATATGTTACACTTCCTCTAGCAATGGAGGTATATATATGGATCCTTTTAAATGGTTGTTGGTTGACAATGAGGAAAGTATGGGTCTTGATAGCCTTTTGAGCCTTCCTGGAGTCTTGTGTGATCTTCATATCCATGCAGAGGCATTATATGGAGCTTGATGCAACTTGCTAGAGTCAACACATGTGTCATAGGGGAGAGCTTAGCTGGGGGAGTTTTCTATGACAATTTAGCTCATTGCAATAGTTTAGGAACATATCCTGGGTTCCCTTAAATGGTTCTAACACATATACTTTAGAGAAGAGAATTGGTGGCAAGAGCATAATGTGATGGTTTACTCGATCAAAGATGGAGTTTGGTGGAGAGGTCGGGGACTAATGTCTCGAAATTGACAGATCGATAAGGCTATATGAAGGATGGCGCAACTACTAAGGGCCTTAAATAGAAGTTTAGAGGTTTAGGGTGGTATCATGTGATGAAATTTATGGATCAATTCATGGGATATTTGGGGATTGTGGAGGTAGCCAATGGGATGGAGGTTATTGGGGTTTGTTGGATGGAAAAGAAAAATTCAAATTTGAGGAATGGAATTCGAACTAGTGAGGATCAAAGGAGAGGAATATATCAGACATTGAATCCCAAGGTTATAGTATGTGGGATTCTCCTTAACATCCGGGGAAGATAGACCACCGACGACGTACTTCATGGATCCGCGTTTAGATCCATTTAGTTAGAAAAATGGACAGAATTAGGTGATTAGGGATATATTTTAGTATTTACTTCCAATATTCATATCATTTATATCTGAATCTTACCAATGTTTTTGACAATGCTCCATTTAAACAAACTAATTTCATTATGTAATATGTTTAATTTGCTAATTTTGTATTTCACAAGATGCATAATATTCAAATTGGACATTATATTGTTAAATTGAGAATGATGATAGATCAAGTATTCATGAAATAATGAAGTGAGGTTGATATTAGACATAATTGAGGGAAACATAGTTATAAAACAAAATGAATGAAAACTCGCTTCATCATGGTAACTCTAAAATGGATTGAACACTTAGTTACTACATACATACAACTAAGATGATCAAAATAATACTTCAATCTTTATTGAGATTTCATTATTTATTTAACTAGTAATATTTTAGGATTATATATCAAGAACTAAGGGTCTTGCACCGTGATTGTGATGGGATTTTAGACACTTCTAAAACTTACAAGGGTTATAAAAAAGAAGCACATTAAAATATCATCTACCCTAAGGAACATATGTTATTTTTGGAATGAATAAAAAGTATTAAAGAATCTAGAGTCCATATGATGGAGAGAGAAAATTTCCTTTCAATCCTTTTTTAAAGGGTCATGATTAACATTGAAAGAAATTATTGTTGTAAAGAAAGGTCATTTATCTCCTTAGTGTTGAAAGCGCTATGGATGAGGATAGTCTTATCTACAATATTATCATATAAATGTATAGTGAGTTTGTTTCATATATACAATGGGCAAGAGATTGAAATGTTTAAGAGATATGGAAGAATGAAATTACCATAAATATTATGATGTAGAGAGAGTAAGTAATGAAAAATTTAAAAATTCTACTATGATAAATGAAATGATACTATCATGTATGGTAGAAAAAAATAAAGAGAGGAACCAATGAATAATTAAAAAATACTACTATCATAGTTGATGATGAGATTATGATGTGTGGTAGTCTAACTTGTGTTTAACTAAAGTTACATTTAAAAAGGATAGCTAATGACATCAGGAAACCAAACAAGAATCATACATGTAAGTGGACTGTATAGGGGTTGATGTCACCAAGATATTTGCCATGATAAATGTTAAATACACATCATAAATATTCTAGTGTAATGTGTTGAATATTGTAGATGAGAATATTTAAGTTAGACACTTGCATTTTATAATATTAGTTTTTGTAATCTTAATCATTTTTATTGTGTTGGGCTACATTTGATGTTTGGTTATTTTAATGGAATGATTTACACCGTCTATAGGGTGTATGGAAAGTAACTTGAGAATATGAATATGTAATGTTGTGAATAGTTGAGATAAGACACTAGAGATCTTCGTGTTGCAACCATATATAGCAACAAATAATGTTTTACCTACTATAAAATTTCCAAAATAGTTGGCATATAACTAGAAGGAAAGGGGGATGAATATAAGAAAAACTAGGTTTGTCATTGTCTTTTCTAAGAAAAGTATAAGTTGAAGTGTGAACCCATAGAAAACTATGGAAAGGACCAAAGAATGACTTTAATTCAGGTTGGAACAAGGGTAGTGTGGCCATGAAACTAAGTAAGGAAATACTACTAGGGCCATGAAAGGTGATTAAAACCTTGTCGCCATTAGAACAAGTAGTATCACACATGATTTATCAAGTTATGGAAATTCATTGTTTCATTTTAAGGGATTTTAGGTAAAAACCAATAGAAGTGATAGAAACATTTTTTTTGCTGGTGAGCGATTTGGTCTCTAATAAGGCCGTAGAATTTTTCATCATCATCTGTAAGGGTTCTAATGGACTAAGGATCCCAAGAAACTCATGATCTGCTACAATGAGATTGATCATAAGAAATTTGAATGAAGGTTTGTTGTGTGACTAAAGAGATACTACATAAAAACTCAAAATTTCAATCAAATGAATCATGTTTGATTGTGTGGCCATGAAACTATATAAGGAATACTACTAGGGCTATGAACAGTAACTGAAATCCTCATGCCATTAGAAGAAGTAGTATCACACATGATTTGTCAAGTTAGGAAAATTTGTTGTACATTTTAAGGGATTTCAGGTTAAAACCAAAAGAAGTGATAGAAACATTTTTTTGCTGGTGAGCGATTTGGTCTCTAACATGGCCATGTGATTTTTCATCATCATCCGTAAGGGTTCTAATGGAGTGAAGATCCCAAGAAACTCATCATATTATACAATGAGATTGATCACAAGAAATTGGAATGAAGGTTTATTGTGTGACTAGAGAGATACTACAGAAAAACTCAAAATGTCAATGGAATGAATCATGTTTGATTGTGTAACAAGAAATATCAATGAAATCACATACAAAAGTTAACTTTTAACATATCAATGTATACATGAAAGTTTAAGAGGACATGGTTAATTATTTAATTATGTTATAACTATAGGAGTAATTGTCATGGATGTCATAATTTGAAAAATGTACAAGTATATGATTGCACTGTCAAAGGAAGATGTCTAATAAACAAATAATATACATGAGAAATTATATGAGCATGATTATATCAACTCCATAGGCATATCACATGATTATGGGAGCAATATATCCACGAACCAAATAAAATAAATCAATTTCTACTCATTTTGTATTAGAATCATGATATTAACTAGAAATTTATAAATGGAATTCAACAGCAAGTTAGGATAGTTTAAAGCATGCATGTTAATTATCTAGATCTGGGAGATAGATAAGAAATGAATTCTATGACTAGGATTAGAGTCCTTTTTTCCTCCTCAAAGTTCCACCGTCTATTGGGTTTTAGATAAATTTTTATATAGTGAGGATCATACAACAATGAACACATATAGGGTAAGTAATAAAAGGATTCTTTGATCATACAACACTACTCCAAAAATGCATAGTTGAGATCATAGGAAAGGACCAATGGTGAGAGTTGGATGAATGATATTGTCGACGGGTTTAAGGTCATAATCCAAGACCCAAATATCTAGTCTAAGGTCATACTATAGGATAGAAGTGACCTAGGTTGGGGTCATTGTCCATGAAAAAAATTCTCTAGTTTGAGGTCAATGTCAAAGACCATAATGGTATTTATAAAGGTTATAGTTCAAGACGTGCAAAATTACCAAATTTAAGGCCATATTCCAAGATGATAAATGATGTTTTACAATTGATATTGATGATTGGGACATTATATGATTGTATTTAATATCTATTACTTTAGGTAATTTCCTAGAATCAAGATTTCAGTTGCATTTCATAACGCATGATTGACGTTAGAATTGAATTGGTTGTGATATCTAAGACTAAAGGAAGAGTGATCTTACAATGCAAGTACTTGCATATTATGGGATTAAGAGATAAAGATTCCCCCCCTCTCCCACATCTATGACGGAGGCCGAACGTCCAGGAGGGTGGTAAATCAAGTAAGAGCGTATTAATTTAGATTTTATGATTAGTACACTGAGCTAATTCTTAAGAGTGGATCTATGAGTAGACTAGATCTTGATCATGTGGGTATTCAATATAGATTCATGTAATGAGATTCTATGTGTCTATATGGGTGTAAGTATGTGCATAACATACAACCTTGAAAATATGAAGACATATCTGGATACTTGAGGGTATAAACCATCATCAGGAAATCCTTTATGTCAAGGTTCAGAGATATTTTAAAGTTGATATTGTCTATTTATGAGAAAATCTTGATTTGAATGGGGCATCCTTAAAACGTAAGATTGATATATTCTAATTAGAATCGAAGAAATGGAGCCCTTCAAGTGGTCACTTCAGGGTCAATCATTCTAGGGTTGTATCAAAGGAGGCTATATTGGGAAAAATCAAAGATTGGTCATGAAGGTTTTCAATCTATTTTGGAATCCTATTATCTTTCCATCATTTGTTGGGTTACAAGACTAAAGAAAATTTGAAGGCTCACTGAGCGGATTGACAATGCTTACTTTCTTTAGCCTATGATGCAATATATACTATAAGATAATAATAAGAATTGTTGTCATCCCCTTATCTAGTGTTTATGGTATATGGGATATTGTTCATTGTTGTAGGTTTTATTTTTTAGAAAAATGAGCGACCTTCAAAGATAATAAACACTATTTGCAAGGAGATAGCATTCTAGCTATCGCAAAGATCTAGATATTGTAATATAGGTCCCCCCTTTTCCCATTGATTAGTTGTATCTATGTCCTCCAATATAGGTGAGAAGAGTCCTTGAATTTTTTAATAATGTAACTCTTATAGTGTAACACATGCTCTTCTAGAAATAGCTACTCTTTATACACCTCATGATCATGCAGAAGACCACTGGTGGTTTAAACTAGGAGATGGGGTGTCCTCAATTCCTTTGGACATCCAACATTATGATGCACCCCATGCCTAATCCCAAGATCTATTATTAGTGCTTCCATCCATTTCATATACACATGAGACTGCAAGAGTGTAAAGTGTGGTTGTAAGCATCAAAAACCTCGTGAGAATCCCCAAGAGGTTATGTAATTCTCATCACCCTTTTTCCCAAAATAAAACAAATTGAATCATACAAGTAAGTAATCATGATATATAAGATGAAACTTGCAAGTAAAGAATGAGGCTATTGATCATGAGATGAAAGTTTATTTGCCTCTATTGTTTATTGTAGCAAAAAGCTAGAAATCACAAGAACAAAAAGAAATAAAAAAGGTAAACATAAGAGAATCCCAAAAATAGATATGAAAAAGGAAAACTCTTCAAAAAGACAAAAACTAACTCAAACATGCTAAAACTTCTACGGAGTCCCCAAACTATTTTACTGGGTGAAAAACCCCCATGTGGTTGATATAAAATTAAAAGGTGCATACATAAAAATAATCATAGGAAGTAGGAGTCACTGCTGCACTTTAATGGAAAATAAGAAAAACAATAGGTCCACTTTTATATCATTAGGAAATGCATAAAATATCAATGAATAACTCCACTTACCAGTGGATATAAAGGAAAGTATGTCCATAAGACCAACACAGGAAACTCTATCATGGACACTGAAGGTATCAAGAACCTCCATTCCTTGGTATAGCAAAAGGTTCATCAATTTGATAAAATGATTTATTTAGTTTGATGATTTTAGGAAAAACAAAATTATAACATATAAGAACCCAACCTTTCATGTTGACAAGCATAGGGGCCTTAAGTTGAATGTAAAACTTTTCATGATCACCTCTAAGGATTCTAGTGGATTAATTATGAAAACTCCCTTAGGACCTCCCATGACCCTCTTAGGGCCTCCCCTGGTAGAGATCTATCTCAAGAAATTGGGATGAGATACATTGTGTGGTTAGAGAGGAACAATAAAAAAAAGTCAGTAAGCCGATTTATCATTGTAAATAGCATGATACACATGATTTATAATATCATGTATAATAGTTGTATTAAGTAGAAAAAATTTTACATGTAAATTGCATATGAATTTATTTTAAATTATCATGCAGCTATTGTGGGACCAAGGGTCCAGAAATTATGTTTAGATTAAGTAATGTGACATATGACCAGGTCATGCATGCAACGTATCTAGTACATAATGTAAATCCATGACCAAACTATATCATCCTAGTTTAAACATATAGATAGGTATATGATATGATTATACAAGTAAGATGTCTACTAATCTAACATGAGATATTTATGTTAAGATCATGATCATGTAGTAATATAAGAAACTAGAGTAATAATAACAAATAGACCCCTAAACCTAAAATTAAAGAACTAGTTTGAATAGTTTAAGTATGCAAGTTAATTATCTAGATAGAACATATAGATAAGAGATTTATTAGGAAGATAAACCTAGAGAACCTTTGTAAATCAATATCGGTCCACATCCTCCCATTGTGTCAGATATTCTGTTATTGAGGAAAGATCCTACTAGAAAGAACATGTTTGAAGTTTTGAATAGAAGGATAGTTTCATTACTAGATTCATGAGAATCAAAATCGGCAAGTTTTCATGTCATATATGTGGGGTATATATAGGTGCTTTGGAGAGTCAGGTTATCCATGACTAAGGAAAAAGAATATCACTATGCAAGAAACATTTAGATTGATCTAAAAAAAATAATTGGACTTCATGTGAACCACGATTTTCCTCAATCTATGGGGAGACACATGTGAAAAAATGTATGATTCCACCATGTGGCACTCCTAGAAGACCAATAATACTTTCCGCATGAGTTTCCTATGTTGATTAGTCTATTTTGTCTCTGATTTTGTATCAATTTGGAAGGTTCCAAATCAATTACTACATTGTGTCCCAAGTAATTGAATTTGGATTAGAAAAAGAAATGGTATAAGAAGTGAAAACGTGAGGGACAAGTATTCCCTTTGTCCATTATATTTCAATTTTATAAGGCATATTTCATTTGATTCAAGCACATGTGTATTTCTAACTAAGATATTGGTTTGAGTAAGTATTTTCCATTTTGGATCTTGATAATGACATTTAATAAAATTAATATTCAATTACTATTTGAAATCAAATAGGTTATTCGTGGAGAATTCTATAGGAAAGTTTGTGAAGAGGTTTTTAGAAATCTTAATTAATTTCCAATTTATGAACAAGTCTAGTTAGGAATATAATTAATCTACCTACCCTCAGGGGGGAAAGAATGGGTTAATGGATAGATGAAATAAGTGATATTTTTTTAAAAAATTGGGATAACATTCATCATTAGACAAAGAGATGATTTCATCATGATTTTTGATTGAGTGACCACAAGTTGAATGGATACAAATATAAAAAACATAAGTAAAGAGACAAAAAACAAACAACACTTCCAGATTTAATGATGTCATCATTATGTAAGATAATGACTTTTGAATTTTGACTTTTCACTTCTTTTGTGAAGGAGGACACTCATTTAGCATAGAATGATTAGAATGTTGTTAGAATGGTTCAGTTGTATAAGTGAAAATGCTTATTGCAATTAAATGTTATGTAATACATTTGGATCATTGCATCTTGTATCATGTGTTAATATTTCTAGAATTTGAATCTTTTTTTGCACACAAAAATTAAAATATATATCATTTAATAACCATAGCTGTACAAGTTATCATTTAATCTTGTGACAGAGAAGACATCAACTTAAAGTATCATATAATTATAATAATGATGTAGATAGACGAGTCATACTTGGAAAGAATAAGAAAGTATGTATTAAAATATGAGAATTCAATCTTACGACGAACAAAACAAAACTCCAAATATGAGTGCCCGTCAAGAAGATTGATCCTTTGTTGATGCAGGTCTAAAACCAAGGTGAGATTTTATGTTCATACATTAGACATGAAATAGGGAGATGTGATCAATTACATGTGTATAAAATTTACTTAATCGTTCATTAACATACATAATTGTCAATTTATTATGTCTTTTGGTTTTGACTAAGTTTACATATTGATCTATTTCAACCACACTAGAAGGAGGATACACGTCAAAGTCAATGGAGGGGAAACATCAACTCTATAATTTGCCAAAGAAATAGAAAAATTTATAATAAAAGAGGATATGGGAGAAATAGGAAAACTAGTGGGACTTTTGGAAGAAGAAATAAGAAATGACAACACTTGAGCAAGAAAGTTGTGATTATAGGTGGAATTTCGACCCCTAACCAAATTATCAGCTTGTAGTTTTCTTGAAGTTTAATGTCTCCTCTGAGTACCATGTGGTAGCTTAAAAAGTGAGAATAAAAACACACTAAATGAATTGATGGAGACAACAAGTGGAAAGATAATGTGGAGCATCAATAACCAACCTCCCATTATATGTAGAGAATAATACATAACTATGGAAGTAATTGGAAATAGTAGTAGGAGTGTCAAGGAGGAAGATATAGAAATGAGGGAGGGTGTTAGAAAGATGAATAATGGAGTGGTAATGAATACATATTGACTTAACAAATTTTCATTTTTCTAATTTTTTTGGATCTCAAGAATCAAGCTGTGGTCATTATTTCACATGTCTTGTTGCAAATAGTTTTTTTTGTTGATATAAAAATTTGCTACTTCTCCTTTCTTATCTCTTCAAAACTACTAAGAAAAGATTGCATATTAGAAAGAGATCTAGAACTTATTCCACATAAAGGTGAAAATATTACACTATATGTATCAGAACTCAAGGTCCTAAAGTTCTACTGAGATTTTACACAATATTTTCTCTCTAATTCACAGCTCATCATATTTATTACTAACTCTAGAACTAGTGATATTTGGTTAATATTATAATCATTCCCATCTAGAAATGAAAAAGGTAATAACTTTGTCCATGGAATTATCCAACATGGTAATATGTCCATCTATGGCCGACATCGATGATTACAGTGGGTATCGTAAATCAATAGAATAAAAGTGTTAAGGTTCTCAATATGTTATTATAATTTGTTATTATAAAAAGATAAATTTGTCAAAAAAACTCCTTTTGCAATGATCATATTGTTTATCACCATGTCCATTAGAAAAGAAACACATTCTAGATCTTTAGTGTTAAGTAGGAAATCAATTATAACATGAACCACCCTTGCTCTGATGCAGTTATTATTAAGACACTCGAAGAGTCATAGGAAGCTAGTTCTATTTAGTAAGGGAATATGATCAAATAGTGGAATCATGTAAGTATTTGCCCTTAGTTATGCCACATAAAGAGAAGATTTAATTTAGTGGAGAAAATAACCCAATTACAATTTCGATCACAAAGCTCATCTATTTAACTGGTTTCATAAAACCCAAATTTTGTAAACTCATCTTAATAGGTAATAGTTACTAGGCGTATGAAAACACAACAATAGTAGGAGTATATTGAGAAGTAGAAATTTAGAAATGTCCCAATGTATTTTTTGGTCAGAATGTCTTAATACAATAAAATGAAGTAAACCTACTTGTATACAAAAAAATGAAGAATGAAAATTTTCATTGAAAGGAAATGAAAACCCTAACTAATACAAAATGGATAGCCTTTGTGATTGGTCTTAGTATAGACATCTCTAAGAGTAAGGAAGTCTTTACGGTTCATATAGGAACCAAGCACATAAAAAATTAACTTAGCTAGTAAAACACATTGCTAGTTGAAGAACATATGACATGTTTGCCCCAATAACCAATTTAATGGGGGTAAAGCAACAAATATGTTTTTCTTCATCCATCCTTATGAAAAAAACACCATTGTCCTCATAAATAATCATAATAATAGGTACAAAGCCTTTGAAAAAGAGGCTTTATAACGTCTCAAGATTTTAGGACTCGGATAAAATACTCTTAAAAAGGAATGGTTAGACTACCATATCACCAAAGTGCATCTCCTTTTAAGGGATCTATCTCTAAGAACTTCAAATTTAACCATGCTCAGCTTGGAGCAGTACTAGGATGGTTGGATAGTTGACTAGTTGAGAAGTTGATTCTGACTTGCCCGTGAGTGAGGACAAAGCATGAAGCTAAGGCTAGTGGTGGTCTGTGGGACCAACCGTGAATTTCTATTAGAGCCTTGGAAAGTGGCCCAGGGCATTACAAATGGTATCATAGTCAAACCCCTCCGATAAGTGGGCCCCACATGGGCATATGTGGCATGTCAGTCTTGAGCCATGTGGTCCATGCATGTTTGAAAAGTCTATCCATAGTGATCTAGCTACCTTTATGTTGATAACGGAGTTGGATGTCCATGGGACATTCTAGGTCAACACTGAAATGAAGAAATATTATGGGATCATAGTTAAGCCTTGATGAGGATGCCAAGAGTCTAATTTGGGAGATTGTAACATCCTAAAATTTGAGACCTCATATAAAATAATCCTAATAAGGAATGATTAGACTACATACACCAAGGTGCACCTCCTTTTCAGGGAACCCATCACTAAGAACTCCAATGTTAAGCATGCTCAATTTGGTGTAGTACTAGGATGGGTGACCAGTCAGGGAGTTGATCCTAACATGTGCGTGAGTGAGGACAAAGCACATAGTTAAGGCTAGTGGTGGTTTGTGGGGCCAATCATAATTCCTAAAACTCTACTAGAGCCTTGGGTAGTGGGCTCAGGTGTTAAAGGATTTATATATAAGATTTTCATCGTTATAGTTTTCTTCACACCCATGAGATTGAAAATATCTAACAATGATAGGACACAAAATAGAACATTTGAGAATGAAATATTCAACCTTCTAGTCGATGAACAATTTCATGTCTCTGGCATATTTCTATCTAAACAAACCTATTATAGAAGAAAATGGGACCCACCAATTTGTTGAATAATGTAGTATGTTTACATTATAGAAAACATTATGAAATATCCCTCCCCATCACAGGATTGCTTATTCAACTAGATCACGGACAATAGTGCCATGTCTTTTTGAATTTCTCTGGCTCAGTTGAGTACACCATTCCATGACAATGATTTGGACTATCAGAAACAATATTCACACACCTAAAGAAGCTACCATACAAGTCACTCCTTAAGGAACCAACATTACATCAACTTCAATATCTCAATTGTACACCATCCTTTCTCTACGATCCCAGTACACTGCATCACACTATCTTATGGATTTCCACTAAAATCACATGGTCATAGATACAAACTGAGAGTCACAACTAGGATCGTCCAACATATCCTCTAACAATATCACCAGGATATATAACTTTATAAGACATCTATTTCTTACATCGACCTCACTTTTATGAAATTCTAGACCACCACATGAGACCCTATGAATGCATTTAGTCAACATGTGTACATGAGGACTCATCTCACACCTTCTATCCACAACTACCTACAACCCTAAATCCAACCAATACCTTAGGATCATTGCTTAATGATCAAAAGTTCTACACTCATCACATGCTCAAACCACTTACAAAAATAGGATAGCCCATATCTCATCACAACCCCCCCCAAAACATAGATGGATACTCACATCCCATACATAGACATCACTCTTAGCAACAACACTATAAAATCCATCCAACTTCTACAAACTTGGAGATATCTTCATTTCAATATTGAGCCAACAAAAAAACCATGATGATCAGAAATAAAACTTTCTATGTCCAATTTGAAGTACATGCATAAAAAGTAATTATGGATACATTTGAATGGAAGGAGATAATCACTCAAATTTAATTGCAAAAACATTGGTCATCTTCCTTTGACCAACTGACCATACTACCAATATAGTATGGGTTACTTACTTGGAAACACCGACTGAATTGATCCCTCTCTTTCATGTCCCCAAGGATTCGGTTTTCTTGGGTCCAAACTCTTCGAACAATCACCTATTTCTAAGGAGTGTTTATCAGACCCCCTATGGGGATTAAAATCAACCTAATTAAAGTTGATTCATCCACTTTAGACTATTCTTATTCATCTCAAGAGGATAGTACATCTTCTTAATGTCATTCTTGTGCCTAGTGCAACAAAGAAGCATTATAGAGATCACCATCCAAGTATGCCACTTCTATGCTTCCTACAATTTACATGCAAATTCAACCCAACATTGACCTTCCACAGACATCTAAACCCCTGGAGCACTCTCTCTGCCTATTTGTCTTCTCATCCTTTTTTTGCCTTTTCATGTCTCATCCTTTCTCATCATATAAGGCCTCCTACTCCACCACCTTTCCCCCTTTGAACCTCTCCACCTCCTTCACTAACTCCCTCAACTTTCTATTTGTTAAAGTCAAACTGGAATAAGATCCTCTGGGTTAAGTGATTCAAGTATTCATGACTTCCCTCTCTCCTTTAATAGCACTCTGACGTTGTTGCTCCTTCTCCTGCATGAACCCTAGTCATTTGTAGATGTAAACCCTCCTACTCCTTCGATGCTCACATTGCATGCGTCTGGAACACCTTAAACTTCCTTATATCTTTAAGGCACTTTTCTTTGCATGTTATAGATACCACCACCTCCCACTATCTCGACCCTACCCCATCTTTTGGCCCCATACACGTGAACTCTCCTGCATTATGCATATCTCTTAGGGTTTGCATAAAACTATCCCTTCCTAGATTCTCCCCTTCCCACCTTTCAAATTATCATTCTTCATGTCCATCTAGGTCTTCCTTATTTGACCATATATCATTCAACCCCTGCTCTCTTCTCCATCTCAATGATAATCATGATATACCACCTAGAACCTCCAATATTATATCATCTTTCTCCATCCCTCCGTCTCTCCCTCCTATTTGTGACACCCCGCCACACTAAATGACAACTCGAAAACAAAAGACACGATGAACTACTAAGCATCATATTACCAAAAAATAGGGTAAATTAAAAGTGTTTTAAACATTACTAATAGAGTAGAAACATTTACATAAGGGTCCATAAACTTTGCATAGTAGCATATACCATATCAGGTTTTTACATATTTGACTAGTGGATGAGGCCACATCCGGTAAACAAAATACCAGTTCCATAATTACAAGCCATATACAAATCCACATATGCCAAAACTCGAGTCAAGATACATATCACCTACAAAAAATCCCATGCCAGACCTGATAGTATAGAGATGATTCTAAGACTCTACAACTACTGGGACTACTAGACAACTTTCAACAACTACTGCTTTCCAAGATGCTCCTCTTCAACACCTCAAACCTACCCATGTCACTGATGACCACCTAAAAATATGTGGTAACCCAAGATAGTGAGACCCATGTCCTAGAGAAAGATATAAATCTCAACAACAACTATTGATTACATCATGTTACATTATTAAAAAAGATAGGCAAGTTTAGGTAGATTAAGCTGATAAATAGGTTAAGATACTATAATAGATTAAGTAGAAAAAGTATTAGCATGCTTGATTAACAAGATATCTTAGTGGAACATGTAGGTAAATCACTTATCTAAGTAGTTGCATAATATAACAACCAAGCAACATGATCAACAAGGTATGGGTAAACAACCAATGTGATTCATGCTTAGCCTTAAATAGACATACTACCATGCTAGATTACATCTTTTGTTAATCCCTGGGGAGAGTGAGGTATGCCACAAATGACCACTAAAAAGTGCTATTTAGTTCCATACAATATCTAGGAGTACCATCATCCTAAGATCTCCCACCCTTGATCAGTACAAGTGAAAGGTAGTGACATAACAGTCAAGCTACTAAACATTGTCCATCCTTGGTATAAAGGTCACGATGATGAATACTGGGGTATATACAATTGTATCATTCAAGGTACAATCGTAGATATCCCCAAACACATATCTACAAGTATCAACTATCATCACATTGAGGCATGACCACAACCATCGTATGAAATCTTTATATTCAGACGTCAAGGATGTATTTGCCTTGCACCCCCCATATCAATAGTATGCCCTATGAGTTTCCTATAGGAATACTCATTACCCCATCCAACAAGTCCTAACATTGAATGGATTTACTACACAGGGGACTGCATGATTATGGTTTGACTTGATTTTTATTTCCAACTGAGTGAATTAAGGTTGCATCAAACAAGTGAACATATCTATCAAGCATTGATATATAGAAAATTCAAAAAATATAAAATGTATGAGTATAACTCTTGTCACATAATCACATGATACCAATTCCAATCACATAAGAAAGAGGATCACACCTCCATTAGGGTTCAACCATGCCTAAGGGTCATTAAGACCATCACATCATAATCACCTACAAGAACATCATTATCTTTCCATGCCTTACCAGAGGCTCAACAAACCATCACCATACTTGTGATACACGTGTTTAGTGTAACCTTGCATTAAAGAGATATGAGGTCCATATAACAACACATTACAATTACAACATTATTAAAAAGGGTACTCTACACCACATTAGTCATACAAGAGAGCTAAGTATGATCCTACACCATCATTGGATTACATAAGGGTTAGGTTCAACAAGGTAGGTCAAGTATGATTAATGATCATCAGTTTATGGTGATTAGAAGTTTATGTTCATACGAGGGAAAAGGTAAGACTACATGGTTAAGGGAATAACAGATCGATTCTATATCATCAAAACCAAACAAACATACCATGAGTATCACCCCAAAACCATCATATGTTGAGTAGGTAGAACCATCGATTGGACACAAGCAAACACCTTGAACCATCGAGTTGTAACCTAGAAAGAGTCACCAACTTAACCTAGTCAAGCAATGATTTGATTAGTAAAAAAACACCATCAATTGGTCACTTAAGAAGCACCATTGTTTTCTGACTCAAAGGGTACCATCGGTTGTGGGCATGCAACCCACCATCAGTTGTAACATAATGGATCACCATTGAATCATGAAGTCAGAACCCCCAATGGTTGACACCATCAAGTCTTGAGCAGGTAGAGCCATTGTTTGGTGATCATAGGTCAAGGAACCATAGAGTTTTGGAGTCAAAACATCCATTACTGGATGGGCCAGAAGGTCCATCGGTTGTCAAACCCAATAACTCCATCAGTTGTCATCAACATGTTGTAAAACACGGCAAAAACACAAGGAAACCATCATTTGGTGGAAGGAAAAGATACCATCGATTGAAGCCATCACAAGAGCACCAAGACCATCGAATTTTAGGACAAAAGATACCAAAACAAAAATTAAAGTATGAACATCAGTTTCCATGAGAAACATTAGCAAAATATCACCAAGAGCAAGTCCATCAGTTCTAGCAAGAAGGCAAACCATTGAGTAAAGCACAAGGTACAAAATAGCTCAAAAACCCAGAATAAACCCATCATTTAAGAGATACCAAGAGCCATAGTTTAACATGCAAGAAAGACATAAAGATTCCTATATCAAAGTAAGGTCATGCACAAGGATTAGAGCACATCCAAGAAAATAAAACATCCAAAAACTAGCACCTAAGCTCAAACCCTCGGCAAAGGTAGGATATTTATACTTAGAACTTAGTTTTAGAGCAAGATCTAGCACGTACAAGTTACAAGCAAGAAATAAATGTGGACAAAGTTATGTAACTCACCTATAGGAAGAAGACGAAGATCCAAACATCAAGGTTAGTCAAGCAAGATAGGAAGGAACACTACCTTAAGCACTCCACACGGCCAAGCAAGCTTCTTCTCCATGAAAGAGAGCAAACCCTAGGTCAAGGAAGTAAGAAAGTGAACTTCTTTAAGCTCTAGGGCATGCTCAACCATGGAACACCATGGCCATGACTAAGAAGAAGGAAGAAGGAGTTAGGGAAGCAAGTAAAACGAAGGGAAAGAGGGATATCTTAAATTCTTAGGTCAAGAACAAGAAAAGGAAGCTCTACAAGCTCCAAGAGAGGGTAGATCTGAACCCTAGTTGCACATACAAGAAGATCGACCACCTTCTTATACCTTGGGAACCTTATTCTCCACCTAAGAAAGGAGGGATAAGATATAGAAATCAAAGAGGATAAAAAAGGTCAAGAGGGTTCATTTGCATGGAAGGTAGGAGATTTATAAAGCTATGGGTGAGAGAGAAGAGAAAATTTAGATGTCCCAACATGTTTGCCAAGTGTCCATGGAAATTGGACATAACATACATGCAAGAAGAAGATCCATCAGTTCTAAAGTCTATCGGTCCATTAGATCTTGACCCTCCCATGATGGCCATCGAGTTTCATTAATTGGTAAGCATCGGTTCTTGAAACCCTAGGTCACTAGGTGGAAAACTGTTGATTCATCACCCCTTCCAAGCAAACCATCGGTCGAAGGACCTCAAGAGATAAGACCATCATCCTACACACCTATAAAGACCACCACCAGTTGTCCCCACCTAAGTCTAACCATCAAATGTCACCCATCCAAGGGGAACCATTGGTTAATGGCCTCCAAGTTAGCTCATGCATGAGAGCAAACCCCTAACTTACCCTAGAGAGATGACACCATCAAATCAAGATGCATATAGGTGCACGAAGACATAAAAAACTCAAGAATGATAAGAAAACATGTAAGGAACAAAAGGAATGTTAAAATTTGCAAGAAAACCTCTGATATGGGTAAATTGTAGAAAAATCCAAAATGTGCACCAAATTACATAACTTGCTCAAACAATGTCCAAACCAGACCAAACTTGAAACTTAAGCTTGACACATGATATAAAAGCACATCATAAGATTTTAAGAATGTAATTAAGGTAATCATGCATTTTCAACCACTAAACAAGGTTGGGGCCCTTACAACCATAAACCCATAAGAAGGATTTTGACCCTGAAATCCTACAAGAAAAATGACAGGTACTTCCTATACATCTCATCCTCTAACTCTCATGTGGCTTCCTCCACACCACGGTGATGTCCCAAAATGTTCAGTAAGACTATATCCTTCTTCTTCAACTTCTTCACTCTCTAATCCAAGATCAAGAAGGGACCCTCAACATACGACACATCCTCCTCCAACTCAACCTCCATTGACAATGCATGCTCAGTATTTGGATGGCACTTTCTCAACATGGAAACATGGAAGACAGGGTGCAACCTGTGCAACTCTAGAGGTAACTCGAGCTTGTACGCCACCTTCCCAACACGTGTCACAATATGGTATGGTCCCATTTACCTAGGAGCCAACTTACCCTTCTTACCAAACCTCAATACACCTTTTCAAGGGTAAACCTCCAGAGACACTTGGTCTCCAACATGGAAATCCAATGGCCTACGATGGTTGTCAACATAAGACTTCTATCTATCCTGAGTTACCTTCAATTGTTGTTGTATCACCTTAATTGTATTTGTAGTCTGTTGTACTAGCTCATGACCCAAACATTGATACTCACTTGTCTCATACCAACAAAGCAGTGACCGATAAAATCTCCCATAAAAGGCTTCATATGGTGCCATGTCTATTCTCTTCTGATAGTGGTTTTTGTAGGTAAATTGTATCAAACTCAGGTGCACATCCCAATTGCCAAGAAACTGTAAGACACATACCCTCAAAAGATCTTCCAACATCTGAATGGTCCGTTCTAATTGACCATTTTTCTGTGGGTGGAAAGTTGTACTGAACCTCAACTATGTCCCCATGGTTGTATGAAGATGTTCCAAAAAATGACTTGTAAACTGTGGACCTCTGTCAGAAAATATGGTAACTGGAATACCATGCAAACGAACTATCTCAACAAGATATATTTGTGCCAACGTCTCTTCTATATATGTGGTCTTGACTGGAAATATGTGAGATGACTTAGTCAACTTGTAAACTATCACCCAGATGGAATCTTGACCTTTGTCTATCCTAGGAATACCAACCACAAAGTCCATGGTGATATGATCTTATTTCCATTGGGAAGGGATAAGGGTTGCAAAGTCCCTATAGGTTTTGGATGTTGTTCCTTGACCTACTGACAGATTGCACGTATATCCACAAACTCTACCACATCACACTTCAAGCCCAGCCACCAACACAGATACTTTTGGTTATTGTACATCTTGGTACTTCCAGGGTGCATCACGTACATCGAGGAATGAGCTTCCTCAATAACCATCTTCCTTAAGAGAAAAGTATCTGATACTATTGTCCTTCCATGGAAACACACTGTCCTATCCTCTATCTCATGGAAGCCATTGTACTTCTTATTTTCGAACTCTAACTTCATCTTTTGTATCATGGTATTATGTTGTTGTGCATCTCTGATTTGTTCCATCAACTTTGGTTTAACCTACAACTGTTCCAATAGTCCTACCAACAAGGAAACCTCCAACTGTGCGTTCATCCGGTGAAGCAATACTAACATGTCTCGCTTGTGACACACCAAGGCATGGTACTGAGCCTTATTTGTAGATGATGACAAAGATGATTTCCTACTCAAGGCATCAAGCCACCACATTTTCCTTTCCCAGATGATAGTCTATCGTGCAATCATAGTCTCTGGTAAGCTCCATCATGTTCAACTCTTACTTCAAGAAGATATAATGTAGGTTCTTATGATCATGGAATATCTAACACTTCTCTCCACACAGATAGTTCCCCCAAATTTCAAGTCATGGACCACAACTATAAGATCTAGATCATGTGTTGGGTAGTTTTTCTCATGTTTCTTTAGTTGTCGCAAAGCAAAAGAATTCACATTCTTGTCTTGCATCAACATGCATCCCAAGTCATTATTTGATGCATCATAAAAGAAGATGTAGCCCTTACCTTGCTCTAGTAGAACCAACACTGGTTCATTGGTCAACTTCTCCTTTAACAGCTAAAAGGAATGTTGACACTTGTCATCCCAGACAAAAGTAACACTTTTGTAGTCAGCTTTGTTAGGGGCAACACCACGGAATTGAAATTCTTGATGAATCTCCAATAGTAGCCTGCCAACCCTAGGAAACTTCAAACTTTGGTTGGTGTCTTAGGATGTTCCCACTCCAGCAATGACTATGCCTTCTTTGACTCTATACAGGTACCCCTAGAAAATATAACATCACTAAGGCAGGATACCAAAGTACCAAAACTCACATTTATAGAACTAGGCATATAACATGTGCTACCTCAACAACGTCAACGCCCAACGAAGATGTTGCTCATGTTGTTGATTATCTCTAGATTATAACAAGATGTCATTAAAGAACACCACACATGAACACCATGTTCATCAGATCTATGAAAATTGCTAGTGTGTTGGTCAACCAAAACAACATAACCACAAACTCATAGTGATTGTACCTAATCCTAAAAGAAAACTTGGGTATGTCATCCTCCTTGATCCTCAACTGGTGGTAGTCTGACCTCAAATCTATCTTAGAGAATATTGTGGCAGCTCTCAATAAGTCAAATAGGTCATCAATCCTCGACGAAGGGTACTTATTCTTTATTGTGAACTTCAACTGTCGGTAATTTATGCGCGGCCTCATGGAACTATCCTTCTTCTTTATGAACAATACTGGAGCACCCCAAGGGGAAGTGCTTTTTATGATGAAGCCCTTGTCTAACAACTCTTGCAACTATTTCTTCAACTCCTGCATCTCTGTCGGTGCCATCATGTACGATGCTTGAGTTATGGTTTGTGTTCCAAGTATAAGATTGATCTCAAAATTAATCTCTCTAGGAGGGGGAACACCTAAAAACTCCTCAAGAAAGACATCCACAAACTCACACACTACTGGTACCTCCTGGACACTAGGATCTCTCACCTTAGTATCCACAACATGTGTGAGGAAAGCCTCACATCCCTATCTCATCAAACTCTCTGCAGTCATAGCTGACACCAAGCAAGTGGGAAGAATCTTCCTATCTCCTTGGAAGATCCATGAAACATCCCCTTAATAGAACATTGCCACCTTAGAACTACAACGTAAAGCAACCTTGTACTTCTCCAAGGTATCCATCCCTAGGATCATAATAAATCCATGCAGGTCAAGTGGCTTAAGATATACTTGAATGTTGTCCCAAGAAAGAAAGAACACAAGATGGAAACACCTACCACAACTCAACAGAACCAACAAGAGGGGTTTCTAATAAAAGGCTATCAGACCAACAACAAATAGGTAGATTACAACTACTTATCACCTCTCTGGTGATAAAAGAGTGCATCACACATGCGTCAACCAAAATAGATACAAAAGAAGAAGCAGACAAATCATAATGAAAGAGTTCCATCTGACATGTCATGACCCATGTATTGACCACTACCTATGGATGACTCATAGTGTAGAATATAGTCATCGCCTATTGTCATCCACTTCCTCTGCCTATTGGCCTAGATAATCTTACCTATGATGCCTGGCCGTGTCCTCTACCACCGCCACTTTTGAACAACCATTGTTGCAAACCCTATTGACTCTACCTCAGCTGCTATGTCACTTACTCATTCCGCATAGGACATTCCCACTTCTCATACCCAACTTTCCCACACTTGTAGCCATCCTCAAAGTGTACTAAGGGCTTGAAGGCTCTATCACAAATACTGACATTGTACTTTGATCTCATGTTGGTGGAAAACTACAACCTTTGCCCTTGTTCAGGGACCACTATGACGGTATATGCTATATCAACTTAGAAAGATTGGTCTCTGTTGTGACTGTAGTGATGAAAACCTCAACTTCTTGAAGCCACCTGAAAACTGCCCCTGGAACTGAGTTGGCCTCTTCTTAGCACCGGCTTCACGCTTATCTTTAGAAGACCGCTCAATCCTCCTCACCGACTCTACAAAGGTATCAAACCTCTCTTAGTTCTCCAAAGAAAATACAATCATTGTCAACTCTGTAATCAGACCCTTCTCAAACCTACAAATCCTTTCCTTATCCGTTGCCACCATGTGAGGGAAGAACCTCAGAAGCTCCATAAACTTTAGCTCATACTTTTTGATGGTCTTGGATCCTTGGTGCAACCTCTTGAACTGTGATATTTTTTCATCCATATATGTCTCTAGGAAGTATCGACTGACAAACTCTCACCAAAATTCCTCCCAACCTATAACAACTCCCAATATCTTCTCCTCTTCTATGTCTCACCAATGGCCAACTCTGCCCTTTAGCAGGTAGACAACATGCTTCACGTTGTCCTCTTTGGGGATGTTAAGGATCTTGAATGCCTTCTCAAGCACCATCAACCACATGTAGGCATCCTCCAAATTCACTGCACTAACTTGATTGGTCCCACTTGTCTCAACTTCTCAAATGCCTTGTTGGAACCCTAAGATTCCTCATTAGGAACGGTTGCCTTAGGCTGAGGTATGGGAACTCAATTTTATAAATGCATAATCGTGGCTATAAGCTATCTAAACATGGACTAGAAAGTGGGATTGGCCATGGTTTCTAGGTCAAAATGGGGCATCACGGGTTGCTCCATCCCTATCTCAAGCACTCTTTCCTCACGTGCCTACCTCCTAATGCCACCATCTGGCATGACATAGCTACTCTCAACATGTTCTTTGTGTTCTCTAGAAATATCTTCATAAGAAAAAGCTATGATCAAATATGTTGGACAACGTAAGAATAGACACAAACTTGAGTCCTATGTCCCTATAGACTCAGGGAACCTAGAGATCTAATACCAACCTTTAAAGTGTGACACCCCACCACACTAAATGAAAAATAAAAAATAAAAGACATGATCAACTACTAAACATCATATTACCAGAAAACATGGTAAATTAAAATTGATTATTACATTACTAACCAGAGTGAAAACATTTACAGAAGGGTCCATAAACATTTCATAGTAGCATATACCATATCAGGTTTACATATCTGACTAGTGGATGAGGCCACAATCGATATACAAAACATGTGTTCCATAGTTACAAGCCAAATACAAACATCCAGATAAGCTGAAAACTCGAGTTGAGATACATATCATATTCAAAACATCCCCTGCCCAGACCTGAGAGTACATGGATGACTCTAAGACTACAACAACTAGGTCTACTAGACAACCTTCAACAACTACTGCACTCCAAGTTGATCCTCTTCAACACCTCAAACCTTCCCACATCACTAACGACCACCTAAAAAGATTTGGTAACCCACAAGAGTGAGGCCCATGTCCCAGCGAGAGATATAACTCTCAACAATGGTTACTTATTACATCATGTAATATTATTAAACAAGATAGGAAAGTTTAGGAAGATGAAGAAAATACAAAGGTTAAGCTACTATAACAAATTAAGTAGATAAAATATCAACATTCTTGATTAACAAGATATCTTAATGGAACGGGTAGAGAAATCACTTGTCTAAGCAGTTGCATAATATAACAACTAAGAAAAATAAGCAACTTGGTATGGGTAAACAACCAACGTGATTTATGCTTAGCCTAAAATTGATGTACTACTCAGTTGGATTACGTCTTTTATTAGGCCCTAGGGAGAGTGAGGCATACCACTAAAACTCCAGATGACCACTGTAAGTGCTATTTAGTTTCGTACAAGATCTAGGAGTACTAACATCTTAAGATCTCCTACCCTCGGTCAGTACGAGTGAAAGGAAATGGCATAACAGTCAAGTTGTCTCTAGTGATGTACATTTAGTCAAGCTGCTTTACACTAGCTTGTCCTTGGTATAAAGATCAAGATGCATGAAACCAGGGTGTATACCACCCTATCATCTGAGGTACAACCATAGTTGTCCTCTAATAGATATATACAAGTAACAACTGTCCTCACACAGAGGCATGACTGAAGCCTTTTGGTAAGGTATTCCCATAGGATAATCATGTCATGATTGACATGGCATATACCTTAAAGGATTTGATTAATACTTATAAAGGCAAGCTTCCAATTCATTATGTTTCATTCAGTTGTGAGACAATGAGGAAACACTATGAATGTATAGAGAATAATATTACTCAATGACATATGTATTCAAGTTACTACCCTTGTGGATGAGATCATATGGATGTTAAGAATACATTATTTAAAATTATTTCCTTGATCGGTTGTTATTGTGGAAGGTTGATAGACAAAAATAACAAATAAGATCAGAGTGTGAATTTCTTGATGACTAAATATCATTAGTCATGATATGGAAATATCAAACCAAGCACAAAGATACATGTTAGGGAACAATGTACCGAACAGACCCACCTTGAGAGTGACACATAGTTGTGGTGGTTACAATCATCTCTAATAGTGAAGATGGTGATTGTGATTCTTAGACCTAAAATTACTACACTCGTCACATGTTGTAGGGTATGCTTTGACATCATCAAATGCATTCTTGAAACATGGGTTGTTATAACGACGATGATTGGGTGATTTGATACATGGGGATAGACTGTGAGTGATACATATGGGATTTATACCTCCTACTGGAGTATGATATCATGGCCACTTGATTAGCAAGACTGAGAAATGCATGTGCATGCACATGTGAATCAATATATGATATTAAGGTCACATTACCTCAGACACTCTGATCTTGGTTCAAGGAACATGGATTGAACGTTGAGAGTATGACCTTCCGTGCCTCCAGTTCATCTTGGATATCAGTGATAAAGGAATTATATAATCACTACAACACCTCACATAGATTGTAGGTTGAAGTTGTTCTCCAACTTTCCATTCATTTGGGTATCACTCATGTGTGACTAGGCACCACTATTTGCTTGTGATGTCATAAGCTAGTTATGGACATTCACTTCCAACATGATTTAGAACCTATAGGGTCACACACATAGGAACTCATCTAGAAGAGGAGTTTGATCTTGAATGACAATTGGATTGATTACTAAAATGTTTAGGTATTCATTTCACACAATAGATCAACTGATTGGTTGACTGGTCTACCAAACAACCATCTCACTATGTGAGACGACCATTTGGGTAGCTAGATAGGCCTCTCAAGTATTGAGACGGTCATTTGGGTTGTCAGGGTGATCAGAGTTTGAATTGGATAAGTTTTTCTCTTGAACCGACCAGTTCAATGTGATTGAACCGACCATCTCATCTCAACTCACCATACGGGCATCTGGATGAGTGAGACTGGCATCTCTACTGAGTGAGATAGCTCAGTTGGGCCAAATGAAGGTTTGAGATGTTTCCCAAATATTTTTGATTGCACAAACTTGGAGTGCAAGTAAATTAATATGTGATATTAATTGGAATCAAAATTGCCAAATTCATGTGAAATTGGGAAACTGCCAAATGACTATTTGGCAGTGAGAGACGACCATCTCGCACACTATACAATCATCTGGGTGTGCTACATGACCATTTAGCATCTCGCAAGTTGTAAAAGTTTAGGTTCTTCTAGTCACATCCACTCCCATGCAATCACGTACATATTGGGAACCCTGACCCTAACCTCACCTATAAAAGGAGGGGTAATGGGGGCTTCCCAAGAAACAACATAGACAACTAAGAATCAATTCCTCTAACAACTTTTTTCCTCTTTGGTTGTGGTAACCGAGAGAGCTCAGGCAAGTCCTACCTATCAGAGAGGGATATCTAATGGGAGAGAACAATTGAGAAGTTGTTGTTGTGGGAGAGTAGGTTGGTGACTAGTACACCAAAGGGAGAGACAACTCCTTCCTATCCATTCTTGGTGAATGATATGAGTTCTAGTTGGTCTGTGTGGACTACTCCAGAGGCAGGAGTCCTTTGTCTGTTGCTCAGAGAGAAAATTCAACCTGCAGTCATGCTGAGACTACCAGAGTCACCACAAAATTTGCACAGACAGATGTTCATGGTGTAGACCAGGAGCTGCACAACCACCGTCCAAGAGAAACTTGTTAACAGTTACAAAGAAGAGAGTTTTATTGTTGGACTTGCTCCAAGACCAGGTATAACTTGCTAAAACCATCCTTCCTATTTTATAGTAATTGACGGGATTTTTCCGTTATGAGAATACAAATAGATAATTTTTGTTTCTCTTGATATACAATGTGCCCATATTTCCCTACAGTGGTATCAGAACCACGTCAATTTACTATGTTCTTGGATAATTGATATGATCATATTTTTGATTTTACAGTTTATTTATTACATACGATGCGAATACTTAAATTTCTCCCATATGCACATCCGATCAAAGGCCAAATAATCCCAGACTAATATATATACATATATATATGTATGTATATATATATATACATATATATATATATAGAGAGAGAGAGAGAATCAAGCTAGTGTACACTTGAGTGTACCGGAGGCACCGTACACCTCAGTCATTTTTAAAGATGTAGTAACTTTTTGAAAATTCTAAACCGTTGATCTTTTTAAATATCTTAAGAATATACTATATAATAAATTTTAGTTCATTTCGATATTTATAGTTCATGCATCTAAAGGAGGCAAGAATCATGCATTTCAAATTAGTTTTGTGCGTCGATTTTGTTGTCCTTGAATGAGTGACTTACACTCATCCAAATGAGCTCAAATTTTCTATGTGGCCTATTATTATTGTAACCACGAAGATCAATGGATTGAATTTTGGAAAGACAAGGTCTAGATAGGCAAACACCATTGAGGTGTACAGTGTAATCTGTACACTCGAGTGTATTCTATCCTGATATATATATATATATATATATATATATATATATATATATATATATATATATATAATTCATATATATATATATGAATTATATGCAATTTACACATGTCACCCTAAAAGCGGTTTTGATGTGTATCATGGTTATGTCTAGTACCCTATATTTGTGTGGGGTTTGGTTCCTTTTATCTCAATCTACGTAGTGAGCCTCTACCTCCCTCTTCTCAATGTAAAAGTTAATGTTTTACTACCTTTGCTCCCATCAAATGTAACTCAAGATTTCTCTTATTCAATGAAATAAAGTAGAAATAGGATAGTTTCTTTTCTTACAATGACATCAAAGATGCACGTCACCGGGTGAGACGACCAGTTTGTAAGGCGAGCCAACTAACTGGAGGACTAAGGAGGACAAAGTGATGGAACCAGATGACTGCCTGGTGGACCCAATTGACCATTTGGAAGGAGTGCATACATCTATCTAAAAGGAGGCTAGACGACCATCCCTGAAGGCCCAACTGATCGTCTGGAAGGAGTGCAGACTTCAGTTGGATAGGAGAACCAACCAACCTGCCAAGAGGAAAGATGATCGGTTCAAGGGTTGAACAAGTCTACTTCAAGAGTAGGTTCATACATGTGATGTGAGGATTGACCTAGATGGTAGTAGTTCCTTGTGTCTCTAAGGAATTACAAGTAGACATGGCCATAACCATAGTTTTTTGTTTTATATTACATGTTTACATTGTGGGATAGAGCATGTATATGATATGTATTATATATGTGGTGATTGGATACAATATATGAATATATATGATATATATAAAATCCCTCAATCAAATATATTAATTCTAATATGGTTTCCAATAGTAATACACATGAAAAATGTGTTTGAACAAGTGCACGTTACGCTAAAGCATGGTGCACCATCTACCTCATGGAAGTGTGATGGTAGTAATGTAGGTTCCGCTAAAGCGGGGTGCATAATTATCGTATTGGCATTGGGTTAGGCTTAACTGGTGATTCATTGAGAGTCTAAGCCCAGAAGCATGAAGATTATTATGGTAAGGAGTTTCACATATCATCTATCCAAGAGTTGGATATGATGCAATTGGCAATTTTTCCTACATAAATGGTCAGGTTGTGGATGATCTGCCAAAGTTGACTCATGACTTGATGAAATATAGATCTTGGCTCATTAGAAAATTGTTCACTATAGTTTTACAAATTTATACTTGAGCTTTATCAATTTGAACAAAATAATGAGAAAGATAATTAAATAAAGACCTAAATATAATTGCCAAAATTTAATCAAATAAAATCAAAAATGATTTTTTGACAAAATTGCAATTCTTTTGTAGAATCAAAAGGCAACAAATAATAATCAATTTTCTCTACGATTGCTCCTTGAGAAGGAAAAACTTACTAGGAACAAATTGCATGACTAGTTTAGGATATTGAGAATTTTCCTCACGTAGGGGAGCAATCTCTATGTCCTGGAAATGCCACAACCAGAGGAACCAACTCAAGATGCTTTAAGGGCTAACAAGGATGCTTATAAGAAGAATATTGAAGATATTGTGGATGTCAAGTGTCTAATGCTATGTTCCATGAACAATGGGTTGCAAAGGCAGCATGAGAACATGGGGTTGATTGAGTTCTGTGACATCTCAAGAACATATACCAAAATCATGAAAGACAGAAGATATACTATGTCTCCATGGTGATGTTCAAATGCAGCATGGCGAAGGAGATCCAGTAGGTCGTCATGTACTCAAGCTCATTGGGTATGTAGAGAACCTAGCTAGATTGGGATTCCCCTTGATATAAGAGTTGGCCACTGACATGATTCTACAGTCCCTGCCAGAGTCATATAGTCAGATTGTCATGAACTACAACATTAAACACTTTGAAAAGCAATTGACAGAAATGTTGGGTATGTTGAGAATAGTTGAGATACAGATGAAGAAAGACAAGCCCAAGTCTATGATGGTGATCAACAAGACAAAGGGGAAGTCTAAAGGTAAAGGAAAAGCTAAGAAGAGTTCTAAAGCTAGCTAGAATCCCAAGTAATAAGATCTCAGGGCAAAAGGTGATGTAAAGAAACAAAGAGGCAATTGTCACCATTGTCACCGACCCAGAAATTGGAAAAGAAATTGCCCACTTTGGTTAGAGGAACTAAAGAAGAAAAAGGATGGCACTGAGGCCTCCACTTCAGGTATAAACAATATAATATAAATTTGATCACTTCTTAAGTTTTGGTATGTGATACCAAATAAGAGATCTGACATATTGATATGTAGGATTTGACAAGAAGTAAAACCCCTCATAGAAGGACAAAGATGGACAAGGTGAAGCAGGTGTTGCGGAAGACATAGTCAACATTTAAATTTATCTTATCCTAATGGGCATGTAATAGGATTACTAAAAATGCTATTTCATTATGCCATTAGAATAGAAATATTTTCTTTATGCATCTTGCGTGGACAAGGATGATTATCAATAAAGAATTTTTAGTGCTTCTATTTCAAAAGATATGATCTTGTATGGCATTGGACCAAAAACTTCTTGTGATATTTATGCAAAATGATCCAAAGATGAATGTTTACAATGTTTATACCAAAGGATTATAATTGATAAATCACTATTATTAGCATTAGTCATCTTGTGTGAATATGAAATTGCATGCCTAGAATACATATTGATGTTGATCTAGATTCCCTTGGTCATTGAACCTAAGGAAACATGCAAGTCTTATTCACACATAATATGACATGATGTCCTTCACTAGAAGTAGTGGGAGGATGAAACTTTCATTAGACCTCATGAATATAATGTATAAAGATCTAATGAAAGAATTTTGTAGATGATTATTTATAGTTCATATCCATTTACTAGTAATATGATGATATGTGCTAAGTAAAATACAAATCTCTTGAAATTTTCAAAGAGATTATAAATGAAGTATGTCTTTGATGAAAGTATTAAGAAACTTTGATGAGATCAAATGTTGAAATACTTTACATCAATAACTTGAGTATCAGATTGAATGAACTGTGACAATGTATATCACAAGTCAAATCCATCTGAACATGAAGATGTGTCAGATTGAAGGAATTGTACCGTGATGAGTCATGATATAATTAATCAATTAATCTAGTCTTCTTAAACCCTCATATATATATATATATATATATATATATATATATATATATATATATATATATATATATATATATATATATATATATATATATATCCATCACTAAATAAAGTATCGTCTGAGTGGTTTATGAGACATCAAATATGATATGATTTGGGAGTGTCCCAATATGTCTAAGGGATTAAAACCTACACTGAGAAAGTTGTTCTTGAAGAAGGTTTATCTGTAAACCATGATTATTGAAGATTACTATTAATATCAATCCAATAACAAAAGTGTTTTGTTGATAGGATAACTGAGTTCCAAAAGAATCAGTGGGAGTAAAAGTAAAACTTGAAATGTTTGAGATCAACAAAAGGGTACAATGAGAACCATGAGATCAACAAAAAGGTACAAAGATCTAAGATTGGAGGATTGTTAATTCAACAATTCAGATGGGTTGGTCATACAAAATGAGCCAACTAGTCAACAAGAAGCTATTTCTGAGTAATGTGGGGTCCATGTAAGCTAACAAGGTAGGACCTTTATAGCGCTACCTAAAAGGGTAATACCCAAAGGGTGCATAGGATCTTATGGTGAAGAAATCCGTGGATAACATAAAATGACAAGTTTGTTGAATAGTTTTTTGAATCAGTTCAAGTTGTTGAACATGATAGAAATTCCTTTACCAATTGTAATTGTTGTTGTTGTAGTTAAATACACTAAGAGATTTGGCATATGAAGATTAAAAATGGATTACTTAAGGGACTACATTATAGGATGTGTACATGACACAACCTAAAAGGATTTATAACTTCAAGAATGTAAATAAGGTCTATAAACTACAAAGTTTAATTTGGGATTGAAATAAGCATCTTAGAAATGGGATCTTTTGATTTTGACAAGACAGTCAAAGAGTTTGACTTGATTCAAGACATAAGGTGAAATATGTGATTACAAAAGATTTTGTGGGAGCATATGTAAATATTCCACATATGGTGAGGAATGAAATCTCAATATAATGAATGTTGAGAACTGGCATGAAAACACCTTCAACAATGAAGGATAAAGTGAAACATCTTATGAGATAAGGATCAAGACCTATGAGATAGTTCTTGAATTTTCACAATGGAAGTTTGAACACTTACAATAGCAAAATGAGTTGAAAGAGTTCAACATGGTTGAATTCAACATCATAGAATTTGGATTAGTCTCTCATGAACCCAATATTTTGATTCTTGTGAAGAATGGAAATATCATAAATAAGATTCCATCAGCCATCCCAAAAATGGATCTATCATGTAAGCTATTAACACGCTCATCCCATATAATCTTGTATGTATTGGACATGAAAAGATGATATAAACTCCGATAAGGGTTATTCGAAAGTCATTGTAGATATCCATTTGTAACGTCCCCATATTTTCACCTTCTCAAAATCCCATGGAGATGAGAAGACAAAATCCGAAAACGTTAAGCAATTGTATCAAAGTGCATTGCGTAAGCAATATGCGCATACATGAACATACAACCATAACATTTCTCAACATTCAACATGTATATTTATACAACCTGAATTATTACACAATGATTTACAATTACATATTTAATGAAGATTCTACAGTCTAAGAACATGTATGCTAAACTAGGATCTACACAATAGGTACAACTTGTACAACTTTCTCACATCTTGTACTTTTATCCCATGCCATCTCTGAACCTAAAACATATGTGAAACAACAAATCAACACACAAGGTGTGGTGTACATGGGTAGAAAGATACATATATTTATGGCTTTCATAATTTTGAAAAAGATTTACACAAGGAAAGAAAATCATAGAAAACACTTCTTTATTAAGAAAAATACGCCAATTTAAGTCATTTTCCTAGATGAATTGCATTATCAAGGTGGACTAGTACCCAAAACATAAATATTGGGCCCATCCCCGTGTACCAAGTACTCTATGGAAACTCCTCGTACACCGTGTGCTCTAGGGAGGTGTACTAGCCAACATTAATCCATTCCCTCGTAAGGGGGATAATGAACACCTTAAATAACTACAAAGCATCTACTTATCATTTATGTTTACAAGTGATAAAACATCGAGTACTATATAGTGCTACTACATCCAATATTTGCAAATAGAAGAGAGCATACATACATATCATGATTGCAAGCAAGAAAACCATAGTCATATACTTAAATAAAACCCACATACCTGAGTTCAAAGATTTCTAACTTATCCTTGATCATCTACAAGTCTAGTCATCACCTGATTAAGATAAGACCACATACTATCATCCGATTCTCATCATCTTAACCCTAGTCATGTTCATTAGGGTTTATATTATCTCATTAGGATATTCCAACGTTTACTTGCATTATTGTCTTATATTTATCTTACTGATGTCATTTTCTAGATTATGATTCATTATCTGAATATTAGGTCCCATATCCGTTTTGGTGCACATATTAACCCTAGTTTAAATACATTATTCAAGTTAGGGTTACAACCCATGTAACAAGGTTCATCTTCTTACAACATGAATTTCGTGTACAAAACTAGTCTCATATTTACATATTATCTTTCAGTTACAGATATGAGAATGTCCTGTGAATTTCATCATTTATTAAGCATGTATGCATTAATTGCATTATCTTTAGTGTTATTAGACCTAATTAGCCATATTAATCAAATTACATGATTTCGTGCATCAACATCATAATTATTGACACCATATGGATTCTAAACATGATTATAGACTTACTGACATTTTATCATGATTTTAGGCCATTGTTTGATATTTATTACTCATGAAACAAGAATAATACACTTTACATGATATCACTGATATTAAAGCATTAAAAGGCTGATATTATGCTTCTATATTGTTCTACTCATTTTTTTGAGAATTATTAGTACATTATATGTATTTTTCGGATCATCGAGCTATTTTCTATTATTTTCTAAGATATGTACGTTTATGAGATAAGTACCTTTTTCGGCCAATCACAGGGCGCCACGTGGCCGTGAGAGGCACAAGTCCTTTGCCTTGGTTTCTTGGGTTCATGATTGAACCAGACTACTTGGCTTGGGCTGGACCCGGTTCAACTGGGTTTGGTTGGTTTGCCCTCTTCTGTTCGCTCTTGGTGTTTCACACAACGCACGATGCCCGAGTGCGTCGTCTCCTGGCAACGGCCACCGCCGTGGCCTACTATCTCACTTCTCGCATCAGTCACATGTCTGCTATGGGAATCCAATCTCCCATGCTCTATGCCTATGGGTGCTCATCACCGCCGCCGCCCTCTTCAAATATGTTCTGGCGTGTGCTAGCCTAACGCCTTCACGGCGCCTCCGTTTCCACTCGACCTACCGACATGTCTGTCTTCTGCAGGGTGTCGCCACTGGGATGACTCCGACGAGGATTTGTGGCTGTCGAGGTTCTCATCTCCACGCCTATCTTCTACTAAGAGCTCCGGACGAACCACTCTTGCTCAGCTTCTCCTCCAGCCTCTCAATCTGGCTGCTTGGGTGCGGCTGGAAGCTTCTTCCAAGCTTCCCACTCCAGAGATGCTCCACTGGAGGTGAGAAGGCCCATCCACATATCACCCAACTCCTCTGAAGTATCTTCTTCTTCGATGTGCAGAACTCTCTGTGGCTGGAGAAAGATGTGTAGCACGATGGCTCCTTATTCCTATAGCGATGGGTTCGTTGGATAGTTCTGACCCTAGCAGAGGTAGTGGATTGCTTCATATTTGGATCTGGTTACTTTTAACTAGATGTGTGAGACTAGGAGACTTGGTCTCATTGATACCAGTTCATCTGTAAGAAAAGGAGTAGGTGATGATTGTTTAGTCTCGGATCAGGGTGCAACCTATCCCGTCTACTCACCTGTTCCCAAGTATCGTTACTCATGGGTCGGCTATTTCATGCAATGTTGTCGATTGCTTATAATCTCTAAAAGAAATCCATTATATCTCTGACTTCCAAGGATTGAATCTCCTATACGTAACTCAAGATATCAAGAATAATAATACAACCTTGACAACATTTAATCTAACTCTTGACCAAAAGGAATTCCATATTATTTATATGGCCACTAAATGAACTACTCAAAGATCTTGTGTTCCTTATTACACAAATCAACCATAAATTCTCATTGATTTCCAATGAATATCTATAAACTTAATATGGTTGTGATAATGCATGGGTTATTTCAAACATTAGAATTCACATATCTCAGTAATGGATGTCTTACCACATTGTACTCTATTATATCAACAAATGCTATTCATTATAGTTGAGCTCGATTAGATATCATGATCATCATTTGTATCACTAATCACACCCTTATATGAAGTGAAATTGGATAACTAATTCCTCAATTTAATTTTCCCTAAAATTCTAGGTTATCACATTCACCCCATCTTATATGGAATTTCGTCCCCGAAATTCAACCAATCTCATCCTTAAGAGGCTATTTAGGGGTTCAACTTCATATACATCATCATTGCTTGGGTTCTAAGACCACCATAGTTACATGTACTCTAAGTTGTTAGCTTAGAGTCTAGAGATTCTTGGGTGTGTCCACCCCACCTTATATATGTGTAAGCATCAATTAATATCTCAGCTATAACATGACATTATGCTATCTTAGGGTTACATCACCTCTAAGGGTACAAGTTTTGTTCATACTCTTAAATTTCAAAAGGAATTCATTTATATGCCATGGTATTTAGATTATTCAAATATTATAATGATTTCAGCATAAGAGGACATTTATCTTCATCCTTGATATTATGATTTTTCTACATAAGAAGGGCTTGCGTAACATGCTTGACCATTAGTGTTTCACCCTATGGTGTGATTTTCATACCCAATTTAGAAGCATACATTGAGAAGGATCACAATTACGAACTATATTTCTGATCATATATCCTATGATCCAAAAATATCTTTATATCAAGTTCATTAGTTCAACTTTTTATGTCTTGCATGTATTATGTGAAGGGAAAAAGAAAATATACTAAGTTTATCCCATGATCTCAACATCATATCTTTCATGTTTCATATGAAGGGAAAGAGAATATTTTATTGTCAAACTTATAATGATTTCAATCTTGGGTGCTACATGTAAGATATGGGGGAAAAATAAAGAATAGGTCAAGCTTATATGAGTGACTCCTCATATATAAATCATCTATATAGCTCAAGTGAGGTTTCTATCATCATATATTAAGAAAGAGAAGAAGAAGGGAAAATTGTATTTTTTGAGTATCTTTTGCACAAAGCATCATACTCTCATAACTAGAGTTCATATATTACCTCACTTGCAACTAATGATGAGATTCACAAAATATGTCACTCCAACTAGGACCTGACTCAGCCAAAGGATTGACTTTATCAAATGGGTCATCTACCCATGCTTTTCTTTGACCCAATTCTCACATATAGATTTGAATTGTGCAACAGGATACAACTCATCTACTCAGGAGTAACCCAACTTAAGACACATCATATCACATATATCTCATATTTTCATATATTGTGGGGTAGGTCCTATGACCTTCTCCTTGTGGGTCTCACTCTATCTGGAGTTCACCATGTATCTTGTCCTAACACTGGGGGTCCTCCTTTGTAAAAGAGCTTGAGGCTCATGCATATTCAACCTTATTTTAACTTATCTCATCTTAAATAAGAAAAGGGAATATACTTTCTTCCTCAAGACTTAGCTTAGAATTTCCAAAATTGGATTCATCTTATACACAATTTAGATCCATATAAAGCAACTTATATCATTAGAGGTAGAACTTAGATATGATCAGCAATGCTTATATCAACTATCATTCTATCATCTACTCTATGTATCACATATCTTGATAAGGCTCTAGACATCTAATCTAGACTACTCTCTCTTCTAGACTGATGTCACTCTCTTTCACTTAGGTTGCACAAGCACTAACTACTCTCCTATGTGAGGGACACATTTTCATATTTACATATATTTAATAAAATATTATATAGTTTTTCTCTGAGAAAGAAGACGTCAGAGAAATCTATCGAGGCTCTAGCCAATTGGAAAACAAAACCAAATCAGCAAAATCGAGTGTCCCACACACAGTAGATAGTCTAGTGTCATGTCACCTAGTGAAATGGTGAGAACATGGTGTAGACTAGTGTAGCTACCCAATACATATGAGCTCTATATGGAAAGGGTTTCTCACACTTGTCTAAACCTAATTCTCGAACATCTAGGTTCTAACTTAGAGGCTAAGTCAAAACGTATTCCTATAGAACAACTTACTAAGTTTCTAGGGTTTAAGTGAAAGGTGAGATTTAGGTTTAATGTTTCATGGTGAGAAATTGTTAGGTGTAGCTATCGTTAGGTTCAATTGGGTTTGGTTGGTTTGCCCTCTTCTATTCTCTCTTGGTGTTTCACTCAATGCACGACGCCCACGTACGTCGTCTCCTAGCAACGGCCGCCGTCGTGGCCTGCTGCCTCACTTCTCGCATCAGTCACGTGTCTGCTATGGGAATCTGATCTCCCGTGCGCTATGCCTATGGGTGCTCATCACTGCCACCACCCTCTTCAGATCTGTTCTAGCATGCACTAGCCTGCCGCCTTCACGACGCCTCCATCTCCACTCGACCTGTCGACATGTCTTCTTTCTGCTGGGTGTCGCCGTTGGGATGACTCCGGCGAGGATTTACGGCTATCGAGGTTCTCATCTTCATGCCTATCTGCTACTAAGAGCTCCAGACGAACCACTCTTGCTCGGCTGCTCCTCCAACCTCTCGATCTGGCTGCTTGGGTGCGGCTGGAAGTTTCTTACAAGCTTGCCACTCTAGAGATGCTCCACTGGAGATGAGAAGGCCCATCCACAGATCACCCAACTCCTCTGAAGTATCTTCTTCTTTGATGTGTGGAACGCTCTGTGGTTGGAGAAAGATGTGCGGCACGATGGCTCCTAGTCCTATAGCGATGGGTTCCTTGGACAGTTCTGACCCTGGAAGAGGTAGTGGATTGCTTCAAATTTGGATCTTGTTGCTTTTAACTAGATGTGTGAAACTAGGAGACTTGGTCTCGTTGATACCAGTTCATCCATAAGAAAAGGAGTAGGTGATGACTGTTTAGTCTCGGATTGGGGTACAACCTATCTCATCCACTCACCTGTGCCCAAGTATCCTTACTCATGGGTCGGCTATTTCATGCAATGTTGTCGATTGCTTATAATCTCTAAAAGAAATCCATTATATCTCTGACTTCCAAGGATTGAATCTCCTATATGTAACTCAAGATATCAAGAATAATAATACAACCTTGACAACACTTAATCTAACTCTTGACCAAAAAGAATTCCATATTATTTATATGGCCACCTAAATGAACTACTCAAAGAGCTTGTGTTCCTTATTACACAAATCAACCATAAATGCTCATTGATTTCCAATGTATCTCTATAAACTTAATATGGTTGTGATAATGCATGGGTTATTTCAAACATTAGAATTCACATATCTCAGTAATGGATGTCTTACCACATTGTACTCTATTATATCAACAAATGATATTCATTATAGTTGAGCTCAATTAGATATCATGATCATCATTTGTACCGCTAATCACACCCTTAGATGAAGTGAAATTGGATAACTAATTCCTCAATTTAAATTTTCCCTAAAATTCTAGGTTATCACACCATTAGTACTTGAAGAAGTGATTAAGGATAAACTGCTACACAATAAGGATAGCAATAAAAGGAAGAGTTGGATGCAAAGAATTACTTTGATGCAAGCTTCCATAAATGACAAAGCTGATCACAAATTAAAATATGTTTTGTTTTAAAAGAGACAAGTGATGATTATTTGGAAAGATTACGAACTAATAGCCATTAATAATATTCTACAATAGAAGCAGAGTTTACTTGTGTTATGAACACAAAGTTACACTATATGGATATAAAGGTTCATATGATGATCTTATAGATGTTCCAACCATTCATAACCCAGTAGTGATACTGTGACAACAATGGAGCTAAATGTTAGGCAAGGAATATCAGATACCATATTACAGTGGTTTCATCTCAGAGCAATGAGATAAGAAACATGCAATATAACGATTAATAGCAAAGTGTTACTAACCCACTAAAGCAGCACTAGCGCATCAGAAGCGTGTTGGACATGTTTAGGTCACTAAGTATAAGATCTATTGGTGATTGTCTCTAGTTGTAAGTGGGAGTTTGTTGGTAATCTATGCCCGTAGAGCCAATCATATGATGATTGACATGGCATGTACCTTAAGGGATTTGACTAATATTTTAAAGGAACTTTCCAATTCATTATGTTTCATTCAGTCATGAGATAATGAGGAAACACTATGAATGTATAGATAATAATATTACTCAATGACGTATGTATTCATGTTACTACCCTTGTGGGTGAGATCATATGGATGTTAAAATACATATACATATTCTCATCATGTCCCTGATCGGTTGTTATTGTGGAAGGTTGATAGAAAACAATAACACATAAGATCAAAGTGTGAGTTGGTTGATGACTAAATGTCATTAGTCATGATATGGTAATATCAAACCAAGAACAAAGATACATGCTAGGGAAGAGTGTATTAGACAAACCCATCTTGAGAGTGGCACATGCTTGTGGTGGTTTCAGTCATCTCAGATAGTGAAGGTGGTGATTGTGATTCTTAGACCTAAAATCACTGCACTCGTCACATGTCGTTGGGTACGCTTTGACATCATTAAACGTAGTCCTGAAACATGGGTTGTTATAACAGTGATGATTGGGTGACTTTGACACATGGGGATAGACTCTGAGTGATAAATATGGGATTTGTCCCACCTACTGGAGTATGATATCATGGCCACTCGATTAGCGATATTGAGAAACACATGTGCATGCATATGTGAATCAATATATGATATTGAGGTCAAATTATCTCAGACAGTCAGCTCTTGGTTTAAGGAACATAGATTGCATGTTGGTAGGATGACCTTCCATGCTTTGAGTTCATCTTGGATATCAGTGACAAAGGAATTATATAATCACTACAACACCTTACACGGATTATAGGTTAAAGTTGTTCTCCAACTTTCCATTCACTTGGGTAGCACTGATGTGCAACTAGGCACCACTCTTTGCTTGTGATGTCATAACCTAGCTATGGACATTCATAGCCAATGTGATATGGGACCTATAGGGTCACACATATAGGAACTCATCTAGAAGAGGATTGTTGTTATGGGAATACATATATATATATATATATATATATATATATATATATATATATATATATATATATTGTTTCTACTACTATACTTTGTGCACGTATTTCCCTACATAGCCATCCTCCAAAATATTAAGGCCTGGATGTCAAGGATATACTCTCCTTGCGCCCTGCAAATAATAAAAAATAATTAATAAATTATATGAAATATTAAATTGAAAACTGGAATAAAAAATTACATACACATACCTTCAAAAATAGGCAACTGAGACTTCTACCTGCACTAGAGTTCTATCTAACTAAATCCTCCTTGATAATTTAACTTTAATCTTTCCTGGGTTCCACTTTACTATTTGTCCAATTTTAGATATTTCCTAAAATGCCGACAAACAAAATGTCGGTCAGTATAAATGAATATACTAGTATGTGGGGACAAACAAAACATTGCACATAAGCTTTAACAACCTAATCATATCAAGTAGCTATTAACAATGCAAAATTACATTTTCAATGTGTCTTCCCAACCTCTTTTACTCATCCTCTGGGATACCCTATCTTATGGTTTAGTCCTTGCAAGGGACTTAAGGCTACCTTCTCCATCTTCAGCTTGGTACCTGGGGTCACCTCTCTCGATGCCTAATGGTCTTTCCTCTGGGGCTTGACCACTTCAGACCTTCCCTCCAGGGCTTGGTCTTGCATATTACATATATAGATGGTATGTAGATTCGAGATAGTCACATATATACTTAAGTTGTGATAATAATATTCACTTTAAAGATTGCAGAAATAAAAGCATACAAATAGTTTATTTCTATGCAATCGATAAAACATCAAGAAAACACCAGGAAACTAAAGAGTCACTCATAATTAACCACATACTTGATTAGGATATTTCACAAGAAATAAGAAAAATCTAATCCATTTGGAAATCCAAGCAAGCAATCAAGCCAATCACACAAAAGAACATAATCTTGAAAAGCATGTACAACCTATTTACTACATATTCATCAAGAACATACTTTATTGGCTTAGAATTACATTCTAGGGTTTCTAATCTGAATTAGGATTTCATTAGGGTTCCTTTAGTTCTATTTAGAACTTCCCTCTTTTATATCCACAAAACCCTAAAATAGCAGTTCTAGGTTCAAAACCCTAATTTCTCATTATTCACATTAAAACCTTCTTTGTCATCAATTAGGCTTAGGATTAACCTATTATCACTTTTATACAAAGCATTTCGATGTTCATCTCATTAGAAACCATTTACACTTAGATTAGGGTTTCTAAGACCATTAATGCATATTAACATATCAAACCCTAAATTAATATAATAAGCATATGGATTATCTATTTAGATATCAAAACAACTATTTAGTAACAACATGTTAATTTGCTCATAGATCATCCATATTAATCTTCTCAATTTCATTAATCATCAAATTAGGGTTTCCTATTCATGAAAGCATTAAAGATAGTAACTTTAGGTACTTTTAGAACTACATGTAGTTTTAGGCCTCAATTATATTTTTATTGGAGTCCATGTATTTTTCTTATCAATTTTCATATACAATATGTCTTAATCTGAGTTACCAATCATCAACTATGATTTTTGCAAGTTAATCACTTTTTAGACAAATAAGAAGATGACACTTCATAATAGATGATATATTAGCTCATTGCTATGTAAGCTCACCTCTGCCAATCCGCTTCTTCCAACTTGGCACCCACACCTCAATGGCAAAGGCAAGCCAAGAAGCCACAAAGGACCACATTACCCTTCTACTGCCACGTTGCACTCGAGGGTAGCACAAAGTTTTCCCCCTCTTCATCCCTTTGCTCGCGTTGTGCCTGGCTCAACTCATGTACACCACTATGCGGACAACCGTGGCATTGACTCTCAGCTACAGGGCCCCAAAGAACCTAGTGCAGGTCCTAACCTCTCTGCCAGCTCCTCCCGAATTCACCGAGAGCCCCATCGGGGTTGGAGGAGGCAAGGTCAGCGCCGGTGTATAGCTCTGTGTGGGTAGCACACAAGGGACCAAAAGGAACCAAGAAAGGGTATCACTGGTGAAGGTAGAAAGCCATAGGATCGTAGGACGAGTTTGCCTTGTCTCCAGGGAGATCCTGGGAGAAGCATAATGCTTAAATAGGGGTTGTTTAGATACAGGGTCGTGTCCAGCCATCAATGGAGTTCTAAACCAATCGGGATTTGGGGAAAATACCAAACTCACTCAAAACTAGGGAACACCAGGGATGGTTGGCTTTGATCTAATCTCCCAGAATCACTGGAACAATCCCCAACTTCACACAGGGATTGTATGCAGAGGAATTTAATGGTGAAAATCACACACATTGTTCCCCTTTCCTAATCCTTCTCAAAAAGCAAACACTATTGGATTAAGGATCCAATGGCTATCAAGCCTCATATTAGAACAAATTTAGAATTGAATTGTGACATTTAATGTTATCCTTTACACTTTAGGAAACTTACAAAATTCATATCTCCTAATACATTTATCCTTTTAATCCCAAATATTAGTAGAAAGTCCATAATGAATTAAACTTCATGTCTCCAAAGTTTTGGACTCAAACTCAATAGTATGGGAGACTTTTCTTCATATGCAAGTTATTACTTAAAAAGGCATATTTTATACATATTTTCTCTCTCTTACTCTTTTATATTCTTTATTTGGATTCCTTTTACCATTAGAAACCATGTGGACTCGAAATCTCATCCAGGATGATTCCATTATCCATAATTCCACATATTTCTTATATTTTCCTCATTATCTCAAATGTCCTTCTTAATAATGCATTATTTGATTTCTTTTTTTTCTTTTAATCATATTGGACTCATTAACATATTATGATCCATGAAATCACATGCACAAAGGAAATATTGCAAAGGAAATCCATTCAATACACATAAATCATATAGTTTTGATAATCATACATTTATTGGGGAAATTGAATTTCCAACCATATCAACCCAAAAATTGGGGTTGTAACATCTTTCCCATCTTATAGGAAGTTTGCCCTCCAAATTCCACCAAACATACAACCAATTCAGGATAAGACTTTTCCATGTCCATCATTGGCTCCCATGTGGCTTCAAGCTCTCCATGATGCTTCCAAAAAAACCTTTATCATCTTATATTCTTACATCTGATTTCTCTCTCACCTTGGTATCTCGTACCCTCATAGGTGACTCAGGATATTTCAGCCTCCCTTGAATCTCAACAGTTTCATGGCTCAACACATGGTTCGGGTACATCACATAGTGCTCTAGATAAGACTCATGGAACACATCATACATCTTGTTATCCTGAGGGGTAAGGCAAAACATAAGCATTTCCACAAATCCATCTCAAATGGACCCATGTATCGGGGACTCATCTTTCTCAGCTATAGCTCAGAGGGGTCGGGTTTTCATAACACATGTTCACCCACAGTGAACTGCATGTCAATCTTCTTTGCATCAACTCATGACTCCTATCGATCTTGGGCTTTCCCAGCCATTGCTCGATCAAAGCGGCTTCATCTGAATACATTGTGGTCTCTTTGACCTTCCTAAGGTCCTACCACCGACATCATTCTAGTGAAGTGGTGACCGACACAACCTCCCTTACAGATCTTCTTACAACTAGATACTAGCAATGGTGGCTATCATCACGAGCAAACTCTTCTAGGGGAAGGAACTGCTCCCATGTATCACCCTGAACGAGAACACATGCTCTCATCAGACCCTCTAAAGCCTGGATCATACTCTCTTGACTGTCCATAAGTCAGGGGGTGTGATAGTTCTACTAAACTTCAATTTAGCATCGAGTTCTTCAAGTAACTACTTCCACCACATATAAGTGAACTTAAGGTAATGGCCAAGATATTGAACTCGAATCACTTTGTAGTTGAACTATCTCTCTCTGACTCTCTCTCTCTCTCTCTCTCTCTCTCTCTATATATATATATATATATATATATATATATATATATATATATATATATATATATATAGTTCAACTGGATCTGTCACATTGATAGTTCTCTCTCTTAGGTAAGGGATTAAGATCAACTTGGTAAGGCAACCTACCATAACCCATTGTATCATGACCTCTCTTGGTCCAGGGGAGACCCATCACAACGTCTATGGTGATCTTCTCTCATTCCCTCTTGGGGATTTCTCATCATCTATAATAACTCATAGGGTTACTGGTGTCGGCCTTCACCCTCTAGCATGTATGGCAACTGGACACATGCAACACTACATTCTTCTTCATCTCAGGTCTTCAAAGTATTGCTACAAACTTTAACTATCTTAGTAGTACCACGGTGTATGGTGTGGTTAAAATCATGTGCTTATGCATGTCATGATTCCTCAAGGTTGACTCCTCAGAAACCCTGAAGCACTCTAGTAGCGGTTTTCCCCACCTTCTTTTCTTAAGAGGTGCATCTGAGGTTCTTACAACCATCCTTCTATCTCATCAAGCTTTGGGATGGATAACTGAGTATCCACCAACTTGACTAATGGGTCTAGTTGTATCTGGGTGTTAGACATACAGGTCTCATCATTGAACTTAGGGTCCACCTAACAACCTCTTCCAGCCTCCCAACTGGCTAAACAAGACAGATGTATACCTAAAATGTGCCTCGACTAGGAGTATCTATTACCACATTAATTTTCTTATGTGCTAGGTGATGGTGATAACATAAACCTTCATATACTCCACTCTTCATCCTCATCTTTGGTTTAGGTCTAACTGAGTCAAGAAAACATTGAGCTCATCATCTCAGTTATCAAACCCAAACTTATAACTCATAGATTCCAAACCATCTATCCCATATACTCGCCAAAAGGTGTGGTACTTCCTCTATACTCAAACATCATAGAAAGGTTTCAAATCATATCACTTTTATCCTTAGTATATGGCATACACTTTGCCCCATATATTACACCCATAAAGAGAGGAAATAAGCATTTGATTGTAGTCCAAATACAAAGTTCATCATGTTCCAAGAGTAGAGATGGTGCATCACACATTGCCATTATCCTTTCCAATCTAAGTTGAAACATACTTCACATGACTCCTCACCATGAACATATCCATTAGGGGTCTACACCCATGGGAAGACTTTTCCCATCACCTCTGGATCTTAACATCTCTTGTATGTATAATCCTTACTCATTACCTTAAAGTCTCTAGGGTGCCGATACTTTTGGAGTGATATGACCCTTATGCATCTAGGGAGTGCCTCTCACATTTACCCCTTAGACCCCATGAACTCATGAAGGTGGCCAACCTCATAACCCATGGGCCTCAGGCAAAGGTAGCTGTGACCTCCCGACCCTATGGTCTTGTGCATTCAGAGAACATAAAACTCCTACTCCCATCCGTCTTATCCCTACTTGACCTTAGTGTTGACTTAGGATTATACGGTAGCTCGTGGCTTCTATGTTGATACTCCAGCACATCTCATCCTTGAATCCTCACCTGAATCTCCATCCTCTCTCTAGTCATTGATGGTTAACTTTGCATGCCTCATAGGAATCATGGAAACCTACCTAACTCGGTCTGGCCCATTAGAAGTTACCTCCATGGCAACATATCCCCCTACCCTTAGAGATGGTCACACACTGGTCGATAGATTCATGCTCATACTATGTGTTCTCCACTTAGCTCATCAAGCTCCTATGAGAGACCTCATTATGTTACCTCAAACCTAACAAAAGCTGGTAATCGCCCTACAGAAGGGTCCCTTCCCAGGATGGGAGAAAATTATCTCTTGATAGTTATAAAGGTCACAAACGTCCTTACTTCCATGGTTTACATCATCATGTGCATGCTTAGCCCTATCATGCTACTTATACATGTAGCTAGAAAGAAGATGACCTACTAAGCCAATCTGGGTTTCTTGGTATGTCATACTTGTTCCTTATTATTCGAAGTAGGCCAATCTCATACATATGTCACCAACATGTGTGAGAGGTTCATCAAACATATATCTCATTTCCAGTGGGGTTTCCTTTACTCTAAAACATGGGGTGCCAAGCTCAAATCCTATGAGCTCATACATCCTTGTGAGCAACATGTGCACCACGTACTACTACTTCCCCTCTTTGGTATTGGAACCCCATGTTCACTTCCTATGCATTGGCTATCTAACTGCATGCTCAACTATTCAACCACAAACCAAACATGAAAAAGGTATGGCATACACTTCCTACTATTCTTCCACATGAACAACACCTTAGAGTCCTACAGAAGGACAACCAATTGGGTGTGAGGCCTCACAACTTGTTACCATACCTCTTTAGGGATTAAGGAACTCTCCTTTCTACACCTAATAGGTAGGTACCTATAACATCTGTACATCGGTTCAAGAAGCCTCTTTCTCATTCTAGGGTTTGGTTCCTCTAAAGTCAACCAAGGTACAACAAGCCTCTAAGGATCGTCCATGAGGAAACCACATAAATCCACTTAGGTCATCCATTCTAAGCCATATCATACCCAACTTCTCCTAATTCTTCATGTCTTAGAGTCAAGGTGTCCAACCTTACTCAATGGGTCTCACTCTCTTTCTCTAGAGCTAACCCTACAATTGATCCTGCAACTGGAGGTTCTCTCTTAGAAGATGGGTCAAGCTCTTAAGGATACATGTCTACACCTACTTGCGTGAAACGTATGATCCAAAACCTACGTCTGACCAAGATTATCCAAATCTCTGCATGCTCATCTCTTGAACATCTGGCATAACCCCTTTTTTCCTAGGTCTAAAACTTGCTTCCAGTCTTTCTTCCATTCTATTCTATGTAGGTGCATGCCTCTATTCCACCCATATATATATATATATATATATATATATATATATATATATATATATATACATCTGTGTGTGTGTGTGTTAGGGTTCCTATACAGTCACCACTAACCCTCTCAATGAGGGGGCTATCCCTTACCCTAATATGTACGACCCATACAAGGTTGGGTCACCCAAAAGGAATTAAGTCAAGCACCCACACATAGATCATGCTTTTCATACCCAAAACCTATACGCAAATCATGTATGACTAACCCACATACTTAAAGGTATAGAAGACTAAGGTATCCAACTCATCTTGTCATCTGTTACACTAACTACCACTTAGGATTTGGGTTAGAATCATACTCAGAGGATGCATCAGGTCTCTTCCTCTTCTTAGAGGCTTCTTCCTCCAAGGCTAACTCTCTCCTCATCCTCCTACAAGAAGGTCTGACCTCATAGCTCTCTTGAGGGCACGACAACACACTTCATGCAGCCTAAGCATGTAACCAATCTTTAGTTTATGCTTAAACTATTAAAACTTATGTCCATGACATCTTATTTACATGCTTTTCATTATTTGGTGGATGATTTCTTAATCCTTGTTACTCAAATCCCAAATATAGGAGGGGTGTGGAGAGAGAGAAACCCTAAGTACTTAGAGTTATACTTGAAATCTGGGTTGAGAAGGGAAGAAGACAGATGAGAGAATCCTTGAGGTATCTTACTTCGAGTCAAAACCTTTGATTTTGGCCAGCCATTCACACAATATTCGGGAGTCCTCATAGACCGACTAGTGGGGTAGAGAAAAATATTTCCAGCCCCCAGATTGTGATCCTTTTCTAGACACCTCTATCATTGGAAAATCCTCTAATAACTCCCTTGGGTTCTAAAGAGTTTATCAAATTTAATAATTATTAGAGATTAAATGGAAAACCATCGCTCTGATACCAATTGTAATGACCCCACTTCCCGGTAACCCCCATTAAAGGAAGACCAAGAAGTCAGAGGCGTTATCCCAAAAATAGGATCAATGGTTTTGTAAACAATAAAAAATAATTAATAAATTCTATGAAAAACTAAACTAAAAACTGGAATAAAAATTTACTTTCACATACCTTCAAAAATAGGCAACTGAGACTTCTACCCATAGTATAGTTCTATCTAACTAAATCCTCCTCGATAATTTAACTTTGATCTTTTACAGGTTCCACGTTACTATTTGTCGAATTTCAAATATTTCCTAAAACACCGACAAACCAAACATCAGTCAGTATAAATGAATATATTGGTATGTGGGGACAAACAAAACATTACACATAAGCTTTAGCAACCTAATCATATCAAGTAGTTGTTAACAATGCAAAATTATGTTTTCAATGTGACTTCCCAAACGCTTTTATTCATCCTATGGGATACCCTCTCTTAGGGTCTCCATCTTGAGCTTGGTACCTGGGGTCACCTCTCTAGGTGCCCAGTGGTCTTCCCTCCAGGGCTTGACCACTTCAAACCTTCCCTCTGGGGCTTGGTCTTGCATTATACATCCATAGATGGTATGTTGGTTCGAGACAGTCACATATATACTTAAGTTTTGATAATCATATTCACTCTAAAGATCACAGAAATAAAGGCATACAAATAGTTTATTTCCATGCAATCGATAAAACATCAAGAAAATGTCAGGAAACTAAAGTGTGTACTCATAATCAACCACATACATGATTAGGAGAATTCACAAGAAATAAGCATAATCCAATCCAATCAGGAAATCCAAGCAAGCGATCAAGCCAATCACACAAAACAACAGAATCCTGAAAAACATTAACAACCTATTTACTACATATTCATCAAGAACATACTTTATTTACATAGAATTACTTTCTAGGGTTTCTAATCCGAATTAGGGTTTCTTTAGGGTTCCTATAGATCTATTTAGAACATCCCTCTTTTATATCCACAAAACCCTAAAACAATAGTTCTAGGTTCAAAACCCTAATTACTCACTTATTCACATTAAAACCTTCTTTGTCATAAATTTGGCTTAGGATTAACTTATTATCACTTTTATATAAAAGATTTCAAAGTTCATCTCATTAGAAACTATTAACACTTAGATTAGGGTTTCTAAGCCCATTAATGAATATTAACATATCAAACCCTAAATTAAGCTATTAAGCATATGGATTATCTATTTAGACATCAAAACGTCTATTTAGTAACAACATGCTAATTTGCTCATAGATCATCCATATTGATCTTCTCAATTTCATTAATCATCAAATTAGGGTTTCCTACTCATGAAAGCATTAAAGTAGTAAATTTAGGTACTATTCGAACTACAAGAAGTTTCAGGCCACAATTATATTTTTATTGGACTCCATGGATTTTTATGATCAATTTTCATATACAACATGTCTTAATCTAAGTTACCAATCTTTAGCTATGATTTTTTTCAAGTTAATCACTTTTTAGATAAATAAGAAGATGACACGTCATAATAGACGAGATATTACCTCATTGCCATGTAAGATCGCCTCTGCCAATCCACTTCTGCCAACTTGGCACTCGCGTCTTGGTGGCAAAGCCAAGACAAGAAGCCGTAAAGGGCCACATTTCCCTTCCGCTAATGCATTGCACTCGAGGGCAACACAGAGTTTTCCCCCTCTTCATCCCCTTCCTCGCGCTACGCCTGGCTCAACTCACAAACACCTCTATGCGTTCAACCACAACATTGGCTATTGGCTGTGCCCCAAAGAACCCAGTGTAGGTCCTAACCTCTCTGTCGACTCCTCCCGAATTCATTGAGAGCCCCACCAGGGTTGGAGGAGGCAAGGTCAGCACTGACACATAGCTTGACGTGGGTAGCGCACAGGGGACCAAAAGGAACCAAGAAAGGGTATCGATGGTGAAGGTAGAAAGCCATAGGATCATAGTATGGGTTTTCCATGTCTCCAAGGAGATCCTGGGAGAACCATAGTGCTTAAATAGGAAATGTCTAGAGACAGGGTCATGTCTAGCCATCAATAAAGTTCTAAACCAACTGGGATTTGGGGAAAATCCCAAACTTACTCAAATCCAGGGAACACCAGGGATTGTTGGCTTCGATATAATCTCCCAGAATCAATGGAACTAACCCCATCTTTGCACATGGACTGTATGTAGAGGAATTCAATCGATAAAATCCCACACACTGTTCCCCTTTCCTGATCCTTCTTGGAAAGTAGCCACCGTTGGATCAATGATCCAATGGCTATCAAGCCTCATATTAGAACAAAGTTTGAATTGAATTGTGACATTTAATGTTATCCTATACACTTTAGGAAACTTACAAAATTCATATCTCCCAATCTGTTTATCCTTTTAATCCCAAATTTTAGAGGAAAGTCCAAAATGACATAAATTTCATGTTTGAAAAGTTTTGGACTCAAAACCAAAAGTATGGGAGACTTTTCTTCGTATGCAAGTTATTACTTAAAAAGACATATTTTATACATATTTTCTCTCTCTTACTCTTTTATATTCTTTAATTGTATTCATTTTACCATTAGAAATGTGGACTCAAAATCTCATCCAGGATGATTCCATTATCCATAATTCAACATATTTCTTATCTTTTCCTCATTATCTCAAATTTCCTTCTTAATAATGAATTATTTGATTTCTTCTTTTTCTTTTAATCATATTGGACTCATTAACATATTATGACCCATTAAATCACATGCACAAAGGAAATATTGAAAAGGAAATTAATTCAATACACATAAATCATACAATTTCCATAATCATACATTTATTGGGGAAATTGCATTTCCAACCATATGAACCCAAAAAATGGGATTGTAACACAAGTCCTAACATTGAATGGTTCTACGAAACAGGGAACTACATGATTAAGGTTTCAATTGATCTATTATTTCCAATTGCATGAATTAAGGCTGCATCAAACAAGTGGACATACAAACCTTAATTCATTTCTATCAAGCATTGATATATATCAACTTTATAAGTTATAAAATGTGGGGGTATAACTCTTGTCACATCATCACATGATACCAATTCTTATCATAATAGAAATAGGATCACACCTCCATTAGGTCTCAACCATGCCTAAGGTTCATTAAGACCATCATATCATAATCACTTGCCAGAACGTCGTTATCTATTTAGGCCTTACCAAAGCCTCAACAAACCATCACCATATGTGTGATAAACATGTTTAACATAATGTTGCATGAAAGAGCTATGAGGTTTATATAACAACACATTAGGATTACAACATCATTGAAAATGGCATTCCATCACCACATCAATCATAAAATAGAGATAAGTAAGATCCTTCACCATTATTAGGTTACATCAGGATTAGGTTCCACAAGGTAGGTCAATTATGATTAACCATCATAACTTTATGGTGATCATAAGTTTACATTTATACGAGGGAAAAGGTAAGACTACATGGTTAAGTGCATAACACCATTGATTCTATATCATCAAAACCAAACCAACATACCATGACTATCACCCTAAAACCATCAGATGTTGAGTAGGTAGAACCATCAATTGTACACAAGCAAACACCTTGAACAAACCATCTTGAGAAACCATCGAGTTATGACCTAGAAAGAGTCGCCAACTTAACCTAGTCAAGCCATCATTTTATCAGTAAAAAAAACCATCAGTTGGTCACATCAGAAGCACCTTTGTTTGCTGACTCAAAGGGCAGAATTGGTTGTGGGCATGCAACCCACCATCGGTTGTGGCACAATGGATCACCATTGGATCATGAAGTAAGAACCCCCATTGGTTGCCACCATCAAGTGTTGAACCTATAGAGACACCGTTTGGTGATAATAGATCAAGGAACCATTGAATTTTGGAGTCAGAATATCCATTGTTTGATGAACCAAAAGGGCTATTGATTTTCAATCCCAATATCTCCATCGATTGTCATCAATAGGTGGTAAAACAAGGCAAAACACAAGGAAATCATAGTTTGGTGGAAGGAAAAGAAACCTTTGATTGAAACCATCACTAGAGCACTAATACCATCCATTTATTATCACAAAAGAGACCAAAATAGAACTAAAAGTATGACCATTGGTTTCCATGAGAAATGAAAGCAAAAAAGAACCAAAAGGAAGTCCATCAGTTCTAACAAGAAGGCAAACCATCAAGTTATGCATAAGGTAGAAAATAGCTCAAAATCCTTGACTAAACCCATCATCCATAATTTGACATGCAAGCAATCCCTAAATCTTCCTATGCGAAAGGAAGGTCGTGAAAAAGGATTAGAGCACATCTAAGAAGATAAACCATCCAAAAACTAGCACATCAACTCAAACCCTAGGCAAAGGTAGGATCTTTCGACTTAGAACTTAATTTTAGAGAATGGTCTAGCATGTGTTAGTTATAAGTAAGAAATAAATGTGGATAAATTTATATAACTTGCCTCTAGGAAGAAGAAGAACCTCGAAACAAAAAGTAAGATCGATCAAGAGAGGATGGAACCCTGGATTAAGCACTTCACACGACCAAGCAATCTTCTTCTCCAAGAAAGAGAGCAAACTCTAGGTCAAGGAAGTAAGAAAGAGATGTTCTTTAAGCTCTAGAGCATGATCCACCATGGAATCCATGGCCACGACCAAGAAGAAGGAAGAAAGAGGTAGGGAAACAAGGTAAAATAAGGGAAAGAGTGATAGCTTACTTGCTTAAGTCAAGAACAAGCAAAGGAATCTCTACAAGCTCTAAGAGAGGGTAGATATGAACCCTAGCTGCACATGCAAGAAGATCAACCATCTTCTTCTAACTTGGGCACCTTCTTCTCGACCTAAGTAAGGAGGGAAGAGATCTAGATACAAAGAAAGATAAAGGGGTCCAAAGGGTTCGTTTGCATGGAAGGTAGGAGGTTTATAGAGCTATGGGTGACAGAGAAGAGAAGTTTTAGGTGTCCTAACATGTTTGCCAAGTGTCCATGGCCATGGGACATCACGTCCATGTAAGAAGAAGCTTCATCGGTTCTAGAGTCTACTAGAAAATTGGATCTTGACCCTTCTAGGGTGTCTATCGAGATTCATCACATGGTGACCATAGGTTCTTGAAACCCTAGGTCACTAGGTGGAAAACCATTGATTCATCTCCCCTTCTGAGTAAAGCATTGGTCTAAGGAACCTAAAGAGAGAAGGCCAACAACAAACACACCTTTGGAGACCACCATCAAGTGTCCCCACCTATGTATGACCATTGTATGTCATCCATCCAAGGGGAACCATCGGTTGATGGCCTCTAAGGTAGCTCATCCATGAGAGCAAAACCCTAACTTATCCTAGAGAGATGTCACCATCAAACCAAGGTTAATCTTGGTGCCCCAAGCCACAAGAAACTCAAACAGGATAAGAAAACTTATAAGGAACAAAAATCATGTGACAAATTGCAAGAAAAACCTCAGATATGGGTAAATGATACAAAAGTACAAAATATGCATAAAATTGCATAACTTGCTCAAACAATGTCCAAACTAGAAACTTAAGCTTGTCACATAATATCAAAGCACATCAAAATGTTTTTTTAAGAAAGTATGTTCAACCACTAAGCGAGGTATGGGGCCTTACATTGTTCTACACGCTACATCTCATCAACATGTTACATAGAACTTATCTATTCATCTCCACTCACCCACTCACCCTTCTACCTATCTTAATCATCCATCAATTTTATTTAAAATCCCCCTCAACCCTCTTTCCCTTCCCCCTTATGCTCCTAAACTTTCTACCTCCCAAATTGAGATGTCTCCTTCCTCCATTAATTTATGTGCTTCCTATTGATCTCCCTACGAACTCGATTCAATTGTTGAAAGTTTTCACCAGCTATAGAGTCATCATTTCTATATAAAACAACATAGAAAACCATACTATCAATTTCCTAGATGTCACTCATGATATTTCCCATCATTAAAGGACACACGATTCTTAAACCAAACATCCTCACACCCTCTTGACTCCTTTATTTTTTCCTTGAAGGTACCAAGCTTGACCATATATTTGGTCAGGTCATGACCATTCCTTGTGGTGATAACTTTTCCCAAGATGTTCTATCTGAATGGACAACCAACTAAGGAGCCTAACTTGTAGGGTTGGGATAATAAGGTTGGATCTCCATCCATGATCTCCCTCTACACTTATCCGAGGTAGACATTTTTCGATTCATAGAACATGTCATAGGTGTAACCTTATAATTCATTGGCTCTGACACTCTTCAACCTACCAACTACATTGAAGCCTTTTGTATTTACTGGTATGAAATCCATTGAGTTACCATCCACTCACAAGATACAATTTATTGAAATGGTTTACACCATCAAACTGGACACTGAAAACCCTTCACAATTGTCAATAACATTTTTAGATTTTTCATATCACCCACCATCATGGCTCTACCATACCAAAAATAAGAAAACCCCTCATTGTGATCAAATAAAAATAATATTATATAGAAATATGGTATAGAAAAGGCAAGAATACCATACCAATCTACACACATCATCTAGACCAAACATTCCCCCTACATAAAGGAAACCTTGCATACAATCACCCACATACAAACCTACATACCCTATGTTTATAAAGTTGAAAACCCTTTTCCCTTCAACAATAGTCCCAATACAATCACCCGACCATGTCTAAACAAAGATGCCTTGTTCATCTCAAGACTAAAATCATTGAATAACTCAAACCCTCATATAGTTCCACCAACAAAAAACCCACCAAGTCACCATCTATGGTCATATCTTTTAGCTCTCTTAAAACAACACCAAAAGGACTCGAAAAGAAAAACTTCTTTGTGGTCCATGATGCAGGTACGAGGTGATCAAACTCTACATTCAATTCTATTGATTTATGTGAACCTATCCCATCTCAATCTCATCATTCTCAAGATGATTACATGATTGATAATATCACAAATTTAGCCTCATGTTTTGACATTCAGAATTTTTCTAAATTTGCTTCTAAAATATGCATTGAATTTGGTAATAAATTTGCCTTGTCAAACATTGAGCACTTCATGGGATGGAACAATACCTAACACATCCACATATACTCACACTAGATATAAGAACCTAGCTTATACCATATCTAACATAGCACACACATAATACCATGATTATATCATTTTGCAATGCCTGTGAGGCCTCTAGTCCAGAATAAGGAGAGACGTAATAAGATTTATAAGCACAAATAAAGTAAATATCATCACTCTCTAGGAAACTAAAACCCAACTTACCCCCTTTCTATGTTAACACCATTGAAGGGAAACACACTAAAAAATGGATCCAAATTCTACCAATTCTATTGAAGGTTGGCATTGTCATAGGAATCAACAACATCCTTTTTAGGATTACCAATCGAATTGTAAAACAACACAACATTATTGTCATAGTTCAAAACATCCATTACATAAATACATGGGCATTCATGGAGTATACCAACACTTCATTCATGACAAACATACCTCCCTTGAGGAATTATATGACCTATCCAAACCAAAACATCCACACGTTAGCTCATAGGAGGAGACTTCAATCTTGTTAGAATCCCAACTGAAAAACTCAATACTCAACAATTCTCAAGGAATTATTTTCCAAATATGATATGTTATTCAATCATCTCATCATGGAATTTCAACCTTTTGATGTATCATCCACAAAATACATTCCCACATGGAATCAAGGTCAGTCATTGGAAAAGATTGAACACTTTTTATGATCACAACAATTAGAGGATGCTTATCCTCTCACATTCTCTTCAGCCACTATCAGACCCGTCTTTAACCATTTTAATATCATTATCAACACCACACATGTTTCATGGGGATACAAGTCTTTTCCAATTTAAACATCATTTGACTGTAAACCCCAAATTCAAATCTATGATACAACAAAAATGGTCCACACATACCCATACTCTAGAACTAGGGCTTAATATCCTCAACAAAATAAATAACTTTAGGAACATCCTAACAAAAGAACCTTCAGTAATATCCATAGAAGCCTCATGGAGAAAGAATAACAACTCTTCAAACTTGACAGTGACCAACTGCAAATCAAGCTCGTATCCTTGCCATCAAAACAGACATAGAATGATTGTACAAACTTAAATCATTCGGAACAAAATATCTTAAATCAAATGGATGAAGAAGGGAGACATAAATACCAAGTTCTACTATAGATGCTTCAATAAAAACACTAGAATCATTTCCATCAACATCCTAGATATCAAAGGACAACACACTACCAATAGAAACATCATCACATCACACATGGTAGAACAGTTTTAGAAACTTTTCAACAACAAACACCAAATCTTCCCCTTTCTCCACATTTGATGGAATACTCTTTGTCCTTCATGCATCCAACATTCTCACCATCTTGTAGATAATTTCACAGACACCAAGGTCAAACTTGATGTGTACCAACTCAGCACTCATGGACCTGATGGTATTAGAACTAAATTCTACCAGAGTATGAGGAACACATCAAATCGGATTTCATAAATCTTTCTCGATATATTTCACACCATGATAACATCATCCCATAAATAAGGGTTCCTAATCAAACACACATTGCCAAACACGTTCAAACCATCAACCTCATTAACTCATACTATAAAATTATCGTCGAACACTAAATACTAGGATGAAAACACACTTATATGACATCATGGGGCAACAACAATGTGCATTCCTTAAAAAAATCATTCAAAATGGGTACATCATTATCTATGAAACTATCCATATTTTCCACTACAACATAACCTCCTTTCTTTCCATCAAGCTTGACTTTGAAAAATATTTTGATAATATTAATCGAAAATGCCTCTATCAGTGTATGGAGGGATATGGCTTTCCATATCGATGAATCCATTGGACTCGAGAATGTATCTCCACCAAATGGATCAACCTTTTCATATTTTTGGAGCTCTAATAAACTAGGAAAGGTGACCCCATTTCCCTTTATCTTTTCATCATTGTATCATCCATTCTTACCAATACGATCAAACTTGGAATCCAACATGAATTGATTGCATCTCATCATGATTGTAAATAAGATATCATCAATATGTTGATGACACTATCATCTTCATCCACCTTCTTGACTCAAATTTTAACAACACCATCCTCATATTGGGTATTTCTCTTATATCTCGAGACTCGAGATCAACCTTATAAATCTACAGTTATCAGTACACATGTTAGACAGGTCTATCGACCAATTCAATCAATCATTTAGAGTTGTGACATTAGTCAATGAAGATGTTGGGCAACTGACCAATCACCTTTATTCCCTATGTGTCCCACACTTAGTTCCATAGATCCTAACATACCTTGAGTAGAAAAGGAATGGTGGGACTGCATACCAGGTTGTTCTCTAAACACCTATTAAACCTTCAGTGAAGAAATATCTTATTCCAGACATGAGCAATCGACCAACATTGATTGACCACCTGGCCTCAATTGACTATTCTTGATCAACATTGTTTCAGTTCCAACTTCATTCATGCTCTATCAGTCATTTTGATAGATCATTTGCTTTTTTCACCAAAGTTGAAACCCTACATGCTTGACCGATAAAACATTAAACCAATTGAACTATCAACCATTTTTCACCCAACTGATCAAGTACTACTCCTATTGAATATTCTTAGTCAAATATGTTTTATCATGTGTCCTTCAATAAAATGATGATGTGTGGATTTATTTTTGATGAACCAATGCACAAATTTAAGGAAAGGGGACATGTCTACCTTACTTGATCGACAATCCATTGCCAATTATTTTTTTTTTCACAATCCATCTAGTGATTGTTCTAATGAGCTCCCTCTATCGAGCACTTTTCTATCAAACTATGGTATTTTCTCAATCCTCTACTTGTTACAATGCCCCTTTTCATTACATACTTATTTTAAATCATTATATTGAGGTCAATTTGAATATCTACCTATGAACTATTAACCTATTGAGATTGTGAGTAGATTTTGTTAATCAAATACTTCTTATTAATAGCTTGATTGCTAGACATATGGAAAGAACTAAGGCTGTGATACAACTAGTGTATTCAAAGGAAGAGACCCTTCCTATCTATAAAGAAGCATCAACAACTAGGGTTGTAAATTTATCGGTTTAGACCAGTGGATCGGACTAGAAGAGACCTACTATTTGGTCCAGTTCGATCTTGGACCAACTTGACTTTCAATCTAGTCCTCGGTCCATTATTTTTTCTAAATCAGGTCCTTAGTCCAGTACTCTCCAAAACTGATAGAAACTGGTCTAGATAGGTTAGACAATATCAAAAACCTTCCTTTATATATTATTATATATAATATGTACAAAGGGTTGTACAAATATACATACATTATTATGACTCTAGAATTTACCAATAGGTTATTAATATTGTGGCCTACATAATAGTGTCATTACATTAATAAATATCAATAGCATTATACATTTCACTTATAAAAGTTTTAAGTAGCTATTAAACAAACTTGAATACTACATTACATTAAGGCCATGAAAAATTAAAAGGATGTTTCAAACTAACTTGAATTGTTATTAAATTAGTATATTATGATTAACAATCATATAATTCAATTTTATAATAATGTCAAGAGTTAGTTTTTTATGTGGTACAAATTTATGACAGTTAGTCCCAAATGTGTTATCATGTGTTATATTATATTACTAATGTTCCTGATATTCATATATTATTTTACATTTTCGATTTGTAAAAATTTAATTGTGTAACTTGGTTCGTGTTACCAAACTCAAATGGATTATAAATAATTTTACAAATTTAATAAAATAGTTATTTTTTGTTTTATAATCAAGAATGTATGATGAAGATCATTGATTTTTCATCTAGTCTATGACCAAACCAATTCTTATTATATCTAGTCCATAGTCCATGAATTTTTTGTTAACCATGTCTCGATCTGATCTTATATGTGTTTAAATGGATGTACATCATTGGAAATAATAGTGGCCAGTAGGGTTAAAGAGTTTTTGCATGAGGGGAGTGATCATGAAGCTAGTGGTACCCATAACCCACATAGAAAAGTGTTAAAACAATGCATAGAGGCACCACAACAACAAAACCCATCCACCAAGCTATCAATATTTCTTGACCCGCTCAACAACAACTACAACATACACACTCATGACGTCCCACATATTTGTTTTCATGCTACGATAGATGATCCTTGATGCTACTACAATGAGTTGGGAGGAAAAAGTTTTAGGGAAATTCACTTTTTTTATGAGGAGACCCTACAAAAACCTGGTGTCTTTGGTTGTGTCTAAACTCAACTTGTAGGTTCTAACATCTTGGATATATATTTCAATTATCATGATCCTACATAGAGGAAATAAGAGAATTCATGTCCTCCCTGCTTAATCTTTTTTTTAGAACTTTCTAGAAAAAGGAATGTAGTGAGCGTTTCAAGAACAAGGAATGTTTTTTCAAAAAGGAGCACATTGTCACCAAGAAGATTCAAAATGAAATCTTCTACATTGAAGAATAAGGCATCAAACTTAAAAATTTTGAGCAAATAGAAGAAGATGAAACAAGGCTTGACCCCAATGCCATTGGGCCAAATTGAAAGGGAAAATGTTGTACAAATACAACTCCTCCAAGGCTAATAATGTTCATTCTGGGATGTGGCACATCACCAAAAACTCATCACCAACACTCTCTTCCCCAAGTCTGAGATAGGTTCCATATACCATGAGGACATTCAATGCTTTGGTGCATCATGTATGGGAATCTCATCAACATTGGGAGACTCCTAATTGACAAATGGATATTCAAGATGGACCAACTTGCAATTTATACATGGGAGGTCTAGTGAGAATCATTGAATAAGCTTTTGGATACTCATATATCATGAATGATTACACTAATTCAAGGGAGAGAGAACATTGCCAAAACATATTATAGTCCAAAATGGTACTCTCATGAGACAAGATCCCAACTTCTTCTATAGTTTCAAGAGGATTTCATTCTTTCTCCTCTTGCCTTGTGCCATTATGATGAGAACCAATTCATATTCAACAAAATAGTGCTAAATCCATTTATCCAATAGTGTAGTAGGTTGACAACCTCCCCTAACAAGAAAATATCCTCCTCCTTTACTACACACCAAAAGACAAAGGACACACCATAGGAGGTCCTCCTTGTTATCTAGGAAGAGCTAGTTGAGAGATCAAAAGTTGACTACAAACATCTATAACAAAAACTATCTATACTGGATCATAAAGTCCATGCCTCATGTCTATCTTTGGTGTGCCAAACTAGAAAGGAAACAAAATATATGTTGGGCATCTTGACAAATAGACAAATATAGGAAAAGTCTATTTTGAGAGAGGAAACCTATGACATCTATGATTGAGCAAACTATACAATCGATAGTTAACTAACCCACACACCCTTGGAAGATCGTCCCTCTAGAAATACAACATGATGATAATCACATTAATCCAAGTCACCTCCAAACATCCAGAAAATAGAATATCATCCAGATAACCAAGAGAAGCCTCACCTCACCATCAACATTCTCATCCTCATTTCATTGACAAGGAATACCACTAAAACAATGTTGGTGTTGTATCAGGTTGAGAATGTAAAATTTCAAATAACTAAATCTTTAGATAACACTACTTCAAAAGTGAATGCCATAATATCACAAATTTTTTATCTCATGAGTACCATATATTTATTAAAATTCCTCCCATGACAAATAGGGGCATTATCACCCTTGACAAAACAAATGGCAGATATGAGTACCCTCTAGCATGAAATGCACACTTTCTAGCTAGAAAAGGAGACTAGTTATTGGGAGATATAGAACAAATGAGCAACCAAACACAAAGGATTTCATGAGTGTTTCACCTGACGTACAAGTAAAGGAAAAGCACACCCCTTGTCTTCTTCTCCTTGCCCCTCATATGCACTAGAGACCTCAATTGAAGGTATTGATGAGCATTCCTACAACAACCACCAACATAGTGATATATTAGTCAACAAAAGAATTCCTCTTTTGTTCCTAAATCAACATGAAATAGGATAGAAATGGAAAAGTCACTAATAATATGATTAGTGAAGCCCAAGCTGATACCACAATTGACCCACACAATCCTAGGCCATTTTTTGCACTATCTTAACCTCCAGTCCTAATAGATGTTAGATGTAGTATTGCACATTCTCAAAATCATCACTCCACCATGGTTGTCAATACATGTCAACCCCACTATAGAATATAAAAGATCATATTATGAGGGCATGGATATGAATCCACTTCATTCGTAAGATTTCGTGGTCAATACAAAAATGGGGGAATAACTACAAGCTATCTTTTAGTGCTTACAAGAACCCTCAATTCTCCCAATTAAAATATCTCATGGGGCTGAATGCCTTCTTCATGCCTTTAAATTCCATTCCCCATGTCGGCATGGATCATTAGGACAATTCCCATGAAAAAATAGTTTGGGTTGAGATTAACATTCTACTCTAGACCTTACATTGCATATTCATGATGAAGATATCACCATATTCAAATATAATGATGAAGGTCCTACTACACAAGCTATTGGAAAACCTATACACATGGACAATTCTTACAATGATGATGATGGAAATCTCACTGCAATATTGTCGAATGCAATACTAATACAATTTCTCATTACCTAACTTCCACGACACATCTTCATTCAACAAAAAATGGAGGATATGGACCAAGATTTTGTCCATGACATGCTAGTATGGGATGTTTTGTTCTACAAGATATCCTAGATATAAGAAATTAGGATCCACATAATCTACAACTATGCGATCTAGTCTTTAACATGAGAATTGTGCAACATTTTCAGAATAACAACACACATCAACACATTTGTGTTCATTATGATGTCAATGACAATTCTATGCCAAGAGACAAGCCATGGATGATATATAATGCTATCCCAACCCTAGCAGACATTATCTTCAAGAAAAGAGCATACACACCTCACGCCAACACCTTGGTTGATAAATCAATGCTCACCACAAAGCTCATCATCTTCCAATTTCACTATAAGGGAAATTGACTTCTCCAAGTTATTGCCCTAATATTTTAGAAGGAAGTCATTTTTAGTACTTACAATGAGGAGATTCTGAAGACATGGATGTTCTTTAGGTACCTTGAGGAATTTCAAATCCATCGGATCCTGATATGAAAAGAATGCTTGGTCACGGATTAAAGTTGATACTATAGTCCCAACTGGATCATATACATGGTCGACCCTTTAGTTTATAAACAAACACCACAGATAGGTAACAACACCTTCACCATGCTTTATATGATGGAAGAACATAACCGGGGAATATTGGTTGAGTCTCTCACTAAGGGAAACATCAATCATCTATGAGGAGGTATTCTATGGAGGTAAACCTAAATCATCATTTATTTCAAGACCCATCACTGGCTATAAACCTAGGGGCACACTACTCCCTCATTCCTCAACACTGAAAATACCTTTTTGGCAGATGCTTCGTGAAGCCAGACAACATCATGTAGATTCACTAGCACAACAACAACAATCTATCCTTCCTAAAAACTACATCAACTAGCACATGAATCACCTACTCATTCACCACTTTCCTTTCTAGATCACGCTCATGAGAGTGTACATCCTAATCAAGAAGAAACATGTATAACATGAACTATCCACAACATTGTAGAAATTTGGGATTCTAGTGGAGGATAATGTAGAAGGTGGGGAATAAATCACCAGCTCATCCATTGCTACAGTCACAAGTTATACATATTCTTATAGGAATGCATGTATTGGGTTTTTGAATATGATATGAACAATATCATGAAGGATGTGCACAATAGAGAAGATTATTGTATCTATTTTTTGTGAAAATATTATGTCATTAAATATGATCTTTGTGATACAATGATAGTTGGATATTACACGGCTTTGGATGTTATGTGTGCTTGCCATTCCTTCTTAATCATGATTTAGACATTCAATGTCCTCTATTCTAGGCAAAACATTGGGGATAAAAATCTTCTAATTCAACTCTATAGTTAACCACCTCTAAATATATTTTTCTTCATGTAATGCATGACAACCATTGGAAACCAGTCACAAACTTTACAAGAGAGAAGCAAATATGATCTGCAATATCTCCTACACTTTATTCAATTTTTTTAGTCTTTTATATTCCATTGAGTCAATGGTGAAACAAAATGTCGGTCTGAAATATGAACTTAAAATCTCATCAACCGAATTAGAAAACTTAATAGGGATTATAGTTCTCAGTTAGGGAAAAAGAAATGGGGAAAATGGTAATTCTATAACTGAAGTCCCCAATATCACTAGTTATATAGTGATGCAGCTTCTACATACTTTATTAGATGTACTCCTTATCTGTCATGCATGTCGAAGTGGAATATTTCTAAGTAAATACTACAATCTCCAGCATGAACACACAATGGGTAGATGAAAATCATTGATGCCAAGAAGTCTGAATCCTCACCTAATTGCATTTTTTCTCATAGTTTTACACTTAAGGGATAGTGTGTATGATAAGTTTATGGGGGTGTAATATGCTAAGGGAGGTATAATTTTATTTTTCAAACAATTTAGTTTCATTTTCATAGTTTTTAATGTTCTTAGATCAATTCTATCTATTTTAGTAAGGGGTAGAATCAATTGATGCTCAAGATTTTATCAACACTTCTAAAAATGTCTTGAATTGTTACCTAATATGTATTTATATGTTTTATTCTAGAAGGAAATGAGCTGAGTTAGCCAATTATTTATTCTAATTGTATATGTATGGTCGTGTTATTATGACAGTCTTCTATCAAGACACTATAGTTTACCCAAGTGGATCTTAAGCCTTACAAACACCACAAAATACAAGCAAGATGTTCACCCTAGATACAAAATCAATTCATACTCATGCTTTATCAATGAGGCACACACCTATGTAAGGAAAGATCTACCTCATCTCCCACTCCATGAATATCCTAAAAGATAGGAATCATAGTAATGAATAAAAACATGAGAGTTGTGTTATTTTTAGACGACAAGGGGTACTACCCAAACTTTTTGTTGTTGCACTCAAGAATAAAGTTATATCGCATTTAATAGTAATATTTGAAGCTAATATAATACACCCTTAAGCCTTTAATGGTGTTCAGTGAAGGCATATAGATGTGGGGAAGTGGTACATAGGATGTGAAATCACTGATCTAAACCCAATTGGCTTGGACTATAGCAACCACTTGTCTGCTAAATAGATTTTTTTGAATGATTAAAAGATGTACAAGGAAAACTATTAATCTTGGCCTACCCATACACCATATACCACTCTGAGAACAAGATATGGGAGTGAAATCTACCTCACTATGGAAGTGTTAATGGACACATTTCTACAAAACATTAATTAACAAAAGCCAAGAAAACAAGATCAATGCAATTTAAGGACATGTGGCATTTTTAAAAGGGATAATCATTTGAAAATCTATATATTTCCTTGATAATAGGCTAGCCTAATATATTATCATTTCATCATTCCTGACCTTCATGTGATTTACCTCCTAACGCATTTGATTCTACATTTATGATTAAATGATAGCAAGCTATATTAAAAGGTTTTGGGAGTTGATAACATCCAATTTGTGGTTGTTTTGTCCATATTTTTCTTTTGAATCTTCATTAGTTATGAGCACATTACTTATATATTCACCCCTTGCAGCAAGTTTTGCAAACAACTCTTCTAATGAATCAATCATTGAATTTTAATGTTAACATTTGAGAGAACTATATTAATACCAATGGAGCTCCACCAATCAAGGTTTATGCCAATCGACATCAATCACTGGACATACCTCAGATAAATGCATGTTGTATTATCAACATCTATTTATCTCTTCATGCATAAAGGGACCAATCTAGGATCCATCCATTGAGAAAACCTATTGAACATCGACATCGATGTGGTCGCCACTCGAGCACCAACTCAAAAGGAATCTATCTATACTTTTTATCCAAATGATTATGAAGGAAGAAGTCTGAGAACATCTAGAGTATGCAATAGGAAAAATTGATGAGAGTGAGGGATCAAAAAATCTTTAGTCATATGCTTATGTTATATAGTTGTTTGCATTCTATTTTGAAAGAGATAGAGAGAGGTATCCATAGATATAAATCTAACCACATGTTGAGAGAGACAAAGGTTCCAAATCTTTATGATGACTACATTTAGAGTGATTTTAGGATATATTATAAAGGGGAAGTTACATTTTTAGTGGGAAAGCTTCAGTGGTGAATCCTAATCCATTTTTTCTCAGCTATCACTTTATCTTGACAATAATCATAACTATTTTGATCAGTTTCATAACTTAGATTTTCTTCTTTTAGTTATTTGATTCCTTTTCTAAACACTCAATAAAAATATTTGTGCCAACTTAGCCAAGGTAATGCCTTTAGTTTCCTATGTGATATCCACCTTTATCCCTTTGCTTGACCTCATTTACAATCAATCATGTGTTTTTTGTGGCCATCTCTTGCATTTGGGTACCAAATTGGAGTGCAATCAATTTAGACAAGGAAATCATTCTTGCATTTTTTTTACCATAGTTTTGATTCGATCACATGATTGTACTCAACATTATATTTTTAACAATCTAGTAGTTATTCATGTGAGAATGAGTAAAGTCATTCAACAAGAATTTAGAAAATACACATTCATAGAATATATTTGGAATATCTTGATGATTAATAAAACACAAGTAACCAATTTAATGGCCAAAGAACCCTCTACAACACCAAAGCCAACCAATAAGTAGTTTTGAGTTGGAAAAGACTAAAAGGAAGAAGTTAAAAGTGGAATACATTTGATGTTTCAAAATAACATGCCAAGTAAATCAGATATACTTAGGATGGTAAAAAATTGCCAACTTTGGAATCATGGATAGCCTGGCCAATTTCCATGTAACATGATGTAAGGAATAAGGATTATGTAGTGAACACAATCAGAGAAATTACTTTTGGAAAGGTAGGTCTCAAGGAGCATTCATATAATCTTATTATGTCTAGATAATGTTAACATGTGCCACTTATCATTGAATTCCGCAATAAGAAGACCATTAGACAACTAGAGATTTGTCTAATAGTTTATTTTAGAAAGAGAACCTCGGTGACTCTGATTCAGTGTTGATTGATAAAACAATCCTTTTGAAGATAAGAATGATAAGGGGAGAGGGACATGCTTTTAAAATGTGTTCCACATGTTTCTTCTCAAATGATTTTTTCATACAACTAAGTTGGACCAATTAGTTTGTTTGTTATCAAATAACACAAAAAGAACATGATTAAAACACATAATAAATTTAGGCAGTGACAAGGATGCCTCAACCCCCATGACTATGAGGATGGAAATGTGTGCTCCAGTTCACTAGATGAATGTTGTTTTTGTCCGTAGTGTCCCCCATATGAATTCTCTTCTCATGGAGTGTATTTTATCACAAACAATGCAAGGGAGGGGAATACCAACTCATGCAGTAGGAGGGTATGGGGGTAATATAAGCATTCTGAATAACCAGTATGTCAAACCTATTGAGATATTTAGTGTTTTAATAATTTTCAATCGTGTAGGGTTTAGTCAAGATAGGGTCCCAAAATTTAGAACATAGCTTGTAAGGTTAAAGAGGAAGAACAAGATATTCATTGGAAAAGATCGCAACTTGACAATGTAAGAGATATTAGAATCTCATCATGTCAATCTATTTGACTTGAGTATAAATTAAAGTGGATTTGTGGAAGTTGACTGTCAACCTATATATATGAGATGATACATTGAGAATCTGGATGAATCTGATTAAATTGGTGTCGTTGTTCTTAAAGAAAACAATGGTATAATCAGTAAATTGGATGATATGTCTTTGGTGACTTTAGATAATGAACTCCATCCAAGATTTCATTACGCAAATCACGTTAAGTTATGTGTGAAAGAATCAAAGTTTCTATGATAAAAAATGACAGGGAAAGAGGATTTCCCTTATCTAAGACCATTTGAATGGCTAAAGGAGGCGAGTTTTGAACCATTGATTAAGGTAGAATAATGACAAGATTTGACACAACAATGGATCAACTCAGCCCTTTGATATGGAAACCACAAGCCAGATGGAGCTCTAATGATAAAAATATATATAGTATTATCAAAAACTTTCTCAAATTCTAATTTTAGAGTAAGTAGATGGACATCTTAGGAATGGAATGTGTGGATAAACTCATTGGCAAGAATACACACATCTTGAATTTTCTACCTTTGAAAAAAGTAGATTGTTTAAAACAACTAATTCACTTCATCTAATGCTTGAACCCATTGCTTAGAGTTTTGAAGATACTTCTATAGGAAGAGTTGACCAAGATGATGGGTCTAGATTGTTTTTATGTACACCTAGTATTCTTCTATTGTGCATTTCTTCTTCTACTCTCTCTCTCCCTATTCCTCCTTGTGCTCCATCAATTCCTTTAGATAATTCTCCATTATCTAGTCTGGGCAGGCTATGAACTTGCATACCTCCCCTCCTTCTTTGAGCATCCTCTTAACATCTTATCTGTAACCACATTCTGGCTCCTTGGTCTGTAGATTATTTGCAATGACACATTGTTTTATAGAGCCCTCTTTATTGCACCTATCAAGTTTCTGAATATCGTGAAATAGTTTGATAGTCTAGTTATGTATTCAAATACCATCTTCGAGTCTATTTGAAGATAACATCTTCTATTTTCTCTCTTACATCCCTTGAGGATTGCCTTTAACTCCCCCTACATAGGGTCAATTCTAGTGCAAAGTAGGGTTCCTCCTTTATTCCATATCAGCTTTGTGTCTCTTTCAACAAAACCAACCATTGTGGTGGTAGATCTTGCATTTGTAACTGCGACTACTGTAATTAGGATCCCAACATCTCGCAACGCCCCATTATTTGGTTGTGTAGTAATAAGTCTCTGGTAAGTTATTATATTAGCTCTTTTAATCCCTTCAATTAGTGCTTTTATGCACAATCTATTAGCCATCCTCCTCTTGAAGATGTGTTCATTTCTCATCTTCCACAGGATACAACAACAAACAACAAACAAGATCCTCCATTCATTAGTTCCTGTGTTGTCATTGAGATTGTCCTCCAACCACTCCTTAAAGTTTTTTGTAAAGAAATCTCTTCTCATTCCTCTAGAAGTAGTCTTCCAGATTTCCTTTCTGCAACGTCCCCAGATTCTGCCGCCTCGAGACTTAGAAGGCTCGAGAGGACAAATCAAAAAATGTTAGATAATCATTTCAGAGAGCGATGCAGAAGCATAACACACATACATGAATATACAACCATCACATTTCTAAATAGTAATATGTATATTTACAATATGAATTATTACAGCTTGGATTACATTTATATATTGAAAAAATAGAAAATTACAAAGCCTAAACATGTATGCTAACAAAAATCCTCGACAATAGGTAACCTGAACAACATGCTCACACCTTGTTCCTTTTCTCCCATGTTATCTCTGAACCTAAAACATACGTGAAACAAAAGAATCAACAAAAGTTGGTACGTGGTAAAAGATACACTAGTAAGGTTGCATAAAGGAAAATACTTGAAGAAAGAAGAAAGAGAGAAAAACCATTTCTTAAGGTGAAAATCAGGTAAACATCCTTTTTATTACATTTATTTGATGCAGTTGTACTATACTTATCTACACTTGACTTACATCCATTATGGGCAAAAATTATATCATCATACATCTAACATGGGCCAAAGCATCATACATCCATGTTAGGCAACATACATCCATATTGGGCTAGGTGCACTAGTAGCTACAACCCATCCATATCCTTTTATGTTATATTAGATTTTGGTGAAGTATAATTCATCATAGTTCAACCAAGCAATGAATATCCAAATAATAGCATTAATTGTCTTACATATCATAAGCAACCAAGAAATCTAGTCTTATACTTATAATCCCACATACATGAGTTCAGAGATTCCTATATAAATATATCCATGATCATCTACATAATCTGGTCATCACCTGATTAACAACAAGATTATAGACATGCATTAGATTCTTATCATTAATCCTAATTAGAAGCATTTTAGGGTTTTGGCCAAGATAGGTTCCAAGTTGCTTACAAGTTCATTAAATGATCTTATACTGATCTAGGGGTCATCATGTGGTTCAAGTTTCAAATCATTATGACGTTCCGTGCTCTTTCTATGATCATATCAAGGTTTAAGGCATTTACATGCATTCTAGGGTTAAAAAACTCACAATAGAGAAACTGAAATCAAGTATCATTGAGAGAGAATAGTCCAGCATAAGGGATGGTTTTAGATCAGCAAGAAAAGAACATAGGAAACACATTCAAAGTAGGGTGATGTCCACTAGGGTCTAGACATCAAACTACCAACATGAAGCACCGACATTCACTCATACATGAAGTTATCATAATAGCACACTTATGTCATTGAGAGTACAAGGAGTGTTATAAGGTTTCCCGAAGGTTCCAGGAGCATAAAATACTGATTTCATGATTGGTTAAGCATTTAGAGTCATTAGGAAGCAAGGTTAGGATTATAAGAGCAATGTACATCATTATAGCCCAATATGGTCACATATGTACAAAAATGAGTCGTTTATGAGAAAATAGGGAGAATAAGACCTTCAGTAGGGATACAAGGACATGAGGGGTACTGATTTGATACTTATGTCAGTTTATATGCATCAAAGTTCCAAAATTCATCATAACATTGCATTAAATATGTTAAGAAGATCAAAAGGTAGCATTTTTGGAAAAACAGAGAACAAACATAGGAATTAGGGTCTGCAATTATGTCCAAGTTGTAGATCTTTTTGAGACGATCAAAATGGTATATATATATTTACCTATTTGGCCAAGGGTATTGAGAGTTATCATTTTTTTAAGATCAACATTTAAAACTATAGTTGAGGGAGTTATTACCATTGTTGTTATTTATGCCTTGAGGTCGGCCATGGATCCTAGATCTAACAACTAGGGCTGACCTGCACCTTCATAGATGCTCTAGGCTATGCAACAGTCTATGATTGGGCCTCCCCCCTCTGTCTGTGGTGGTTGGAGACTCCCAACGTATATTGATCACTGGTTGGGTCTTCAAATGTGGTCGTGCACGAGTCTAGGTTGCCTGTACCCTCCCCGAACCATGAGCGTCCGGTCAAGCACCATTCCCCACTGCCCGCTGACCTCCCTTACGAGATTCCCCTATTTTAGTGCCCAAAATAGGGGGTCGAACAGAGAGCATCCTGATGATCTCTCGACGGCGTCAGCTGCATCCGAGGATAGGGCAACGGAGAGGAAAAGCCCTTGTTTCCCGATGGAGGCCATGGTGGCCCTCCCTTGTCATGAGGAGGCGAGTTGTTAGCCGGGTGGTCCCAGCCCTAGCTCCACCGAGGCTCCCACCCTGTAGAAGAACAAAGCACCACCTCCAACAAAGAAGGCAGCGTCCTCCAGGTTGCTTCGGTGGGTGAGGGCAGCGATGGATGAGACGTTTTCTTTCCTCTTGACTGAGGTTGGGTTCATGGAGGTAGGGTTGATCCGTCCCCTTGTCTCTACGGTTGTTTTTTGCTCACCGCAATGGAGGAAGAAGGAGATGAAGATTGGTCTCCCTGTACTATGGGTCTCCAATGTCAAAGTGAAGGGTCCATTCGTTTGAGTGTTGTGTAGGTCATGGGTTTACTAACAAGATTTCCTCAGCCTACCCCCACCTTCATCGGATCACATGGGAACCTCAATCATTCTATTCCTCCCTTTATGGGGGTTAGGGATGACTGGTTCCCTTAGTGCCTCACTGTAAAAAGGCAGCGTGACATTAATATGTCACATATCTACAGACCAAAGTCTGATCAAGAAAAAATATTATCAATGTCCCCAATTTCAAATAATTTTATCTCTTTGTAGCAATCTCCAAAAATTCTGAAATTTTAGACATAGGCTCACAAAATCCTAATCTATATTCTATTGAAGTTTGTGACTCAAAGACTATTATTTATCCATACCAATAATTTTTTTAATTAACCTCATAAATAAGTGTATTAACCTTAAATACAAACCAATTCATCATCAACTCTTGATCAAAAAGTGCAACTTTCATTATATGACCACATTACACATCTAGGTACATCATTAAATGTTTTACCCCAACATGATTTCAAATATTATATCGAGTATCAGAATCCTAAATTATGGGTCATCACATTCACCCCACCTTATATGGAATTTCGTCCTCCAAATTCAAGTGGTTTCATTCTTAAGCTAATATTCAGGAGTTGTGGATGTCTGTAAACCACCATTCTAAGTTCCAAGAGTATCATTATTTTGATTCATACTAGGTTGTCATCTTAGGAGGTTTAAGCATGTAGGGTGTACCCACCCCACCTTATATAGGTTGAAGTATAATATTTTTTTATATCAAAATTATCGGACTTAACATCTTAATGTCAAGTTTTATGATCAGCATCATATTAGATGATTTCATCATTGGGGGGGATTGCTCTTCATATTTACATAGTAGGGTCTTCAACCTATTGTGTGAATTGTTATCAAACTAGAAGCTTAGATTTAGAAGATTGGGGATTGAGAACTAAATCTAGTGATGTTGTAATCTGTGATCAAAAAATGTGTTTTATTTCAAGCACATAGTTTCAACTTATATCTTTCATATATGATATGAGGGGAAATAATAGAATATATTCAATCGATATTTTCAGGATTTCAAACTCATATGTGTCATGTACAGTGTCAAGGGAAAGAGGATATACTAAATCAATCTTATCATGATTCAAACTTGAATATCACATGTAGGGTATAGGAAGGGTATATATATTAGGTCATGCTTATATGAGTGACTCTTCATACATGATCATCCAAATAGCTCAAGTGAGGTTTCTAACATCATATATATATAGAAAGAGAAGGGGAAGGAAAAGGATTGGGATGCATTGATGAGTATTATATGCACAAGGCATTTTACTCTCTGAACCAGAGTTCATATATCACCTCACTTGCAACTAATTATGAGATTAATAAACATATGTCACTCAAGCTAGGACATATATATGTCCAACAAGACCTACTAACCAAAACTTCTACCCATAACAAAATTTCTACCCATATTTTGGGAAAAAAAGGTAACCACTAGATTCCTTTATATACAACTACTAACTGAGTATGAGGCTCATCATGGTTATCACACATCATATACATCATCTTAGGGTCTTGGGACATCTCCCTCACCCTTATAGCAAGAATCAAATTTTTAATTGCATCTTCCTCTATGGTTAGATATTTTGATAGGACATATAGGGTTCAAAAATTTTAAGGAAACCACACACTGGGTCACTCAACTCATATACTTAGAAGTAATCTAGCTAGGGACTCATCATCATGTATTTCATCATGCACATTTTTCAACATTTTACATATATTTTGGAGTATAGGTACCCTAACCATCTCCTATAATGGGTCAACTCATATCAAAAGGGTCACCCTATTCATATGTCCCATGTTAGAGGTCCTCCTTTGTAAAGAGATTGAGGCCCATGTTGGTCTCAAACTATATGTCACATATCATATCTCAAAACGCACAAGACTAGGTACAAGTAAACATGCCAACCCACTAGCTATGTTTAGCACATCAACCAAGTCATATGTATCAACACGGTGCTAGGTCTATATAGGGTTGCATGGTCAAACTCATTTCATATTTTCAACCTACTTGACCTTCTCAAGGACAACCTGAGCATTATCAACATCAACATCATTAACAACATCAACATCGACATCGAGATCAACATTAACATCATAATCATTATCGTTATCATAATCATCATCATCATCTTAGGTTTCTAAGTTACTCACTAACCTAACCTTTATCATGGCTCTAGACTACTCTAGAGACTAAAACTACCATCTAAACTCCCTTGTCTAGACTTGATGTTACATGTCTTTCTGTTAGGTTACATGGACACTCACTAACTTTTTGGGTGTGGTAACATTTTTCATATGTACATATACTAATACTTGAAATAAGTTTTCTCCAATGTTGAAACAGGCGATGAAAACCACCATACTCCATTCGAACAAACCCAAAACCAAAATGAGTTACCACACTCATGAGGCAGTCTAGTACCATGACACCTAGAGAACTAGCAAGATCATGGTGCACACCTGTGTAGACACCCTAAGCACATGTCGTGAATCATATGTCTAGGGAGGTAAATTACACAAGTCTACACCTTGTTCTAGAACATCTAGGTTCTAACCTAGAGGCTAAGTCAACCTAGTCCACAAGGATATTTCATGAAGTTTCTAGGGTTGGAATGTAAAGTGAGTTTGGTTTATGTTTCCTATGAGCAATTGTTAGGTGTATCTATTGTTCATGATCTGATACCAACTGTAACGTCCCCGGATTCTTTCGCCTCAAGACTTAGAAGGCTCGAGAGGACAAATCCAAAAATGTTAGACAATCATTTCACAGAGCAATGCAGAAGCATAATATGCATACATGAACATACAACCATAACATTTCTAAACAGTAATATGCATATTTACAACATGAATTATTACAGCTTGGATTACATTTATATATTGAAAAAATAGAAAATTACACAGTCTAAACATGTATGCTAACTAGGATCCTAGACAATAGGTAACCTGAACAACTTGCTCACACCCAGTTCATTTTCTCCCATGCTATCTCTGAACCTAAAAAATACGTGAAAAAAAAAGAATCAACAATAGTTGGTACATGGTAAAAGATACACTAGTAAGGTTGCATAAAGGAAAATACTTGATTAAAGAAGAAAGAGAGAAAAACCATTTCTTAAGGAGAAAATCAGGTAAACATCCTTTTTATTACATTTATTTGATGCGGTTGTACTAAACTTATCAGCACTTGACTTACATCTAGTATGGGCAAAAATTATATCATCATACATCTAACATGGACCAAAGCATCATACATCCATGTTGGGCAACATACATCCATACCGGGCTAGGTGCACTAGTAGCTACAACCCATCCATATCCTTTTATGTTATATTAGATTTTGGCAAAGTATAACTCATAATAGTTCAACCAAGCAATGAATATCCAAATAAGAGAATTCATCATATTACATATCATAAGCAACCAAGAAATCTAGTCTTATACTTATAAGGCCACATACCTGAGTTTAGATATTCCTATATAAATATATCCATGATCATCTAGATAATCTGGTCATCACCTAATTAACAACAAGACTACATACATGCATTAGATTCTTATCATTAATCCTAATTAGAAGCATTTTAGGGTTTTGTCCAAGATAGGTTCCAAGTTGCTAACAAGTTCATTAAATGATCTTTTACTGATCTAGGGGTCATCATGAAGGTGTGGTTCAAGTTTCAAATCATTATGACGTTCCATGCACTTTCTATGATCATATCAAGGTTTAAGGCATTTACATGCATTCTAGGGTTAAAAAACTCACAATAGAGAAACCCAGATCAAGTATCATCGAGGAAGAAGAGTCTAGCATAAGGGATGGTTTTAGATCAGTAATAAAAGAACATAGGAAACACATTCAACGTAGGGTGATGTCCACTAGGGTCTAGACATCAAACTACCAACATGAAGCACCGACATTCACTCATACATGCAGTTATCATAATAGCACACTTATGTCATGGAGAGTACAAGGAATGTTATAAGGTTTCCCAAAGGTTCCAGGAGCATAAAATACTGATTTCATGATTGGTTAAGCATTTAGATTCATTAGGAAGCAAGGTTAGGATTATAAGAGCAATGTACATCATTACAGCCCAATATGGTCACATATGTATGAAAAGGAGTCATTTATGAGAAAATAGGGAGAATAAGACCTTCAATAGGGATACAAGGACATGAGAGTTACTGATTTGATACTTAGGTGGGTTTATATGCATCAAAGTTCCAAAATTCATCATAACATTGCATTAAATATGTTAAGAAGATCAAAAGGTAGCATTTTTGAAAGAAAAAAAACAGAGAACAAACGAAGGAATTAGGGTCCGCAATTATGACCAAGTTGTAGATCTTTTCGAGATGATCAAAATGGTATATATATTTCCCCTATTTGGCTAAGGGAATTTGGAGTTATCATTTTTTTAAGATCAACATTTAAAACTAAAGTTGAGGGAGTTATTACCATTGTTATTATTTATGCCTTGAGGTCGGCTGTCGGTCCTAGATCTGACGACTAGGTCTGACCCGCACCTTCATAGATGCTCTAGTCTATGCAGTAGTCTGCGATTGGGATGCCCGCCTCCGTGCATGGTGGTCGGCAACTCCCAATATCTATTGATCGCTGGTTCGGTCTTCAAACATGGTCACGCGCGACTCTAGGTCCCATGTACCCTCCTCCAACCATGAGCATCCGGTCAAGCATCATTCCCCATTTCCCACCAACCTCCCTTATGAGATTCTCCTATTTCAGCACCCAAAATAGGGGGCCGAACAGAGAGCATCCCGGCGATCTCCCGACGGCGTCAGCTGCATCCGAGGACAGGGCAAGGGAGAGGAAGAGCCTTTGGATCCTGATGGAGGCCATGGTGGTCCTCCCTTGTCATGAGGAGGTGAGATGTTAGCTGGGTGGTCCCAGCCCTAGCACCTCTGAGGCTCCCAGCCTATAGGAGAACAAAGCACCACCTCCACCAAAGAAGGCAGCGTCCTCCAAGTTGCTTCGGTGGGTGAGGGCAGCGATGGATGAGACGTTTGCATTCCTCTTGACTGAGGTTGGGCTCATAGAGGTAGGGCTGATCCATCCCCTTGTCTCTACAATTGATTGTTTCTCGCCACAATGGAGGAAGAAGGAGATAAAGATTGGTCTCCTTGTACGATGGGTCTCCAACGTCAAAGTGAAGGGTCCATCCATTTGAATGTTGTGTAGGTCATGGGTTTATTAACAAGATTTCCTCAGCCTACCCCCACCTTCATCGGATCACATGGGCACCTCAATCATTCTGTTCCTCCCTTTACGGGGGTTAGGGATGACTAGTTCCCTTAGTGCCTCACTGTAAAAAGGAAGCGTGACATTAATATGTCACATATCTAAAGATCAAAGTCTGATCAAGAAAAAATATTATCAATGTCCCCAATTTCAAATAATTCTATCTCTTTGTAGAAATCTCCAAAAATTATGAAATTTTAGACATAGGCTTATGAAATCCTAATCTATCTTCTATTGAAGTTTGAGACTCAAAGACTATTATTTATCCATACCAATAATTTTTTTAATTAACCTCATAAATAAGTGTATTAACCTTAAATACAAACTGATTCATCATCAACTCTTGATTAAAAAGTGCAACTTTCATTATATGACCACATTACACCTCTAGGTACATCATTAAATATTTTACCCCAACATGATTTCAAATATTATATTGAGTATCAGAATCCTAAATTCTGGGTCATCACACTTTCCCACCAGGAAATTACAAATAATGTGCATCCATGTTTCCTCTGCATGTCGACACCTTTCAAACATAGATGTGTCCTCTGCCTGTCCACACCTCCCTGTACTATGGGTCTCTGACGTCAAAATGAAGGGTCCATTCGTTTGAGTGTTGTGTAGGTCATGGGTTTACTAACAAGATTTTCTAAGCCTACCCCCACCTTCATCAGATCACATGGGAACCTCAATCGATCTGTTCCTCCCTTTACGGGCGTTAGGGATGACTAGTTCCCTTAGTGCCTCACTATAAAAAGGAAGTGTGACATTAATATGTCACATATCTAAAGACCAAAGTCTGATCAAGAAAAAATATTATCAATGTCCCCAATTTCAAATAATCCTGTCTCTTTGTAACAATCTCCAAAAATTCTGAAATTTTAGACATAGGCTCACAAAATCCTAATCTATCTTCTATTGAAGTTTGAGACTCAAAGACTATTATTTATCCATACCAATAAATTTTTTAATTAACCTCATAAATAAGTGTATTAACCTTAAATACAAACCGATTCATCATCAAATCTTGATCAAAAAGTGCAACTTTCATTATATGACCACATTACACATCTAGGTACATCATTAAATATTTTACCCCAACATGATTTCAAATATTATATTGAGTATCAGAATCCTAAATTCTGGGTCATCACACTTTCCCACCAGGAAATTACTAACAATGTGCATCCCTATTTATGTAGGTCATGGGTTTGAGTGTTATGTAGGTCATGGGTTTACTAACAAGATTTCCTCAGCCTACCCCCACCTTCATCGGATCACATGGGCACCTCAATCGTTCTGTTCCTCCCTTTATGGCGGTTAGGGATGACTAGTTCCCTTAGTGCCTCACTGTAAAAAGGAAGCATGACATTAATATGTCACATATCTGAAGACCAAAGTCTGATCAAGAAAAAATATTATCAATGTCCCCAATTTCAAATAATTCTATCTCTTTGTAGCAATCTCCAAAAATTCTGAAATTTTAGACATAGGCTCACAAAATCCTAATCTATATTCTATTGAAGTTTGAGACTCAAATACTATTATTTATCCATACCAATACATTTTTTAATTAACCTCATAAATAAGTGTATTAACCTTAAATACAAATTGATTCATCATCTACTCTTGATTAAAAAGTGCAACTTTCATTATATGGCCACATTACACCTCTAGGTACATCATTAAATATTTTACCCCAACATGATTTCAAATATTATATTGAGTATCAGAATCCTAAATTTTGGGTCATCACACTTTCCTACTAGGAAATTACTAACAATGTGCATCCCTGTTTCCTCTTCCTGTGCACACCTTTCGCACATAGATGTGTCCTCTTCCTGTCCACACCTTTCACACATAGATGTGTCCTCTTCCTGTCCACACCTTCCTATACTATGGGTCTCTGACGTCAAAGTGAAGGGTCCATTCGTTTGAGTGTTGTGTAGGTCATGGTTTTACTAACAAGATTTCCTTAGCCTAGCCCCACCTTCATCGGATCACATGGGCACCTCAATCGTTATGTTCCTCCCTTTACGGGGGTTAGGTATGACTAGTTCCCTTAGTGCCTCACTGTAAAAAGGAAGTGTGACATTAATATGTCACATATCTAAAGACCAAAGTCTGATCAAGAAAAAATATTATCAATGTCCCCGATTTCAAATAATTCTATCTCTTTGTAGCAATCTCCAAAAATTCTGAAATTTTAGACATAGGCTCACAAAATCCTAATCTATCTTCTATTGAAGTTTGAGACTCAAAGACTATTATTTATCCATACCAATAATTTTTTTAATTAACCTCATAAATAATTGTATTAACCTTCAATACAAACTGATTCATCATCAACTCTTGATCAAAAAGTGCAACTTTCATTATATGACCACATTACACCTCTAGGTACATCATTAAATATTTTACCCCAACATGATTTTAAATATTATATTGAGTATCAGAATCCTAAATTATGGGTCATCACACTTTCCCACCAGGAAATTACTAACAATGTGCATCCCTATTTCCTCTGCCCGTCCACACCTTTCACACATAGATGTATATGTCATTTTCCTCATCCACCTTAGGTAGTTGGTATCAACTTATCTTGTTTCAGCAGTCAGAGGAAACATATCACCAAATTGCGAATATCCCTCTCCCAAATACACTACTAGTTCCCATATATATGCTTCTCTTTCTATACTAATAGGAGTTGATATGCGGACTTGGTCATGAATACCCCATACTGATGTAGTTTCCATCTATATTTGTCTTCCCCGTAACTAGGATCAGGTCACACCATGCTTCTTATATACCGACATGTCTCATCATTGAACCACTCCATGAAGAAATCTTTGTCCAAGGTTCCTCCCTCTAAGACATCTGCCTCAACTTTCATATCAGTTAGGTCACCAAGGATAGCCCTTCCCTATTTCAACCATGGTTTCCTTCCTCTACCAACCCAGGCATCATGCCATATATTTGTATGATTGCCCTTGATGGCCACCATTCAGAATGTTCTTTAACAACCGGCATTTGCCTATAGATGGTCCTCCAAATAGATGAGCCCCCACTTGAGAAGCCATCTCTCTTCATATGTGTGGCCTCGATAAGTGTGCACCAGCCCACATTCTTTCCCTTAATGAAATCCCAAGTGACCTTCGTAACAATAGCTTCATTCTATTCTTTTGCAGATATCAACCCTAGACCACCATTCTCTTTGGTTGCAATAACTTTGTCCAACGCTACAACATTTATTTTGGTTTTATTTTTGTTACCGCTCCACAAGAAATTTTGTATGATATGATCTATCTTGTCACATATAGACACAAGTATCTCCATTTCTTGCATATAATACTTTAATGAAGCATTGAGGACCGATTGAGTAAGTGTAGTTCTACCTACGAAAGAGAGTGTCTTGCTTTTTTATGAGAGTAGTATGAGTGTTGTTTCGAACCTCAATCTGAGATGTGATGTCATGGTGGTGTTGAATATATCAAAATACATTTAGGAAGGAGGACTTAAGAAGATCTAACGAAGCCCAATGATCCCCAAACCCATTTCATATGGACCTAGTGATCTATCTAGATTTAGGTGAGTGTGATATATTAAAAAAAATCTTCCTCTTAAAATCGGTGGTAAGGATATATGGTTTTACCACCTTAGTGGGGAAAATAAGTTCCCAATTTAACAAAAAAATGAGAGAAACCATTGTTATCATTGAAGAGATCCTTAAAATAATGACAATGTGGGAGGTGATGAGGTGTTGATTCATAGTGAGAACATTATCAATCATAAGACTAAGTCTAATATCACTTCCCTTTTTGTTGTTGGGAGTTTAAATAAAAACACTACTATTACTATCACATTTTTTGATCTAATGAGCTCTGGATCTCAATTTCCATAATATTTCCTATGATGAGATCAAATTAGTACACACAAATTTCTTAGATGAAACAATTTTAAGGTCAAACCAGGGATGGATACTAGAGAAAATTTTAAATTGAAGGGAATCAATTTATTGTGAAGTTTGCCAAAGGTAAACTTATTCAACAATATTAAATTTCACTCATATATCTAATGTTGTTATATAAGTTAAATCCATTATCAAAATCTTCATGGTAGTAATCCAACAATCCCAAGCAATCTATGTTGTAGAAGGGTTATAAGTGCATAAGTGTTCCAAGCAAAAATGATTAGGATCCCAAGAGTGTAAGAGGGTGTTAAGGGTTACTATGAAAGTGGTAAAAAATTACTTAATAGAGTTCTTTAGAGTGTAAATGAGGGTGAATCAAATTCCACTCATTTGAGACAAGAAATATGTCAAGACAAGACTAAGAAGCACCTCTCTTCCAAGTGTAATTAATGTTCATTGAAGAAAAATTGATGGGAGACTTAGAATGGACAATATTATTAACTATATTATTATCATTAGAACTTCTATCAGTAATAGAATAATTTTATTTGTGTCATTGAAAATATGGTAAGATTGTAGTCACCCCTATGACCCTTATAACTTGGTTATAGAGGGTTTCTAGAGACTATAGTTCTTGAATGAAATTGACTTTGTTGTTCTTAGAATCCCCGTATACCACTACAAAGAGAAAGATTGAGTTGTCCATGATTTTATGAAGGTAAATTGGGGTGGAATAAGTAGTCTAATGATAAATGGGCACTACATGAGAATTCTAGTACACAAGTAGTCCACTACTAAGGCTTACAATCAATCTTTTGAATCCCATCAGTGAAAGATTACCACCAATAAAGTGAATGTGGAAAGCCATATAAGTTAACTTAGTTTCTTCAATGTTAATGAAATTGATTTTACTATGATGGATAAATAGAGAGATTTTTTCTTTGTTAATTAGACACCATACTACAAACATCATGTGTCCCAAAGATCATGGAAACCATAGTTAAGACAAAAAACAATCATAGATAGGAGAACTAAAGTGAGACAAACATGGCTATCTCTCTAGCTAATTGATTGTCTTATTTTATTTTGACATGTCTTTTTCAATCTCACATAGTTCTACAATTAGCATCAAGGTGACTATTAAAACTGATAATAATACTCTTAGAAAAATTATGAAACTCTTCACCACTATCTAATATATTAGATTGGTAGTGATGCACGGGTACATTATTTTATGCATTCCCCGGCCTTATACATATTTTTATTTATTTTTCAGGTACTCCATGTACAATGAAAATTCAGTGCCACCGACCATCACAGTCGGTGCCACCGATATAGCAGTAGCTGTCGGGCAATAAAAGACCAGAAGAGTCGGTGCCACTAACAACCAAGTCAGTGCCGCCAAGATTGGTTCAGAGCGGCAGATCACATTACTCGCATCAGCTCGGTGCCACTGACCATCATGAGTCAGTGGTACTAACTTCTCCACAACAAGGATCGCATCCGAGGCTATCGGTGCCACCAACTTTGCTAAAAATCAGCAATCCATTTGATCGTCCTGATCTAACGGTCCACGTTATGTGGTACCGTAAGTGGCCTATGACCTAAAAACGGCCGGCCAGACCTAAGGGGGACATAATGTTTCACCACACGAAGGCCAAAGAAGAGAGAAAGAGAAGCAAGGAGCCGAAGAATGTCAACTGGGAGATCTGAGCACCTTTAACAGACAATTTTGCTATCGGTAGACTGCAGAACGTGCACCTCTCGAGGAGGATCATCTGGAACACCTTCTCTCTAGGGGTTATATGAATTTCTTTCATAATTCCCACTGTTTCTCTACTCTCTCTATGTATTTGCATGTGACAACCATGCGGGGCTAAACCCCTCCTTTCCTTAGGACCCAGGAGTAGCCTAAGGAATCATTGTATCAACTTTTTATATGATTTAATATAGATTTCTCTTTATTCTTGGATATATAATTGTGCAATTGAATGATCTATTTATGCTTGATCACCATCAATAGGATAATAAACTGATAATTGCTCCGGAAGGAGGATTAAAGGTTAGAAAACCACAATTTATGCACTTTCTTATGCGTTCCTTGGGAAAGGTAATGTACAATTAGTTGAAAGAAACCCGGAGTCTATGATAATGCACCTATACTAAGATATAAATGGCTACAGACATGGAATTGGCTTAGATCTGGGTAGTGAATTGCTTCGTGGAAGAGGGCTATTCTGACTACAGGATTTCTATCTAGGGTAGGAGTAAAATTTATATTAATTTAGTAGAAATAAGATATAATGAGACCCTGTGGTGAAATCAGTAATCCTAAGGAATCTATCTCATTCATATCAACCACTTTTAATTTTCTCTTATTTTTTTCAAACTCAAATCCAACTTTTTAATCAGCTTAATTGATTACACCGTAGTTAGTAATAGTCATTAAGACTACGTCTCCCTAGTTTGAATTGGGCCTCACATAGGCCTATATTACTCGATGTGTGTACTTGCGTTCATACGCACAGAAAAAGCATGTCAAGTTTTTTGGCGCTGTTGCCGGGGAGACGGTGAAGTTTCAACACTACAAGTATTGTGGGAGGTCACTCTAGGCCACCTTTTATTTCTTGTAACTATATTTTAATCATTGAAATTTATTGCTTACACATAGAAAAAAATTTCTCTATTGAGTATCGTGATTAACTGATTTCAAATTTTCAGGTACTAGTACATGGTGCAAACGCGGACCACAGATTACGGAAATCCTACGTCATAGGTTCCAATCATTGTTGAGGTTCCTATTCAAACAACTGCATCAGAAGTCATACTGTTGGCACCTAGGCAACAAGCAATGGGTGACGGTAATCCAGGTGTAGAGAGGACAATATGGGAGATGATAAAGGCATCTTCTTCAGCTGCACCGACAGGGCCTATCAAGAAGCAGAATGTGAATGTAGCTCAATACAAGATTGATCCAGGGCTGATTGCACTCATCAAGTCACAAGATTTTTACGGGCACACTCATGAAGACCCGGTGGCACACATCAACAATTTTGTGGAGTGATATGACATGGTGAAAGTGGATAGGTTTCCACAGACAGCTATTTATCTGAAGATGTTCCCATCAGCATTGGTAGACAAGGCTAAAGAATGGTTGCACAGCCTGTCAAAGGAATCGATCGAGACATTCTTTGAAAGATACTTTCCTCCGAAAAAGACAAATGAGATGGTTAGAAACATTCACAATTTCAAGCAAAAGGCAGCTGAATCTTATTCCGAAGTATGGGAGCATTTTCAAAACATGCTCAGGAAGGTCCCTCACTATGGGATAGATCTAGAGAACCAAGTCATGATGTTCTACTTTGGGCTGCACAAAAGTGAACATGTCACCTTAGATAGTGCAGGCTCGGGGTTCCTTATCAACAACTCACCTTCTATGTGTCAGGAAATTTTGAAAAATATGGCAAAGAATCAGGCATGGGACATTGAGAGAGGTCATCTGGAGTAGATCAAAAGCATAGGGGAGTCTAAAGTTATCACCTCTTTAAATGAGAAGCTAGACTTGATAGCAAAGAAGCTGCTAGAGAAGGATAATAATTTATTAGATGAGGAAGGACAAGTGAAATACATACGAAAGCAAGGATACAAGAACAATGATTACTCGTGGAGAAAGGATCCCAAGTTCTCTTGGAAAGATTCAAACAACTTTCTACATGATCACGATCAATAAAATCAACACATGAATAATCAACAACAGTGACCTACACTAGAGGAGAGCACCAATGAAATTCTCAACTGGATAGTCAAACAGAATGAACAGTTGATAAACAACTTCAAATGTGATCTCCAGAATAAAGGGGCCCAGATGAGGAGTTTTGAGACAACTTTGTGTCAACTAGCGGAAGACGTGGCGGCTTTGAAAAAGACTACACATAAAGGTTTTCCAGGAAACACTAAAACTTTAATAGGAAACCAGCAGGTCAAGACCATACTCCTGAGAAATGGGAAGAAGACATTGACTCTAAGGACCATGGAGACTGAGGTGACCAATCCTACTGATAGTGGTGACCCAGTGGCAGAGCCGACACAAGTAGAAATGGAGGCACGCAACTCAGGGGAAGAGCATAATCAAGAATCTGAGGTGGAAAAGAGGATTTCATATGTGACACCACATCAGAGGACACAGATAGTACTGATTCCATATCCTAACAACATGAAGGCAACAAAGATGGACCAGCAATTCATGAAGTTTCTAGACAGCTTTAGGAAGCTGTCCATGAACATACCATAGACTTATGTGATTGAACAAATGTCGTCATATGGTAAATTTTTGAAGGATATTATTAATAAGAAAAGGAAGATTCTAGATTTTGAGGTAGTTGTACTGAGAGAGCAAGTCAGTGCCTTCATTTTAGGTACACTGCAACCAAAGAGACCGGATTCCAATTGCCTCAACATTACATGTTACATTGGGAAGACAAAGTTTGGAGATGCACTCTTTGATTCAGGGGCGAGTATCAACTTGATGCCCGTATCTACCTTCAGAAAGCTAGGTCTCAAAACATCTAGGAAGAGCAGCATGAAAATCCAATTGGAAGATAACTCAGTGGTGATACCGTATGGTATTTGCCAGGATGTACTTGTCAAGGTGGACTGATTTGTTTTCACTGCAGACTTTTTGGTGATGGAGATGCAATTTGACCATGGCAACATGCTTTTATTAGGAAGACCCTTTCAAGCAACAACCGATATGATCTTAGAGATGGGTAGAGGCCATTTGACTATGGGAATTAAGGATGATAGGCTTGAGATCACTATGCCAGATAATTCCAAGTCACCCAATGCTCAACAGCAATGCAATATGATGAAGCACATGGATATCAATATCTCTTTGTTTTTGGGAAAACCATTTTTGGACATGGCGCATGTGATGACAAAGGTGGATAAGGGTACACTAGCTGTGGACATCATGGAGAACACTAAGGTGGTCTCACTTGCCAAGGCAATAGGGTATCCAGACGACAAACAAGAGGAATTGGGTTTATCCACTATGGATGAGGATGAAGAAGACTCTCTAGTACAAATACATCCACATCATCCTCAAGAGGCATGTCTAATGAACCTTATAGATGATTCTCTACAAATTCGGTCACTAGAGGAATGTGCAAGGTTACTGAAGGCAGTGTCGTGTTATTACACGAGGTACTTTGAGGACTTGGGACCGCTGCCACCACCACTAGTTTCTTCACTCCTGAGCCCACTTGAGTTGGAGCTCAAGCCACTGCCACCTCATATAAAGTATGTTTTTCTAGCTATAGAGGAGAAGCTTCCAGTTATCATATCTGCATCATTGAGTGAATCGGAAGAAGAACAATTGATTACTGTGCTAAAGAGCCACCGCGGTGCATTTGGGTGGACTGTGGCTGACATCAAGGGGATTTCCCCTACACTGTTCCAACACAAGATTTGGCTAGAAGAAGCAGCAAAGCCGGTCATTCAACCTCACCATTGCTTAAATCCAATCATGATGGAGGTAGTCACGAAGGAGGTAATCAAGCTACTATCGACAGGTATAATTTATGCTATTACTGATTCCATGTGGGTTAGTCCGAAATAGGTAGTACCAAAGAAAGGGGGAATCATTGTCACTACTAACTCATCTAATGAACAAATAACCACTAGATTAGTGACAGGATGGCAAGTTTGCATTGATTATCACAGATTGAACACCACCACGCTTAAGGACCATTTTCCATTGTCATTCATTGATCAAATGTTGGGGCGACTCGCCGGTGGCTCCCACTTTTGTTTTCTTGATGGATATTTGGGCTATAATCAGATTTCAATCGAGCCTAAGGACCAGGAGAAATCTACCTTCACCTTCCCTTATGGAACTTTTGTGTACCGCCGCATGCCATTTGAGTTGTGTAATTGTAACACCCGAGCCAACTGCCCAAGGCTCTAGTAGAGTTTCAGGAATGATGACTGGCCCCATAGACCACCACTAGCCTTAACTGCATGCTTTATCCATGCTCAAGCACAAGTCAGGGTCAACTTCCTGACTGGTCACCCATCCTAGCACTACTCCAAGCTGAGCACGCTTAACTATGGAGTTCTTTAGTGATGAGCTCCCGAAAAAGGAGGTGCACCTTGGTGATATTGGTAGTCCAATCATTCCTTTTAAGATCATGTTATCTCAAGACTCAAATCCTGGGACGTTACAATCTCCCCCACTTAGACTCTTGATGTCCTCATCAAGGCTCAACTATATGGCCTCATAATATTTCCCCATTTCAGTGGAGACCTAGAATAGCCCATGGACACTCAGCTCCCGATCACGGAATATCATCGCAAGGGTGGCTACGTCACCATGGACAATCCTTTCCTACATGCCTGGACCACACGACTCAAGACTGGCATGCCACATGCCCATGTGGGTCCCACCTACAGGAGGGGTTATGGCTCTGATACCATTTGTAACACCTGGGCCCACTGCCCAAGGCTCTAGTAGAGTTTTAAGAATAATGACTGGCCCCATAGACCACCACTAGTCTTAACTTCGTACTTTATCCACGCTCAAGCGCAAGTCGGGGTCAACTTCCCAACTGGTCACCCATCCTAGTACTACTCCAAGAAGAGCACGCTTAACTATGGAGTTCTTTAGTGATGGGCTCTCAGAAAAGGAGGTGCACCTTGGTGATATGGGTAGTCCAATCATTCCTTTTAAGATGATGTTATCTCAGGCCTCAAATCCTGGGACGTTACAACAACACACCCGCTACTTTTCAGCGGTGCATGTTGGCGATTTTCTCATATATGGTGGAACGATGTCTCGAGGTTTTCCTGGATGATTTTTCGGTCTATGGGACGTCTTTTGATGATTGTTTGAGAAATTTGGATAAGGTTTTGCAGAGGTGTGAAGACACACACTTAGTGCTTAATTGGGAAAAATGCCACATGATGGTTAGCGAAGGCATATTGCTTGGACACAAGGTGTCTAGGAAGGGATTGGAGGTGCATCCGGTTAAGATAGAGGTGATTTCAAAACTTCCTCCACCAACGTCGGTGAAGGCAGTTAGGAATTTTCTAGGCCATGCTGGATTTTATCGCCGATTTATTAAGGATTTTTCAAAAATTGCTAAGCCATTATCTGAGCTCTTGGAAAAGGATGTTGAATTCAATTTTTATGATAGATGTTTAAAAGCTTTTGAAATCTTGAAAGAAAAACTCATATCCGCACTGGTTGTGCATGCTCTAGATTGGAGCCAACCATTTGAACTGATGTGTGATGCATCAGATTATGCTGTGGGGGAGGTGTTGGGGAAACGCCTAGACAAGGTTCCTACAATCATATACTATGCATCTAAAACACTTAATGACTCACAACTAAATTACACCATAACTGAAAAAAAGTTATTGGATGTTGTCTTTGCTTTTGAGAAATTTAGGCAATATCTTGTGGGAGCTAAGGTGGTGGTGTGGACCGATCATGCGGCAATTAAATACTTGCTGCAGAATAAGGATGCAAAACCAAGATTGATTAGATGGATCCTTTTATTGCAGGAGTTCGACATTGAGGTCAAAGATAAAGTAGGGATTGAGAATGTGGTGGTTGACCACCTATCTAGACTGGAGCGGGTAGATGAGAAAGATGTTAATATTCCCATTCTAGAGACTTTCCTCGATGAGTAGTTATTCGCCCTTAAGCAAAGGGACCCTTGGTTTGCTCACATGGTGAATTATTTAGCTTGCAAGGAATTACCCAATGATTGGGGGTATCAAGAAAAGAAGAGGTTCTTTCATTCATTGTGCTATTATTTTTGGGATGATCCTATTTTGTTGAGACAGTGCAGGGATGAAATATTGAGAAGGTGTGTACCTGAATGCGAGTATAAGAGTATGTTGAAACACTACCACACACTACCTATAGGTGGACACCATGCCAGTTCTAGGAAAGCCGCAAAGGTGTTAGAGAGTGGTTTATATTGGCTGACCCTATTCAAAGATGCATATGATTTTGTGCATAGGTGTGATGCATGTCAGCAGTCAGGTAACATATCAAAGAGGCAGGAAATGCTATTGAATGTGTTTCAAGAAGTAGAGTTTTTTTATTTGTGGGGTATTGATTTCATGGGGCCCTTTGTGTCCTCTAACTCTAACCTATACATCTTACTGGTTGTAGATTACATGTCCAAATGGGTGGAAGTAATTCCAACCCGCACCAATGATGCCAATGTCGTATGCAAATTTGTTAAGGATCACATTTTCTATAGGTTTGGAGTGCCAAGGATGATTATAAGAGATGGGGGAACTCATTTCACTAATCAGAAATTTGGGGCACTCTTGAACAAATATGGAGTGACGCACCATGTGGGTACACCCTACCACCTAAAAACTCAAGGGTAGGTGGAGGTTTCCAATCGGTAGATCAAAAAGATTCTTGGGAAGACGGTGTCATCTAGTAGAAAAAATTGGAGTGAATTGTTGGGTGATGCACTATGGGCCTATAGGACTGCATATAAAACACCAATAGGAGCTACACCCTTTAGGTTAGTCTATGGACGGTCATGTCATCTCCCTATGGAGTTAGAACATAAATCTCATTGGGTGTTAAGGAGGCTAAATTTTGACCTTGATGAAGCAGGTAAGACAAGGATGTTGGAGTTGAATGAGCTAGATGAAATTAGGATGAATGCCTATGAGAGTTCACGATTTTATAAGGAGAGGACTAAGAAAATACATGACCGACATATAGCAAGGAGAGTCTTTTACCTGGGAGAGAATGTGTTGCTTTTTAATTCAAGGATGAAATTACACCCTGGGAAATTGAGATCTAGGTGGAGTGGACCATTTGTCATAAAATAAGTGTTTCCACATGGAGCGGTTAGAATCAAAGAGGGAGAGAGATCCTTTTTGGTTAATGGACAAAGACTGAAGCACTACTTTGGAGAAGACTTCAATAGGAAGAAGAATGAGGTGAAACTCATTATTCCTAATTAATCTTAAGAATGGATTGGTCTAGCCTAGGACGTTAAACAAGGGCACTTGTTGGGAGGCAACCCAACCATTAGGATGTAAATTTCATTCCTTTCCATTATGTTGGTTTAGTAGTACTTAGTTTTTCATAATTGTTTTTTTGTAAAAATGATACCTTGACTCATTTGTTAAGTGTGCAGGCTGTGACAAAGTCGGTGCCACCAACCCCCAAGTCGATGACACCAAAATGGGGTCAGTGAGAGGGCCAAATCAATTACGACAAGTTGGTGCCACCAACTCCCAAGTCGGTGCCACTGACATCTCTGAAGAAAGTGTAGAAAACTTGGCACAACTGACTGATAAGCCATCGGTACCACCGAAACATCAGTCAGTGGCACCAACTCAGCTAACACTCTAGGCTCGATGGGTGCATCGGTGCACTGAAAAAAAAACTTGATCGATCGAGTCAGTACCACTGACTCATCTCTCGGTGCCACCGACATGAGAAAACACTGATCCGTGGGCACCTTCATCAAAGATCCAGATGCGTCAAGAATCAACAATCGGTAGCACCGATCCGCCCCAGAGTCAGTACCATTGACTCCTTGTCGGTGCCACCGACTAGTCGACAATCCGCAAAGTAAAGACGGTGCACTGATGGCCTTCGATGCACTGAGGGCACGGATCTGCCCCAAAGTCAGTGCCACCAACTTCGCCACAGTAGGGTGACGCCAAGTCTATAAAAGGGAAGTAGTGGATTGTTTTCTCCTCACAACTTCAAGAACCACTACTCCCCAAGTGCAAGTGACTACTCTAAGCATCCAGATACTGCACAAAACTCTTCTTTTCTCAACCTCCTTCCCCGATCACTTCAATGTCATGGCAAGGAAAGCTTGACCCCCTGGCAGTCTGACGCCATGACCCCAAATCAGCCACCCATCAACAGAAGTGCGGAAGGTGTATGAGGAGCTGGTCAAGAGGTTGTTCACTCCAACAAGATATGGAGACCAATATCTATTGGAGTACATGGGCTTCAATGACAACATGGCAACTGTCCTCAAAGGGCAAGAGTTTGATGGAGGGTTCATGAACCCTATCTTTGCCAGGTGGTCAACATACAAAAAGATTGTGATTGAGTTCCTGGCATCTCTGGAGATATTTGACACCCCTGATCCAGCACGCCCGACGTGAGGCGAGTGGAGAGAAGGAAAGGTCGACCTTTACCTTTACAACACCAACTACTCCCTTACCCTTCACACCTTCAATGACATCTATGGATCGCCTCATGTGCCATGCCACCAACCCGAGAATGTCGACTTCGACGCAATATGGAAGGACCTCATGATAGTGCCAGAATGTTACAAGTTAAATTGGCACTACAACTCATTGGCAGACCTCGAGAACCCCTTTGTTCGGGTGCTACATCGCATGCTCACCAACACTCTCTTTTCCAAGTCTACTCAAGGGCAAGCGAAGGTCCAACTGCCAGACTTATACTTTCTCTACCAACTTTTGGAGGGGAGGCCAGTCAACTTTGGAGCCTTCTTCCTCACCCATGTGATGGGGTGAAGCGCAACACAAGGAGGACCATGCCTATCCTTTTTGGTGGACTTATCACACCTATTGCTCTTCACTTAGGCGTGGATCTTTCTACTCTGGAGCCTCTGCATTCCAAGCTTCACATAGACCGCCTCCACTTCAAGTAGGTTGGTCTTATCTCTATCCAACACAACACCATCTATGCAATATGTTCAGTCAGTGGCACCTTCTGCGAGCATCAACTCCCTGATCCTATATTCAACATCAGGAAAGTTGACCACTATAGATGGCCAGACATCGATGACGAAGATGAAGAACAAGAAGGAAATAATGAGGAGGAGGAGGAGCAGTAAAGTGATGACGTGGAGGAAGTGGAGCCCACTATCCCCATGATGCATCGAGTTTCTTCACGAAGCATCCCCGATAGTATGTTGCCTCTATGTCTTCTGTCCCACCACCCGCTCAGGAAGGAGAGGAAGCTTATTCTATGGTGGGCACATATTCTATGTTGCAGGATATAAAGACACATCAACAATAGCAAACTCAATCTCTGGTTGGAATTCAAGATGTGTAGGGTTGGCTATACACCAACCAGCATGTGATCTATGAGAACAAATATCTTCTCTTGTCCAACTAAGAGAACATGCATCAACTCCAGTAGAGGATGGAAAACTACAAGCATCCATTCTTTGACCACTACTAGATCTAGGGATACTTTGGAGGTTACCCGATGCCACTGGATATGCCTTCTTCTGATCCAACCTTCCAGGGGATGCTTCCTTTCCAGGACCCTACCCAGCCACCATGTCCACCATATTAGTTGGGTATCTCTGTTTCACCTCTTAAGTTGGAATTTTGACTATGAGGTCATAGTCATATTCAAGCTTAAGGGAGGTGCTAGAACAACTTCTATCTTAGTTTTTCTTTCATTTTAGCATTTTGTTTTTTATTTTGGTAAAATTAGTTTTCTTGTTAGTTTTTTTGTTATGTAGGATCCACAATCTATCTAGTGTAATTTTTGGAAAAGTAAATGCATGGTTTCATTTGAATTTATCAATCTCTGGATTGGGTGCACACAAAAAATGAAAAAAAAAATATATATATGAGAAAATTTCAAAAAAATTGTGACCTTATCTTGTGAGTATTCGAGTTACATAACTGAGGAAGTGCTTGGGTAAGTCATTTGCAGGACGTGAGAACATAAATGACCATCTTAATTATCTAAGAAAAGTGATTGACAAGGTTTTTTAGCTTGAATTGACCAAACACTAACGTGACCTTAAACTAAAATTTAAGAGAGAAACCCCTTGATTACCCGGTACACAGGTCATTAGAGAGGGACATATGATTTTCTCTGAAGGTTCTATCTCTTTATCGTGTGATATCACCCACCGCATAATTTCTCTTTACACTCCACCATAAGAAGATTGAGTACATGTTATCATTCTTTCTCTTGATTGCATTTACATTTCATAGTAGATCTTGCATAATAGTTGCTTCTTTTTGCTTGCATTAGTGAAAAAAATGAAAAAAAACATGCATGCACAACAAAAATTCTAGTGCATGTCATGTAGTTGCATAACATCTTATTCATGTATTTTCCATATGTATTATATATCATCTTGCAAATATCATGTCTAGTTTCTTCTCTAATATAAGAAGGTAGTGATTTTTCCCATACCCTAAAAAGAAAAAAGAAAAAAAGCATTGACATAAATCAAATGTGCAATGTAATTGGAAGCCCAAAGCAATTCTATCATGTTGAAAGGGGGCTTAGAAATAAAAAAGAGAACAATAATAAAAAGATTGAGTATAATGTAAGAAGTGAGGGAGAAATGGCATAATCCTACCTGATCATAAGGAATAATTAATATGCGAGGTAGTTTGTAGATATTTCATCTGAGGTGAGATGAAATGATAGTTGCATGAATCATGCCACCTCAATGATTAGGCATTAGGAGCATTCTATAAATTCTCATCATCATAGGTTCATCATAATTTTTGATTGGATGAATGATTTTATGTGCTCATGATTCTTCCACAACCACCCATTCCAAATACCTGTTTCTCTTATTGGTAGGCCACTCAGATGATTTTATCCTCATTCATTATCTATCAGGAGAACTGCTTCCATGTAGATGGTAGGTAGAGAAAAGAGCAACGTAGATAGGAGATCAAACGATGCACCAAGTATGATCCAGATGAGTCTATCATATTAACTGCTTTAATTGATAGTGTTTCATTGATTGGGAGACGGATATCTTTTATAGAGGTTTCTAGTCACCTAGATGGTAGTTAGTGTTCAGTGGTCATTGAGGGCCGGAATGAGGATAGAAAGGTGGAGACTTTTTAGATGTACCTTATGCACTTATGTCCTTCACCTGACTTATCTCAATCAAATCCAAAGGTGTTGTTTCTCGATGATGAGCAAGGTTTAAGCTTAGGGGAGTTTGATGCATGGGTTTTGAGACACTTTTACAGGCCTATTTGATACTCATTTTGTGCATTTATTAGTCAATTAATTGATCATATTTGCATAAATCATTATTATTGGCTTGTATACTCTGTTTGCATCAAACTATGCTCATTTTATCATAATTACATTATTTTATGCATTCCCCATCCTTATACACATTTTTATTGATTTTTCAGGTACTCCATGTACAGTGAAAAGTCAGTTCCACCGACCATCACAGTCGATGCTACCGAGATAGCAACAGTGGCTGGGCGATAAAAGACCAGAAGAGTCAGTGCCACCGAGATTGGTTCAGAGAGGCAGATCACACTATGTGTATCGGCTCGGTGCTGACCATCACGAGTCAGTGGTACCGACTTCACCACAGAAAGGACCTCATCTGAGGCTATCAGTGCCACCGACTTTATCGGAAATCAGCAATCTATTTGATCGTCCCAATTCGACGGTCCACTTTATGTGGTACCATAAGTGGCCTATGACCTAAAAAGGGATGGTCAGCCCTAAGGGGGACATCACATTGCACCGCACGAAGGTCAGAGAAGACGTAGAGAGAAGCAAGGAGCCGAAGAATGTCAACTGAGAGATCCGAGCACTTTCGACGGATGATTTTGTTGTGGGAAGACTGCAGAATGTGCGCCTCTCTAGGAGGATCATCTGGAACGCCTTCTCTCTAGGGATTACACGAATTTCTTTCATGTTTCCCACATTTTTCTCCTCTCTCTCTCTATGTATTCACACATGAAAACCATGCGGGGCTAAACCCCTCCTTTCCTTAGGACCCAGGGGTAGCTTGGGGAATCATTGTTTTGACTTTTTACATGATTTAATATAGATTTCTCTTTATTTCTAGATATATAATTGTGGAATTGAATGACCTATCTATGCTTGATCACCATCGGTAGGATAATAGACTGATAATCACTCCGGAAGGAGGATAAAGGTTAGAAAACCACAATTTATACACTTTCTTACACATTCTTTGGGAAAGGTAACGTACGGTTAGTGGAAAGAAACTCAGAGTTTTCGATAATGCACCTAGACTAAGATATAAATTGCTACAAACGTGGAATTGGCTTAGATCTAGGTAGTGAATTGCTTCGTGGAAGCGAGCAATTCTGATTATAGGCTTTCTATCCAGGGTAGGAGTAAAATTTATATTAATTCGGTAGAAATAAGATATAACGAGACCCCATGGTGAAATCGATAATCCTAAAGAATCCATCTCATTTGAATAAACCACTTTTAATTTTCTCTTATTTTGTTCAAACTCAAATCCATCTTTTTAATCGGCTTAGCTGATCACACAGTAGTTAGTAGTAGTCATTGAGACTATGTCTCCCTGAGTTTGACTCGGGCCTCACACAGGCCTATATTACTCGATGCGTGCACTTGCGTTCATAGGCACAGAAAAAGCATGTTAGGTGGCATGTTCTTGATTCTCTTGCATCAGAAAAGGAGATAAGAACAAAGAATTCAACATATTATGAATACACTTAGAGGAAGAGGAGTTACCTAGAAGTATAAAAACTAGTGGTGGACTAGCATAAACTATCTTGTTCTACTGAGAATATAGTGGAATGTTGGCAGAAGGTGAAATATTAAATTATTGTTGTTTGATTTCCAATGTATAAGTAAAGTTATTGTTTCAAAGATTCACAATAACATCGTAGGTAAATTTCCCAATCATCAAGTTCATATTATGTCCATTATAAGAACCATTTGGGTTGTAGACTTAGTTGTTGTTTTAGATGTCGAGTATATTGTCCTTGTTCACTATGGACTGGTATGGAAAATGATCCAAGAAGATATAGGTTTTCACTTTGAATTTTTCTATTGATTCTTTCCATTTTACAATGTCTCTTTGGTAACCACCAGGCTAGAATATTTGGGAGCCATGTGAATTGGTTACAGTGATAGGTCTAGTTATTTGTTAAGTGTGTGGGTGTAATCTGTGTGGGGTAGTGTTGATCATTAGTTAGCAACACATTCCATTTTTTTAGAATAGTGAAATCGATCTTCTTTGACTCATGTCTATTTCTATTTTCTACCTTGGTCTTAAGAGAGGAGAAGGAAGTATGATATTCTACAAGCTTGTCAAAGAAGGAAGAAATCTCATGTGGTTCTTTGGCTAATAGATAGATGGAGTAAATTTGGTGAAAAACATGAATTGTATGTTTAAGTTGAAGTTGGATGTTATTGGGGATTGCAATATGATAGAATGCTTTGGGGTAGTTAGAAGAAAGACATGAGTCATGATGGATGAATTATATTTTAACCCCCAAATACAAAGAAATAGGCCTTAAAGTTTTAGTGTCTCATAGGAAGGTGGGAGACTAGAAATGGATATCCATATGATAGAAACATTGGAAGCTTCCAGCCTTACATTAGTTGACCAACAAGTGAGAGAGGCATGCAAAAGGCTAACTTCCCCATTGGCTATGGCTAAAGGCATTCCTTCAAGACGTTGGATCAAAATCCTCTCAGTCATAGCGCATAGGAGTTGGTTTTAAGGGAATCTCTTGGGTCAATATATTTAACTAATAGGCCTAAGGTGTGATACAACTCTTATAATATCAATATTGTTATTATTCCATCATTGTTGTCTAAATGTGCTGTGACAAGGATGCTTCTGTTGGTCAACAATTTGTCGAGTCTTATGGCATACACTAAAGATCTATAACTCATTAGATTAAGATAACTTTGAAGTCATATTAAAGAACAAGAAAGAGTGCAAGGTCAAAGGATGAACATCATTGTATTGTGTGACAATCTGTTGTTGCTACAAATTTATGAAAATCTTATCCTTCATAAAGAAAGAAAACTAACTCACAACCACCTTTGTGTTGTAATTGACAATTTTTAACTAAGGAGACATGAGGGTGGTTCATTGGAGGATAACTTATTGTCTCACTTAACGAAATATCTATAAGGGATGTAAATTATTATAGCAAAAAGGGAGTTGTTTTACAATATCTAGAGACACTACAGTTTGGATCATTCAAAAGTACAAAACAAGAAGCACTTACATAGTTGTAAGAGATGACCTTAGAGATGACCAACTGATGATTCATATATTGTTGAGTAGGTGTGATTTCTATCTCTTTGGGATATTCTTAGCTGAACAACAATAGAAAATGTGACCCAAACCTTTACAACTAGAATAGAATTTTATATTGGCAATCATATTGTTGATGACCCAATCTGTTACACATTTTATAGACAAAGTTTTATTTTTTCCTCTAAACAAACTTCTTATCTATGATTTTAATTATGGTTTGTCATCAATGATGATTTACTATGAGTTATTTTTTATTCAAAAACAATAGTTTTCCTTAAGTGAACAAAACATATGAAGAAAATGAAAGTGTGGATTTTGTGCTAGAAGATGTATGTGTTAAACCTTCTATTGGGGGACCTTCTTGAGTAGGACCTTCATAAGATAAGGGATTCAATAGTAGAAACAAATCAATTTAAGGTCCTCTCTTTTTTTAATCGGTGTTGAATTAATGAAAACCTACTTACCCAAATATCACTTAAGTATGAATATCACTATTGAATATTTCAGAGGAGCACCAAAGATAGGGTCATCTCAATGAGGTTAGATGGTGAGGAGATATGTTCACCTTTTTTATCCACCATAGTGTCATTTAGTTTCATTATAGACACTAGGCTAGAGGTCCTTTCAAATAAAAGGTCATGTTTCTATATGAGTTGATCCCTACCCCTAATAGACGAGATGTGATAATGATGTTCATCCCATATGATCATCACTCTAAAGGCCTTATCAGAGCGTTGAACTTTAATCCAAACCAATTCGATATTAGATGGGGAGTGCAAAAAGTGAATGGTAAGGTGATTTCAGTGAGCATATATGATTTAACTTTGAGGAAGATATGTTGCAAGTCAATATTGAAATTGTAGGTGGTTTTAGGGTTTTTCAAAGGAGAAAGGATGATGAGGGTTCTTGTTGTACGGTAGTCAGTGAGATGGAGGTTATGATATAAGGATAAGTTTTGACTTCCTATGAATGTTAGAGTTAGTTGAACCATCATCATCAAACAAAGTGAGGACACTTTCTCAATATGCATTGGAGTTTGTATCACCTGATAGTGTCATAAGTCTAGAGGACTTGTTGTTTCTCCTCCCTGTATGGTTGGAAGATATACTTGTATAATGAAATGTGGAGAATGGGATGAGATAACAAAAATAAGCACCCATGCTTTGTCATCTTCCATGAGTCTGAGGGAGGAGGTGGTGCGATATGGCGAGAGAAAAATCCTTTTCAAAGCAATGGTGATTTTCCCAGTATCAAGAAGGAGTGATGAGAATAAGATTAAAAAATCTAATGAAATAAGACAACTCGATGGCAAATTTGAAGTTGATTATGTGAGCCTTTAGAGGGAAAAAGTAGTGTGATAGATGAATGATTCAGCCGAAAAAAGCTTAACTTTACCTTATAAGATCTCATTGCAACTAAGATTACCATAATAAATACATGGAAGGAAATGTTTAAAGATGATAAGAAAACATTTTAATACAAACTCCTTATTCATCATTGTGCATTAATCTTAAAATACAAACTCCTTATTTAGAATTTTATAAATGATAATTACTATTTGGCAGAATGTAAAAGAAGTGAGTCACATTCTATTACAACACCACGTGAAAGAGAGCCTTATGATGGTTTTGTAAACTATCTCTATTCTGGTGTTATAGTTTTCGAACCCACCTACAACTAACTAATTGAGCAGGCTTACAAATTGCTAGAAGTAATGGGTGCAAACTTGATGGTATATTGTGGTTAACTATATTTAAATGAAATGCTTTGGTACCATTTGATAGCTTTGTTTTATCCATATAAAGATATGTAGCTTTATGGAATACAACTACTCTATTCTAATAAATATTTTTTGCTATTTTTAGTAGAGCCATTTAAATTAAACTAAATTATGTGACAATGTCTTTACTGTTTGTGCAGTGTTGTGTAAATGAGACATATATTGTAACCTTTTTTATGTTCATCATCTTCCACAAGTGAAACATTTATTCTGGAAACATTTACCACATTTACATGCTTGAATCCAAAAATCGTGGGTAGTTATGGGGGATATTAACAGCATGATAAATCCTTTTGAGATGAGAGGAAGCCACCTCTTCAAATTTAATGAAGTATTTACATTCAAATACTGTATGTTATCTTCTAACCTATTTGATCTCAGTTTCTCTCCAAGTCCCTTTACATATAAGGCTAGTTCTCTATATGAATGTCTAGATCATGTGTTAAATAACTCTTTATGGATTCAAACATTTTAGTTTTCATTTACACATATCGCATGCATTACATCATACCATAACCCTATTTTGTTCGACAACACAAGAAATAAAAAGTACAACTTTAATTTCAAAACAAAAGCAAGTTGGCTTTGAAAATTTTCTTTCTTCTCTTTACTGCATTCTCTCTAGAATCCATCCATTGAATTTAATTAGGCAATGAATAGGGTGAGACATTTTCTTTGTGAATGGGACATAAATAATTTGAGGGGCATGCAATTATAGAAGAATAAATTAATGTATTCTATTGAATATCTTCAAAATTTAATTGCGACACATTTCAACCAACATGTTGATATCTACTAAAAATGAATTAAAATCTCAGTATGAACAAATTCTAAGTGGTGAAGTGATAAATTCTAGGGAAAAAAGACATATTCTATGGCTAAAGGATGGTGATGAAAACACATCCTTCTTTCATTCTTATATTAAATCAAGGTGCACCAAAAATACTATAAAAACTTACAAGATGCAAATGGGGTCTGAATTGATGATGCACGTCAGTTGAGAAAGACAGTTCTTCAATTTTTGAAGGAACAATTCTACTCTTCTTCTAACCCCTTTCCTCATTACACTGGCGCAATACCTTCATTGCAAACATATCTTACTCATGTAGAAAAAGAGTACCTCCAACAACTTCCTTCAAATTTTGAGATCTTTACAACACTATTATCTACGGGAAAGTGCAAAGCTGCTAGGCCAAATAGGGTGGGCATGATATTTCTTACACATCATTGAACTACTATACATCATTCCTTGGTAACAATAGTTAGAGATGCATTATCAATATTTCCTCTTCCCTCTACAATTTGCAACGCTATCTGGTTCTTTTTCCAAAGGTTTCAAATCTGATTACATGTAAACAACTCTGCCCAATCTCTTTAAATAATGTCAATTTAAAACCTTCTTCCAATATTATTTTTAATCACTTGAAGAAATATATGTCTAGTTGGATTCACGAAGCACAATCTAGCTTCATTCCTGGACGACATAATACTGATAACATCATCCTCGTTCAAGAATCAATACATTCTATGAGAAGATTATGGGCTGTAAAATATATGGTGATTAGATCGATTTAAGCAAGGCATATGATCGCATGTTGTGGAGTTTAATATGACATATAATAATAAAGTTGGCATCCCTACACCATTAGTGAAGTACATTACAAACTTTATCTCTGGTGGTCATATTAGTATCTTGTGGAATGGCCAAAAACTTCCAAGTTTGAAAGCATATCGAGCCCTTCACCAAGGAGGTCCCTTATCTTCTTATTTATTTATCATGTGTCTTAATAGGTTGAGCTTATTAATAGAAGACAAGGTATCACACCACCAGTGGAAACCAGTGAAGTTATCATGCTCAGGTCTAGTAGTGTCTCATGTGAAATTTGTAGATGACAAAATATTGTTTGCAAAGGTAGTTTTGAATAAGATTTGGGTCATTATTCAATGCCTTCAACAATTCGAGCAAGCATTAGGATAGATGATTTCATCAGAGAAAATTTTAATCTACTTATCATCTTCTGTATCTTCTTCATTGTCGAGGGCAATATTTTCTGAAGCCGGTATGTTGTGTACCACATATTTTGGCCTCTATGTGGGTGTTCCAATGGTACATGGTAGGATTACAAAGGATACTCACCAACGTGTCTACCATTCTATTGATTCACATATAAATAGTTGGTTTGGTAAATACCTTTCTCTAGCAGGTCATATTGCATTAGCAAACTCAATCCTTGCAACTATTCCAACCTATGCAATGCAGACATGTTATTTTCCTATATCCCTTTGTTCACAAATTGACCGATTAATTTGTAAATTTATTTGGAAGAAATGCCCAGCCCAACAACCTCTTTCCTAAGTATCCTAGAACCATTTCATCTCAAATAAGAAATCAAGAGGTTTAGGCATCAAATCTATGCGGGAATGGAATATTGCCCTACTCATGAAATTGGCATGGTAATTTTATTGAATGAGAAATACTCCTTGGGTAGTTGCAGTTTCAAAATAAATATAAATATAGCTCTACTTCAACTTCTCAAAGATGCACTATTGTTTGGAGAGATATTAAAGGTTTTTTTGGAATGCTATATGAACATGTCCATAGGGTCATAATCTCAGGGAGGAATACTTCGGCTTGGTATGACAACTGGAATCCAGGTACTAAAGACCAAGTTCATGGCATTATATCAGTTGTTTTGCAAGATCTATAGAATCTAAAAGTGGGTAGTAAAATTGACAATGATGATTGGGACACCGATTTCCTACACTAATATCTCATTGAAGTTATGGTTTAAAGGATTACCTCCCGACACCCACCACTTTAGAATGTTGATGAAGATATTTTAACTTGGTTTTTAATTGAAACTGGACACTTTACTACTACTTCTCCTTATCAATTTCTACTAAAAGATAGAATATCATCATGTCCTACAAATTGGAATCATTCATAGAAACTTCAGATTCCACACAATCTCAAAGTATTTTTGTGGCTAGTGATTCATAATGGACTGAATACTGATGCTGATAGGATTCAATGACATTTTATTAAACATCCAGCTTGTACATTGTGTCTGGAAGTGTCTGAAACTAATCTCCATATGTCAAAGGATTGCATCTATGCCATCGACATTTAGTAATGATTAGGAATTCACAATATGATTCTAGGATTTTCCTCTTTACCATTACTAGAATGGGTTTGCAGGTGTATATCTACTAACTCTTCAATTAGTACAATATCCGTGGTTAGATGTTATCATATATGTCTGGCCCGCAATAATAATTTGTTTAATAATGAAGCTTGCAACATTTCTAGAACATGCAACTAAATCATACTAGTCCAACTCCTGCAAAGCCTTTTGATACAAACTTCAAACAGTGGTTACATACACCTTTGATTGGGTGAAGATGAATGTGGATGCTTCAGTTAATCCTACGAGCACTATACTTGCCTTCATATTGCAGTCTCACTCAGGAACCTGGGTACCTGTATGTACTAAATAGATATTTACTACATCCGTGTGTGAAGATGAATGTGCAACAATTGAGTTTGCACTGCCTATGGCCTAGAAAAATGAGTGAAACAATATTGTTACTGAATCAGATTCGACTTTTGTGGATAATGCAATTAGCTCACAAGATTCTCAATTCCCGATATGGAAATGATCACATGTTTCTATTGATGATTATCTTCAACGATCTTGGACTATCCATCTGCAACTCATACCTAGAATCCAAAACATTGAAGTGGATCAACTAGCAAATCTTAGTTATCTAGGGACTCAAAGAGTTTACTTTATTAATCCTTCTGCATTTTAACCTTACATAAAGGAACCCATACAATGGCTAATATTATTGATTATAGTAATCCATACAGTTGTTGATTCTTGATGCAAATTAATCAACGAAAGCTTGCTTTTCCAAAAATAAATAAATTGGACTACAAAATGATAATTCAATTGGTTTTTATTTTAGATTAGCTAATTATTTAGTAGTGTTGTTGGATTTTTCATAGTTGAATGTACGGTTTTAGTGTAAAAATGGATGCCCATCTTCCAATCACATTTATGTCTAACATGCACATACTGATTAACTCCCAAGAATTCACACTAGGTAAATATGTACTCTTTTATCTTTTATTGATACCTTGTTGGATAATAGTAAAGATAGCATGTTTGTTTACACATTGATCCCTTATCAATATATATTCTATGAAAAGAATAGGGTTATGTATATATATTATCTTTACTCGTTTATCCTTTACCTATTAATAGACACTAAGTATATATAAAAAGGTAATCTAGAATAATCTCCATCGTAATGTTTGTGATAATATTTTCAAAGTCTAACTCTCTGACACATCCATTTAGTATGCAATTTCTATTCACTACACACATCTAACACTATTTTTTCTAGAGAATAACTGGCTTTCTCTTATTTAGTAATCATTAAACTGAAACAACCCTTCTACAAGCTTATACCAATGGTCAGTCAAGTGTGCATCGAGGGGGGCTCTTTTGGTTGCTTCTTGGAGCTAATCGTCACCTTTTTCATAAAAAACAAATCATAGAAGTAATCAGTACGCTCTTCTTTCTACAAAAAGGGGGCCGACATGGGGTAAGGAGGGGGGAATGTGTACTCTTCTCTAGTTCTAAAATCATGCAACTCTCTTTACCACACGAGACTTGAGATCTAAATTGATCCGCCAAAGATCACCCCACACCTGACCTTCGGTGGAGCAATTTCGAGAATAGACTCCCATTTTTTCCAAATAGAAAAGAGGATTATAGGCCTGTGTCTGTGTAGACACCTCAAGGAACTCATGTGGACAATCTCTCAAATGCACATGGGGAAACCCTTTTTCTTTTTTTGTCTAATTCCTCTCAATGAAATTTGCCATGTTGCACTAAGTTACTTATAGATGTATGCATATGGTTGGGGAACACTTTTGGATAAACACCCATCCTAACAAGTAAGTTCAATAGTTCAACATTTAGGTCGGGAAATTCCACAAAAAATCAATCTTTAATAATAAAAAATTTCTTTGAAGCAAGTGGGAGAGAGTCCCATCACTAGAACAACATGGACTTTGATTCTTATTATTCCTACACCCCCACCCAAAAAAAACCCATAAGTATTTTAGCCATGAGTTCCCTTATGACATAAGCACTCATCATGTGGGGTGGCCCATCATTCACCATGCCTTTGAGTTCCCATCATAGCATGTGGTTGGTGTACTAGGATGATTGAGACTCTACTTTGATTTGAAGATATGGTACCTCTGGAGAGTAAGCAACTTCTCTCCAAGTATGCCGAGTCAAACGTGTCATGTGTAACATCCATCAATGATGGTTCCTCCATATTCATTCATTTAGACTCCTTCCCCCAGGGACAACCTGGCCCAAACCGACCCATTCGACTCACTCTTATATGGCTCACCTTTGAGCTTTTTGGATCACATGGTCTTTTCCTATTAATCTATTCCCACCACGAGAAAGACGGACAGAAGAGGTATGCCCAATGTGTGGGGAATCCATTGAGAGTTTATCTTAGTAGGGCATAGTACGATCTTTTTTCCCCTTGTTTGATCCAATGATCCTGAAAAAGCAAAATGGACACTAAGGCTAATTTCTCATACTTTCTCAATCTACCCCCCAACCCCCACCCATTGTCCTATCGATGCACTTTCCCACGGAAGTATGAGCATCGAGCAGAGGTAGTATATGTCTTTTTCCAATGGCATGTTGTCATGGTGCCCTCCCATCCCCTCCCAGGTGGTACTTGGTTCCAGTAATCAAACTTTTAGGTTGAGGAGGTGTTGTGTTACACTAGCATATCCAGTCCCTCAACCTTGTACATTATAGCAAGACAAGAAAGCACAATGACAACATCTATAAGAGCTATTTATGAACCATTGGAAGCTTTCTTCTACAACAACATAGAATAGTCAACAAAGCTAAAGGTTAGATTTAGAGCTTGAACATTTTTCAAATTCGAAATTAATAAAGAGAGATACAACAATTTGTCTATCACCAGCCACATGCCTAAAAATAACTCCTTTGGTTTGCCAAATCCAAAACGTCCATTTCTTCAAACCACGATTGCTTGAATTGCTTCTACAAGCACTTGTTTGTAGAAGATTCTCTTACAATTACTGACCTTAAAACCCTAGAAAATCAGTGCATGCATCCAAGGGTGGTGACTTTGTGTGGGGAATATGTTGGAATAACAAAAGAGATCTGGCTCATGTCTCAGTTGGATTTGGATTTAAGTAGGAGTTGACTTGTGCTACCAATCCCAATAGGAGTCAAATCTAAAAGGAAATAGAAGACGACGCCTATGTGCAACTTGGAGTTGGACTAGGATTTAGACAAGGATTCCTAGTTGCAATGACATGCTATGGAGGCCTATAAATAGAGGCCCTAGGAGAGGCCATTGAGATCACCCGACCTGTTGGAATGTGATCCCCCCAGTTGCTTTTTGGTTCTTTCTATAATAGAAGTGCCAGAGAAAAAGATCAAATGGAGGATCTCACTTGGTTGAATAAGAGAGGGTCAACGACTTTGCTTCGAAGCAAAGTAGACGTTGACAGTCTGTGGTACATTGGGTTCACTAACATGACATCTCTCTTGGGTTGATAAGAGAGAGACAATGATTTTGCCTTGAAGTAAAGTAGCGGTTGGAAGTTACACATACAGTGTTTCCATAGTGGCAACCGTATGACCCAATCACGTGTCACATTAACATCAAGCGGTCCCCAGCAACGACAACAACATCGTGAGGAGATCAAGCTAAGAGGGAGGTTTTATACAAATTAGGTGTGATTCACTTCTTCCTCATATTTGTTCTTGTATAAGGAGGGCTACCCAGATTCAGGGATAACTAAATTCAGGTAGTGTGAATTGTAATCTTAATTACATAGTGCTTGTTGTCTGATATTTCCCTATGGATTTTTCACTTCTCGTCTTGAGGAGAGTTTTCCATGTTAAATCTAGTGCTTTTTCTTTCAGTCTACACACTTGTTGGTAATATTTTCACAACAAGTTCTCATCACATTTGGGACCATATCGGTACAATATCCCCAATAAGTGGTATCAGAGTGTAAGTTGCAAATATTGGTCCAGATGGGGAAGGATGAAGATGTGTCGATGATAAAGTTGATATGCACAAATTGGTAGATTTGGAAACCCAAGATGGAGGATATTCTCTATTGCAGACATATACGACCCGATAGAGGGATAAGAGCCTGAGAATGATTATGTAGAGGCTACAAGATCAAGTGACAGTTCTTCTTCTAATGAGTATGAGGATGCTTCCGCTTCTTTACAAGTGTAGTCTTCAGATGATGAAGAAGAGCAGCATGATCACCTTGAGAAACAGAGTGATTCCACATCAAGTATTCTAGTTCTAGTGCACAAATGAGTGATTCAAACTCACACGCAAAAAATTCTGGGCAGGGGAGCAAGATCATCACCAGGCAGAGTCCTTAGAACAATAGTTGAGGAGGTCTAACATAGTTTGTCATCTTTCATCTAGATATGCATCATCTCAGTATATTCTCCTCATTGATCAAGGGGAGATAGAGACTTATCATAAGATGCTTACTCACAAAGACAGATCATAATGGCATCAGGCAGTGTAGGAGGATATGTCTTCTTTACAAAAGAATGGTACCTATGAGCTTCTGGCGCCTCCTAAGGGCCGGAGATAACTAAAGAACAATTGGGTCTACAAGATGAAAAGAGATGACAGTAGAAATGAAGTTAGATACAAATTTAGACTAGTTGTCAAGGGATTTAGTCAAAGACCAGGGGAGCATCGTCAGATGATTTCTGATCCTTGGTATATAAGGTCAGTAACAATGTTTTCATCCAATATGGCTCAACTGATTGGTCAGAGGGAGCCAAAAAAGTTCTACGTGTGGGCATGGAGAGAGAAGTGGTACTACCATGATACTTCTTCTCAATTTCTTGGGAACAAAGTGAAGTCATGATGGGACTTCAAGAAGATGGGTGAAAATGATAGAATGCTGACATGTCTAAGGAGAATGGATCCATCAATGTGGTTATGGGGTCCATAGGCTACTCTAAATGATTGTTGAAGACAATATCTCCCTCATGGATTAGAGGGGGAGATTGTTGGAAAAAGAAAAGGGATTCAGGTCACGTCCCAGTTGGGTTTGGACTTGAGTAGGAGTTGGCGTGTGCTATCAATCCCAATAGGAGTCAAATCTAATATGGAAAAGAAGATGACTCTTATGTGCAACATGCAGTTGGACTAGGAATTAGACTAGGACTTGGAAAAGGATTCCTAATTACAACTAAATGTTATGGAGGTCTATAAATAGAGGTCTTGGTGAAGGCCATTGAGACTATCTCACATGTTAGTGTGTGATCCCTCCAATTACTTGTTGGTACATTTTGTGGTAGAAGTGTCACAGAATAAGAACAACGGGATGATCTCTCTTGGTTGAATAAGAGAGGGTCAGTGACTTTGTCTTGAAGCGGAGTAGCGGCTGACATTTTGTGGTACATGGGTGCACTGATAGAGCATCTCTCTTAGTTGATAAGACAGGATCATTGATTTTGTCTTGAAGCAAAGTAGCGGTTGGGGGTAACAGAACATTGTTGCCATTGTGGAAACGATTCGTCCCAGTCAGCGGTAATAGCGACATCAAGCGGTCCACATCTACGACAACAATGTCGTGAGGAGATTAAGCTGAGAGGGAAGTTTGATACACATTGGATGTAATTCTCTTCTTTCTCATCTTTATTCTCATGTAGGGATGACTACATGGATTTAGGGATAATTAAATTTGGACGGTGGGAGTTGTAATCTTAATTACAGTGTTTATTGACCGATATTGCCCTGTGATTTTTCTCTTCTGTCTTGAGGAGAATTTTCCATGTTAAATTATCAGGTATTTCTTCTTTGAATTTATACGTTTTTCGGTAACGCTTCCGTGATAAGTTCTTGTCACATACCGGACCATATCAGTACATCATCCCCAACATAATACACATATTTTCTACTTGCATGCTAAGGGTAGTGGACAGTGCGTGCATATGTGGTTATATAACTGTTTGACGCTTACGTGAGGCATAGGTTGGGAGTGTGAGTTCCATGAAGACTAGCACCCGTTTACCATTACCCCCCCAAGGGGAAGGTAAGGTAATTGAGGAGTTGGATAATTATGCTGATTCTTACCCGCAATCTCATGGTTGGTAAGAGTAAAGATCATTACCCTCATCATTCCTTTCCCGTTGACAGTCGTACTATAAGGCACCACCCTATTAGAAACCTCGATCCTTCCCTCCTGGACCATTTGTAGGCCTCATCAGTGGTCCTTTTAATGGATCATCGCGTTAAGAAAGCTGAATCCAACAGGCAAGCAGCCAGACTGTTAGTCAGAGCTGTATGCTGCGTCGTCTCTGTTGCCCGTTCTGGTTATAATGAAGGCCGAGTATTTTGAACAAGGCGACACCATGCTAGCAAACGAAAAGAAATGGACCACCGGCAGAAGTTTATTACAGAGTAGAACAAGAACCTGAACCGATCTCATCTGTCTTTATCAGCCCATAACGACGTCGGTGGCTTTTGAGGCATTGCATTCTTTTTAAATCCAGTGCGATATCACCAAAAAGTTAGGCGACCATCAAAGAGGGGTAGGCACGTTTGAGGCGATAAGCCACGCTTGGAAAGTGAATGGCATTTAAATTCCGGATTGGGCTGGTCCGGTTAAAGGGTCAAATGTAATCCGGATTAAGCTAAATTTTGTTTGCCAATACAATTTGGTTCTAGCTAATTCATTTAGTTCTGGTTAAAATGTCATGTCACATGCATCTATCTCAGACTATAGATACACATACGGACTGGAATATAAATTCCTGCTTAGAGCAAGAGTCCATAATTTGAATTACAAGATTTAAATTGGAACAATAGACCCGCTAGTTCAGTTTCCGGTCAGTTCTCAATTTGTGCTGCTAATGTCTAAAGCAGTCACACTCCTTAATTAATTATTAACAAAGTACAGACCCATATACATTTTGGTCCTTTGTTCAGTGTTTTGCTAAACGCAGCCAAACGTGATACTGACAGCAACATTTCTGTAAAAGGCACCATACAAATAGCTACGCTACTTGCCATGAATGGAGGTAGAGGAGCCCTTCGCGTTTACCCTGGCTCCGTGGAATATTGAAGGTAGTACAATTGTGACAAAAAGGGCCAGGCCTAAATGCCATCCTCTTGGTACAAACTTGACACAATTGATTTAGGGTATCAGTTTCTGAAAAAGTGACTCCGGAGAATTCGCTGCTTCGGCAAACCAACATCATCAAACGTCAACTCCGCACTGAAGGAAAAAGTGGCACGAAAACCACTAGAATCATCAGTGGATCTTACTGCTGCATCAGCAAACAAGGAAGCGGTCCCAATCAAATATGTTAAGCTGGTCATATACAGCTGTTACAACGGACAGCTAGGTAATAGCTTTCGTGAATGTGATGATTACAAGTTGGCATTTTGAATGATATGGAGCATTCAACGACAGCTAGGTGACTGAGATAGACTTTCGAAGAAGGGTTTCAGTTGTAGTAGGAACTAGCGCTTAGAACAGTCTTACTGTGTCAGAAGGGAAAAAATATTCGAGATTGAAATTTTAGCGAAGCCCTATTTGTACTAGATAAGCAAGTAAGTAGCTAAGTTAGGGTTTTTGATCACTTGACTTTAAAGATCTATGATGACTTTTGGGATTAATGTGATTTTTTTAAGAAAGCCGCAGAACATCTCGAGTATATTGATATTATGCACCTTCATCCTTAACCAACAAATAAGGGTTCGATCGACACCAAAATCATAATCATGGACAGATTTGGAATCTCCCTCTACCTGAAAGTACTTTGAAAATGAAGGCTGATTATGTACTATCCCATACAGAAAATTCTATTAAGATTTTTTACATGCAGTTTAGATGGAAGATTATGTCATGGGTAGAAAGAAGAATAATGTAAATGGTAGAAAAAAATAGAGAGAAAGTAGTGAGGAGGGAAACAATGGGGTAAGGAGGGAAGTAATTTGTAGTGAGGAAGGAAATATTGTTATGTAGGAAGTAATGAGAGAGAAGTGGGAAGTGAGGATAGAAATAATGGAATGAAAAAAGAAGTGAGGAGGGAAGTAATAGAAGAGAGGAAAAGAATAATAGGAAAAAAAAGAGGAAAATGAGGAGGAGAAGGAAAGCGATGGGGTCGAGTAGGAAATTGAGGATTAGAGTGAGGGGAAGGAGACGTGAAGTGGGGAAAAGAGATGGAAAAACAAGAAAAAGAGGCAAAAAGTTCAAAAAGAAGAAAATAATAAGCCAACAAAAAAATAAAGTGTCAAAGGTGTGAAGCACCAACAATCACAAACAAGCTGTCAAAGATAATAAAAAAAGTCAAAATTAAGAAATAAATGAGGTAGAAGAGAAAAAAGAGAGGCAAAAATGGGCAAAAGTGGAAAAAGAAGAAGAAAATAAGTTGCAAAGTGGGGGAAAAGAAGAACAAAGAGAAGAAAATGAGGCACTTTTGCTGACAAAAGGGGGCACAGTTAGAATAAAAGGAGGGGAGAAGTGGAGAAATTGTAGTTCAAAGAGAACAAAAGGAGGCATACAAAGAAATAAAAGGAGACGTATCTAGATAAGGAGGCATAAATTTGAATAAAAAGGGTGCAAAGGGAACAAAATGTGATACAAATGGACCAAAACATGGCGATACAAAAAGAAAGATGAAGTGCAAAGATAAGAAGATGAGGTGCAAAAAGAAAGTAAATGAGGCACTAATGTATTAAATGAGGTGCAAGGTGTCCAAACAAGGTGGTAAACTCATAAAATCAAGCAGTAATAGGTGACACAGATTCACCAAAAGCAAAAAAACTAGGCTCCACATTTAATTTTAATATTTTTTTTTGCATCTTTTAGCCCATTAGTATCTCATTTTGATGTGCTTGGTGTTTTTTTACATCACATAACTCGTGACTTACCTCCTCTCACCCGTTACTCACCCCTTTCATCTTATAATTTCCCTTCTCTCCCCTAATTACTCCATTCATGTTTCTATTCTTTCTCTCTCACTCCATTACTTTCCACTTTTCCCAACGTTACTTTGCTCCTTCTTCTCACTACTTTTATCCTATGAACCTTTATTTTTCTTCTACCATTACTTATGTCCTCATGTATTACTTCCCTCCATTTGTAGTTATTCTCTAACAAATAATAATAAAAATGATGGAAATATTGACAGTGGACGGGGTAGAAGGGACGGGTGACAAATAACAATAGGTGGTGGGGAACAAATAAGATTGAAGTTGGTTTCCTCTAAAATGTCAAATGTGCATGAAAGAGCCCGAGAACATTGATATTCAAGTTATATCCCATAAGGGACAATCGTGCAACAACTCAATGAGGTATCCATAACAATTGACATAAAAGAAGACAACCTCAATTTATTTTAAGACAAATTGAGTTTTGGATGGGCTTGGCAAGTTACTATTTATGAAAAGGAATTCTACTTTATCAAACAAGGTTAAACACTAGCACCCATAGTATCATATCCACATTAGTCTTTGTATATTGACCCTCTTAATTAATTATGATCCACAATATTTGCATAACCTCTTTTCTAACCCACCCAGTCCATCAGTTCAACATTTCACTAAACTAACAAATTAATATCCTGAGCTTGAGTAACTTAAGCCACCTGCATTGTCTACATGTATGATTTTGCATCAATAAAAACTCATTGGGATAACTCCATAGTTTTATTGAAAACATGCCAAACACGTCTATCGAAATCTACCACCCACAATACAAGTCACCTTTCTAGAAATACTAGGTATTTCTCTCGCATTGTACATATTTACAAATTTTAGCTAATAATAGATGTGCTACCTCATCTAAAGAAAAAGGGACGAGTTGTTGTTAAATAGGTAATTGAGTTGTGAGTGAGTTAAGTACGAATGAAAATGCATATGTTGAAATTTATTTCAACAGATTTCACATTAAAGATAATGTTAAGAAAGAAGAAGATCATAAAAAGAAGCAACACATGAAAGGAGGAATGATTGTTTCTTGGAATTGACAATGTCATCCACATATCTTTCCTAGTGTGACATGGGAAACCAAGTCCTTGACCTCCTCTAACCCAAGTTCCGCCACACTCGCAACCCTAGCAGCCACAAAATGACTGTGTTGATATGAACAATCTTGTTAGAATATACAAGGTCTAATTTTTTACTAAAAATTATAAGTAAAAATAGTTACAACCCTGCCCAAAATCTTTCTTATATAGTAGATGAGGGTAGATCTATAGTCTGATGAACTAAAAGCAAAAATGTCACTCAACTCTCTCATGGACTTTTATATAGTCTTCTTAATATACACAAGGCCTAATGTGTAATTTAAATAATAAACAAAAGTTGAATCAAAACCTTTTTTTCTCTTACATGTTGTATGATTAAATTAAAAGTCAAGTTTCAAATTAAAAATATTACATAAACACCTCTATGCTATTTTAAATATAGTGTAAAATAAAATACATGGACTTTCTTATAATTTCAAAAACAAATTAAAATAATATGGATAGAAAATGTTCAATAAACTTTCTTATATAGTATACATATGTTTGTTCATGTATATCACACCATTATTGGAAAAAGCAAATCATCAGAGAGATCCAAGTGGAGAGAGTGGCTGATTTTACAATAGAAGATGAATATATTGTCACATCTAATGCATCAAAGGAATTAGTATAGATCAAGAAGTTCATTGGTGATCTTGCGGTGGTTCCAACCATGTAGGACTCAGTATAGCTTTAATGTAACTACAGTGGAACCATTACACATGCTAAATAACCCATATTGCATCAATTTTTTAATCATGTACTACATCTAGGGCAATTAATAGGTAGGGTAGAGTAAAGGCTTACCCTTTTGCTTACCCATGTCAATATTGCGGGTAACAGGTAGGGTGATTACCCTTTTCAGGGAGACCTTTAACCTACCCTTATCTACACTTGATTATCTGCAAGGTAAATGGGTAGGGTAAGGGTGAAGCATGTAAAGAAACATGAATCTAGATATATTATATTTTCAATGATAATTTCATATGATATTCCCTACATCAAACACACAAAAATTTTAAAACTAGTTTTACATAATGATAAATATGTTTTATGTCGTAAAACAAAAAATATTGATATTTGATTCAACATATATTTACAAAACAATATCTGACCTTTTTAATATATTAATTCTTATCTGGGATTTTTATAATATATGATTATAAAGTGTGACATGCTATTGAGTTTAATAAAGTTTATAGAATCAAATAATTATAGAAATCAAGAGAGTAGTGATGAGACTTCTTAGAATTTTAATAGACAATAATTAACATACTAGAATAAAAAGTTATTCTATCAACCTTGTAATAATGGGTGATTGGGTGAAGTGGGTAGGGTTAAGCTTCTCCCTTTACCCTACCATATTCATATAGTGGTCAATCGGGTAAAGGGTAAATGAGTGGTGGATAAAATATATGCTTACCCTTACCCTATCATATAGGGTATCAGTGGTGGGTAAACATGTAATACCCTACCATTTATATATCTAACTATAGCAATATCATCTCATACAAAAGATCATATAGAGAGGAGATGTACATATTTGTAAAATATAAACTAAATGCAACATCATACATCCCTTAATAAAAGAACTTTTCAACAGGAGCTTGTTGATAATGTTAGATTACTTAAAATTTGATTCTTGAGGCATTATGATGATAATGTTAGATTACATAGAATTTTATTCTTGATGGATTGGCTCTTGAGAAATTGTAAGACTATTGGTCGTATGCCCTAAGATCCATATGTGATGATTGTAATAGGGACACATCGTATATGATTTGATTATTAATGAAGACAATTCCAATTATTAAGTTTGTTTCAGTATTGAGATTATAAATAAATATAATAATATCCTAGTAATGTTTTGACTTGATGACATATTGTTTGGGGTAAGGACCTGAACATGAGATCATATGTATACTTAGTGATGTTCATTTTTTCCATCTTCCTCTTCAATCATTATTGTGGATATTAAAGGATAACAATAATGCATAAACCGCTGTGTATGACTTTGACACACTTGTCACACGAAATAGAGATTACTCAAAATCAAATGTGGAATCAACACTAACCAATCAGATTACTAGAAAACACAGGAAAATTAAAACCAATTACACATAGCCACAAAACTAGATCATGTCATATCAGAGTCCAAAAAAATCCACTTGTATATATATAACACCCGCTGAAAGATTATTACATAGCATGTTCACTAGTTCTCTAGCCACAACCTAGTACATATGGTAAACTATCACATATACACACATGTCATATCTGTATAACAAGGCATGAAGCCAAAAACTTCATCTCAATATACAAAATGTACAAAACTCCCCCAAGGACCTGATTATACATGACAACACATATGACTCTACTACAAAACACAAGCATCACATCCAACCTTTACTCAGCTACTGCTCCTCTCATTGCTCATCCTTAACAACACGATCTCTACCTCCTCATGCTCGACCACCTAAAAGATGTAGAAACTCACGGGGTGAGACCAAACGTCTCAGCAAGAGCTATAACTCTCCACCCACATCTATTAAAAGCATACGTAGACTACACATCGCATATTAAACATTTTAAACAGATTTAGCCCAATGATATGTATTAAACAGATAACACATATTAAGTAGAATATGGCAATTACCAATGAGGAGTAGAATAGCTAAAACTATAAGAATGAATATGAGAACATGTATGACAGTTGGCTTCTCTTACCGTATTATAATTCAAGAAATTAGTACAAAGATAAGGCAAGGGTTCAACCAATGTGAAGTGTATCTGACCCTAAAAAAATATACTACACCGCTGTATTACCTCTTTTATTATGCCCTGAAAATTTGAGTTGTACCACCCAAATCCAAATGACCATCGCAAAGTCAAAATTGGTTCCATACAAGGTCAATGGAAGAGCCAGAATCCACGACCTCCCTAACACCTCTTGGTCAGTACAAGAGAAACATCGTAGAGACATATTAGTCAATTGCAAAAATGAAATATAGTCAAGCTGAAGGATTGGCTCACGCATGTCCATCCATATAAAAACACCTAGACCACCTTGGTATAGGTCACGGTGCTAGAAGAATAGGCTCATGCATGGTCGTTCTTAAAAAGAGGCATCACATGCAGTTAAATTGTTACCTATCACGTATCACAAGGAGAACAACTCATGCATGGCCATCTCACATCACCTATAATTATGGACACAAGGAGTTACCCGACTTGCACCCCTGAATATTAAAAAAATGTGCTCTGAATTTCCCGTAGGAATGACTCATTTCACCATCCAAAAATAAAACTGACACTGGAATGGATCTATGGCACATGACACCTACATGATTAGGGTTTCACTTGATTAATTAAGCCAATTGAGTATCTTTTAGTAGCAATCAAGTTACAACGTACACACCCAAAACAATCTCTATAAGAAATAAGAAGATATGTACATATCCAGAAGATATAAAACATATAAGGTGTGAAATTTTCACATCATCATCACATGGTACTTGTAGCACTTCCATTCACAAGACCATCACTAATGTCACACAACCATACAAAGCTACCACCAATGTAACATCACTGTGGGATATCAATCTCTCGATCCCATCACTAGAGGATATCACCTCACAATAGGCATTAATCCTTTACTTGGTCATAGGACCATTTACATCAATATGATCTCATCGTGTTTCATTAAGGCTCATATCAATCACCCTATGTCATATGATCACCCCATAGCATACACAAGCTATGGCATTCATTCAACCTACAAAGTTAGAATCACATAAGTGGGAGAGAGAAAAAGTAAATGCATGCCATTCATATAATGAACTCAACAAGTATATCATACCCTAGGTTTGTGGTTAGAGTTCACTTGTATACACGATTAGGGTTTTACATTCCAACGCTATCAATAGACCCTAGGTATCTCACCTTCTCACATTCTTGGAACATGTGGTCAACCACTATCTTCAAGGCAATGATTATTATCAACACATGGCATAACCCTTCATCAATTGACTAAGTCATCAAGTCACCATCCATGCAATCAAAGAGACAGAGATAAACATTATAATTGAATAAAACCTCATCATGGTTGAATAAACATTACTAAGGTCAAAGACCATAGTTCATCTAACCAATCGAAGAAGACTCCCTATCAATTTAGCTATCAAATAAAATCACACATTCAACTGACCAAAGAGAAACCAACTCCACCACAGTCAATTAGAAACCCTAGGTCAAATGGAATAATCAATCCAAGCGATTGTAGAGACGACCACATATATATTTGATCAAAGAGAATCATATAATCAAATGATCAAAAAGAAACTTCCATTCTATGTGAATGAAGGAGAATCACCAAATCCAATCAGTTAAAGGGGATCCAAAATCTATGCGACTGAATAGAATCTAGAGTTTATGTGAGCAAGTCCATAAGAATCATTTCATTCAAACAAACTTAAAACAAGGCTTCATCAACATGATACACATCATGGAGAATGTTTTAGATGGAGAAAAACATCAGCAAAATAGAGATTTATATCTTGAAAATAGAACTATAAGGAAGGGGTCTCATTAGGGTAAGAATCATGCTCAAAGTCCTAAAATCTAGCATTCCACATGATCAACATTGTAACCATGATTAGTAAATGAAAATCCAAGAAGACCACACATGAAAACAGACCCACAACTCCACCTCATACTAGGTATCCAAACCAAGAACCAAGATAACAAAACCTAGGTTGAGTTGCATACAAAACCATCACCATCAACTTCCATTAAAGTTTGGACACATGAATTAGGGTTTAGATAAAGAAACAAGTTCATGTAAGATCAATATAGAAACTTAACCCTAGTCAAGATAACCTTATCAGCAACATGAAATTACATTTTAGAATATATTGCATGTAGGATTAAAGTGCTATAATAGAGAGGGGAGAGAGTTATATAACCCACATTAGATGATAGTTGCACCACCTCCAAGTAAAAGCTCCAAAAGCAAGATGGAAACCCTAACTTTGACCTCCTTCATGATCAAGCTAGTCACCACCTCAAAAGAAAAGAGAAAACCCTAGGTTAAAGGGAAAGAAAGAGAACCCAAGACCCTCAAGGCCAAAAAGAACAAAAGAGGGGGAAGGGAGAGGAGCTTCTCCACTCAACTTGAGCACTATTTTGGTAGAACCCAGGATTCAGCTCAAGAGGTAGTAGTACCTCCATCCCAAGACAAGCACCACCATGGAAAACCATGGATTTAGCCAATAGAGGAGAAAGAGAAGTAGGGCTTCAAAGAGAATGAGACCAAGAGGAGGGATCACTTACCAAGGATCAAAGAACCACCAAAGATCACCAAGGAAGAGCTTATCTAAGCTTGGATGACCACATGCAAGGGGTCTCGGCCACCAAGCAACAAGGATGAGATTTGCCTTCACCAAGCACATGAGGGCCGAACTCATGGAAGGAGAGAGGGTGCAAAAGGATCATATGCATCAAAGAAGAGGGGCACATATACCCAAGGCTAGAGAGAAATCAAAGAGGATAGGTTTCATGCACATAAGTGCCACATGTCCACCAAAGAACCAAAATGCAACTACTAAAATCATAAAAGCACTAAGGTCATGAAAAACCTTGCAAACCAATGATCTCATCTAGCCCTAAAGGACCATCAATCGAAGGGGATCAAGCAACCATAAGGGTTCATGGTCGTAGAGAACCAAGAGACCAAAAGAGAGAGTGCGAGTCCATGCGACCGAAGGGACTCCATCACACACTCAAAAACTCATTCGACTATAGAGAATCATCAAGGAAAACTAAGGATGGTTGAAGTAAAAGAAAGAACATCAATGGTCAAGACAAAAGTCAACACATAGCTAGGACATCAAGCAAACCCTAGAAACAACACTCCACGTGTCACCTTCTCTCTCCTCCTCAAACCAAAGCATAACAAGGCTCCTCAAGGAACCATTCTCTCTCCCATGATGACAAGGTAAAAAAGGTACACTCTACATGTGACAAATTGCAAAATAACCCATCAACATGGGTAAATTGTAAACATGTCCAAAACTAGCACATATATAGCAAAACTAGCTCAAACATTAATCAAATTGGACCAAACTGAAAACATAAGCATGTCACATGATATGTCTTAAGTATATTGGTATTTTATGGGTATGATAGATCCCTTGGCTCAGGTTTCGTCAACAGATTCCATTGTGCCCCCTCTTACCAAATCCCGACACCATTCACCCTCTAGATTTTGTATTTAAGAGGATGATATGATAATTATGGTTCTGGAGATGGATTCTATCATATCAATCAAGAACTAGGATTTGTACTATAAACCATGTTTCTAACCATGACATGTTATTGATTTCAATATAGTTGCTTCTTGAAGACAAATTCTACCTAATAAAACTAAAACTACAAACCATACCTAATTGTAAATTATTGGGCAATATACCAAAGTTGGCTAATGAATATAGTAATGACATCATTATTCAAGTATATTAGGGGACCTAACACATATGAATAATTGGTGTAAATTTATAAGTGTAATACACACATTAGTTATATTACCAAAATATAGGTAAAAAGACATCAATACCCCCACTTCATGCATCAATGGCTTGATTTATAATGGGGCATTTTTTCTAAAATAGAAGTAAAAATAATCTTGTAAGAAGAAAAGAGGAAAGACAAATATTGGGGAAACATTGGTAGGTGACCGGCCTAAATCGCGTGTCCTAAAATTGGAGGCGTATTTGAGGTAGTCGAGCCTTCACATTTATAACCCGAATCCTTCTAGGCCCCCGCAACTTTGTTTACAGGGTCAAAGTAGTCATACGGGGTCGAACACAGGGACAAGGTGGGTCGTGTTGACTACTCTGAATCGACACTCTACACTCCGGTGGGTATAAAGAGATATTTAAAGTTCCCCGAAGGGGAAAAACAAGCTGTCATGATTAAATCAAAGAAAACTATCTCCAACTGGAGTTACAAGAAAGATTTTGTCATTTAGCAGTTTTTAGGAATTTTCATGCAACAGAAAATAGAAAGAAAAACTGCAGTTTAAGGCGTAATGCAAGGGATAAGAGTTTAGTAAGACAAGCGGTAGCAGTAACACCCTGCACCCCTCCTCTCAGAGCGGGTGCCTCTAACCAAGCTCCAACACCCCTCTCGAGGTTGCTGGGCTCAAGTTAGAGTAGAATGATACTAAAACAACTCCGTTCCGGGCACTCTCGTACTCCAGAACCGGACCAAACACTAGAGCAACAACCCAACTCTCGAAGTAGTTGCGACGGGAAAGATGATTCGGTAGCTAAGCGAAACGCGATCCAAAACATGCAAGCTAGAGTTCGGATATCCAACACAGCAGTTACCCAATCATAAGGCACCAAGCATTAAACAAATAGCAATTAAGCATTTCTATTTCTATAAGCAATAAGGGTCTTAATACAATGCATAAGCTAATAATTTAAATAACAGAATTAAAGATAGATGTTGCCTTCTTGATGTAGAAGAACGACAGACTACTGTAGCTCTCCTGCCCGATACCGGTCAGGAGCCGAGCCCGATACGGCAGTGTCGGGCGGCACCCCCTCTCGGGCAGTGCCGACTGACGACTGACGGTATCGCTCAAGGACCATGGCCGATACGCTCATGTCGGGAGGCGCACCCTCTCGGGCGGCACGCACGACGGGCAGAGCGTATCGGGTTCGATATCGTGTCGGGCAAAGAGTTACGAGTCTACTGTCGGGCACTCGTATCGCTCATCTTCGCTGGCCGATATCGGCCCGTAGTGTCACCTGGGACAACACTAAGTGAACCATCCCTTCCCTCTCGGGATGAGGGAAAGCTTACCTAGTGTCGCCCGGCACAAGCACTGGGGCGCGACACTCTTGCTCTCACAACTACCTTTGAAGGTGGCTCTCGAACTGTCTTGTCTGAATTCTCCAACTCTTCGACTAGTCTGACGACCACCTCCCCCCGACTAGTCTGACGACCACCTCCCCCCGACTAGTCTGACGACCACCTCCCCCCTAGCTCGTCTTTTCGGCTTCCTGTAGCTGCTATTTATACCGGTGGTTGAAGGAGTTATGGTGCTGGAAACGCCACGTAGCTCCCTTATACGCCGGTCGATGGATGTGGACGGCCGATACATGTATGTCTCGGCGTGAGGTGCTGGCTATCGGTCACGTTGCTGGCGGCACGCCTGCCGGTGGGTGGCCGTGTCGCCCGACGAGTTTGGTCATCGATGCGGCTTTGGCTCCCTGTCGGGTAGACGGTATGTCAGCCGATACGTCCTTCTTGCGCATCGCCCTTCTCCGCCGATCACTCTCGTGTCGCCCAGCCCCTGTCGGGCTGGGTTGTATCGGGCGTCAGGAAGGTCGAGATGGGCTTAGACTTATTGTGGGCCGGAATCGGCCTTATTGCACAAAAACGAGGAAAACTCTGTAGAAGATAGGAAAAATTGGAATAAGAGCGTTGCTTGGCCAATTATTGCGAAAATGCTAATAAAATAGAGGAAAATAGCAGAAAAAGGTAGTTTTGATAACAGAATAAAAGGCAAAAATGTCACAAAAATTGGTGTTATCAACTCCCCCAAACTTAGCTTTTTGATTGTCCTCAATCAATATTTAAACTAAACTTTGTGTTGCTTCTTCTTGCACAGCAAAACTTTAAGGCTAAAGGGTAGTACAAGATTTGCGATGTCTTGGAGGTAATGTTGTCTTAATGCGAACAAAAGACCTTGCCCTACTTGCCTTATTATTTAAGTAAAATTTTTCTTCTCCACAGCTTCAGCGAGACTTTGGTGTATGATTCCGAAGTTAGCTTCCACACCAAACAGCTTTATTTTAGGGGCAGAAAGTTGTGTATAGGGTAGGCTAAAGCTTTTTGGGTTTTTCTTCTTGTTTCCCATCAGTCCATCCAGGTAAGGGTCCGTTAACGGGCAAGTGGTCCCTGCAGTCCAAGCTAGTTGGCTTTAGAGCAGTGATTTCACATCCTACGTACCACTGCCCCGGATCTACCATGCCTAAAGATGGGTACTTTTGGAAAACAAGTGTGTATATATATATTTTTTCTTTTCTTTTATTGGGCACAACTCTCATGCTTTTATTCACGCTCATAAGGCTTCTTTCTCTTTTTGGGATTTTTGTTGGGTAAGGGAAAACAAAAGAGATTTTTGCTGTTTGGGCAGCTTTTTCCTTCTCCATACTCGTCTCTTAGCTGTTTGCGAGATTATTATTTTTCAAAAAATTTTGGATGGCAAGGCACAATCTTTTGTTTGCTTGAGACAGCATTATCAGAAAGATATGACAGAACTTGTAACTCGTTAAATATACAAAAAGTAAACTTTGCAAGAAGTCACAACAAGTTTTTATTATTATTACAACAACTTTATACATATATAAGTATAGGGAATCATAGGCAAAAATTTTAAAAGTTTTCAAAATTTTTAGCAAGAAGGAAAAAGGTTGTGTAAGAAGTTATATGTACACAAAAAGGGTTATATGTTATATGTACACTAAAAAAAAGGTTATATGTACACTAATTGAAATGGATAGGATGAGGGGATCAAAGGAGAAAAGTTTTGTACCTCCCTCACTGGTACATGGTACCCCCCCAAACTTACTCCACACTCTGTCCCAGAGTTGTGAAGTAGATGAGGTAAGGAAATGTTAATCAATGAGGGTTAGATGATCAGCGCGCCTGGGCTAGATAAGAGCTCCCACACATATTCTCCTCTTTTGCTGTGATAGTCGATGTGGAGGAGCTGATCAGGCGTTGCCTCGTTTGCCATCCATTCCAGGACGAAGACGCCGCAGTCGTTGGATAGTTGAATTTGCTGCGGGCTGCGGTGGCAGAACTAGAGTTCATGCCAGCTTCTTGCTTGCATTCCCAGGAATGGTTGTATCAGTGCTGCTATATCGATATAGTACTTTCGTACTAATCGTTCGAGAGATGTCAGCACTGTCGATGTACAAGGCATTGGATGGTCTTTGTTGCTGTCCGAGCTGTTGTAGAAAATCCCTGCTCGTTGTTGGGTGTACACCGTTAAGAGCGTCCAGTGGTTGTTGTGCAGGATTGGAAGGAGAATGGTGTTCGGGACTCTGCATTCCAACTCTGCTAGGAAAGCTTCTTTCGCCCCTTGTTCATCGGCTAGGCAAATGTCATTGAATAGCATTGGATCAGCTATGCATGCGTGTTCAGACTTGTTTCGTAGTATCTGGATGTAGGCGACCGCCACAGATAATGCCAGACATCCTCCCTCTTTTACCATGTCCCTTAAGTCGTCAATCGGGACTATGACATCGCCTGCCGAGTAGGCTACGTCTGCAGGGTTGGAGTCAGCCAACTTCATGTGGATTTCATTGACCTGTTCCTGCGTGAGGGTAGCGCATGAGAAACGGTCGAAGTTGTGGATCGACTCCTCCTTGTTCTGGGGCGAGGCTTGTTCGCCGTGTCCGAAAACTTGTCGCAAGATGTTTATCTGTTTGCCTACCCCACAGACGTTCGTCTCTGCTTCTGCTTCTTTTTCAGGAGGGTTGCTGTGTTGAGATGACTCTTCTTCTTGTTCGCTATCCAGCAGCTCTTCTGGTATCCCCGCGTCTCGGAAGTAGCGCTTGTCCTTTATCAGCAGCAATGCATATTTGCTTCTGAGACTGTAGAAGTTATTATTCTGTAGTTGCTTGAAGTATCCGAAGATATGTATCATCTCCATGGCTATGAGGACTATCAATGCGCTATTTCTACTTCCCTCCTCTTCTTGGACTGGGAAGTCCCTTAGTGAGTAGAAATTCTAGACGCCGCTGTGGCGCTGGACTCCATACTTGATGACCCGGTGGAGACGTAGCGGCAACAGTCTTAGCTTTACGTCCTTTGGGTGTAGGAACGTGCTTCCTGTGTGCGGGACCTCTTTGCTGCAGCAGCAGTGCAGTTGGACATCATGATTTCAGAGGTCGGAAATGCACAGGAACCAGTTGTTTCTGTGTTTGTAAGGGGCCAGCACCAGTTTCGGATTGTGCACTTCAATGTATTCCAACATACTTTCTACCTGCGTAGAATTGTACAACCCCATCATTAGTCTTCTTGCTAGGGTCGGGGTGGCAGCGTAAACTGTATGTTGGCCTTTCTTCTTGTCGGCGCTTTCTATAATGGCCCCTTGTAGTACTCTGAACAACCTCTTCCCTACGACGGCCTTGGCGCGGAAGATGTTTCTCAGAGTTCCCCGCTGCACCGAGAAATAACTGTCGCTCCAGAGTATCTCTTCCTCGTCGGCTCGCGATCTCAGGACCATGTTGAGTAGGTTCTGGTCTCTGATCGTTAGATACCCTATGACCCTTCTGTCAAAGTCAGTCATTTCGAAGGAGGGTATCTCTGTCGGTGCGGAGAAATCGGTGAGGTCAGCCCTTGAACTCCTTCCTCTGGGGCGGTGTCTTTCGTTTGCAGTGCAGATGTCCCCCCTTCTCCCTCAGATTCATCAGAAGAGCCCTCCCCGACGCTGATATCTTCGTCGTTATCCTCAGCTTCGTCAAAGGGGGCTGAGGGAGCGGCCTCATTCAGGTCAAAAGGGCTTCCTTGTCTGGTTGGAGCTTCATAGCCTTGCCCTTGTGATGAATTTCCTCCGGGTGCTGATGAAGATCTGCCGGAGGAGGAGGTGGATGATGACGATCCTGACGATGCTCTTGACGACGAGGATTGAGAGCCCGGACCAGGAGGCGACGGCGATCTTCTCGGCCGCCTTGGGCGTGGATGGTCGTCCTCCCTGTTCAGCCTCCCCTCGATCTCGCTAAGGCGCTGCAGAACTTGTTGTAGCGTGGCATTCACTGCCTCTAGCCGGCCAGGTAGGCTGGCCAAAGCCAGCAGCTCTCGTTCCTGGCTATCCAGCCTTTGTTTGAAAAATGACAACTTGCGGGTTAGGGAAAGAAATGTAGTAGAATGGTTTTCTGTTACCTCCCGCAAGAAATCGAGTTCTTGTCCCAGCATCATTCCGAGCGAAGGAGGGTTTTCCGCTTGTCTCCCCTTCGACCTCGAAATGCTCCTCCCGCGCGATGGTCTGCCCGACGAGGCAGAACCTACTTCTATCGTCCGCGCGGCGGATGGTTCTGAGCGAGGTGTCGGTGCTATCCCGCCCTCTTGTTGTATCGGAGGAGACCGTGTTGTGGGGGACGGATGCTGCCCCATATCGACGTTGTCGACGATCTCCTCAATAACTGCTACAGGTGACTTTGGTGGTGGTGTCGGCGTCACCTGTGCTCGTTCGAGCTCCCTTTGTAGGATGTCGGCGAATAGCTCGTCACTGACATCCAGTTGTACTTCATCAATTGCCCCTAAGGGCGCAACAGAAACTACGGGGACTGCCGCTGTCTCTTTCGCTGCAGTTCCAGTTCTTGTCTCGGCGACCTCCATGATCGCCGGCTCTTCTCTTGCCACCAATGGCCTTGTTGTTGTGGCTGTCGTTGGTGGCTCTGAGGCAGTGAGCCGCTCGGCAGGAGCTGTTGAAGATACGTCCTGCCGAGTACCCGGCGGGATGGGCCCTCTGGTGATTCCCCGTTCTTGGCTTCTTGGGGGAGGAGCGTAGCTTGCGCCTGCTGCCACAGCCTCGATCTATGCTGCGGTGAAGACTAGCTTTTCTGCATCATAGGCGGTGCAACGAGGAAGCGGGAGAAGGATCTTCGTCCTTGCGAACTTGTAGAAGTAACTCCGCCCCTCCTTCTTAATTATACCCGACCTCATGAGGTACTTGAGGTCGATCAACTCGTCCCCTCTTGTTCTTGAAAGGCTGCGCGGGCGGGTATCCCAACCCCACCGCGATTAGGTTCACGATGCCACCCATGCAATATTCCTTGGTGGCATCCTTTATTAGGTGCAGCTTGTTCAGCAAGAAGCACCCCAGGTTGATAGTCCGGCCCTCCATCATGTGCGACATGACGTGGAGTTCCTCGGTGTAAATGTTGTTGGACTCGTTCTTGCTGAAGAGGAGGCACGCCACCAGCTTGTGCATTATCCTCCAGAAGCATAAGTGCACTGCCGCCACCTTGCTCCCGGGTTTGAAAGATGACTCCCCAGTTAGCTTTTCCCAGATATCTACGGGGTTGAACCCGTCTTCTTCGGTGATCCTCGCACCGTTATCTAGTCTCTCTTTCTCCTCTTCGCTGGAGGAGAAAATCTGGTTGAGCAGCTTCTCTGAAATGACGTGCTCTGCATTGTAAAGCCGCCCCTGGAGTCTGTCTGCTCCGCCATACTTTCTGGCTTCAGTAGGTGTATTCTTTACTCGGTGAAGGGACGTCATGAACTCCTTCGTGAGCTCGGTGTAGGAGGCGGATAGGCTGAAGCAGATTTGCCTCAGACCTGCTACCGTAAGTACGTCCTCCAGTCTCCCGAAGATGCCCAACTGCATGAAGGACGACTGGTGGCCGAACCTGCTCGGCCTGTAGAGCTTGGCTCCTAGTTCAGCATATCTACGGCCGTGCTCCTCATCTGTTGGCACGAACCTTCCTGGCGTGTGATCCAGGGGTTCTACTATTGGAGCATGTGCTGCAGCTGGAGTGGCCGCTTCTTCTGTCCTCACCCTCTTTCCAGATGTTGAGGGTCCAGCTGCTTCAGGGTTCGAGCGCTTCTGCCCGACCGTTGCCACCTCTGCCTCTGGCTCGGTGACAACCCTCCTTCCTTTCTCGTCAACGAGCCTAACAGTTATCTTTGTGCGTGCCATCCCTATCATCAATCAAACAAATGCTATTTTTTATCAACTGGAAAATTAATAAGGGGAAAGACACCCCGACACGACTGTATCGGGCCTTGAGACAAGATCAGGTAAAGCTTGCCTGATACAACTGTGTCGGACGATACGGTTAAAAGAAACTGAGCACCCGTCAGGGTCTTGAAAGAGCGTTGTCCGATACAAGAATAAACGGGCGATACATTCGCTGCCCGACACATCTGTATCAGGCAGTCGTGAGAGAAGCGTGTCGTGCGATAACAGTATCGGCGACAAGAAAATCAACGTTAAATCCTCGCCCGGTACATCGTGCGCGATAAAGGTCCGTATCGGGTATGCTCGGGCGATAGGGCTGTCGCGCGATACCTTCGTTTTCCTTAAGGTTTTTGCGCGTCACGGGATCGGGAGAGGTCTCGGCGCGACACGGGAGCGGAGAGCAAGAAAAGTACTGCGCGATACGGTAGCTGAAAAAGGTAAAGTCCGGGAGCGCGACACGGTAAAGTTTTTGCCTTATATATAGCGGCCGGACGTCGCGGTAAAACCATTCCCTCCCGAGACGGGCACAATCTGTATGTCGGTTGGTGTGCCGCCCGATCCGGTCTGGAAAAAAAAGTTACTAGAACAGACTCCGCCCGACCGATACAAGATCTTTCGGGACAAAAATCCGAGGTAAAACCCACTTAAAGAAAGAGGCGACAGGCGGGTAAAACATCATTGGCCTAAGGCTAAACCCGGCCTCAGATGGTATTACCCATCCTGGCAAATAAAACTAAAGCGGTGGCCCTTAAAACAAAAAGAGTCAGCACACGTGCGCATGCACTGACTCGGGCCTTATTACAGTCCATAATGTTTGTAATGTCTGTTTTGCCGAAAAGTAAATAACGTCCTATACTAGGGAAATAAAAGCACGGGCTGCCTCCTGAGGAGCGCTGCGTTTTCCGTCTTCAGCTAGACGTCTTTGGTTTCTTTGTCATACTTTATCATTTTTCTGGTTCAGTGTTGGACGGAATCTTCCCCAAAGGATTCTTCACAATCTCGGCAAGCTGTGCGAGCTGCTGATCGATTTGTCGCTGATGTGTTTGCATATCTGCCAATTGGATTTGCAGTGAGTTCAAGACTCCCGAATTTGACAGCACGCTCTGTGCTAACTGGTTATTGACGCTATCTTGCTTCTTGACAAAGTCAAACAGCTAGCCGATCACCTCAGATTGGCTTGCCCTCTTCTCCTGTTCACGGGATGGGCCTTGGTATTTCCCTGCTACTTGGAAATTGCCTTTTTCTGGTGGGAACTGGCTATTCTTGTTATACTGCCCGGATCCCCCTCTCTTCTCGAAATGTTGCACTGGCCTGGTCGAGGTGTGCAGCTGATGCGAGTTTTCGGCTTCGTCCTTGTTGCCATAATTAAAACCAGGGTGGTCTGGTCTCTTGAAATTCATGTAGGATACATTCTCGGTCCTTTCTTCTTCCGAGTCGGAGTCGCTGTCGGTGCCAGGTTTGGTGTAGATGCAGTTGTCTACCCCATGTCCTCCTTCACCGCAGGTAACACATTTCATGACTTTCTCAACTTGCTTCTTCCCCTTTCCGCCATGATCCTTTAGTTGTTTCACATCTGTTGCTATCCTTTGAATCTGAGAAGTAATGTTTTCCAGAGCCTTGGACTCAAGAGAGGTTCCTTCCCCCGCCTTCTTCGCCTGCCCTCTATCGGATCTATCGTAGTCAACATCGGCCTTCAGCTCAGCCATGTTCCTAATGATCTTTTCGGACTTGCTTGGCTTTTTCCCTAAGAAGTCACTTCCTGCTGCCGCATTCAACGATACCCTTTCATCGGGAGTTAGCCCATTGTAGAAGGTGGAGACCAGGAAACCCTTCTTGAAATTGTGGTGAGGGCAGTCCCTCTGATATTCCAGATATCATTCCCAGGCGTCGTGGAGGTTTTCATTTGGCTTTTGCGTGAAAGACGTGATTTTTAACTTGTTCCTCATCATCTTCTCAGTGGGGTAGAACTTTTTTACAAATGCGTCAGCCAGTTCTCCCCATCCATTCAACGCTTGGTGGGGTAGCCCCAGGTACCATGATAGAGCCTTATCCTCCAAAGAGAAGATGAAACCCTTGTAGTAAATGACCTCTTGGGGAACCCCTCGCATCTTTATGGTGTCGCAGATATTCTTGAAAGCATCAAGGTGATGGTAAGAGTTGTCACTCTTAGAACTCCCCCTGAAGCTTTTATTTTGAATCATGGAGATCACAGATGGCTTGAGCTCAAAGTTTGTAGCATTGAACCTTGGGATGATAACGGGGCACCTCGATCTATTGGCCTTGGTAGAAACCAATTCTCTCAGAGTTTTCTCTTCTTCCTCCGAGTCGTCACTGTTGCTGGCGTCTCGGCGTCGCTCTCGGTTATCATGATTCCTCCTGTGTCTCCGACGACGTCTATGCTGATGATGCTCTTCCTCATGCCCTGGTGATTCTGGATCTTCTTTCCGCTCATCATCACTATACCGGTCGTTGTCTTCCGGTGGAGGCAAAACTGGCCTCCTTCCTTGGCTTTCGTTTCCAGAAGGTGGCTCTACGCGAGGAGGCATGGTTGACAGACTCGGTGTTCAGTAGATCAGAGTACCTGAAAACCGCATAAAAATCATGTTTAGAAAATTATAATTGGGGTAAAGAATAATGCTTAAAGTAAAAGAAAAGAGAAAAAGAAAAAGGAAAAGAGGTGCTGTCGAGCTTATTTCTAAGCTTGAGGCACGGGAGTGTAGTTAGTGGTTTCGGATTCGTCAACAGTGCCATTTGCCTTGTCCCCGGCAACGGCGCCAGAAAGTTGACCGGCCTAAATCGCGCGTCCTAAAATTGGAGGCGTATTTGAGGTAGTCGAGCCTTCACATTTATAACCCGAATCCTTCTAGGCCCCCACAACTTTGTTTACGGGGTCGAAGTAGTCATACGGGGTCGAACACAGGGACAAGGTGGGTCGTGTTGACTACTCTGAATCGACACTCTACACTTCGGTGGGTATAAAGAGATATTTAAAGTTCCCCGAAGGGGAACAACAAGCTGTCACGATTAAATCAAAGAAAACTATCTCCAACTGGAGTTACAAGAAAGATTAAGATTTTGTCATTTAGCAGTTTTTAGGAATTTTCATGCAACAGAAAATAGAAAGAAAAACTGCAGTTTAAGGCGTAATGCAAGGGATAAGACTTTAGTAAGACAAGCGGTAGCAGTAACACCCTGCACCCCTCCTCTCAGAGCGGGTGCCTCTAACCAAGCTCCAACACCCCTCTCGAGGTTGCTGGGCTCAAGTTAGAGTGGAATGATACTAAAACAACTCCGTTCCAGGCACTCTCGTACTCCAGAACCGGACCAAACACTAGAGCCACAACCCAACTCTCGAAGTAGTTGCGACGGGAAAGACGATTCGGTAGCTAAGCGAAACGCGATCCAAAACATGCAATCTAGAGTTCGGATATCCAAAACAGCAGTTACCCAATCATAAGGCAACAAGCATTAAACAAATAGCAATTAAGCATTTCTATTTCTATAAGCAATAAGGGTCTTAATACAATGCATAAGCTAAGAATTTAAATAACAGAATTAGAGATAGATGTCGCCTTCTTGATGTAGAAGAACGACAAACTATTGTAGCTCTCCTGCCCAATACCGGTCAGGAGCTGAGCCCGATACGGCAGTGTCGGGCGGCACCCCCTCTCGGGCAGCGCCGACTGACGACTGAAGGTATCGCTCAAGGACCCTGGCCGATACGCTCATGTCGGGCGGCGCACCCTCTCGGGCGGCACGCACGACGGGCAGAGCGTATCGGGTTCGATATCGTGTCGGGCAAAGAGTTACGAGTCTACTGTCGAGCACTCGTGTCGCTCATCTTCGCTGGCCGATATCGGCCCGTAGTGTCGCCCGGGACAACACTAAGTGAACCATCCCTTCCCTCTCGGGATGAGGGAAAGCTCACCTAGTGTCGCCCGGCACAAGAACTGGGGCACGACACTCTTGCTCTCACAGCTACCTTCGAAGGTGGCTCTCGAACTGTCTTGTCCGAATTCTCCAACTCTCCGACTAGTCTGATGACCACCTCCCCCCGACTAGTCTGATGACCACCTCCCCCCCGACTCGTCTTTTCGGCTTCCTGTAGCTGCTATTTATATCGGCGGTTGAAGGAGTTATGGTGCTGGAAACGCCACGTAGCTCCCTTATACGCCGGTCGATGGATGTGGACGGCCGATACAGGTATGTCTCGGTGCGAGGTGCTGGCTATCGGTCACGTGGTTGGCGGCACGCCTGCCGGTGGGTGGCTGTGTCGCCCGACGAGTTTGGTCGTCGATGCGGCTTTGGCTCCCTGTCGGGTAGACGGTATGTCGGCCGATACGTCCTTCTTACGCAGTGCCCTTCTCCGCCGATCACTCTCGTGTCGCCCAGCCCCTGTCGGGCTGGGTTGTATCGGGCGTCAGGAAGGTCGAGACGGGCTTAGACTTATTGTGGGCCGGAATCGGCCTTATTGCACAAAAACGAGGAAAACTCTGTAGAAGATAGGAAAAATTGGAATAAGAGCGTTGCTTGGCCAATTATTGCAAAAATGCTAATAAAATAGAGGAAAATAGCAGAAAAAGGTAGTTTTGATAATAGAATAAAAGGAAAAAATGTCACAAAAATTGGTGTTATCAGTAGGTTCCTCAATAAGGGAAATTAGGGGTGCAAGACTCTTCACTGGACTCCAAGGAGTTACTCTGAATTATTGACATGCCTTGCTTTGTCTTGCAACATGATATCATGCTTCTTGCTAAAGTTCAGGAAACTTGAGGTTGGTACTAATCAGTTGGAAACTAGAATGTTGGAATAAATGTCATTTAATGTAAAATAGGTCAACAGGAAGCTTCCTTACAACATAACTGAGACAAATTGGTTAGGTTAGGCAATTCCTGACTCCAGAGCTGAGGAAGATGATAAACTTATATGTAGAGGTAGAGGCAACTCTAGGGCAATTTTCTAGGAATAAAAGGTTTCCAGTAGGCAAAAAAATGTTTGAAAGCCCTCTATATATAGAAGTTAGGTTGTGAATTTACTAGAAAAAGAGATAAAGGTGGGTCAAATAACAGTTTTTTCTAGAAGGCTTAGAAATTAGAAAATAAATATTTCTACTTACCCTACCTAGATATAAAACTTTAGTGACCTAATTCAGTAATAATAGAAAGGTTATTTCTTGGATTTTTATATCTAATGGGAAACTAACCCTAACTATATACAAATATGTAAGGTGGCTTGGGACCCTTACATGATTCTTGTTATAATCTGATCCAGCCCTATTTTAGGGCTTCATCTTGTGTCATTTTGCATTTCAATCACATATATACCTGTTAGATTACATGGTATTTCCCCTAATATGAATATTTGTGTAAAATGCACTTATAGACATTGTTTGCATGTTTTTCAAGCATTTGGACCATGCTTCATAGAAGAGAGAGAGAACGAGTGATCCTAGGGTCTCTCCACCCTTGGATAGACCCATGGTGAAGCCCGATGCTCCCTCAATGTACCCTTAGTGGCCAAAGATCCATTGAAGCAAAGATGTCTAAGAAAATCCAAAGAACAAAGTCAAAGTGCTGATTTAAAACCCAACACGGCTGTGGTGTCACAGAACGACCGTGCTAGGTCACTTGAAGAGACATCCTCAATTGAAGGTGGAATCACTACGACTGTGCCACCCAAAACGGTCGCGGTGAACTGACCCAGAACAGTCGTGTTACCCAGCACGACCGTTCTATAGCAGAGGCAGAACAACCATGGAGCAGAGAATGACCTCAGCATTTCGAGCCACCACGGTCGTGCTACCCTCACTCCACAACAACCGTGGTGACCACCAGGACCGTGCTAGCCTCAATAAAGAATTGACCATCAACCTGTGATTTTGACATTTTAATTGACACGACCCGTGGTGACCACCATGAATGTGTTCACCCGTAACCACCATGGTCGTGCTACTCATAAAATCCAACTACTTTTTCATTGTTTTTCCCATACTACCCCTACTTAACCTAGTGCTTTCCCCACACCTATATATACCTAGGTGGTAGTTGGGGGCCAAGGTTAGCTACCCTACAACCACTCTAGCCTCCCCATTTCATCCTCTATCCATTGCCACCTCTTTCCACCTCCATTTCACCATCAAAACCGTACTTCCCTTCCATTTCAACCATACATCCATGCCATTCACCTACCTTGGAGGAGGGAGAGCAAGCTACAACTGCTTAGAGATGGAGAAGGAGGAGTCTTCACCAAGCTCATCATGGATTTTCACTCCTCTACTAATTCTTTCTCCTTTCTTTTTGTATTTTCCATTTCCATGAGTTGCTAGGCCCTTTTTGGTGGGCTGTTTGGGGTGTAAAATGTTACTTTGATACCATGTTGGAGAAATCACCTAGGAATTTAGGGAAATTACTTATATGTGTGAATTTTGGGATTTTCCCCTAGGTCTAATTCATGGATTCCTGGGTTGCATCCCATCTTCCTACATCCTAATCAATCTCCCTAAGCCTAAGTGAGATATCTAAGTAGCTAGATTAGATGATCCTAGTGCAATTAGCATGGAGCCTTCTCAAGGCTATAATGTGGGGCAATTGGGGTCCAAATCCCTAACTTCACCTCCCCATTACTACCCTCGGCCCCTAATTGTCCTACGAATGTCTAATCTAGAAACCTAGACCTGATTAGACTCTAATTGAATTGAACCTACTCCCTAACCCAATTGAGCCTCACAAGGGCAGTAGGCAGTGTTAGGGACTAGTTCCCCTATACACAACCTAGCATACCCATGTCTAGTTAGTATCTTAGTTTAATTCATGAGACTCTAAATTGTTGTTTGGTTTGGATAATCTAAATGGAATCATAATGTTCATGTCCTCCCCCAACTAAAGTGATAAGTATATCCCCTAAATAGCCCACACATTCCTTAATTGCTTTAAAACTCTAGCTTTCATCCTACTTAGCTAGTGTTATCTTTGTTAGCTCTTTTCTTACTTAGTTGGCTTCTTGCCCTGTTTTTGCCTTGTTCTTGCTAGTTTTGCTCTTTAATTTCTCTTATGCTTTTCTCTTGCTTGCCTTAGTGTAAATTGCCTTTCCGTACCTAGCTTAGTTTTACCCTGCTTGTTCAGCCTTAATCTATTCTAGGGTTAGCTTAGATTTCATTTTTTCCTTTAATTGCTCATTTGTTCATAGTAGTTTAACAATCAAAACAACCTTCAAACCATTAACCCTAGTCTCCACGGTAGGAATCTAGCCAAACTAACCTAGCTCTAGTGCCCCCCTTTTATCCATATGGATCGACCCTATACTTGCCACCTTACCTATACTACAACATGACCCTGTGTGCTTGCGGGATAGTGTTTTAGTAGATGTAGGTGTGCTTAAGTCTAGGTCTTTATAAATTCAAAAGGTTAATCCATTTGTGTGCTTCTATCCCTGGAAATTGTGCCAGAAAGCTTGGCGTTCCCTCACCAATGTCGTTACACACCTCTCCAATTGGCAGATAGATCTATAAAAGTGCCTAGGGGTAGAGTGGATGATGTCTTGGTGATGATAGATAAAGAGAAAAATGTAGTGTTCCTGGAAGATTTCATTGTACTTGATATGGAGCCGGAGGATAGGAAGATTCCCATCATCTTGGGATGGTCGTTCTTATCTACAACTGATGCCAAAATTCATGTACGCAGTGGTACCATGACGGTTTCATTCATGGACATGAAGATGAAGATCAACATGTACAAAACCCCAACCCGGTGGGTCCGAGATAGGGATATTGGACATGATCACTTCATAAGTCCAAATGATCATTTGAGAGAATGAGATCAAGAGGGAACAATTGATGATGATTATTGTGATCAAAGGGATGAGGAAAATAGATTGAGTGCAAATGAAGGATGCATGTTTTGTAAGAATGGGCTCATGAGGTTGCCAAATGGAAGATTTACTGAAAAATCACTAAGAAGCCAAGCTGAAGGCAAGAAACTCAGCGCTTGTGGGAGGCAACCCACCTTGCTTTGGAGAATTTTTCACCTGACCTCTCATTTTTGATACTTTTGCTTTATATTTGCACAAACCAAAAACACACACACACATGTGTTTGATAGTTTTTGTTTTAGTTTTGATGAAATGACAGGTGAAACATGTGCAAGTTGAGAAATGATGCACATTCAGTGAAAAATAATGATACAATATCAAAGTGGTCATTCAAAATGACTGGGTTATGAATGATGAAATGATTTCAAGATTCGTTAAGATTTTTGAACTGACAGGGCCCAGAACGACCGTGCTGGAGTAGAATGGTCGTGATGGAAAAGGTGGATTTCAACATGGAAAATGCAAGATTTTGGCCTCACTCAACATGGCCGTTCAGGCCAAAACGGCCATGCTAGCATCAAGTTAACATGGTCGTGGTGGCTTGGAATGGCCATGCTAATTAAGTTGGATTTCAACAGGGAAAACTCAAGTTTTGGACGTGGGCAACACGATCGTACTGGCCAGAATGGTCGTGCTAACCAGAACAACTGTGCTGGCCCGAATCTAGTGCATAAGTTGCCCGACTCTACCCGAGCCAGCATGACCCGACACTCATTTTCTCGACCCAGAACGACCATTCTGCACACGCAGGTGACTAGGGTGACCTCCCTTCACCCCCAAATTATCTCCTCTTGCTCCCAAACTCTGAATTTGAGTTCCCCATGGTCCCCAATCAGCTTCGCTAACCTCAAGCTTCGATTTCCACCCTCCATCACCACGAATTTCTCCACTTCCAAGCCAAATCCGCCCCTACAGCCAGAGCGTCTGGTTCTTGTTGTCCTAGTTCATTTTCCACCAAAAATCCTTACAAAAATGAAGAGCACGAGCAAGGAAATAAGGAAGGGAGTAGAGAAGATGATGGATATGCTCACCGGGGACAAAAGTCGGTCCAAATGGGCTGCCCGTTCACAACAGTATGGCAGTGGATCTTCACCATCCAACTCCATTTCTCGATCTTTCGAATGCTCGATGTTACAACCCCAATTTTTGGGTTCAATTGGTGAGAAATGTAATTTCTCATATTAAAGATAATTGATCAAATAATGATATAATTTGTTTTGAATAAATTAATTTGGTTTAGAATAGCCTTGATGTTTGTGTTGTGGGCTTTATTGTCTATTGGGCACAAATAACAAGGAAATCCAATTAGTAAATTAATAATTGAATTTCTAAGAAAAGAAATATGTGGAAACCTCTAGAAGGAAAATCCAAAGAGGGATTTCGTGCCTCTTGGGTTCCTTGGGTTCCAAGGAGTCCAAAGTTGCATAAAGAGTGCAACGAGAAAAGAAAATAACAATTAAATATTTTTTTACTAAGAAAGAAATTGAAAACAATGGTAAAACGTGGAAAATAAGTAAAAAGGGGTACAATTGAGTTATCCTTAGTGGAATTTCGTATCCCAAGGATTCTTAATGATAAAAGGAATACCCATGAGGAAAATAAAAGAGAAATGAAGAGAAAACCTCAAAAAGAGTTATTTTAATAGGAAATAAACAAGATAGTATGAAATAATGCATTTAGATGCATCTAGAAGGATAATGAGTATCCTTATGAAGGAATTTCGAAATCATAGAGTTTCTTGGGATCCAAGGAGTCCCAATAAGGAAAGAAGAAAGAGAAAATAACAATAATAACAAATTGGAAGATAATATGATGCGTTATTAATGATTTTGGTGGTTTGTGAAAAAGGGAGTGATTTCTATTAAAGGATATAAAAATTCGTGCCTATGGGATAGAAGGCAAGTGTAAAAGAGATTAAGTAAGAGGATTTTCGAATCCCTATTTATCCAAGAGTTTTGGTTTATTAAAGGATTAAGTTAAGAGAGAGAAGCTTCCTATTTCATGAAGGAAGCTTATTCCTAATAGGAAAGACTTTATTGCTTCGTGAGCAAGCATCATAGGACGTGGTTACACTCACCTATAAAAGGAAAGGGAGCCTTGGACCGAGTCCAGGAGAGGATTCCCACGCAGCTCTTTCTTTCTCTTCTTTGTTTTCATCCTTGAACCCTAAACCATGGGAAGCCATGAGATCCTGAAGTAACGAAGGGCCCGGGTGCGGTTGCAGTGGTAGCTGGTCATGAGTCGATGCCAAGGCAAAGCCTAGCCGGAGCCGCCATGCTCGGAGCGAAGCACAATAGCTGCAGCACAACTGCATGAGGCAGCTATATTGCAGGACTACCCAGTTCGTTTCGCACCACCAAAGCAGCTATTTGGGAGCCCCGTAGGTGCGCCTAGGTACATAGGAGGCAATGTTGCCCTCCTTGGTGATCATCGGGGGAAGTGAGCAAGAATCGCGCCCAAACGTGCCTAGGGCAGCAGTCGCAGTGCTGCGTGAGGTTGAAGAAGGGTGGAGGAACCGTTGGACAGTTCTGCCCTTCACGGGCTAAAAGGAGGCACAACTTAACCAAGGGCAGGATGGTCCTTTCGTTATATTTCCAAAGCAAGCCGCATGCATGGGAACTTGGCGACGCGGCAATCTCTGATTGGCCGGAAGGTAATTTACTTGCAAAAATCATATCTAATGATTGGTAACTCCGATTAGGACAAGTAATATATGAATTTTGATCAGGAGAATGAGAGGAATCCAATAAAAATGACATTAAAGATTGATTCCGTTCCTAATTGCAAAAATACTATAAGTGGATAAAAAAGTGTATTAAAGTTAAGTTAAAACCCCTATTTGTGATTAAAGGTTGAATCTAGTATGCTTAATGGGTTAATTGAAGGATTAATAACCTGTTGAATGATAATGTTAGATTCAAACCTGATCTAGATGTAAAATTGCATAATTTAGGGGTTTTACCCCATATAAGAATGAATAAGTATTTAAAAATCCTAATTTAGGGTCAAAGAGGATAGGATCATACTTAATTTGTAAAAATATGAAAATATGTTGTTACATGATGGTTTTAATATATTTTGAGCATTAAAGTTCCTAATTTTGGACAAAAACCCTAAAAGTAGTAATTTGGGTTTTCTCATGAATAAAAGGTAGTATTAATGGAAAATCGAGTTCATATGTGATTAGATCGTAATGAACTTTGAATTGATGATAAATGAGCATAGAAATCTTGTCGTGGATTAAAAAGGATAAAAATGGTAGCTTTAATGTGAATGAAGCTTAATGAAATTAATTGATGGTTAATGGTGCCTTGAAATCTGAGAATAGGGTTATATGTTGTTAAGATAACCTTAATGTTGAGGAATAGATAAGATAAGGGTTAATGAGTAATGGTATAAAATTAGGGGTTGAAATAGTAAAAGATGAAGGGAAACCCTAATTGCAATGGAAACCGTAAAAGTGAACTAGAAATCCTAGGACGCGAGCTAGATCTTGATGACATGAGTAATATAAAGGGAATTACATGATTATTTCAGGATCTTGTTGAAAGTGATTGCTTGCTTGGATTCTTATTTGCATGGATATTTCTGTTCAAATCATCAGATCTGGTATGTGGTTACGCCTATGAATATCCCGAATTAGTTTCTCGAGGATTTCAAGGTTTTATTGATGACTTGAATTAAACTATTGGTTGCATTTAATTCATGCAAATTATAATGTGAATATGACTATCACATAAGAGATGTGCCTACTAGCTCAGATCCTAGTCCCCTCTGTAGCTTTATAGATTGACCTAGTAAATGACTACCAATGGGGTAGGTCCATCAGGTCATTAAATGACTTAGTAAATGGCTACCAATGGGGTAGGTCCATCAAGTCATCATGAGTCAGGGATTGGGCTACCCTTGGGTAGGACCATGCCACTCCATAACCCTAAGAATTGGCTACCTGTGTGGTAGGGCCATGGGGGTAAGGATCTACCATATGAGAGAGGTAGTATCCATGTCCACTGCAGGGACGGTACAGAGATAGGGGATAGGCAAGGATTGAGTAGTATTGCTTAAAATGTAATCTTGGATGTTAAATGATATTTGGTTGATTACATTGTTAACATAGTTTCACAATTATTGTTTCCCCCACATACCAGCTTCTTGCTGACCGACATTTTGTTTGTCGGCGTTTTAGGTACAAATGAAAAGAACAAACAATAAAGTGGCATATGTGGAACTAAATGAGAAATAACGTACACAGGATGATTAGTTAGATTAGTATCTTCATGGATAGAAGTTTAGAAATCCCAGCTTTTAAAAGGTAATCAAAGATTATTTTCTTATAGATTTTCAGTATAGTCTGTTAAAATTTAATAATTATTCTTGGTTAATTGTCGAACCTTTGATCCGAAAGTTATGGGTGCGGCTTCGACCTCTCGGTCTCCCTTAATTGGGGGATACCGGAAGGTGGAGTCATAACATTTGGTATCAAAGCGTAGGTTCCTCAGTTAACCATTAATAATTATTAAATTTTACAAACTACATAAGAACCCAAGGGAGTTATTAGAGGATTATCCAAAAGACGGAGGTGTCTAGAAAAGGATCATGACCGGGGGCTGGCAATATTTCCTCCACACCACTAGTCAGAATATGAGGACTCCTAGATCTGTGTGACTGCCTGGCCAAAGTCTTAGGATATGAATCGAAATAAGATACCTTTAGGACTTTCTCATCTTATTCATCCCTTCTCATCACAAATTCTGTTAAGGACCTTAAGGATTAGGGTTTTCCCTCTTCTCCTCACCCTCTTGAGGTATGGGTAAGGTTAATAAGGTCTAAGGAATCCTCCATCAAACTAATGAAAAGCATGTAAATAAGATGTCATGGACATAAGCTTAATAGAGTAAGCGTAAACTAAAGAATAGTTACATGCTTAGGTCGTATGACATAAGTTGTCATGACCTCAGGAGAGACCTGAGGCTAGGCCTTCTTGTCAGGAGGATAAATAAGGAGAGTTAGTCTTGGAGATAGAAATCTCCATTTCAAGTAGAGACATGGAACATCCTCTAAGGATGATGTTAACCCTAACCCTAAGTGAAGGTTAGAGAGGGAGATGGCATGATGAGTTAGACCAGGTGTTTGAAGGGACATGCCTTGGATGGCGTATGAGCCATGAGAGGATTGGATGACCTAGTACCTCTGGCGACCCAAACCCTGGGACGGGTCGTGCATGTTTGAGTGAAGGACAACTCCTTCATTGATGAGGTTAGAGAAGAACCTATGGAAACCCCATGAGCTCATATGGGCATGATAGGCACCCAAAATGTATCAGTAGTGCGAGCAATAGGTTGAAACCCTGGCCGGGAGAGTTTGATGGATAGCTTATGTGGCTAGCATAAGGGGCTATGGATAACCTTGAGCGAACATAGGTTGATCATAGGCTTCATCATGTAGGGGTATGCTTGTGGGCTTGATCCCTCTTGAAGGGAGGACCTCTCATAGTGAGGTTGTTTGTGGAGAGAGGGAAAGCAGGAACCAAGCGAGAAGGTTGGAAGCCTAAACACTGAGATGGGAGGAACAGTGGGAGTCGAGGATGATGCAACCTAAGTGGATGAGAATGGTTGCCTCATGCATGATCCCAGGAGGCTAATGATATCTTGGTTGCCTTTAGGGGAACCAAACCCTAGAGAGAGGATGATGCTCCTAGTATAGGTGTTTACCTGCTAAGTGGAGACAAAGAGTGCTTGTGAGGCTTTATACCTAGTTGGTTGTTCTTCAGGAGGACTCAACTCTGAGGGGTTGCTCATATAAAAGGATCATGGGATTACATGACATACCTTGGACATGCTTGATTCATGGTTAAGAGATTGAGTATGCTGATGGATACCCAAAGGAGAACCTAGGGTTCCTAGGCCTAAGAGGGGAAGCAGTGTATCCGATGCTCATAATGAGATTTGAGTCTCTATAGTTTCGAGCATGATACTCCTCATGTGTAGAGGTAAAGGAAACCCCTTAAGTTAAGGGTATGTTTGATGAACCCCTAACGGCTAAGTGGATGACATGGGAAGGTATGATCGTGATCCAGTGTTGAGGATGAGAACAAGTGTGACCCAGCATGGTTTAGTAGGTGGTCAACTTGTAGCTTACTAGGGTTAAGCATGCTTAGGTGGATGTAAACCCGAGGCATAAGGACGTTTATGACCTGTGTTATCGAGGTGAAGTTTTCCTCCCATCTTGGGAGAAGGGACCCTTTGTTGGGGTGTTTACCAGTTTTGTTGGTTTAAGTAACCTAAAGAGGTCTCATAGGATCTTGAGAAGCTAAGTGAAAAGTATGTGGTATGAGAATGAACCTATAGACCCATACATATCCATCTCTCTAAGTGCATGAGGATGTGTTACCATGGAAGTAACCAATATGGGGCCTGACCAAGGTAGGCAGGTCACCATGACCCCTGTGAAAGGATGAATGTCAGCCCATGTATACAAGGAGAGATGGTGAAGGCTTGGGTAAGGTTATAAGTTGAACATGTACTAAAAGAGAATCCTAAGTCTATCCTAGGGCGAGGGAGGGATAAGACCAATGGAAGTAGGAGTTGCCTAATTACGTAGTTGTAGATGACCATAGGGTCGGGTGGTAACAACTATCATTGTCTGAGGGCCATGGGTTAGGAGATTGATCACCTTCATGAACTCATGGGAACAAAAGGGCAGATGAGTAGGGCACTCTCTGGATGCATAAGGGAAGAGGGATGACCCCAAAAGTGTCGGCACCCTATAGACCTAGAGGATATGACCAAGGGTTGTGAGGTGACCCAAGTAGATTCGAGACCAGTTTTCCATGGAAGTAACTTTGATACCATGATGTTTGTGATGTAGAGACATATGTGGCACGTTGCAACTTAGATGTAAAGGTGTATTGGCAAGGTGGGATGTACCATCTCTACTCTTGGAATAGGAAGAACTCTGTATTTGGACTGCAGCCAAATGCTTATTTCCTCTTGTTATGGGGGTGAGAGATAGGGCATTATGCATGCCATACACCAAGGATAAGATATGATGTAGGTTGGAATGTTGCCACGAGACATGGGAACAGAGAAGATAACATACCCTAGTAAAGTGAATAATACATGGATGGTTTGCAAACACTAAGAGGAATGAGGCAGTCACCTTATGAGGATGTTTTTATCATGAGATATGAGTCATACAAGATTGAGTTTGATCACCAAGAAGATGAGCTCAAAGTGTTATTAATGGAGATAGACATAGAGTTGAGGTGAGACGATAAGTGAAATACATAGAAGCGTATGTCCTCAATGTTACTTAATACCTAAAGGATGTGAAGTGGTAATGGATGCTCTGGTAGAGATATATCTGACTAGTCTGGCTAGAAGCTAAAAAGAGGTTGTTAGGATAACCCTAAGTTTGGAAAGAAGATATGTTTGGCTAATACTCAGATGTAATGAGATCTGTTGGACAAGTTGATGGTTGCTTGGATTAGCCAGTCTAGGCCTTGATGCAATGAAAGGAGGGTTATAGAACCTCAAATGCACTCTTTGGATAGGAAGGTGATGAAACCCTAATGAGAGTGGTTTAGGGTTTCCTAGGAATCGATCTTGAGGAATCATGACATATAGGAAATCATTATTGAAGATCACCATATACTGTGGTACTACCAAGATAGTAAATGACAATAGCACTTTGGATGCTTAAGATGAGACTGCATGTGGTATGTTGCCATGCATGACAGAAGGTGAAGGACGAACACCAGTTACCCAGTGCATCGATATAAGGGATAAAGAGTCCCCGAAAGAGAAAGGGAGTTCATCACTATGGATGTTGTAAGTCTCTCCTGGACCAAGGAAGGTCGAGATGCGATATGGGGTATGGTATATCGTCTTACCTAGATGACATGAGAGAGAAAGAGTTCTGTCAAGGGACAGATCTGGTTGAGCTACCCATGAGAGAGATGGTCCAACTACACCATGATGTGAGTTCAAAGGTTCTTGAGTTTGACCTAGAGGTTCACTTCCATAAAGTGGAATTAGGTACATGAAGAACTCAATGTTAGTATAGTTTATCAGCCCTAACTATGGTTAGTATGATCCAGACTAAAGGGTCTGATGAGAGCATATGTGCTCGATTTGGGTGATAGCTAGAGACAGTTTTTGTCCTATGAAAGATGTGATGATGACCACCATAGCCAGTATCGGGATTTAAAGAAGCTCTGTAAGGGAGGTTGTGTCAGTCACCACTTCAGTAAGGTGATGTTGGTGAAAGGACCACGTGATGGTTAGAAAAGGGCCACAATGCGTGTAAACGAAGTCGCTTTGATCGTGCAATAGCTGAAAGGAGCCTAGATATGACAAGAGTCATGAGCAGATACAAAGTAGACTGGCATGCAGTTCACTGTGGAAGAATATGTGACATGAAAATACGACCCCTCTAAGTTACAACTAAGAGAGCTGAGTTCCTGATGCATTGGTTCTTTTGACATGGATTGGTGGAGAAGGTTAAGTTTGATCTTACCCCTCTGGATAAAGAAATGTGTGATGAGTTTCAGGTGTCCAATTTAGAGCACTATGTGAGGTACCCCAACCATGTGCTGAGCAATGAACCTAGTGAGCCCCAAGGGAGGCTGAAATGGCCTGAGTCACCTGTGCAGTTTATAGACGCCAGGATGAAAGAACTCAGAGAAAAAAAATATGTGATGATAAAGGTTCTTTGGTAGCGCCATGGGTACGGTAAAGCCACATAGGGGCCAATGATGGGCATGGAAAATCTTATCCTGAATTGTTTATTTGCTTGATGAGAATTTTGAGGACAAAATTCCTATAAGAGGGAAAGGATGTTACAACCCCAATTTTTGGGTTTAATTGGTGAGAAATGTAATTTCTCATATTAAAGATAATTGAACAAATAATGATATAATTTGTTTTGAATAAATGAATTTGGTTTACAATAGCCTTGATGTTTGTGTTGTTGGCTTTATTGGCTATTGGGCCCAAATAACAAGGAAATCCAATTAGTAAATGAATAATTGAATTTCTAAGAAAAGAAATGTGTGGAAACCTCTAGAAGGCAAATCCAAAGAGGGATTTCGTGCCTCTTGGGTTCCTTGGGTTCCAAGGAGTCCAAAGTTGCATAAAGAGTGCAACGAGAAAAGAAAATAACAACTAAATATTTCTTTATTAAGAAAGAAATTGAAAACAATGGTAAAACGTGGAAAATAAGTAAAAAGAGGTACAATTGAGTTATCCTTAGTGGAATTTCATATCCCATGGATTCTTAATGATAAAAGGAATACCCATGAGGAAAATAAAAGAGAAATGAAGAGAAAACCTCAAAAAGAGTTATTTTAATAGGAAATAAACAAGATAATATGAAATAATGCATTTAGATGCATCTAGAAGGATAATGAGTATCCTTATGAAGGAATTTCAAAATCATAGAGTTTCATGGGATCCAAGGAGTCCCAATAAGGAAAGAAGAAAGAGAAAATAACAATAATGACAAATAGGAAGATAATATGATGCATTATTAATGATTTTGGTGGTAGCTGGTCACGAGTCGATGCTAAGGCAAGGCCTACCCGGAGCCGCCATGCCTGGAGCGAAGCACAATAACTGCATCACAACTGCATGAGGCGGTTGTATCACAGGACTACCTGGTCCGTTTTGCACCACCAAAGTAGCTGTTTGGGAGCCCCGTAGCTGCGACTGGGTACAGAGGAGGCAACGTCGCCCTCCTTAGTGATCATCGGGGTCAGGAAGTGAGCAAGAATCGCAACCAAACGCGCCTAGGGCAGCAGCCGCGGCGCTACGTGAGGTTGAAGAGGGGTGGAGGGACCGTTGGATGGTTCTGCCCTTCGTGGGCTAAAAGGAGGCACAACTTAACCAAGGGTTGGATGATCCTTTCGTTATATTTCCAAAGCAAGCCGCATGTATGGGAACTTGGTGACGTGGCAATCTCTGATTGGTCAGAAGGTAATTTACTTGCAAAAATCATATCTAATGATTGGTAACTGCGATTAGGACAAGTAATATATGAATTTTGATCAGGAGAACGAGAGGAATCCAATAAAAATGGTAATAATGATTGATTCCGTTCCTAATTGCAAAAGTACTATAAGTGGATAAAAAGTGTATTAAAGTTAAGTTAAAAACCCTATTTCTGATTAAAGGTTGAATCTAGTATGCTTAATGGGTTAATTGAAGCATTAATAACCTATTGAATGATAATGTTAGATTCGAACCTGATTTAGATGTAAAATTGCATAATTTAGGGGTTTTACCCCATATAAGAATGAGTAAGTATTTAAAAATCCTAATTTAGGGTCAAAGAGGATAAGATCATACTTAATTTGGAAAAATGTGAAAATATGTTGTTACATGATGGTTTTAATCTATTTCGAGCATTAAAGTTCCTAATTTTGGAAAAAACCCCTAAAAGTAGTAATTAGGGTTTTCTCATGAATAAAAGGTAGTATTAATGGAAAATCGAGTTCATATGTGATTAGATCGTAATGAACTTTGAATTGATGATAAATGAGCATAGAAATCTTGTCGTGTATTAAAAAGGATAAAAATGGTAGCTTTAATGTGAAAGAAGCTTAATGAAATTAATTGATGGTTAATGGTGCCTTTAAATCTGAGAATAGGGTTATATGTTGTTAAGATAACCTTAATGTTGAGGAATAGATAAGATAAGGGTTTATGAGTAATGGTATAAAATTAGGTTTTGAAATAGGAAAAGATGAAGGGAAACCCTATTTGCAATGGGAACCCTAAAAGTGAACTAGAAACCCTAGGAAGCGAGCTAGATCTTGATGACATGAGTAATAAAAAGGGAATTACATGATTATTTCAGGATCTTGTTGAAAGTGATTGCTTGCTTGGATTCTTATTTGCATGGATATTTCTGTTCAAATCATCAGATCATGTATGTGGTTACGCCTATGAATATCCCGAATTAGTTTCTCGAGGATTTTCTAGGTTTTATTGATGACTTGAATTAAACAGTTGGTTTCATTTAATTCATGCAAATTATAATGTGAATATGACTATCACATAAGAGATGTTCCTACTAGCTCAGATCCTAGTCCCCTTTGTAGCTTTATAGGTTGACCTAGTAAATGGCTACCAATGGGGTAGGTCCATCGGGTCATTAAATGACTTAGTAAATGGCTACCAATGGGGTAGGTCCATCAAGTCATCATGAGTCAGGGATTGGGCTACCCTTGGGTAGGACCATGTGACTTCATAACCTTAAGAATTGGATACCTGTGTGGTAGGGCCATGGGGGTAAGGATCTACCATATGAGAGAGGTAGTATCCATGTCCACTGTAGGGACGGTACAGAGATAGGGGATAGGCAAGGATCGAGTAGTATTGCTTAAAATGTAATCTTGGATGTTAAATGATATTTGGTTGATTACATTGTTAACATAGTTGCACAATTATTGTTTCCCCCACATACCAGCTTCTTGCTGACCGACGTTTTGTTTGTTGGCGTTTTAGGTACAAATGAAAAGAACAAACAGTAAAGTGGCATATGTGGAACTAAATGAGAAATAACGTACACAAGAGGATTAATTAGATTAGTATCTTCATGGATAGAAGTTTAGAAATCCCAGCTTTTAAAAGGTAAGCAAAATTATTTTCTTACAACTTCTCAGTATAGTTTGTTAAAATTTAATAATTATTCTTGGTTAATTGTTGAACCTTTGATCCAAAAGTTATGGGTGTGGCTTCAACCTCTCGGTCTCCCTTAGTTGGAAGTTACCGGAAGGTGGGGTCATAACACTCGACATCGATGAGTGCCTCCCAAAATCACTCCTCCTACAGTGGCCACACCACCGACCCAAGATACAACAACCCTAAAAATAAGGAGGAGGAGGAAGAAGAAGAGTTGGAAAATATCATGGATTCCATCCATGTTGATGCACCAGCTTGAGAAAGGAGGGCCAAGAAGTCAAACGATGCATCTTCATTACGCTCACCACCACGACCGACTCCAGCAAGATGTTCTGCTTCCTCGACCCAACCTAGTGCAAGCTATGAGAGGGTGCCCTTGAACTTAGACACAAGTTCAAGGTCACGCGCACCTATGCAGAAGAAGAGGAAGATGATTCTAAAAGCAAAGAGATGGAAGATGAATCGGTGGATGTGGTGTCCAGGATTGAGGAGGACAAATTGAAATGGGTGCAAAAGAAACCCCAAGGAGCCACCTACAGAAGGGTAACGACAAAAAAAGCCATAATGAGGCCTCTCCACCCCGAGTGCTTGACAAGGAGGGTGATCCCTACTAGATATGCATGCATGACTACCATGTAGGATCTAGGGATCAACTACACATTCATGGGATAAATGCAACATTGTGGGCTGTACAAGATCTTGACTGAGGTTGAAGAAACTTACTTAGAGTTGACTCATGAGTTCTTTGCAACCTTAGAGAACGTACAGTACCAAGGAGAGGATGCAATCAGGTTCAAGCTGCAAAGATCTACTCATGTACTTAAAGCTTCCCAAATTAATGCTATCATTGCCCCCAATCCAGAAATGGCAGAGAAGTTCAATGGAGGAAGACTTGACAAGAGTGGTAGAGCAGACTACTTAAAGATGTGGAAGACAATCACTGGTTTATCTTCTTTTTCTATAGGAAAGTCAAAGACCAGCAAGATCTACAACCCCTTCATGAGATATCTACAGAATGTCTTAGCAAACACCTTGTTTGGTCATTATGACAATCAAGGGTGTTGCTCACAATAGGAGTTGTTTATTATGGCCACAATTGCAAGTAGGGGGTTTGTAAACATTGGTGCCATGGTGATTGACCATTTGAAGACTATTCCCTCCAAGAGTAAAAATCCATTCATTATGGGAGGACTTTTCACCACAATGGCAAAGGCAGTAGGCTGTAGTCTAGATGGACTTGCCAAGCTAGAGGGAAGCAAATATGTTGATCTAAACAACCTTGCTAGGTCCCAAATGATCTCCCTCAAAGACAACAAAATCTTGTATGTTCTAAACCCTAAGTACCCTACAATCACATTGGAGCTTCCATACCACACCACCCCCTTACTCATGGATGTGGGGCCATAAGAGAATTTTCTTAGGTGATAGCAAAGTATGAGGAGGAGCACCCAAGAGAGGGGTTAACTGCACAAAATGTGGAATTACAAGAATATGAAGGAGAGACAAATGTGCCAGAGCAACAACACATTTTTGACTAGCCACGCCGCACACAACAGAGAGAGGAGGATTTCGATACGCAACCACCTCCAACAAATGCATGTGACATGTCATCCATTCATGCACAGTTGGAGGCAATTTAGTAGACACATCAGTCCATGTGGTAAGATCAATAGTAGATGCATCATTAGATCAACCACATGTACCACTACCAGAATGCGCAGATGCAGAGGAACCCCCAATGGGGGGAGGATGTCTAGGGATCACTTTCTAGTTACCAGGAGACATACCCTACTCCACAAGAGGACTACTGGGGCCATTACTACCAACACCCCCCACCATAGGGAGGACCACCTCCACCACAACCATGACTTCTACCCTATAATTCCTAAGCTTTAGTTTCATGCTAAGGACATCATGATTCAAAAGTTTGGGGTGGTAGGGCGGTAAGCTCTCAGTTCTCATCTTGTTTTGTTGATCACCTATCTCATCTGTTAACTTTTTGTTTGTTTTTACTATCTAGTTTAGAGTTTACGTTCTTTGCATACTTGCATGCCATGTAGTTTGTTTTCTTATCATTTTTGCATAATTTTCAAAAAAAATCCTCTTTTTGCCATGTGTTGCATATCATGTAGATTTTTGATAATTTTTGCATGTTTTAGCTAAGGATTTGCTTATTTACTATTTTAAATTCAATAATGTAGTCTTAGATGTGATTGAAGGCAACTTGGCACCATTTTGGCCATTTTTGCCCAAATTTGAGATTTCCTGCCTAAAAGCGTGTTTCAACCCAATCTCTACTTTTTTGATTAAAAATGATGACCTTTGACAAATGCAAGTGACTTATCATTTGTTTATTGCTAAATGATATCAATTCTCGACTGTTTACATGTGCATCACCTCTTTTGTGTTTGTGAATGATTTGGTTGAATGTGACTTGAGTAAGCTATGAGCCCTTAGTGTTTATGGAATCACTTGATTGAAGTATCAATTTCAGGATGTTCATTCATGTGGTGTGACATTGTTGGATGAAGTGTTGGATTAATTTTTATGTAGAAGACCTTATGTTAAGAATCACACCAATAACCCCTCTTTGACCCGACTATTCACTCACCATCTTCTTACCCCTCTACCTCATGAAAGGATGCCCTAGTGCACATAATCAGCCTTGCCCACCTCCAAAAGTTTAGGTTGGCCATATCTACATATCACCACTTCACTTTCATCACCATATTCCCTATCTACTCTAACGGTAAAGAAAAAGAAAAAAAATGCAAAAACAAAATAAAAGGATTCTCATATTTAAGAGCATTCAAATAAAGAAAAGATGAGTGCTTTATGTAATAACACTCCAAAATCTTACTTCAACCCTTTCTTCCATTTTTATACCCATTGAGCTAGGAAACATCAAACCTAGCTCATTTTGTCCTTTTCCGCAGCCACATGGGTCATTTGATGTGATTTGAAATAGAAGGTTGAAAGCATGAAGGTGAAACAACACTCCTAGTCATCCTTTATTAACACCATTATGAAACAGTTTACCTGGAACTACATGAAAGAAATATGGATAGCGTGTGTGTTTTATGCACTATATTTGAAGTTCATATGCTTTGTGCTCTTTTCATGATTGGTTTGTGAAAGTAGTAGAGGAGAGAGGTGGAATGCATGCACTTAGTCACTATTGATCCCATTCAGCAATAATCACCCTTTACATTGCATTTGTCATTTCTTGCTTGTGAAAATTTTGGTGAGAGATTGAGTTGGAGCATACTCGAGGACAAGTATGTTTCAAGTTTGGGGTGGTGATTCAGCCCCATTTACGGCTACATCTTGTGTCATTTCACATTTCAATCACATATATACATGTTAGATTACATGTCATTTCCCCTAACATGCATATTTGTGTAAAATGCACTTATGGACATTATTTGTATGTTTTTCAGGCATTTGGACCTCGCTTGATGGAAGAGAGAGAGGAGTGATCCTAGGGTCTCTCCACCCTTAGAGAGACCTAAAGTGAAGCCTGATGCTCCCTCAACCTACTCCTAGTGGCCAAAGATCCATTGAAGCAAAAATGTCCAAGAAAATCCAAAGAACAAAGTCAAAGTGCTGATTCAGAACCCAACACGGTCATGGTGCCATAGAACAGTCGTGCTAGGTCACTTGCAGAGACATCCTCAATTGAAGGTGGAGTCACCACGACCGTGCCACCCAAAACGGTCATGGTGAACTGACCCAGAACGGTCATGCTACCCATCACGACCGTGCTACAACAGAGGCAGAACGGTCGTGGATTAGAGAACAACCTCAGCATTTCAAGCCACCATGGTCATGGTGACGACCACGATCGTTCAACCCTCACCCTACTACGGCCGTGGTGACCACCATGACTATGCTAGCCTCAATATAGAATTGACCATCAACTTGTCATTTTGACATTTTAATTGACATGACCCATGGTGACCATCATGACCGTGTTCGCCCCTAACCACCACGGTCGTGCTCCTCACAAAACCTAGCTACTTTTTCCACTATTTTTCCCATACTACCCCTACTTAACCTAGTGCTTCCACCACACCTATATATACCTAGGTGGCGGATGGGGGCTGAGGTTAGAAACACTACAGCCACTCTAGCCTCCCCATTTAATCCTCCATCCATTACCACCTCTTTCCACCTCCATTTCACCATCAAAACCCTACTTTCATTTCATTTCCACCATACATCCATGTCATTCACCTACCTTGGAGGAGGGAGATCAAGCTATAGTTGCTAGGAGGTGGAGAAGGAGGAGTCTTCACTGAGTTCATCATGGATTTTCACTCTTCTACTAATTCTTTCTCCTTTCTTTTTGTATCTTCCATTTCCATGAGTAGCTAGGCCCCTTTTGGTGAGTTGTTTGGGGTGTAAAATGTTACTTTGATACCATGTTGGGGAAAAATGATATGTAAACTTTGTAATTCCATTTGTTAATGATTATGTTCTATTTATATCTCATTCTCCATGGATTGCTTGTTGGTTTGTGTGTGAAATCGCCTAGGAATTTAGGGAAATTGTTTATATGTGTGAATTTTAGGATTTGCTCCTAGGTCCAATTCTTGGATCCCTAGGTTTCCTCCCATCTTCCTACATCCTAATCAATCTCCCTAAGACTAAGTGAGAGATCTAAGTAGCGATATTAGATTATCCTAGTGCAATTAGCATGGAGCCTTCTCAAGGCTAGAATGTGGGGGAATCGGGGTCCAAACCCCTAACTTCACCTCCTCGTTACTACGCTCGACCCCTAATTGTCCTAGGAATGTCTAATGTAGAAACCTAGACCCTATTAGACTCTAATTTAATTGAACCTAATCCCTAACCCAATTGAGCCTCGCAAGGGTAGTAGGGAGTGTTAGGGACTAGTTCCCCTATACACCTAGCATACCCATGGCCAGTTAGTAGCTTAGGTTAATTCATTAGATCTAACTCATTGTTTGGTTTGGATAATATAAAAGGAATCATAATATTCATATGTCATCCCCCAACTTAAGTGATAAGTACATCCCCTAAAGAGCACACACCTTCCTTAATTACTTTAAAACCCTAGTTTTCATCCTACTTAGCTAGTGTTAGCTTAGTTAGCACTTTTCTTGCTTAGTTAGCTTCTCACCCTATTTCTGCCTTGTTCTTGTTAGTTTATCTCTTTAATTTCTCTTATACTTTTCTCTTGATTGCCTTAGTATAAATTGCCTTTTCATACCTATCTTAGTCTTTTCTTGCTTGTTCAGCTTTAATCTAGTCTAGGGGTAACTTAGATTTCATTCTTGCCTTTAATTGCTCATTTGTTCATAGTAGTGTAACAATCAAACAACCTTCAAAACCTTAACCCTAGTCTCCGTAGTAGGAACCTAGCCAAACTAACCTAGCTCTAGTTCCCCCCTTTTCTCCCTTTGGATCGACTCTATACTTGTCGCCTTACCTATACTACAACATGACCCCGTACGCTTGTGGGATAGTGTTTTAGTAGACGTAGGTGTGCTTAAGTATAGGTCTTTATAAATTCAAAAGTTTAATCCACCCATGTGCCTCAGTCTGCAGAGTTGCATCCATTCGAATCTCAAATTGAGTGGTGTGTAACGACATTGGGGAGGGCGCGCCATAACCTCCATTTTGGTTGTATGAAATGAACTTGCATATGAAGAGAACTATATTTTCGTTTCAAATTTTAGTCTCAAATTTTGCCCATAGTTATACAAAGTTATTATAGACTTTCCATTAAAATTTGAGGTCAAAAGGAATAAGGATGTGAGAGTTATGAATTTTACAAAAAAAACCTAAAGTGTGGAAAATATAAATAGAAAGTAATAATGTCACATTTATTTTTTTATTTCAATTAAGAATATTCTTCTTAGCACGAACCATGTGGAGTGTTGGATCTAAGATCCAACGACAGTGCCCTCATCTCCCACCTTCAACCAGAAAAGGAAATAAGACTTGACAATCCCTATTCCTTTACTCAATTTTCCTCCTCTAATCCACGAAGAATTATAGAAACCTCTCCAACGAGTTTGGGAGATCATTACAAATAGAGGAGATCCTAGTTTGACTAACTTTGGTGGACGATTAACACCTTCCCCAAATCACAGGGAGGACGGTGCCCAACCCTTGAAATTGGGGCTATAAAAGAGGGATAAGATCCCTCTATAACACCAGGAACCATCTCCATGAGGCTCTTCCACACTAGAAGGATCTTCCCCATAGCCAATTTCCCTTATGATCTCTGTTCTCTCTTCCCCGATCTGTCTCTATGTAACCAAAGGAACCCCCTCATTATTATCCCTACTCCTACCATCCCTGAGGGATATTGAAGCTTTTTATGAGTTTGGTATGACACGGAGAAGGCATTTGTGTTGTTACCTATCACCTAGAAGACAAGAAGCTAAGAGTCAACTTCCTTGTTGACCCGTTAGAGTCTGTTCGTGAGCAATCAGAGGAAGAAGAAGATCGCAAGCCAAATGACCCAATCGCCCCACCGTGCGTGCTCAGGACCCAGGGGAAACACTATCTTTTCTCGCTGTTTAAGGGGACCTTTCACAAGGAGCACGAAGCTGAGATGGCCATAGGCCATTGATCAGAACCAACCCGCATGGAAAAAAGGAAATAATACAATTTTGCTGATGTGTCAGTTGCCTATTGGTCTAAGTAAGATTTTCTGGAAAAAATCATAGTAATTAGTAGGATGGTCCAATTATAGAATCTGATATATGAAAATTGATCACAAGAACACGTAGAATCCAAATAAAATATAAGCAATGCTTCGATCTGCTTCTAGTTCAAAAAGTACATAAAGTTGTTATCTTTAATGTAGTTAATGAACTAGAACCCTAATGTCTAAGACTTGATGATCTTAATGTGTTAGATTAACATTATTGACCAAATATTGATCTTTTATGAATAAAAAGAACAACTTGAAGTTTATTTGAGTTTAGCAACCTATAATTGGATAAACTAGGGTTTCCTTGGAGTAAAAGGTGTATTTAATGAAGAATTAGGGTTTGTAACCTAATAAAGAATGAAAAATAGAAACTAGGGTTAGGGAAGTCAAAACCCTAATAAAACCCTAATTTTGACATAGAAACCTTAAATTGATGACCAAGTCAGTCTTAAGGATGATTTGGATAAAATAGTAATACATGGGTATGTTGCATTAACTTTCAGGGTCAATTTGCTTGGTTGATTGGTTGATTGCTTGCTTGGACATCTAGACTCCTAATCAAGGTATTTGGTTACACTTATGACTAATATCTCTAGTTTTACAGTGATTTTTGATATTTTATTTATTTCTTGAAATTAAATGCTTCATGGATTTTATTTCCTGCAATCTATAAAGTGACTATGACTATGACAAAGTATGTTTATAACCTACTCCAACCTGGAATACCACCTCTAGATGTTTGAATGAAAGGAAATGAAGAGTAACATATAGGACCTAACACCAGGCCACAGGGTTATATGAGGTCAGACCATGCCCCATATTAGGAAGGTCCCATGAGATTATGACAGGACCCAAATTGGGAAGGACATCTTGGTCAGGCCCCATATTGGGAAGACCAACTTGGAACTTGGGCTCCAGATTGAGAAGGTGGCCTTTTTGTCCACTCCATGGATAAGACCCGTGAAGGGTGTACTAGAGGTTGAGTAAAAAAATGGTTGAGAGGTTAACCCAAAAACATAAATTTTGTTTTGTAACAAATAATTGTTGTGGTTATGTTGTTACCATTATGTGTAAACTTTTGGTTTTCCCCGCATACTAGTATAATTCATTATTTTGACCAACTTTTTGTTTGTCAGAGTTTTAGGGTAATATGAAGTTATATTTACAAGCTTAATGGAAAGCAGATCTTCAGTAAGAAGTGACATTGGAAAAGAACAAGGCTAAATAATGTTCAGAGGATTATAGTTAGACATTTCTTTCCTTGGATAAAGTTTTGAATCATATTTTTGAAAGGTATGTAAAAAGGAAAAAATTGTCCTTCTTTAAGCTTAGTTGCGGTAGAATTTATTAAATATTTTATATTGTTTGTAAAATCATATGATCTTGTTTGGGATAACGACTTTAGATTCTTGGCTTTCCTTAATTGGAGGTTGATGGGAGGTGGGGTCGTTACATATCTAGGCATTGACTTCAGATATTCTAGCACTAAATGACAAGTATGTTGCATTTAAATATGACCCATATTGAAAAATTAATATAAGTTTTCTCTGTTTCAACTATTTGAAGAATATATGTTGTGATTCCTCCTTTGGGTCTATTTGACATTTATCTTTCCAATATTATATGTGATAATTATTGTCATTCATTATTTGAAAGTGTGATTGAATATCTTGTGTATGGCCCTCTTATCCCAAGTTGTACCCTATTTTCTAAAATTAAACTATATTATTCCATTTTCTTAATAATAATCATAGTTTCCATATGATAACCACATCAAATATATGAACTTGCATTTTAATGTTGAGTTTTGAACCATCATAATCCATTTTGATATGGAAATCCCAGTTTGATCTTTTTTTGTAGACTAACCAAAATTGGAATCCCTTTGATAAATATGACTAAGTCTAATCTTCACCTCACTATTAATTTGCATGTGTTTATGTTGACTAGAATATTTAATAAATTAAAAGTTTATATGGTTAATCCTATTTTGTAAATTTCATTTATCATGGAATTAGGCTGTCAAGCGTATTCTTCAATAATTTGGTAGGTGATTCTTTTTACTCCTTGTTGGTTGGTGATTCCTTTTACATACACATGAATATTTTTGAATTATATTGAGATCCATATTTAGGTAATTGGGTGTTGATGCCTATCTTTTAGAACTTAGGTGGTGATCCTCATTACTCTCAATATGCAGTTGTGAGAATTTTGTGGTGATGCCTTCAAGTAGATAATTGGTCAGTGATGCTTGTTATTGTATTAGTATTGGTTGAAGGTGGTGTTGCTTTATTTTATTTTATTTGGTGGTGAGTCTCATTAGTATGTGCTTGTTATTGTATACGTATTGTTGATCATATATGATTTTTTCTTAATAAATTTCATGCTTTTCGTATGTGTGAATTGAATTGTGATTAATGAAAAGATATGTTGTTTGTGCTCCTATTGTGTATATCTCATTGAACAACTTATCATGTCATCCATTTGAATATTCTTTCTCACCATCATCGATGAGAACCTTGATCTAAAGCAATTTCCTTTTCCCTTCATGATTTTGGTCCCTATTAGTATGCACATATTAGTTTTCCTGATAGTATATTAGCTTTCCTAATAGTTTTCATCTAGACTTCTTTTTTGAGGGTTTGATTACAACTGGTTAGGTAACGGACATGGAAGTGTTGACTATGTAGTCCTTGGGCATGCATAAGTGAATTTGGCTTCTTTTGGAGATAAAGTTGAGATGCCTAGGATTCCCTCTACAACTAGATATATGTACTCGCTAATTTACCTTTATGTATCAACCCATGTGAGTGTTGGAATTTATAGAATCAAAATTTTTAATAGTTATATGCTTTAATTTGTCTACTAACACTAGCTATTGTGATAATGTGTGAGCATCATTGAATAATAATATATCCATCCCTTTAATAATATTATACTGTGTTTCTCTTTGGATGTTTACTCATATTTGAATGAGTTATGAGTGAGGCCACTCTTAGGTCATATTGATTACAAGTATGGTACAAGAGAAAAGGAAGTGCTATAAATATAAACGTTTCAGTTTAGTCTCCCATTAGTTCCTTATAGGCACCTTAGGATGCAAAAACCCTCTAGATGAAATGGCTTCCCTAGAATATATATATATATATATATATATATATATATATATATATATATATATATATATATATTGTCTACATTTATACTATGGATGGAAGAAGTGACTAATATTTGATAAGTTGTTGATGAGGATCTTGAATTGTTAACCCTCTTGCAAGAGGATACCATATTCTTTTCATGATAGAATAAGTTAGGTGTCCATTAGGTTTTATGATGTTATGAATTCTAATCTTAGGGTGTAACAAGGCATTGAAGATGATAAAGTAGTTGAATATGGATATGTTAGTATGTAATACTTTCTTAGTTGTTTCTCACATTGATTTTGAATCCATCTTGTTGTTTCCCATCATATGGTTTTTCACTACCAAAAATTTACTTCCAACATATTTCTACATGACAAATTAATTTTTTGGAGTAAGTTTTCATAGTTTCTTGATCTGAATTATAAATAAGGAATATATGAAGTAGTGGAAGAGAAACCCAAAGAAAAATTAGAAGAAGACTCATGTGTAGTAGTAGAGTGTAGTAGTTACTAAGTCACACATTCTTATACCTAAGGTTTAGTGTGACTACTCTCTTTACTCTGTTAGACTATCAAGGTTTATACTGAGTGATTTACTAGATGGTCACGTGACCTTTCTGGTTGTTAGGCCAATAACCTAGGGCAATGATATCTCATTTGGTTAGAATCCTGACAAATATACATCATGGTATCCTAGTAGGATAATTCTTAAGGTAGAATACATGAAACTTGTACTTATATAATTGTTTAGTTGACTTATTGATTTGGAAATTTATAGGCTTGGATATTAATTTGATAATTGATGTATATATAAATTGATTTTAAGGATGTAAACCTCTTAAAAATTTTGGAATGTTGTAACATACCAATGTGGAGATTATTGCACTAACCAATTCACTACGAATAGAACTCCTATTTTTTGCCAAAACAAATGTGCAATAATATCACACACAAGACTATGAGTCTTATTGCAATATAGTTGAGGATTGAATCCTAAAGGGTTAATCTTTTTAATAAACAATTCAATTTTTATCTAGCTAACTAAGACTAATATTTATGACCAAAATTTGATTTATTTGTCACTAATCTACTTGCAAGAAAAATAAAAGACAAAAATTATGTGAATATAAATTAAAGATTGGGGAACACTAGGGTGGGATTGGGGTTTACCACCACTATCCAAATCTATGCATTCATTCAAATTTAAACTTATATGAAGAGATAAGTGGAGTTATGTAAGTCTCTCCTTTTCACGTTAGAAACTTGCATGAGTGGTTATCTTTATAAGATAAATGTCTTGATACTCCAGATCATGTGTCCATTACTTTGGAGACTTCCCATCAGAAATTCTTATTAGGGCATCAACCAAATCTAATTAATATTCAAAATATTAAATATGACATTTCTTGTAGCCTAAGATTGTAATAAATCATGTAGGGCGGGTGTTAAACCACAAAACATGCATTAAGTGATTAGCAATAAATTAAATGAGTTAATAAATGGAACAAGAATGAAATTATAAGAAAGGAGAAGAAGGGCTAGTCCTCGTGCCCCAATGAAAGGACTACTCACTCCATATAGAGAGATCAATACAATATAATAAAAAAGAAGGTGGATCATTTTGATAAAAGTAGGAAGGCAACAACATGAGGTGGTGTGTGATGGGAAGTTTTCTTCCTTCTTCTTCTTTCAGTATCAACCTTAGCTTACAGGGACCAGGTAGGTGTAGTACAATAGTTTTGGATGGAGGATGAGACTGTCGTCAATGGAGGAATAAGTGGTTTCTTGTTGTTTTGTGGTAGTGAGAAGGTCGATTGGTATGGTGGAGATTATTGGAGCAGGGGGGAAGCATGACTATCTTGTTTTTTATCTTGGGTCACAAAGAATACCACATTGTGTATCACAAGGAGTCCAAACCTTTTGTTTGGTAGTTGTTGGGTCTTATTTATACCTACCATGAGTAGAGTCTAAGAGTCACATAGTAAATGAGTGTGACATAATCTTCTATTTAATCAAAGATTGACCATGATAGTTGACGGAGGTCGACTATGGTCTGGGATATCGACCTAAAGGTCAATTGCTCATTGGAGCTCGAGGGGTATTGTCGGGGTCAATTGACTTTCATGGTGGACGATAGTTGTTTGAGCATGCTATCGTTTGGCATTACTAGATGGATGGTTTTGACCCATCAACCAGCTCATGGTCAATTGAGACCTAGACTAGAGGGAGCCATCATTGTAGGATGATGCCAGCAGTAGATCATTTATAATATTGTGCTTTGTCAAAGGGTAGATCACTAGTATGAAATAGAGCTCAATAGACTTGGAGCATTGAATACAGAGTTAAGCAGATGCATGTCACTCAAATACCAATTTTTTGGTTGGAGCTAGATCATCCCAGGTTGATCATTCACTATAGGGTCCATGCCGATCACTTTAGGTGGATGGATATTGTGTTTCAATGTAATTTTCTTTGACCAAGCACTTGGCTTTGCCTGAATGTTGAATGATATTATTTAACATAGGTCGATCACCTCTTGTTTGTCTTGGTCAATCATGGTGAGAGGAGTGAAAGAAATGGAATAAAGTGTTGTGTCAGAGCTCGAGAATTATAGAAGGAAGAAATAAAAGGAAATGAAACAGCTTCATGCATGATAATTGTAATCATGGTTAGATAGATAACAATAAAAGGGAATAAAATGGCTGTTTAACCATGTCTTGTGAAGGTGACTAGACCTTTTATGTAGAGATACCTTTTTCATCTAGTGATTTTAATTGCCTTCATAGCTTTAATATACTTTGTTCTAAAGAAACATATTTGCATGGGTCCATGTTTGAATAGGAAACCAACCCAGTTGTCATATTAATTTCGTGCTTTAATAGACTTTTACTTTTGTGCCCAATCAAAACAATAATTTAATGAGCAAGAAATGAATGTCATAGTTCCTTTTCTCCATATCCCTGCATCCATGCTTGTTATTTTTTATTACATTATGATTGGACATGAATAAGTCTTTTATATTGCAACGTTCCATGTAGAAAACAAATGCAATGATATTAACAAAATTATTATACTCATGATGTAAGCGATAAAAATTTAATTTTTTTCTTAAATCATCCCAAAAATTGTCTAAAATAATGGGAGAGTTGGTTTTATTTACAATTATATGGGTGGAAGGTTATATGAACTAAATTATGGGATCAAAATGCTAAATTAGAATTTATATAAATATCTAAAAAATGAAAGATAATAATATTATCATGACGGGGGGAGACGAGAGAACGGGGGGTGGCAGTAGAAGCGGCGATCTAATGAAAAACCTAGAGGATGACGGGGGAGGCCAAGGGGGGAAAACGCATGGCGAGAAGAGGAAAGATAACACAAGGAGGCAATCAAATGATATCAGGCTTTAGAAAATAGGGCTAAGCCTAAACTATAAGGGTATGAGAGGAGGAAACAGAGCATGCGATACAGATGAGTCCACTGTTATGGATACCGACAAGGATGGAAAGGTTGATGATCCACCAGATACAGATGATGGGATCACTTCTTGCCAAAATGTGGGCCAATAACCAATTCCTTCAAATAGGTTATTACAGGATAAGGCAGTGGCGGCACTGTCGATCCATTTTTCATTGACGACGAACCAGAGGAAATCATAAACCCTGATGACATTGCACTTACGTATAAGAAATTCTATCCCGAGATCTACGTGGGTCAAGAGGTGAAAGAGATCATGAGTAAACCCTTCAAATATGCAGTCATCATCAAGCTTATCGACAGACATGCAGGGTTTTTGACCATGGAGGAATGACTGAAACTATTATGGAAACCATCAGGATGTTTCGAACTATACGAACTAGCAGAGCAGTATTATGTTGCCCAATTTTACAGCAGACTAGATCAGGAAAGTGCCCTTATGAAGGGTCCCTGGTCCCTTTTTGGGAGTTGTCTGATGGTTTGGCCCTGGGATGGGTACTTCGAACCCTCCAAAGGTCTAGCACGATACATTGTAACATGGATCGGGGTAATGGGGCTACCTATTCACTACTACAACTGAGAGATGTTCCACAGAATAGGCCAAGTGGTAGGACAACTCCTACGTACAGATGATCATTCCATTAATCACACAAGGAGTGGATTTTCTCAACTTGCAATCGATATGGACACGTCAAAGCCCATACATCCTATCATTATTATTAATGGTAGAGAATACACAATTGAATATGAATCCATGCCTAACATGTCCTCCACTGTGGCTTGCTAGGGCATGATGTTGTTGATTGCAACGGTCTGAATACAGAACCAGAAATTCAAAAGGACGATGAACCCAATGAGGAAGTGGGGGTCAGATGGAATGAAGATGAGGGAAAATGGCAAACATATTATGGGAAAAAACTATTCACCAAAGACACCAGAAACCAAAGGATTAGTCTCGTAAAAGTAGCCAGGAGGAGAACAATAACAATAACAATAACAAATATCAAACTCTATAGGTGGACGAAGATGAGGAAGGTGAGAATCAAGGGGATCAAGGTGATGCTACCGGGGAAACAAAGAAAACTAAGGACAACAGGGGACCAAAAGTGTGGAGGAAGAAACAAAGATGCAATGAGGATAGTGATGTGTCAAAAACTGCAAATGCAGCTATCCCAGAATAGGTACCAACGTAGGAGAAAGTACCTCAACACAACAAGGTTAACGAGGATATAGCCCATACAGTTGTTGAACCAATGGGGGATGATGTGATTATGGGCCGCCCGACTCTTAAAAATATCGCTCAACAGGAACGGATACCGATGGAGAAAGCAAAACCTTCTGATAATCTAGAGAAAGACATACAACCACATAGTAATAATGTAGCATCGTAGGGAGGAAGGCTAAGGAAAAGAAAACAACCCCCCATTAGACAATCTGCATAAGGATCATACTATTAGCATAATAAACAAAATGAGGAGGGTGGGTGATGATCAAGTGGGGTCTGTTGTACCTTCTCATGGTTAAATCCATTATCTACCTCTTGTTTCTATGATTAATACGATCGCTTGGCATATAAGGGATACTGTCAAGAAGAAAGCCAGACATTCCCTCAAACACCTTATTCGTCAGTATAATATCAAGCTCGTATCAATTACAGAACCAAGAATTTCTAGAGATAAAGCCCTGGCGGTTATCAAAGACATCGATTTCTCTAGCACTCATAGAGTGGAGGCTTGAGGATTTTCTAGAGGTATTTGGGGACTCTAGAATGAAGCGGAGTGTGATGTCAAATCCTCCTGAGCCACAAATACTATATACACTAATGTGTTAATGGGTGTGTGTATTACACCTTTGTGTATGCCTCTCCTAACCCTGGAGGCAGACCGTGCTTATGGAATCATCTCATACAAATCAGTGGAACCATTAACATTCCCTGGGTTGCGATTAGAGATTTTAACTGTATGCTGGATCCTACATATAAGATTGGTAGTAAGTCTTTCAATCTAATAGAAGTCACGAGATTTAGAAATGCATCACTACAAGCTAGTTTATCAAATATTTGTAGTTTGGGGTACAATTTTAATTACAAAAAGGGCTTACTTCATGAACAATTGGATCGAGTGTTAGCAAACACAATGTGGATTCAACACTATCCCAACGCCATATGTGAGAATCTGACCAGGATTGGATCTGACCACAATCCCATAGCTATTCTGAATATGAAAGTACCACACCCTCAAGCTCGATTTAAGTCCAAAGCTGCTTGGTAGAAAGAGAACAAATTCGACCAATTCCTAAAGACCCTTTGGGATAACTCAAACACCTTTCATAATGCACTTTATCATTGCAACCATTGTCTATATTCCTTTCAGTTGGACCTTCTTTAAGTTTCAATCATTTATGAACTACATGAAATTTTCTCACTCCATTATGAATTTTGTATTTTTCTAGAGATGAGAAAATTTCTATATTTAGGGTGGATGTAAGATGTTTTGTATCTCACTCCACCCACCCTTATATGTTTTAAATTTTATTTTTCAATTTTGGAGTTTTTAGTCTTTTTCTCATTACATGCATCCGTAGAATTTAGGTTAAACTTTTAAATTATTTTATTTTAGAATAACTAAAGAAATAATATAGATAGATAAGGTTTAGTTTTTATATTTTTATGCATACATGTTGACATCATTCAACTCCCCTTATTTGAGTAGATCCTCAAAAGGGTCAATGTTTTAAAACTAATCGATGGCTAGAATTTATCCTATGTGGTGTATGAATCCAAAAATTATGTTTCCATAGAAAATATAGAAAGTAAAATGAAAATGTGAGGAATCAAACACCTTGTGCTTCCTACAAACTAGTAGAACAATTACATGAAACTATCGCTCAATCCCCCATCTTGTCATTATTCAAGTGTAGTGTGATAAGGAGAACAACCCAGTGCACTGAATTCAAAATCAAGTTACATTTTGTTCCAAACCCTATTCTACACTTCTTCTTCTATATTCATACCTTCCATCTAGAAAAAATAAATTATAAGTCATAAATGTGTGCCAAACTCTAAGTTTGGGGTGGAACACCTCCTTATCTTTCTATATGCTTCTTCCATACCCCTCACTATTGAATAGGGGATACCAACAAAAATTAGAAAAGATTTCAATGTGCACATACAAAAAATGCTATGAAATATATATTCGCATAAGTAAAAAATGCAATCTCGAGTTGAATAGTAGAGGTGTTTATTTATTCCTTCCATACCTCATTCACTTTCTTTGTCTACATATAGGCACAATGGATGTCTCAATTTTTACCATTCTTTTGACATACACTAGTGTTAGATCATATGCATACTTGTTATTCTACGGGTCTCTATATATTCTCACAAAACTATTAGACATGATTGAGATTGGGGGTGGTGGAGAGCAAGTATTTTTGAAAAAAGAAATCAAGAAACTAGATAAGGAAATATGTGTTATGTAAGGAAATTTGGGTAGCTTGGAGATATTTAGTGTCAAGGAAAATTTCATGATTCGAAGATGAGGAAATCACATGGGTTGAAAGTATAAATTTGGTGAATGTTTTAGATTTTTTAATATTTGAGGACAAGAAATTTTAAGTTTGGGGTTGTTTGATGAATGATTTTTCATCATATTATCTTTCATTTTTTGGGGGGGAAGTTAGGAGGCCATATTATTCATCCCGCCCTCCTCTTGCAGGTAATGCAAACTTGTCTAATACAGTTCCTACTTGAAAATGAAATGTGGTAGGACTTCTACTATTACATAAGGGAAAGGGGAGGGGGTGACCCATAGGGTTGAGGGGAGGATTCATGTATGTACGATCCTCCAAATTGTTCTTGTAGTGGTGCTTGGCCAAAGAATCACTTAGATGGACCATATCTCTTTTGACCTTGAATAGCCAATAATTTGGATGTTTGTGGCTCTCTTTATCGATCATCGAGACCCAGGATTTAAGGGTGGGTATTAGGCCTCCATGTTCATTTGTTTCCTTTACAGCAGTGGCGTTGTCTGACATGACAATAAGACCACCCCTGCTCAAGGGGTCGCTAGCTTGTAGATATAGCAAGATCACACAAAGCTCAGCTTCCGCAACAGTGGATATTATTATGTTTTGAGAAATGCCCCTAATCCATCTTCCATCCCAATCCAGAACCACGACAACTATGGTTGCCTTTGATCCATGAACTGCAGCATCCACCAGAGCTAGGCGGTCCCCCTGAGTTAGGTTCTCCCAGGGAGCCGCTTCATCTTCGCCATTTTCATATCTTCCAGGTTTAGAAGGTATGTCCTTATTGGTCATAACCATCTAGATAACATCTTCTTGGGCCATTTGACGACTTGCCGGGACTAGGATCTTCTAAAACACCATAGTATTTCTCACTTTCCAAATGATCTAGCACATAATGGTGAATTTGGCTGAATGAGTTGTCATCCTCATGATATTACTTTCCAGCCAATCCTCAAAGGTGTACACATTGATGTTAGGAGGAGAGAAACATGTTGATTTCCCATTCCACACTTCATTGGCATACAAGTAGTTCTAAAGAGAGTGCATCGTCGTCTCTTCATCAGCTTCATATCTAGAGCAGATAGCATTATTGGTGAGTTGGCGTTGCAGCCTCCTCGCATTTGTCATGATGGTTCCATGAGCCACCGTCCAGATAAAGGTTTTCACTCTGCTCGGGACCTCCAACTTCCAGATAGCCCTCCAAAGGTCCTGGTTAGAGTCCTGGTCACCTCCACATATCTTGTAGTAGGCATCTCTAGTCTGATAACAACCCCTGGTGTCACCCATCCAACTCCATCTATCGTCTCCCGATCCAGGAGACGGAGGTGGTAGATGAGATATTCGATTGACGCAATTAGTAGGTAGGTAGAGGCTTAAAAACTCGAGATCCCATCTCCCTGATAAGTTAGCCACACTGGATACTCTAAGATCGTTGATGCTATTTTCGATGGGTTTTATGAGGATATCCCCCAGCCTGTCATGGCCCGGTACCCATTTGTCTTCCTAGACTGACGTGTTGTCTCCACTGTTGATAACTTTAATTTTGTGTTCTTTGACAAAATTGAAACCCAGGTAGATAATCCTCCACAAAGGTGTAGATTGCCCACCTCTCTGGCCAGTATAGTTCATGTACTTATTATTCAAGACAATCTTCTAGAGTGATTCATTATTGTTCAGAAAATGCCAGGCGTTCTTCCAAATAAGAGCTTTGTTCCCGTCTCCCATAGATTTAATATCAAGGCCTCTAGCCTCCATAGGAGTGCATACTTTCTTCCAGGAGACCAAGCATAGAGGTTTTGAGTTGCTACTCCCTCACCATAAGAATTTACGAATCAGTCTATCCAGTTTAATACATACATTGGCTGGTATCTTGGCCCTTTGCATCACATAGGAAGGAAGAGAGGTGAGGACTGCCTTAACCAAGCAAACTCGACCAGCAAAGGATAGGGTCTTATTTGCCCAGCCATTGATTCTGACCTCCATGGCATTAATGAGAAATGAGTAGGTCTCCTTGTTCACTCTGCTATGAAGAAGAGGGATGCCTGAATATTTTACCAGATTGTTGGTCTCAGGAATTTTATAGGATGAGTTGATATTGGCTCTGGTAGCTCGACTCACTAACGTTGAGAAGAAGATGCGGGACTTATTAATGGATATTTGTTGACCAGAAGCGGCTTCAAACGTGTTGAAGAATTTGTTGATGACATCAATCTGATGTATAGAGGCCTTTGTAAAGATAACAATATCATCAGCAAAGGTTATATGAGATATATTTGGGCCCTTTTGGGACAATTTCACATGTCTTGATTTCCCCTCATCAATGTGCTTGTTGATTAGCTATGTAAGTCATTCAATACAAAGAACGAAAATGTAGAGTGAAAGAGGGTCACCCTGTCTCAAACCTCTAGAATCTTTGAATCTAGGAAGTAGCTCATCGTTCAAAATAACTCTTGTATCCCCTACAGTAAGGGCATTCATAATATAGCATTTAATATTTGGAGGTAGGGAAAGTTTGTCGATGGTGTTATCCAAAAAGGCCCATGACACGCGATCATACACTTTAGCTAAGTCTACTTTGATGGCCATATGGGGGGACCCCAACTTGTTTCGCATGTTATGTATTATCGCCTGGACAAGGATAATATTGTCTGGTATACATATCCTTAGAATAAAGCTAGTTTGTGTCGAGGATATCCATTCTCGTATGAACCTCTTGATTCTTTCAACAATGACCTTTGAGGCCAACTTCATACATGTCTTGTTGAGAGATATAGGTCGTAGTTGATTACAGTTTATAGGATGCCTGACCTTAGGTATGAGGATGACGCTAGAGTCTCCCATACCCTCCGGGAAAGGATCCCCATTCAGAAGGCTCCTAAAAAATAATAGAATTGAGGACTGGATCATTTTCCAATTCTCCTTCATGAAAAGCATGTTTGTCCCATCTGGTTTCCCAGCTTTGTATGGGTTCGATCTCTTCACAATGTTCCAGATCTCATTTTCTGTGGGCATGGCCCCCAGGTTCCTTTGTTGCCTATGAGTAAGATGTTTGAAGTTGCCTAGAAACTTATCCATATCCTGATCGGTAGGGTTCAAAGAAGTAGTGAAAAGATTCTTGAAATGGGCGTTAACCAGGTGTTGTAGCTATGTCTTGTTTGAGGTCCAATTACCATATGTATCCTGGAGGCAGTTGATGGTATTGATCCATCTTCTATTGTTCACATATGCATGGTAGAAATGTGTATTTTTATTGCCCTTCTGCATCCAATGAATATGGATTTTTGTCTCCATTTTTCTTCTTCCTTAAGGTAGATGTCTTCCAGTTCATCTTCCCAATGGGTACATTTGTTCTCTTTGTTAATATCATGGCCGGTCTCAAGCTCCTTCTGTAGGTGAGATATCTCCAGAGTCAGCTCCCTCCCCTAATCTGTGAAGGCAATCTATCTTTTATTTTTATTTTCTCTTTTAAACATTTTATCTTATAGACAAGCTATTTTCTTATTGATCCAATCTTACAAAATAGATAATAAATAACTCATCTACCTATAAAACACTCCAAAAATATTATCATGTGAAATGAATCCTCTATAATAACATGGACTCATAATATGTCCTATTCCAATAAGATTTGATGATGAATCTTTTATCTCTTTACTAAATCATAATTTAGGGTCTTCATAATTACTCTAAACCTTGATATGTTTAGAAAACCCTAATACATGTTATAAATAAATATATCATCCATGCTACTAAACTATGATTACATATGGTTGACAATGGTGATTAGAATGATGATATTATAGAACTTTAATAATGGCATGAACATGTATGATGATACTTAGGGTAATCTTGCATTTCTCAAATACCTAGATAAATCATTCATTATTGAAATATTCTTGGTGATAAAGTTAATGTTGAAATCTCAAAGCATTGTTGGTTGATAGATGAATGATCATCCCAAAGGTCTTATTAGGAATTAAGAACCCTAACCTAGAATAACATAATAATGATCTTTAATATCATCATATAAACCCTTGATCCTTCTCTTATTTACATAGGATCTTATCTGAATCATTTATATATCTACTTTGAATTAAAAACTCTAACAACAAACCTAAAAGGTATGTTTTGTATTTCCTCCTTGAACAAACTATTGGTATTGATGATATTTGTACATACTCTTGAAAACATACTTGTCTATGTACTTTTTAAAGCTATGATGTTCGATACTAAGTAGTCTTTTGTATTTTTAAATTCATTCCTTTCCAAACAAATCTTAAACATAAATGGTATTGCCTATTATGATTTCTTGGAATAATGATGTTGATATTGCGTATAAGACACCTCATCATGTCAGAGTGATGGCACTTGTAAAAAATGGTTACCTCCTCCGTTGCACAGAGACATAGAGTCAGGTGACCTCCCCCATCTTGTTGGCGAGGTAGATCCATATACTTGTTGATATCAACAAATGGGATTGTAATAAAAAAATTGTCTAACAATTTATTTTTTGAGATTCTTATTGTTTATTTCAAATATAAGTCTTTCCCAGCATACTATAATGTTATAAAAGTTTTTTAACTAATTCCCATAGTGTATGAATGCATCACATTAATTGTGTCTTGATTTTCTTGATTTTAGGCCATGAAAGGAATTAAGTGACATGCACCTTCTCATATTCTATTTCATCCTTTATATAGTGAAATATATCATTCTACACCACATCTGGACATCCCATGGGACATTATGTAAATGGGATGTAGTATTTAGTTTATTAGGTTTGTCATATTTTCAATTTCATTTTCATGTTTCCTATAGGTCCAGTTGTATAATGGTTCATTTTAAATAATGTAGGATGTTAATTCTTTTGTGCAATATGATTGTCTGTGTGATTTTCTAGTCACTGAAAGATGAGCACTCTTATCCCCTTAACACTACCTAGGGAAATAACTAAACTATGATAGTTGGTATCATAGTAACTACACTCTTCCATATTCATTAATGAAATTATATACCGAATATATGAATAAATGAAACCACAAATTTCACTATGGTAAAATTGAGGTGTCTAGAAAGAGCACAAGGAGTTATAGCGGTGATTCCTTCGATCTCTTTAGCTATAGTGGGTGAGGTTCCCCTGCTCCACTTGGCCTTTAGTGGGTCCAAAAATGCATAGATGGAATTCTCTATAACCATAGAGAGTCTTCTAGCATCTCATCTCTTTTGTGAGGTCTATCCTAAGTTACCTATTAGAAAGAAGTAGGGTAACTTCTCATCTTATCTCTTTATTTTAGGGTATCTAGACTTTATATGTAGTTTATCTGTATTATTGTAGCCTAAAGATGGAGAAAAACTACAATTTGAATGAATTTGTAAGAATTGGACACAATTGTAATATTTCCATGAGCTACTGTATTTTTGACTTAAAATTGCAACATGTGAAATTTATACCAATGAAATATTTGCAAATGGCTGCAAAAACTAGACATAATAATAATGGAGTAGGACCATCTGGATGTAGCATGTTACTAGAAAGAGGCATAGAAGATGAGGAATAGGTTGATTATGTCAATAAGTCCATTAATAGGGGGGATTCAGAAAAATAGAAATATATTCTTATGGGAGATGTGCATTACATGGAAGTCCACACATCATCACTAGTACCAAATTATAACCCAAAACCCATCACCATACAAGATTTCTTAAATCTTAAACTAGAAGCCTTTAATTGGGAGGATGTCATAGACTAGATAAGTCAGATTCTTGTCTAGTGTCCAGGGAGAATGCATTTAGGGTTTTGAGGTGCCCTAAACAAGATAAAGTGCCTTTTTCTACCTACCAATCAAAAGGAACGACCAAGTTGTGCTGGAAAAATTATATCCATTCACAACAAGTCAACCCTATAAACTAGGAGCCTTCAAACCCATTTTGACTACATATTTTCTATAGGAAAGAGAAACAAAGGCAATTCCTTACCATTACTCAAGGTAGCAACTTGGACGATGAGTATAGTCATGATTCCATCTCCTAGAGAATCATATCATCAGCCTCACTCAAGAGCAGAAGATAGAATTCTACATTGATGGGGATCCTTTTTGACCCTAAAAGCCTTTGTCTCCTTATCTAAACCTACAACCTTTCAGGATGTGTGTGACCATGTCTTGTCCATGGAGAGAACCTTGGGGATGGGATAGGGAAAACCACCACCTATCCTAGACTACCTCGGGATAACTAATGTTGTGCCCACAAAGTCTAAATTCAAAGGAAAACTCCATAACAATAATGGAAAGAAGCACATAACTCAACACAAGAATCCTAAAAATCCACCCGTTCAGAGCAATGACCAAGTCCATAACTAGAACTACAACTTGAGTCCCTACTCAAAATTAGATTACATGCCCAAATAGAGGACAAGGTCAAAATCCTAATGTTTCTCAGTGTTGCAACTGTGGTAAACACTACTCTAGACAATGCAAGTACCCAACTCAAATTTTCAACTTATGTGAATAGGAGGGACATTTCTGACACAATTGCACCCTTCATCCTCCAGACTAGGACAAAAATGGTGACCAAAAGTCATCCTGTGTCTTAGGATTGTTTGTAGATGAGGCAAATTGCAATTGGAATGAGTTGATAGACCTTTTACTTTGAAATTATTTCCATAAATTCTTTACGATAATTAACTTGTTCAAAAAACTTACATAATATATATAGGTATGATGGAACTCTCTAATCATTCAATTGTCACTCTTTTTGACTTTGGGTAAACAAACACCTTCATGTCTAAGAGGCAAACCTATATTATCAATGTAGAGATATGAGACTCAGGTTACATACCTGATAGAGCTATCCCCAGTGGGAGAATGAAAACCTCCTACAATATTATTGAAAAAGTCCATCTATCTTTTTTTGTTTGTAATCTAGAGTTAGATTTGCTAGCCCTAGACATGAAAGACTTTAACATTATTTTGATAATGGATTGCATATATAAAAACCATGTTGCGATTAATTATCATGCCCATAATGTCATCATTTATATGCCTAACCTCCCTATACTTGTAATTCTAGGAACAAAACATTAAAACTAAAATATTTGCATTTCCTTGATTAATGCCCAAGTGTTGATATCCAAAGGATGCAAGTCATACCTAGCATTTTTAACTATAGTCAGTCCTAAAACACCTTCTGTAGATAATATTAACATAGTGTGTGTCTATACGAGTTTGCTACATATCTCTATGGGATACCACATGACTGCAATATTATATTTTCTATTTAGTTGGCACAGGGAAGCTATAAAGAGTTGGAACCAATAGGGAATCATATCAAATGATTTGATACGTAAGCCATGAAATGATCGAGTGACAGAAAACATAACTATTTCATTTATCACAAATATCACAATACATTGATCCTCACCTTAAGAAATGGTTTTATAAAACAAAAACTTTCAACTATTTACATATAATATTAGAGGCATAGGACAACTGTGGTCATCCCAATCTATCCTCTTGTCTACATCATGCATGTTATCTTACCAAGTCATTATCTTCCAAGTCACCTATCACCTCGGTGGCTTGGGAAAACACCTAGAAGAGGAAATTTAGAAAGAAGGTATGCGTCAGATAAAATTGGTATATGTGCATAATCAAGAACATTTTGGGCATTATAAAGGATTTCAAGTATTAAAGATGGTGCTCTCATATAAGAGGATATTATCGACACATAGGTTATTCAAATCTCTTTATCAAAATAATGGGTAAATGAGGAATACATAATTAGTATTGTGGCATTATCAATTAGAGAAACAATCTCATGGAATAATAAATTTCTTTCCTTTTATTACAATTAACAACATATAGAACGAGCATGTATATTAAACATGAGTAGAATATATTGCAGTATGTAGAGCTAGGGCACCACAAACCACTAGCCATGGTAGCAATATTAAAACCACAGTGCTCACATATAAAACATGGAAGGGGAATAAAAACCAGTGCTTGGTGAAGGAATAAAACCTAGTGTTTATAATTATAACATTGGAGGGGAATAAAACCTAGTGTAAAGAAGGGAAATAAAACCCAATTCCTATGATTATAACAATGGAGGGGACTAAACCTATTGCATGGTAACAGAATAAAATCGAATGCCTAAAAAATGGTCATACTATTGATAGTTATTACTAGTCTGAATCTAACATGCAAACTGAGTAGAAAAGATCACAGTTTAATCCAATTGATGTTCATGTACCAAAGGGAAGATGACATCTGAGATATGAGGAATTGAATTTATTGACTCATATAAAAGGGTAATGTGATCCCAATATTCTATTATGGAAACTTTTGTGGATAATATTCAATATTCACAAGGAAGTTCAATGATATTTAAAAGACGAGATCCAATAGAAATAAGCCTCAATTTAACAAATTAGCATTATGCCATTAAATGCCCAAATAAAATTGGATACATCACATACATCGCATTATGTCAACATATGTCCATATAAACTGTAGAGTCCAAGATCAAGGTCATACATCACCTATAAACATTAGTACATAAAACTAAGATCAAAGTCTACTAAACATTCAGGATCAAGTACCAATCTATGGGTCACATTCTTCTTATTTTGGGTAATACATTATTATAAATTTCTAACACTCATAAAAATATTTATTGAATTGATATGGTTATGTAACCAATATCTAAGATAAAATACATGTATATTCTACTTTTTGATTTAAGAACATAAGGCATGGAATGAAAAATTTAGTAAAATAGACTATTAAAAAACATGTGTGGTTTGCATAAAACCAAGGTACAAAGAGACATAGAGTTGTGAGAAAGCACATGATGCCATTACACAAGATCTTCCTTTCACTCTGATGGACATCATAGAAATAAGAGAAGGATCTAGACGTTGCTCAACTCCCACACCATCAAAATGGAGACCTGAGTACCAAAGATGGTATTTGAATTTCCCTTCACATCATACACCCACAGAGTCAAAAGCGTCATCAATGTTATGAGGGTCAACGCCAGAAGGCATAGTCACTACTAAGGAATACAATAAGAGAGTGGAAAAGAAAGATTGCACAAGGTAAATTAAAATTAGAGTCAATGCTAGTGTATTTGGCATTGATAAGAGGCTATGCTCCCAACACAAACAAAAACTAGGGAAACAAGATGAGAATATAGGGAGTTTGCAACTTTAGCAACAAAATAGAGTCTCTAGGGATAAAGCCTAAAGAGTTGAGACATTACTATGGATGGAGAGAGAGGAGAGGTTGTGGAAGTAGAGTCCCCCAAGCACGATTATGGACTATATGTTTTTCTTGCAAACTCTAGGGGGTCACAATCATGGACCTTTAAATGCTCTTTTAGCTAGGTCAATTGTGTATTTTTCCATCATCTGGATGAGAACGAACCGCTTAGAAGTCATGAGGAGGCATTAAAGTGTCCATGGCCCCCAGTGGTTCTTCTGAGGTTGTCTGACGCATTCACATTCAAAACAAAAATCACATATGGAGGGATACATAGGAGACTAGGGTTTATAGCTATAGGAAGAGGATAATTAGAGGAGAAGAGGAACAAGAAGAGAAGAAGTAGAGGAGGAGGAACCATTACTATTTATGAATCATTTGGATGTAGAAACAATATCCATTGGGGTGAGGGAGAGAAAAGGGAAGAGAAGAGGAAGTAAATGACACCTCATCAGCTGTCAACAACTGCCTACTTCATATAGATATCATTACGAGGAAGATATGTTGTGTGTATTAAAAGAGAGGATGGTTATAGGTGATATATAGTCTTTAATGACATAGATGAAAAACCATTGGTGTTTATTATCCTTTGTAAGGGTAAAAAATTTAACTAGGAGGGGAAATAATGTTTTATTGGCCCAAAATTTGACGAGCATAGAAATTAAATAAGAAGGAATCAATTTTATCAATTTTGTCGTTGAAATCTTTTATTAATTTATTTATTACTTGTAGGTTAAGTATTCAGTAAATGCACTCATGTCTTTCTTAATATATTTGACACATTATTTTATATTTATTTATTTCATTTTATTGACTATACTTAGAATGATTTTATAGTGTCAATTTAGGATCATAACTAATTAAATGGTGAGTTATATCATTAACTTCCAATTGATGACTTAAGTAATTAATTTATCATTAACCTTTTACATTCATACTCACTACATCACCCTTAGTTTTAGGATCTTAGGGTTGCACTAAAGAGATTCAATACTAATCAAACATTCTTGTGGTAATGACTTAGCTCCAAATATCATAGATAAAATCTAAAAACTTTTGTTTTTATGTAGTTTAATAATGAAAATAAGTTTGATGGTGAAAATGTTGTGATGGGAATCCAAAAATGGTGCCAAAACTGGTTTGTGAACCAAGTCAACCACATCTCACTACACTACACTACACACCTATTATTCTATCATCACTTCATTCCACAAAAAAATCTTATAACTTATACACTAAGAGGGCATACCAAAATATGATAAATCTATATCTTAGGAGGGAAAAGAGGTTTCCTATTTCACATGGTCAATTTCTATCAGATCCTACTAAAGAACAACATCCATCACCCCTCATTTCAAACTAATCATGAACTACACTACTTCATATCGAGAAATAGGAGGGTCATAGTCCATCAAACACGATAGGCATGAATTAGGGTTTTCTCCTCACTTGCTTGTTCACAAACATTGTTCCTTAACAAGACAAGGTGAGTTATATAGTTATATCACCCATCATCTCATTCACTAGGAAATCAAATTTCATCATCAATATGAGAGAGTGAACTCTTAGGAACAGCAACAAAACACATTATCCTCATCAACTACTAGTAGGAATGAAGCACAAAAATCTCAATGGGGATAGTGTCTAGCCCATAGATAAGTATATTTGAGAAACAATTATGTAGGGATAACTCCATGCTAAAGGAAAGACCTACTTTTCCATGCTAGTTCATGTTATCACATGTCAACCCCATTCTAAAACTTATGTTGGTTTCTATGTTTTTTATACATGCATGTTTAGTAGCCAGTGGACATATGGGAGGCAAGCTAAAAAAACAACAATGATGAGAGTCTAAGTTGTGAACTACGGTTAATACTAGATATGATGTTCAAATCAACTTACATTTTATAGTAGTCCAACTTTATAGAAAACATGATAAAGGAAATATTCACTAAATGGGTCAACTAATATGTAGGTGAGGTTTGAATCTATATAATGATGGTAGGGGTGAATAAGATTACTTGAAATTATTTCTCAAACACATAAGTAGTTTGGGTAGAGAAAGTGACAAAATCAGCAAGGATTTGAAACCCTAACTTTCATACCATGACTCAGGGATAGGCATATCTATAATGTATATAAGGTTTCTTAACTATGTGATTAGGGAACTACTTGGGATAAGTTGAAATAGTCGAGTAATCAACTTCTTAGGCTCTGATACCATATTGTAAAGAGTGGGATACAATAGGGGGTCCACTCAAATGATATGATACATAATCCACAAAATGATCAACAAGGAAAAACATAATTATTCCATATATTATAAGATCCAAATACATTAATCCTCGCCTTCAAAGATGGTATTACTAAATAGATATTTATAACTATTTACATATAAGACCAACTACAAATGGAAACTTGGCCATCTCAAGTTATACAAAAGTTCACATCATCAATGTGATCTTCCTAAGTTGTTATCTTCCATGTCATGATCAATGGGTGGGCTGAGGACAACAATCAAAAGAGGAAAGTCAAAGAGAAGGTATGCATTAGATAAAATGGATATATGTGCATAATTACAAATATTTGGGGCATTATAAAGGATTTCAAGTATGAAAATGGGTGCTCTCGGATAAGAGAGATGATCAACATATAGGTGGGTTTGAAAACGTTTTGTCACAAGAATGGGTAACCAATCAATATGCAATAAAGATTGAGGCTCTTCAATTAGAGAAATAGTCTCATCAAACAACAAATTTCTTGTCTTTTTATTACAACTAGCAACATATAGAAAGAGTGTGTACATTTAAAATGACTATAATAAACTAAAGTAGGGCCAGTGAACCAAAAACTACTAGACATGACAAGATGACTAAAACCTTAATGTCCATATATAAAATATGGCAGGGGAATAAAACTTAGTGGCTATAATTATAACATTGTAGGGAATAAAACCCAGTTCACAGAAAGGGAATAAAACCTAGTTCATGGATAGGGAATAAAACTTCATGCCTATACATTTTAACATTGCAGGAAAATATATCCCAGTGTATGGTAGGGAACAAAACTCAGTTCCTAAAACATGGTTAAACTACTAATAGTTATTACTAGTCCAAAATCTATAATGCAAATAGAGTAGGCAAGATCATAGTGTAATCCAATTAATGTTCATGTACAAAAGGGATGATGACATCCAAGATACGAGGAATGGATTCACATGCTCATACAAAAGGGTAAATATGATTTCAATAATAAATAATGGAAAATTTACTGGATAATATTCAATATTCAAAAAATAAGTTCAATGATATTTAAAAGGAGGAGAGAAAATAGAAATATGACTCATAGGATTAAGTCATTAAATTCTCACATAAAATTGGGATAGAACACATACCTTATATGTTTTAAAAATATGTTTATATAAACCCTAGAGTCTAAGATCAAGGACATACACATGTATTAACATTAGTACATAAAGCTATGATAAAAGTCTACAAAACATTAAAACCCTATAAATTGATTTTTACACTTAGTATAATTTGGTTAAGAATCTACTACCAAATGATGAATCACATTCATATTATTTTAGATAATAATTTATCATAATATTCTAAAACTCGAACAAATAGTTATAGATTTTATATGGTTATTATAACCAATATTTGAGATAAGATACATGTATACTCAACGTTGCAATTTACAATCATAAGGTATGACATGACCAATTTAGTAAAGAAGACTGGTCAAAAATAGGTGTGGTTCGATCAAAACCAAATTTTAGAGAAACATGGAGTCATGGTCAAGAACATGATCCTATCACACATGATCTTCCCTTCATTGTGACGAACTTCATGGAAATAAGAGTAGGAGTTAGACGTTGCTCAACTCCCACACCATCAAAATGGAGACCTGAGTACCAAAGATGGTATCTAAATATCCCTTCCCATCATGCACTCATAGAGCCAAAAGGTTGATCATTGGTGTGCAGATCAATGTCAGAAGGCATAGGTGTTACTAAGGAATACATGAAGAGAGTGGCAAAGCAAGATTGCACGAAGTAAAATAAAATCATGGTCAACATTGGTATATTTGGCATTGTGATGAGACAATGCTCCCAACATAAACAAAAATAAGGGAAACAAGATGGATATATATGGAGTATATGAATCCATCAACAAAAAAGAGTGTGTAGGGACAAAACTTGAGGATTTGAGGGATTATTGTGGATGGGGAGAGATGAGAGTTTGTTGATGTAGAGTCCCTCAAACACAACTATGGACTCTAGGTTCTTATTGTAGGCTCTGTGAGGTTGCGAGCATGTAGCTTTTATGGCTGTATGATTGTGTTTAGTGGGTAGTTTTCCATAATATAGATGAGTACAAACAAATTATTAGTCATGAGGAGGCGTACAGGTCACCATGGCCCTAGTGGTTCTTCCAAGGTGGTCTAAGGCTTTGACACTCAAAACAAAAATCATAGGTAGAGGGATACATTGGAGTTAAGTGTTAATACCTATGGGAAGAGGATAGTGAGATGAGATGATGAAGATGGAGAGAAGAAGTGGAGGAGAAGGAGCTGTCACTAGATATGCATCATGTGGATGCAAACTCAACCTTTGTTGGGTGAGGGATAATAAACGGAGGAGAAGGGGAAAAAGATGGTGTCTCATCAACCATTAGAGGCTATTTGGTTTGCATGGAGATCACGACCAGGAAGATATGTAGAGTATGTTATATGAGGGGGATTATAGCCAGTAATATATTCTTTAATGAAATAGATGCAAAACCATTAGTCTTTACTATCCACTACAACTTTAATAAATAAATTAGGAGGGGCAACAATGTTGATTGGTCCAAAATTTTATGGCATACTAATTCAATCATAAGGAATTTGTTTTCAATATTAATTTTATCTTTTGTAAACTTCTATTATTTTATATATTACTTGTAGGTTAATTATTTAGTTAATGCACTCATATCTTTCTTAATCTATTTGATACACTATTTTTTATCAATTAGATTTAGAATGATTTCATAGTATCAAATTTAGTATCAAAACTAATTAAATGGTGAGTTTATATCATTAACTTCCAATCATTGACTTAAATAAATAATTTATCATTAACATTTTACATTTATTGAAGTTATGTGCTTTCTGGTATCCAATTACTCCTAATTAATAATTCAATGGAAAATGGATATGTAACTACCATAAATAGTTATGCATTTATAGATAATGATGGTTGAGATAAATACCTAGATTCAAGTATGTTATCATACCACACTTATATCTCAGGCACCCTATCAGATGGATCCTTGTAAATTGACTAAACTAAAAAAGTAGTTGCAAGAGATGCTAGATAAGGGTTTCATCCACCCTAGTAAGACCCATTGGGGAGCACCTATTATCTTTGTCAAGAAAAAAGATGGATATATTTGCATGTGCACTGATTGTTGTATGATAAACCAAGCTACCATGAAATATAAGTATATGCTTCCTAGAATTGATGCTCTTCTTGTCAAATTCTGCTCATGTCTTCTATAAAACTGATTTCCATATTGGTTACCACCAACTCAAGGTTAATTTCAAATACATCCCTAAAACCATCTTTCACACCTGGTATGGGCACTATGAGTTTCTAATTATTCCCTATGGGTTGACCAATGACCCTTGCGTGTTTGTGAACTTGATGAATAGTTTTTTCCAACCCCTTCTAGATGAATTTGTTGTGGTATGCATTAATGATATTCCAATCTATTCAAGTAACATTCATTCACATCATATTAATCTTTATAATGTTCTTGATATCCTCCAAACCCATTAATTCTATGCAAAATTGTGTAAATGTGAATTTTATATTTTCAAAAACATCTTTTTGGGCCACATTTTTTCTTCTAGGAAAATTTCTTTGGACTCCTCTAAAGTCTCAACTATTCTTGAGTGGCAAGCCCCCTAAGAATGTTTTTGAAATCTAGAGTTTTTTGGGTCTTGCTGGTTATTATCGGTTATTCATACCCAACATCAATAAAACTGTCTTTTCACTCACCAATATCACTAGGAAGGGAATATGGTTTGTTTGTCCAACAAAGTGAAAATCTAGTTTTTAGGAGTTGAAGATGAAGCTGACCAAACACTTCCTTTGGGAAATGATGGGTTCGTCATTTTCACTAATCCATCAAAGTTCGATCTAGGTTGTATCCTCATATAGAAGGTAGGAAGTTTCTTATGCCTCTCAATAGTTAAATCCAAATGAGTTCAAACAACCAACCCACAACCACGAGCTTGATGCTATCATTTATTTATTAAAGATAGGGTGACACTATCTATATAGAGTCACCTTTGACATCCTCACTGACCATAAAAGTATGAAGTACATCCTAACATAGAAGGATCTCAATCTCATACAGAGAATATGGCTTGAGTACCTTTTGTTGTGTGACTTCACCATTGCCTACCACCTCGATAAGACAAATGTGTCTTCCATAGCACTCAATGGGAAGTAAGTTGCATGTGCTACAATTTTCACTAATGAGTGTACGAGCATGGAGATCATGCAACCATTGACACTGAGGTGTATGGGCGACATTCTCATATTGTCTATTAATGTCAAACTAGGCTTCCAGACCAAGATTTTATCATCTTAGAATAATAGATAAGAGTCTCGAGGAGATGACTAAATTGCTATAGAATCACCAGACACATATTTCAGTCTATATGGATTGTGGAATCTAGTACAAACAACATATGTGGGTGACTATAGATTCAGGTATGATAGATAAATTCTTACAGGAAATGGTAAAAGTACACAATGCATCCTAGATTGACTAAAATGTACAAGATTATGCAGATGTCTTTGTGGTGGAGGAATATGAAGATTGACATTGCTGTTTTGATTTCAAGGTGTCTAGCATGCCAATAGATCAAGGTTGAACATCAACTTCCAGTTGGTCTACTACAACCCTACCTATCCCTGAGTGGACATGGGAGAACATCACCATGAATTTTTTGGTAGGTTTAACCAGGTCTAGGAACAAGACCGACATCATTTGGTTTGTATTCGACCTCCTGACTAAATCAGCCTATTGTATTCCAATCAAAACAATGGTTGAAGTTGTAGTGTTAGCAGATCTTTATTTTTTTGGATAGTCAGATTTCTTAGGATTCATGTTTCCATTGTGTTAGATCATGATTTTAGGTTCACTTGTCACTTATGGTGAAATGTTTAGGAAGAAGTAGGAACTCAGTTGGACTTGAGTATAGCATATAATCCATAATCTGATGGACAGTCTGAAAGGACAATTCAACTTTTAGAATAGTTGTAGAGATAGTGTGTCTTCGACTGGGGTTATTATTGGGACTAATACCTCTCTCTAGTATAATTCTCTTACAACAATAGTTAACAGTCCAATTTAGGCATCCCTCCCTATGAAGTCTAACATCCTTTCTTTATCCTTAACAATCCCTCAATTGCTAGCCATCAGTCCCTAACCTCTCAACCCAACTCCATCTCTGCTCGGCTAAAACAAAGCGGTCATGATCTCCCCACCAACTACCTTCTCCAAGTTACCTATGCTAGCATTATCAAGGGATCCCGATCGAGGTTCCTCAACAATTACATGGAGGTACAGTACCATGGAGAACTACCTCAGTCGAGCTCCCTACTACACCACCTATATTAACTCTGGAAAACTGCATCATGCTTCATCCAGTGCCATCACATAAGCCTAAAGCTCATGCATGACTCTTGACTCTAAAGAGATGCATCATGCTTCATCCAGTGCCATCACACAGACCTAAATCGCATGCATGACTCAAGGAAGGTGTACAAAGATGTAGAGACCCTTCTTTCCTCCTTGTTGTTGTATACTACTGAACACATCTTCCTCCTATAATGTGCAAACTAAGTCACCCCCTCTTTCTCTATACTTGTTGTTTTCTTTGGGAAACAATGGATCATTTTCTATAGAACTCCATTGAAAAGTCAACCCCAGGCTCATCTTGCATTGTAATGCCCCTCTTTGCAACAATGTTCTAGTTTCCTTCCTCTTTTTCTCATTTTTGCAATGGCACAAGTGATGTCTTGTTTAATCAAACACCCAAGGTTGTAGCACTACTGATACACCTTATCAATGTGACAGATTTTATTCTATGATAATGGGAATTTTTCCCTTCCATCTCCTCTAATAGCTACTTCTGCCAAATCCAGGCTCACGATTTATTGGGAGGATCCATCGAGTCAGATCCCTCCCCTGATCTGTGAAGCCAAGCTATTTCTTCTTTTAAACTCTTTATCTGATTGGCTTGATATTTTTCCTATTAGTCCAATCCTACATAATAGATAATAAATAGCCAAGGTACCTAAAAATTGCAAAAAGAATTAGCTTGCTCATTGAATCTTCTAGAATAACATAGACCTAGAACATGTCATATTTTAGTAAGATTTTCTGACAAGTCTTTAATTTTTATTAAACAATAATTTAGAGTTCTCATAATCACTCCAAACCCTCATCTATTTAGTAAACTCTGATACACATGATACATACATATATCATCCACTCTGTCAAAATATGACGGCCATATGATTTCTAATGATGATCTAGGACTTTGATAATGATATGAACATGTATGGAGATACTTAGGGTTATCTTGCATTCTGAACTTACCTAGGTAGATCTTTCATCCTCAAAATATACTTGACATTGAAATTAATGTTCAATTCTTAAAATATTGATGGTTGATAGATGAATGATCACCCCAAAGGTCTAATTAGTAATGAAGAACCCTAATCTCAAATAATGAAACAATGACCTATGATGTCATGATCTTAACCCTTGATTTAGATCTTGTTTACCTAGGATCTGATCTAAAATATTGAAAAATCTACATTGGATCTATTACTCTGACAGTAAACTAAGAAGGAACATTTTATATTTCCTCCTTGATCATACTAGTGGTATTGATGATATTTGTATGTAATCTTGAACATATACTTGGCTACATACTTGTTTGAGCTACCGCATTCCCTAATGATCAGCCTTTTGAATTTCTATATTATATCTTGATAAAAAAAGTTGCAACATAAACACCATTTCCAATATGACTACCTGAAAAAATGATGTCAATATTGGGTACAAGTGACTTCCTCGTGTTGGAGCAATGGAAATTGTACAAATGGTGACCTCCTTTGTTTAACATAGAGATAGATCCAGGTGACCTCCCCCATCTTTTTGGGGATATGGATACATACCTATACATGTTGATATTAGCATAATGGGAAAGTTTTAAAAATCTTGTCAAATAAACTAAGTTTTAAAATGCATGTTGTGAATTTTGAATAAAATATATGCCAAGTATACTATTTTATTGTAAAACCATTTTAACTATTTTTATTAGTGTAAAATTGCACTGTGTTGATTGTGTCATGATTTTCTGAATATTAGACCATGCAGAGAAGTGAGGGAAATGAGCCTGCTCCTATGCTATTTCATTCATTATTTACTGAAATAAAGAATGCTACATCACATCTAAATATCACCTAGGATATTATGTGAATGGTATGTAGTATTTATCTTATAAATGGTCATCTTGTTATTTTCCTTTCCATGTTCCCTATGGTCCACTTGTATAAAAATTATGGTTCATTTTTAATGAAGTATAATGTTATTTCTTTTGTGTTGTGTGTGTGATTTGTGGGCCACTTAGAGTGGACAATCTAATCCCCATAACAATACCTATTGGGCCAATGGGTTTGAGATTATGATAATAATTGATCAGTGATAGATATATATTACTATACTTATTTGAACAACTTAACCAAGGTTTTGAAACATATAGTTCAATTACATGATTTCAACAAATATAATTCTATATAATTGTCTTATACAACTGCACTACATTAACAACTTACTAAAAATTCAATGACAATTAATAATCAGTTGAATAGTTTTAAAGCTATTACTGTCATTATTATCATCGCCGTTACCATCTAAGACTTATTTCCTACCATGTTAAGGGTTATCAACATTGATCCTTCTTTTCAAATCAACTATGCTTTGGGACATATGGTGATTAAGATGTAAGAGTGCCAAACTCAGTATACCAAGATGTCACACCCCGATCTCACACTAACCACTAATCACGAGATTAGGGCGCGACAGAGGGATTATCACATAACAAATCACTGAGAACTTCTTATTTTTAAAACCTCATAATGATATCTGGATTATTGCTGTAAACTAAAACATAATAAACTATTGCAGGAGCATTTCAATTAAACTGGCTAGAGTACATAAACAGAGTTTACAGCATGTAACATTGTTTAACAGAAAGTAAACATAACAGTTAATTTACATCTTTTACACATTCGCCATGCATACTCTCTCTCACCCACACCATGCCCCAAGGACCGAGGGGAAAGGACTAAGAGACCTCTAACTAAACTAACCACATATACCTTCTACAGACTAAGCGTTAGGATGAAAAGATCCTTCAGATTCATGTTGCTGTTGTTGACCTGAAAATGTTTGAGTAGAGGGATGAGCCTACTCGCTCACTGAATAACATTTCATTTAGCTATCAATAAACAACTCATCGGATAGATAAAATTGAAATAAAAGATAAGTGCAGTACTAAACAGGGCAGTTCAAATGACATAGCAGATTTACAGATAACAATCTCATTTCAAAGCAACATCAGATATTTTAAACAAATAAACTGATATAGATAATTGGTATAGAAATTCAAATCTCTTAACATATTAAGTTTACTGTGATCCTATATGATTACATAATTATATCATTATTATGCCCTAATCATATGCAGTGTACTCTGCATATAAAGATCTGTAGCGAACTACGATCCCATCGTACAAGACTTAGCGACATACTCGGGAAATACTAAGTCTGACTGCCAGCCCTGTTCTGCTACAGGACCACAGGCTCTCCGGCCTACAGGCTCTCCGGCCTCATTGCACTAACTCCGAGTGCTCTAGACTCCTCCTCTAACCTGAGTACACAGGCGGAGAGTCTCACTGGGTTACCACCGTGACTCCGCACGGATTATTGTTGAATAACCCCTATTTACTCCAGTGCCACCGTGACTCCGCACGGATTATTGTTGAAAACTGCCTCTCTATCCTCGTGCCACCGTGACTCCGCACAGTTATTGTTGCAACACGAGTTTCACCCCTAAGAAGCAGACCTCTCAAAGGGGTTCTGCGGTGTTAGGGCACCTAAGTCTATTAATTGATTAACATATAAACATTTAAACATGAATATCACATCTCAAACTTATTCCACATTCTGAATATCACTAAAAAAACACATATACATCATTTGTCATCTATAAACATGACTCAGTATCAACTTATCTAGTTTCGATGCTAAACATCCATTTTATGCTCAACGTATACATTGCAATTATAATAAAGGAAATTCTATCATTTTCATCAATCATATTACGTATTTCAAGTTCCAATGAACCATATAAATTCATTAATTCAATCCACACTGATCAGATGCTAAACTAAATCATATAACGGCATAAGGAAGCAGTTTATGAAATAAAATTCGAGTAACGCCAAATACTGTTCAAAAGCAAGTATCAGCGAAAAATGCACAGTTTACCGAAAAATTCCAACTAAGGAGTTAAATGATGATAACTAAATGAACTCCTACTCACAGTGATTTGGGATGTCCGGATTCGTCCGGAAACGCGTCCAGAGGGTTGTCTTCAACCTTGGATTTTCCCAATTTGAATCTACATTAATCCAACAGTACCATGCTCACACGTACAGGTTGAAATCAAGCACCCTGGGTTGCTGATTGGGGACAGGAAGCAGCAGAATTCGGTTTGGATCTCAAGGATGAGTTCAAGGAATCGTTCCTCGGTGCTGTCTAGCGCCCATGGCTGTTCAAGATTGTAGCTGCAGCTACTGCTGCTTGGGCTAGCTGGGGCGCCGCCCCTTCTGCTTGGGCGCCGCTTCTTGCAGGTTGGGCACTGCAATTGAGTGTAGAGAAGGAAAGGATGGAGGAAGGAGGTGGAGGCAACGCTTGCTGGTTCTAAGGTGATCTGGAGCCACCCTTCCCTAACCTTTGTTGTTGCTCGCACACACAGCTGCTATAGTGCAGCAGATCGTCCGCCCTAGTTGCTGCTAGGTAGGGGCATCGTCCTAGGTGGTCATCTCGTTCGTGGCTGCGGTTGCAAGCCTGGACCTCAAAAACGGAATCAAGGTGGACGTTTGGTGGTGTTGGCTGCCCCAGGAGAGCCCCTGGCCGTCGCCCTGCTGCAGCTGCAGCTTGGCCGCAACTCCGCTAGCCGGCGCCCTACCAGCTTGGCTGCTTGGATGGGGCGAAGTCGAGGAAGGAGAAGGTGGAGGAATGGAAGACGGAGGTGAAGAAAGCTCGATCGCAAGCTATCACGCCCAAACGGCCACCCCCTCCTCTGACCTAGCTGCAAGTCAGGCGGGGTACAGAGCGCCGCTTGCGGCTGCTCCTGTTCTATTAATCGGGAAGAAATACAGGAGAAGAGGGGTAGCCGACCCTCTTAAAGAGATAAAGATCAAATAAAAATGGAAAATTTGCACAATCAGCCCAAAAGACTTAAAAACATCATATCTAGTACATCGGATGCCCGATTTGGATGATTTCTCTTGCAACTTTTCAAGTACGGGATTCTCTACAACCTCGAAGCGAGAAAACATGCTAATTGGACTGCCTCACCTGATCAAAGCACTAAATGCATCAGTGAGTACTTAATTCAACTTAATTAACCTAACGATCAACATTGCTATTATTATTAATTACCTCAAATGATTCAATCTCAACTATTGATTCATGACTTAGCTTATCTTAATCAACCATGCTATTTAATAATATGCTCAACACTAATCAACGTGTTTCACGCTAATCGAGATATTTACTGACTAAGCTTGGAATCGGTCATCACAATCTCCCTCCCTTATAAGAATTTTGTCCCAAAATTCCTAAAAGAGAAAAGGAAACTTGTTACACACCTCAGACTTAAGCTCCCACATGGCTTCCTCTAGGTTATGATTCCTCCACAAAACTTTCACTAATGGTATCTCGTGATTCATGAGTTTCTTGATCCTCCGATCAACTATCTGTACTGGTCCCTCAACATAAGCCACATATGATCTAAGCTGTGTAGGTTCTGGGTCTATTATCTTTTCTGTGCCAGGGTAGCATTTCTTCAACATGGATACATGAAACACATCATGCAGATTAGACAATTCAGATGGAAATTCTAACCTATAGGCTACAGGTCCAATCCTCTCAATGATAGGATACAGGCCCATAAACCTAGGAGTCAGTTTGCCTCTCTTACCAAACCTCAACACTCCTTTCCACGGTGAAACCTTCATATACACGTCATCAACAACTTGAAACTCATGAGGTTAACGCCTCTTCTCCGCATAACTCTTCTGCCTATCCTGTGTAGCTTTCAACTACTCGCTGCATGTCCTCAAGAGTTTGAATGGTCCTCCTTGACTGACTATCTATTTGCGGGTAAGAAGCTGTACTGAACCTCAACTTAGTGCCCAAAGCACGATGCAACTGATTCCAAAAACCTGGATGTGAACTTAGGATCTCTATCAGATATAATAGAAACTGGGATACCATACAACCTGAATGTCTCATCCATGAATATCTTAGTGAACTTTGGAACATCAGAGGTTGACTTGATATGAAGAAAGTGAGCAGACTTAGTCAGTCTATCCACAATCACCATATCGAGTCACATCCTTTAGGTGTCCGGGGTAACCCTACCACAAAATCCATTGTGATATGTTCCCATTTCCACTCTGGTATAGGAAGAGACTACAGAATACCTATAGGTTTCTGATGCTCAGCCTTATCCTACTAGCACACACCGCACCTAGTCACATACTCAGCTACATCCTCTTCATACCAGACCACCAATACAACTCCTTGAGATTCATGTACATCTTAGTGTTACCTAGAAGTATAGCGTACATCGATGCATGTGCTTCCTCAAGAATATTTTCTTTTAAATCACTGTCTCGAGGTACACAACATATCATGCTAATACAACACACCATCATCTGAAAACCTAAACTTTGGTCTTTTCCCCCTGTCATGTCATGTACGATCTGCTGCAACCCACTGTCACCCTACTGTAGTTCCTTGATCTGATCATAAAAAGTAGGCTTGACTTGCATCTATGCAATCAAACCACTATGTTATGTCACCCTTAAGTCTAAGTTCAACTTTCACATTTCTACTAGCATGTCTCTCTCAAAACATGTCATAGAGAACGCATCAGTTGTTGAACTTAACTTCCTGCTGAGGGCATCAGCTACTACATTCGCCTTTTCCAGGATGATAATCTATCATTATATCATAATCCTTAATCAATTCTAATCATCTCCGCTGTCTAAGATTCAGATCCTTCTGGGTAAAGATATATTTCAAGTTCTTATGATCTATAAACACCTGGCACACTTCACCATAAAGATAGTAATGTCATGTCTTATGAGCATGAACTACAACAACTAATTCCAGATCATGTGACGAGTAATACTCCTCATTCTATGCTACTTACTTCTTATTACTATTATAAGAATTTATTTCAAAATTATATCTTACTCTTTTCTCCGAGTCATTTTCATATTGTGTATCTACCTTCCAGATTAGCTAACTTTAAACCCTGGATTTTATCAGTGCTAGGTTACCTTTCATAGTGCAAATCGTATGATCTTGTTTTATAAAGATACTAGTATTCAAGTTCAAATCACTAGTGACATCCCTTGAACTACTTCAACTCTAAACATTCTAGGGTTTGGTCCTTATCAGTAACATAGCATTATTTTGGTGTGACTTTGCTTCCTTAGTTTGAAATCAAACTTTAGATCTCATAAGTTCATCCATCTACTTGTAATGAATACAACAGATATGAATAATCATCAATGAACTATAGATATATAACATAAATGTAACATCAACCAAGTTCTCTAGCATAACTTATTAACACAAATGCTACAAATAAACATGATACTTGTTACCCAAGCATCACACATGACTCACAGGGCCATTCATATCTTGTCACCTCTCACTAGGCAACAACTTATTCACATGGCTCACAAGGCCATTCACATCTTGTCACCTCTCACTAGGCAACAACTTATTCACATGGCTCATAAAATCCGTACACATTATTACCTTTATTAAGCAACAACAACATCAACACACAAAAAAAAACCAATCAATCATTTATTATATAAATGTCACAGCCCAAACTTGGCTATATTCATCACCTCATCATACCTGCATGGTTATTAGGCATGATAATAGCCATACAAGATATTCATCACATCATGTGATACAATAGTAATACCATCATTCCTTAACCAGGAATTAGGGTTCACTATCAAACATGGCTTATCATTCCCTTTTCCCCAAATTAGGGTTAGGGTTCCCCATTTCTCATTAATTCAGACCCTCTTGAGTTAACCAACTTTGTCTTGTATTAAGTCTGACAGCTTGGTATCAGAGCTTAGGGTGAGTTTTCAAGGACCATTAAGTTAGTAAGTTAGCTTCATAAGTGTGGCAGATAGGAGATGTTTTGATGTTAGCTTTGGGGATTTGAGTATTTGGATATCCTGGCCCGATATCTGAGTACTTGGATCAACCAGTACAACCCTTTTACATTTAGGGTTAGAAAACGAGAAAAGAAACAAGAATTAAGAGCATAAATGTAAAAGGAGATAGAACTTACATTTCATAATGTTGTTTTTATTGGAAATGTATAGAAATGATCTTATATGTTTGAATTGAAATATTCAATACTATGAAATATGGGTCTTTAATATCTATTGTACACTATGTAGTTGTAGCATTTATTGATTTCATTCTTTGTAACAAGTAGACTAGAATTGACCTTTGAATGAGCTTTTGTTAGTGGATAAGTTTTCTTCCACACTTCTGAGATGAATAGGAGTTGAGTAATCCTTTGTAGTTCTTGGCTTCAGGACTTCAGGTTTGGCCTGGTCCGGCTGGTAGGATGCGTTACTGGGATCTAATGACTCCTATTAATAGAATAATAAGAATAGACTCTGGATAATTAGACCCACATTAGAGTGAGAATGTACATACAGTAAGATGTTGAAACAGATGGGCAAGATCAGAACAACTAAGAATCAGTTGAAACTGGTATCTGAGGTTCAATTTTGGGGCCTCATATGAGAAACCCTTAATTGGGGATAATAGAACATGATATGAAGTTCATAATCAGTTTATTGATTAATATTATATGAACTATACATATGAAATATAGAAAAGATATGTGAAATGTATGTATGGTTCAAGATAGCAAGAATCAGTCATGAAGAATGAATCATATAATAGAGTATAATTCTTTTATGAACTCTAAAGCAAAGGCTAAGTAGAGAATAGGGTTGAGCATTCAATAGGTCCATAGAAGTAAAGAGTCTTCAAAAGAGTAAAAGTAAAGAGAATTGTATGAACGTGTAATTCATAAGACTAGAACAACAAACTAGTTTCTAAGTAAAGAACATAGGTGCAGTTTAACGAATGAATAAGTCATACAAAGGTAGACTGTATTCAGGAGAGAAAAACTTGATTGAAAGAGAAACTATGTTTGACCCATGCATGATCACCTTGATTTAAAAATGAAGAATATGTAATGTATTCAACATGAGGAAAAACTAATAGAAGGACTATTAATTTAGAACGTTAACTTCACAATAGTATAAAGATAAAGGAGGAAATATGTGCAACATGGTATACATGACCATACATATGAATAAGCAACATGGTCATAAGAGAAAAATTTAGAATTAAAGATGACGGGTTAAAGAGTAGTATATGATAAGAGGACTATGAAACGTAAGATAGGGTTTGAAATATGATGGAGAAGTTATAAAATAAAGAGGTTGTGACATTCAAGCAAGTGCTAATTAATCAAATATCTCTGTTGATAACTAAGTAAATCTACATACGAGAATGTATTAAGGGAATGTTTGAATACAAGTATTCCAAGTCTTAAAATCATCTTCTCTTTCATATATTCCTTAATGAGAGTAAGGTGGGAATGAAATGATAAGAGAACATGAATCATATACGGTGCATAACTACCTTGGTGGGGTCATCTAGTGAATGTAATAGTGACATACAATATGATGAAGTGTGATAAGAAATAAATCCTCAAGAATGATGAATAATCTATTCCTATCTTAAATGCTTCAATGTTAATGATGTTTATTGTATATAATCATATGAAAAGGATAGGTAGCAAAAAATAAAGAAGTAATGAATGAACAGAGAGATATGGGAAAACACTAGCTTTGTGTAATATGTGAATTTGTTTTTACATGTATGATTTGTTGAAGGCATATTAAGGTATGAAAGTTGGTTCTACATATGATTTCAGGGTATTTGTGTAAGCTATATGTTAAATTAAAGGTGTATGATAGTTGTAGTAATTCATACCTGATATGCATCTTACTATTGTGTATTTGTGATATGGTGATACGGTTTGGATGATGTCAGAACACATGGAGAGATACCCTGAACAAGGTAGTCATACTTATCCACTCATATTAATAGAAAGGGATGATAATCAGATTGTCTGGACAAATAACCCTAATGAGGTGTAGCTTGTTATACCTAGCTCTAATATAACTGAGTGATGGTAATTGAGTATGATTAATGCTTGAATGACTGATACAATTGTGGATTACTTTATTACTGTGGTTGAAACCCTAAAATGATATAATACGATGGTTACACTTTGAATTGTGTGTGGGCCCATAACCCACAGGTCCCAGGATCGAAACAGGATAGTATGGAATGAGGTGGTAATGCTTCACCTCATGCATCCATGACCCAATGGGGGTGCCAAGAGTAGTATTGTGCAATTGATTGTTGAATCTAGCCTTTTAATTCAAGACTGTTTTGCTATTTGAATAGCACTTTATTAAAGTTTAAAACAGCATGGTGAACTCGCTTTTGTCACTTAAAGGTGATACATAACAATAGAACTTTCTGAGCCGCATAAGTTGAGATAGTTGTATCAGAGTATCAGAGTTGCGCAGCGAAAGCGTGGTGGTTTATCTTTGCATTCTATGTTTGACTGTGGCATAAAGAATTTGTTTGATATCATTGAGAACTATTTGAAATATGTTGTGATTTAGTAAAGAATTAAAAGATCTAATGTTGAAAACTACATTCAGGTATGAAATACAAGAATATAATGACATGGAAGGCTTTAGAAGCTTAAAATAACCTTGAATGTATCTTTCTTGTTGGTTATGTTTCGAGGACGAAACATTCTAAGGGGGGAAGAGTTGTTACGACCCCATCTGAGCTTAATTGGTAAACTAGGGTTTACCTAGACAATTGCAAAGATTAATTGGAATAATCATTCTTGAAATCTAATTAATGACGATAACACAATTAGGATGTTTTAACTATGATAAGAAGTTTAAGTGTTCGTTTGCCTTGAGAATTAGGGTTTGAGAAACATAAACCCTAATCGGCCCAAAATAGGGTTTTGATGATACATGAACACAAAATTTGATAAGTATAGTGTCTCAGTAAATGATTTTTATTATTTTATGTGTAATTCTGATTTACTTAAAATTTGGATATGATTTGCATATATAAAATGTGAACAACATTGAAAAATATCAGAATTTTTTAAGAATGTTCTGACCTGTTTATCGGTTGAGTTTCAAACTCGACCGATCATATTTCCAGATTTATATAGCAGTATGGTAATTGAATTTTATCTTTTTATTGGTATATCCAATTGATCTCAAATTTTAAATGTGATTGAAAAACACAGTTTTAGACACTCTGTTAAATTGACATAATTTTTGGATGAATTTTGATCTCTACAGTGAGGGTGTCGGTCGAGTTCTGTGCAGGACAAACTCGACCGAATCTGCTGCAGACTGCAATATAGTAGTGCACTGTTCTATTTTTATTTATTTATTGGTAACTCCAAATGATCTCAAATTTTAACTGAATCTTTATAGATCAATTATAAACAATGTGATAAATTCCCATAATTGTTGGAGAAGTTTTGATCTCTGAAATAAACGAATTACAGTAACTTTGTATAACTGAATATTCAGCCAATATAATAAAAGTTGAGTGTTGGGTCAATATGCAATTGACCCAAGAAGCTCAAATTGACTTATATGATCGACCACACACACACACAGCTCTCATTCTTCGTCATCCACCCCATAGAAACGAAAATCTAGAGAGAGAGGGAGAGTTAGGGCTTGAGTGGAGAAAGAGGAGGAATTGCTGACCTAGGGTTTTGCGGTCCGAGGAATGGTGAAATCAAGTAAGTTTGGATCCTTTGCATAGAATTTTATGGTGAATCTTCTCTCTCATTTCAAGATTCCATCCATGCTCTGATTTGATCCAAGATGATGTCGAAATTCCCTCTTTTCTCACCCTTTCTTCATAATCCCTCATTTTCAAGGTTTCCGAGTTGAATGGAAGAAGAATTGGGAGATTTGCTAGGGATTTGATATGAGTTCGAGATCCCCTGAGTTGAGCTGAAGTTTTGAGGTGTTTTCACACCTTGGGGTGAGTGGGTTCTTCCTTTAAACAGTATAATGCACGAAATTTGATTATAGCATCCAAATCCCTAATTGCTTGGTATGTAATTCAAAACCCTGAAATGTCCGTTTAATTTAAGTTGTTGCAAATTGATATGATATGGATTCCTTCTCTGTTTGAATGACTCTTTGATGGTAGATTCACATCAGAAACGTATACAACACATCCTAGTAAGAATGCTTTTTAGATTTATACCATATGATGTAATTAGGGTTTAACCTAATTGAGATATCACTAGAGTTTCAACCTTATTGAAGAGGACTAGTAATCCTATAAGTGGTTAGGATGTACCTCATGGGTTATCTTAATTGAATTTTATTCTTGATACATGATATCTCAGTGAATAGCATGGAATCCTAAATTTAGTTAAATTTCCATGGTTTCATATCTATATTGATTGTATATAATTGTTGAAAGCAGTCCTTAATTTGTGAATGTTTATATCGTGTGAAATCCTTATGAGAGCCATGTGATAAGTGAATGAGGCAAATGAAACCCTAAGAGCAGGGTGTTGCTATGTGATAAGAGAATAAGGAAAGGAAACCCTAAGGACAGGGTGTTCTATGAATTAAGTTATGGTGATATGAAAGGTTTCCATATGAGATGTGGTGATGCTTAACTGTTGAATTGTATGTTGTTTGTGCATTTAACTTTACATGCTTGTTCTCTTTGAGTTGGTATATATATACTACAGGGTTTCTTATTTTCACAATACATATCTCGTGAATTGCAGGTGATGAGATATGACATGCCCTAGAAAGGGATGTTACTGAGATCATGCAGATATGTATGAAATGTTAGAATGAGAATACTTGTTGGGCAGACATGATATATGTTTGAATACATGAGCTATGATGTTTTATATGATATGATATGGCAGGCCGTGTGAGCCTTGTGAGAAATGTAAAATGAGTTATGATTTCTGTTTAAAATGTATCTATAATGTTAATGTTAGACTTAGGTGCCCTGAACACCGTACAACCCCTTTGGGAGGTCTGCGCCTTAGGGGTGAAACTCGTGTTCAACAATAATATGTGCGGAGTCACGGTGGCACGAGGACAGAGAGGCAGTGTTCAACAATAATCCGTGCGGAGTCACGGTGGCACTGGAGTAAATAGGGGTTATTCAACAATAATCCGTGCGGAGTCACGGTGGTAACCCAGTGAGACTCTCCGCCTGTGTGCTCAGGTTAGAGGAGGAGTCTAGAGCACTCGGAGTTAGTGCAATGAGGCCGGAGAGCCTATGGTCCTATAGCAGAACAGGGCTGGCAGTCAGACTTAGCATTTCCCGGGTGTGTCGCTAAGTCTTGTACGGTGTGGCCGTAGTGCACTGCGAGTCTCTTATGCAGAGTACACTGCATAAGATCAGGGCATAAGCTAAAATATGATCATATAGGTTCACAGAGTTCCTTATAAATGAAAGAGTTAAGGAAGACTAGAGCATAGTCTTCTAGTAGTTATTCTTTGGATGCAATATTTACATTCTTTGTTATTTCAATTATATTGTTTTAGAACTGCTCAGTGTAGTATTTATTGTTGTTAAATTTCATAACGTTTATTCAAAGTTATACATGTAATCACATTAGTGCCTTAGACTGTTTCTTTGAAGTACTCATTCACTGAGCGAGTAGGCTCACCCCTCTACTCAAACATTTTAGGGTTAACCGCGTGGACTTGAAGATGGTCAGAGCATCAACGTAGATCTTCCACAAGAGTTAAGTACAAGATTAGTTGAGTCAGTCGGTCCTTGTCACTCTAGGTCCTTAGTAAGAGATAAGAGAGAGAGTTGTAATTATGATGTGTAACATTATTCCTCTTTTGAAATTGTATGCTATTAGTAGGTCTTATGTGCATAAGGTGTGAGAGACATCATGAATGTTTATACATGTATCTTTACTATTAAAGTCTGATTAGTAAAAGAAATGTTCAGATTCCCTCGTTAAAATGATTTATGTGGTTCAATGCGAAGAAACAAGGGTTTTAACAGAAAAGTAAAGAAAAAGGAAAAAGAAAAAGTTAAGGGTGTTCTTTGTATTACATATAAGTCCTATCTTATGCCCTAATCTCATGATTTGAGGAAATTGTGAGATCGGGGTGTAACAGCTTGGTATCGGGGTCCTATCTTATCATCCCAAGTTAATGTAGGCCTACACCTATTGTTTCTTGTTCTCAACTTAACACCATTTCCTTTAATAGGCACATTTGTCAATTGGTATAATACAAGTTTAACCATTTAAGGAAACCCACACAAAATTTCTCCATGGTACTTGGAATCTCTACTTTTTTCTTGATACATCATTTCTTAGTGGCATTTCCTTATTTTACCATACACCCATCTCATCATACACATTGCACAAACATTCATATTGTCGATAGATTATGTCTTCACCGCCCACCATTGTAATACAATAAAACCTTCTACAAAAATTCTAGAAACCTATATTTAATATATTACATGCCAATGGGCAAAATTCACAAGAAACCCCACAAAAAGCTATAAGTTATAACCAATAACATATAATGAGAAATTAGAGGAAAAAACAATAAGTTATAACCAATAACCTTGACATATGATGAACCTATGTTGTACAGTGCCTTGACATGTGCCTTAATTGATTGGGTGTCATCATGTGACTTAAAGACATGTTGTTGTTCATATACTAAGGCCTATATGCTCTATTATTCATTAGTATATTCCCTTGTGTTTGTTTTTTTTAGTGAAGCTAGGAGACCATCTTATTCAACCTGCTCTCCTTTTGCAGGCATAAAACGGAAATTTAATACATTATCTGCATTAAAATGAAATTTGGTAGGACTCCTACCATTACATATTGGAAAGGAGATGGGGTAGTGACCCATAGGGTTGAGTGGAGGGTTCATATAAGTACAACCCTCCTTGAAGTTTTTGAGATGGTGTTTGGCTAGAGCATCAACCAAGCCATTATGTTGTCTGGGTAGACTAACTAACTGAACACCTGGATACTTATGAATGTTGTCATTGATGGATCGGATCCAGGTGTTGAAGGCAAGACAACTATCTGCAGGACCCTCAATAGCTTTGATGGCTCTAGTGCTATCTGTAACCACAGTTGTAGGTCCTCTCGTAACCATGTCTTCAATGCTTAGAGCTAGATCAATGGCTTGAAGCTCGGCTTCTGTGACAGATTCAACATGGATATACATAACAACTCCTCTAGTCTAGGATTTGTTCTCATCTAGAGCTACAACAACAATTACAATCCGTTTGCCCTTGACAGCCACGTCGACATAGACCACTTTATGCTCATCAGGTATGCCAGTGTCCTCGTTATCTTCTATAGGATGTTGATGCATGGCTTAGTGTTTCATATGTCTACCATTGCAATCTTACTATACATGTTGTCAAATTGGATAATTTGTTTATCAGTGCTAGTATATATCATGTCAAAAACCATTGCATTTCTTGCTTTCCAGATGACCCGAAATATAGTAGAGAAATGTGTATGTTCTTCATTCCTGCCTTGCAGGTGAAATATAAGCCACAGTTGAACAGACGTATGGATGGGACTACCTCCAGTAATACTAGAGAGATTTACCCAAACATCTTGTGTGTGAGGGCAGGACCATAGTGCGTTGAGAGTGTCCTCCTCAGCAGCATCACATCTAGGGAAGATTACACAATTTGTAAATGTGTGCTGCTTGTGCCTCGCGTTGGTCATAATAGCTTCGTGGGCCACAAGCCAGATGAATAGTTCTATCTTGCTGGGTACCTGCAACTTCCATATGATCGACCAGAGCTTATTCACTGGGTACTGATTGTATGCATTAATAAGATCATAGGCCGATCCAATGTTGTAGTTTCCATTATCACTATGTTTCCAGCTCCAAGTATCACTACTACAGAACACGTCTTTGGCGTCGGTTGTTTAACCCCTTTTAGCGACGGTTCTCAAGTGACGCCTATGTGGGCGCCGCTAAAGGTCAAACTCTTCGGCGTCGGTTTTATAACCGATGCCAAAAGGCTTCGCGCCACTGAAAACGCGCCAGTAGGGCACCTATAGGCGTCGGTTAGGTATAGTAAGTCGACGCCAAAAGGGTTTACGCCACAAAAAGGGCGTCATCTATGACACTTTCTGCGTCGGTTTTCCAATAAAAACTGACGCCATATTTCCAGACGCCACGGCCATGTTTAGTACTATAGGTGTCGGGTTTATACTAATAACTGACGCCATTTCCCGCCACGGCCGTGCTTCCCTGCACGGTTGGGTTGTTTGTCACATTAGGCGGCGGTTTTATCCAATAATCGACGTTGTACGCCTTTGATGACAATTTTCTATAAATAACCGACGCCTATGTTTTAATTTTTTTTTCTTATCAGTTTGCAGGCATGTTATGACTGTTCAGTAGGATGAGAACCTGCAGTTTAGTTTTCTGAACTACAGGTTTACGACATCCATTGATATTAGCCAACAAATAGGCCAAAAACCTACAAAATCAACAAATATACTTTTCACACAAGTAGATACATTGATACATTCAGACATCAATTCGATTCTCACATTCACACATGTAGAAACATTCAAATACATGTATAAACATTCAGACATGTACAAACATTCAGAAATATTCATTTACAAAATATCATTCAACATCTCTATCAGCATCCCAATTATATTTTACAGTCCCCACTTCTTGAATGGCTCTTGCCCATTCTTCTCTTACTTCATTTAATACTTCCATCGTGTATGGAGCATGTACATCTTTTAAGTATTTACCTATAGTGTGGTTAGTTTTAAACACCTGTAAAGAGAATGATGTATATATAAGTAATAATATAAAAATAAGATTGATATATTTCATACTAACTAATGAGACTATATATAATACCTCATATATGGTATCGATGTCCAATGCGGCATAACAAGTGCAGCACACACAAGTGCATACAACCAATGTGGTATCGATGTCCAATGCAGCATACAATACATAAAGTGCAGCACGCACAAGTGCTTCAGATTCATATAACAACATGACAGACTAACACATATATAGTGCATAACAACAGCATCGCCGAATTTACATACAACACTAGCTTAGTACATATATAGTGGGACTAAGGTGACGAGTTAACAGGAGGACAAATAGATTTCACCACAAGTTAACATTGAAGAAGGTCTACTAAACTACACTGAGCTAAACAAGTTTATCAGTACTAGCCTAAGCCACAAGTATCGTTCGTCGGGACAATGACGGTCGTGGAAGCTTAGTGGCCACTATCCAGTTGAACGTGTAGTGGCCACTAAGCTTCCACGACCGTCATTGTCCCGACGAACGTACTTGTACCTTAGGCTAGTAATGATAAACTTGTTTAGCTCAGTGTAGGTTAGTAGACCTTCTTCAATGTTAACTCATGGTGAAATCTATTTGTCCTCCTGTTAACTTTTCACCTTAGTCCCACTATATATGTACTAAGCTAGTGTTGTATGTAAATTCGGCATTGTTGTTGTTATGCACTATATATGTGTTAGTCTGTCATGTTTTTATATGAATATGAAACACTTGTGTGTGCTGCACTTTATGTATTGTATTTGTATCCTATTTCTCTTCATTGTGGCTTCTTTTGCTGTTTCATGGCTTGCTTCCTATATATCTATATAACCTTAGTGTGGGATGTTTTCTCGTTGAGCATCGCTGATAGCCTAGTTAATTAGCACATTGATTTGGTTAGTAACACTAAAGGTTAATCTTGAATAGGTGAATACATAAAAACATATATTAATTAAATTGGGAGTGGCGCTTAATACCTTGAATTCATCTGTTTTTCTTTGGGTAACAAACTCCTCCTAGTCTTTGGGGTCCAAGTAGTTCCATTATTGTGTGGCTTCTTTCTTCCTATATTTATTTTTCAAAGAGAACACAAACAAAAATTATTAGTGTAGAGTTAGTGAAATACTGATCAATGTCTAGAATTGGAATCAATCAAGAACCTATTCTCAACATCGTGTATGTAATCTCGGGTGAGATTGGTCCTATAGTTCATTAGGACCCTCCCACAACGTTTAGCATTTGTATTAACTAGAAGATAATGAAACGTCAAATCAGAAAATGATATTGATATTAAAAAAGCAAACATTTAGCTTCAATAAAAAAATATAAACATGCATGCCTCTAAAATTGTGATCTTTTATCAATTAACAATCCTTCATTGTGATCTCCGCGCACATATAAGTCATCATTAGCTTCAATATTTTGTGGAGTTGGTAACCCAACTGAGAATGGACTGGAGTCATCATACTTATCATAGTACTCTTCTTCATCTATAGGATCTTCAATGAACTGTCTTTTACCATGAAGAACAACCAACCATTTATCATTTGTAGGATCATCGATATAGAATATTTGTTTCGCCTGTGATGCCAATATGAATGGTTCACCCTTCTCACCAATCTTTTCAAAGTTCACTAAAGTGAAACCCAATTCATCCACTATAACTCCTTTGTTGTTATCAACCCAATTACATTTAAAGAGTAGAATTCTGAAATCTATGTAGTCAAACTCCCATATGTCTTCAATGACACCGTAATATGACATTTTAGCTTCACGTGGACTCTTATCCTTTGCACTTGCAAAATACATAGTCGACGCTTGAAGAGTGACCCCACTGTTTTGGACGACACTCTTATCATCTTGGCACTTTGTGTAATATGTGAACCCATTAATGTCAAACCCTTCATAAGACATAACATTCGGTTTTGGTTTAAAGGTGAGGCACTTGATAGTTTCTGTAATATCATTTGGTGTTTGAGATAGTTGATGTAAGACTTTATCTTCAAACCACTTAGTAAAAGTCTTGTTATGCTCTCTATCAAGCCACATTGAACTTGCTCGAGGATGTTGTCACTTGATGAAATTCGTATGTTCCTCGATATAAACACTCACTCCGTCCATGTTGTGTAAAATATACAAGTGACCTTATTCCAACTGCTCATGGATGATTACTTTCACCCGTGATCCCAAAATTCCTTTGCCCTCCTCAATATTCTTGTCATTAATAGGAGTGTTATTACCACTCAGAAAGTCATTGCAAAAATCCATAACCTCTCTCGCCACATAACCTTCAATAATACTCCCTTCATGTCGATAACGGTTGCGAACATCACCTTTAAAAACACTCATGTATCGTTCAATGGGATACATCCAATGCAAGAAAACTGGTCCCAACATTTTCACTTCCCTAGTCAAGTGGACAACAAGATGTACCATGATATCAAAGAACGAAGGAGGGAAATACATCTCAAGATGACATAGGGTAACAACCACTTATCTTTGCAAATTATCGAGAGTATCAGGGTCAATAACTTTGCTGCATAAACTATTGAAAAAGAAACAAAGTCTGGTGATTGCAAACCTTACATGCTTCGGCAATATAGATCGAATTGCCACGGGAAATATCTGTTGCATTAGAGTGTGACAATCATGAGATTTAATACCTATCAACTTTAGATCTTTCATTGATACCAATCTACGGATGTTGGATGAGTAACCGTGTGGCACCTTAACATTTACCAAGCATTCACAAAAAGCTTTCTTCTCCTTTCTAGACAACGTGTAACAAGCGGGAGGTAAGTATGTTCTTTTATTACCCATTTCATGTAATTCTGTTAATTCTGACCTTATTCCCATTTCACGTAGGTCCAGTCTGGATTTTATCCCATCTTTAGTCTTACCTGGTATATTTAACAGAGTACCAATGATGCTATCACAGACATTTTTCTCAACTTGCATTACATCGATACAATGCCTGACTGTCAAAGAACTCCAATAAGGAAGATCCCAAAATATTGACTTCTTCTTGAATGAAGTATTGTCACTCCGTGTGGCCATACTACATTGTGATTTCTTACCAAATTCATTGACAATGTCTTTTACTCTTTCATTAACAACATCCCCTGGTATAGGTTTAGGTGCACTCCGTTCATCATTTCGTCCATTGAATGCTTTGCGCTTCCTACGATACAGATGGAATTTTGAAAGAAACCTTCGATGACTAAGATATACAATCTTGCCGCCATGTTTTAGTCTTATTGAATCAGTGTTTTCTTCACATATAGGACACGCTTTAGCTCCTTTGACACTATATCCAGACAAATTCCCATATGCTGGAAAGTCATTAATAGTGCAAAACAACATAGCGTGCAAATGAAATGTCTCTCTTCCTGAAGCATCATAGGTCATCACACCTTCAGCCCAAAGTTTCTTTAAGTCATCAATCAAAGGTTCAAGATAAACATCGATATCATTTCCGAGTTGTTTAGGGCTCGATATCAACAACGACAACATAACGTACTTATTTTTCATACACAGCCAGGGAGGAAGATTGTATATAACAAGCATGACTGGCCAAGTGCTCTGTTGGCTGCTCAATGTCCCGTACAGATTCATCCCATCTGTACAAAGCCCAAGTCTTAGATTCCTATCTTCTTCACCAAATTTGGGGTACAATAGATCAACTTTATTCCACTGTGGGGAATATGACGCATGTCGTAGGATCCCATCATTATTTTTCTTAACATCTGCATGCCACCTCAAATTCTTCGCATCTTTCGAATTTGCAAACAAGTGTTGAAACTGTGATATTATAGGTAGATACCACATCACCTTGGCAGGAGAACCAGTTTTGGACTCCCCCGAAATCGTCAATTTATACTGTGACGCACCACATTTTGCACAATCTTTCAAATCCACATAGTCCTTTTGAAATAATACACAATCATTCGGGCATGCGTGTATCTTCTTGGCCTCCATTCCCATTGGGCACAACAATTTCTTTACCCGGTATGTTGAGATTGGCAGCTCGTTTCCTTCAGGAAGCATTTCTTTCAACAAAGTCAACAATGAAGTGAAGCTTTTGTCGCTCCATCTATTGTTAGCTTTCAACTTATACAATCTCAACACAACGCTAAGCTTCGTAAACTTAGCACAGCCTGTGTATAACGGTATCTCAGCATCATGCACAATGTTTCTAAAGATAGGAGGTGGATCGGTGTGTTCTACCCTACAACTATCCATCATCGCATCAACGATGTCTACTGGAACTGGTTCGTTCACATCTACATCATCGGAGGCAATTTCTTCTTCCACCCAAGCACTGCTATCGACATCCACTAGTTTCGAGTTTGAAATCTCTCCATGCCAGTGTCATTCTGTATAGCTTTGTACAATCTCGTTGCACATGACATGACTTTTGATTTCGTCACCAGTGCTGACTTTCAAATTGTTACCACAATGCCTACAAGGACAGTAGAACCTATCTCCAGGTTCTTTCCTATGTTCCTCGGAAAATCTAATAAACTGATCAAGACTAGATATAAACTCTGGGGTGCAGCGATTGTGAATGGACATCCATGATCTATCCATTCAATGAACAAAGAGAAAATAAGTATATATTAGGATAAGATTAGGGTCTACAGTTAACAAATACATGTGATGTCATTCTTACATATAATAAATGTGTACCACCTATCCCATCCTTGAACACCTAATCTCACTAGTAAGTGTATAATGTGTATTGGGTTTTCAAGAAAATTTTGGCAGCATTTCCCCGCTGTTCTCTAAGTACATATGTACTTAGAGAACAAATGAGGAAATGCTATTGAAATTTTCTCGAAAACCCAATACACATTATACACTTACATCCTAAGTGAGATTAGGTGTTCAAGAACAGTCCCAAACCGGGGACTATCCAAGATTTACTCCTAATGAGTAAATCTTGGATGGGTTTCTAGGCCAACAAACACAATAATAGATATGTATATGTTAGGGTTTCATCACAATTGATGTTAGGGTTTCATCAATGTTAGGTTTAATCAAATCAAATCAAGTTTAAATCTTAAGTACATATGTACTAACATCAAAATTTACTGAATTAGGTCAAATATTAGGATTAGAAGCACAAATACATGCAAGCAAAAGATTTGTTTGTATCCTAGGATTTACATAAAGCATTACATAAAGATTTGTTCATATCCTTACCAACAACAAGCACGGTCGTGGCTGTGTTGGCCTACCACAGTCGTGTTGTCTAGCACGGCCGTGGTAGGCCAACACAGCCACGGCCGTGCTTGTTATTGATAAGGAGCTAGGGAGAAGGAAGCAAAGCGGCTAGGGCTACCTGGAGCTAGCGTGGAGAAGAGCGGCGGCAAGTTGCGGTAGTAGTGGCGGCGAGCAGGCGAAGAGAAGAGCAGAGCGGCACTCGTAGTGGCACCAGGAGACGAGAAGAGCAGTAGAGAAGAATAGAGCAGCAGTGGCGGCGAGCGGCAGCAGTAGCAGAAAGAGGACGCAGTGGCGGCGGCGGCGATCAGAGGCGCACCAACAGCAATGGCGGTGAGCAGCAGCGGGGGTTGTCGGAAATTTTAGGAGAGAGCGGCGAGCACAAGAAAATTATCGCAAAGAAATAGGAAGAAAGGGGGAAGAGCCGGGTGATCGGGTCTATTAAGTTGGTCAACAACGTCGGTTATCTACAAAACTGAAGCCTATTACTCATCATCGTCGGTTGTTAGTAAAAAACCGACGTCCAATTAGACAATCTTTGCCCTAAATTATTTGGTGGGAACCATTATCTGTGTCGGTTATCAAAGGATTAACCAACATCGAAAGCAGAACTTTCCGCGCAAATATCCTTCTTAAATAGGCGTCGGTGAATAGTTAAAAAACCGACGTTGTATGTGACGCAATTTTTTTCGCTCAAATTTTGGATTTCGTGGGCGATTTTAGGCGTCGATTTGTTATACCCAGCCGACGCTGAATACAAAGCAGTACCCATGTCTGGCTGGTCTTCGAATATAGACGTCGGTTTCCCTAAATAACCGACGTTGAATATTATAGGCGTCAGTTTACCTTAATAACTGATGCCCAGAAAAGCGACACTGGATGTTGTTTTTGTAGTAGTGTATATCATGTCCTTTGCTCTTAGCTGGGGTGGGAAGATGAATAATTTGATGAACACAGTGCTCTGGGAGGTAACTCATTAAGAACTCTTTGTCCCAATCTCCACTTAGGTTACACAAATATTCCACTGTAAGGTCAGATACTTTAGCAGGAATGGGTTTGATACTTAGTGATTGCAAGTCTTGGTAGCCTGGTACCCAATGATCAGTCCAGACCAGATTCGTTTCCCCATTATTGATTGTTTTGATGCAATTACCTTTGATGAAATCCAGACTGGATTGAATGCCTCTCCAAAAAGATGTAGCTCTATTACTGGAATTGGGCTTGAAGTTCTTATACTTATACTTCAGTCCTTTGGCCCACAATGAGTGCTTATTGTTGATGAGCTTCCAAGTATTTTTCCAGAGAAGCACTTTGTTCCAAACCGACATGGATTTAACACGCAAACCTCCATTATTTGTATTTGTGCTCATCTTGCTCCAAGCTACTAGGGATATAGATTTCTCATTTTTGCAACCACTCCAGATGAATTTCCGAATTGTTCTGTCCAACCTTTTGCACGTGAAGGTGGGTATTCTAGAAGTTTGCATAACATATGTGTGGAGGGAAGTCAGTACTGACTTAGCTAGAAAAACATGACCTGCAAAAGATAGTGATTTCACAGCCCAACCATTGATTTTATCTTCCATGTTGTTGGTTAAGAACGAGTAAGTTTGCTTGGTTACCCTTTTATGTAGTAAAGGCACCCCCAAGTATTTGCCTAGGTCATCTGTCTCCATCATTCCGTTGGCTCTACATATAGTATCTCATGTAGCTCTATCTTCTGATGAAGAAAAGAAGATTTTAGATTTCTCCATAGAAATTTGTTGTCCTGACGCTTCCTCAAACCTCTTGAAGCATTGGGTAATAGTCGTGATCTGCTCCAGAGAGGCTTTGGCGAAGATGACTATGTTGTCTGCAAAAGTAATGTTGGAGATGTGGGGACCTTGTTGGGATATTTTGACAGGTGTCCACTACTTGGAAGTGACGTAGTAGTTGATGAGTTGAGTTAAGCATTCCATGCAGAGAACAAAAAGGTATGAGGACAATGGATCGCCCTGCTTGAGTCCTCTGGAGGTCTTGATAGGAGGAAGAGATTCTCCATTGAAGCTGATGCTTGTGCTGCCCAAAGAGAGAGACTTCAGGATATAAGTTTTGATATTTGAAGGCCAAGTCATCTTGTTAAGAGTATTCTCGATGAACTTCCAAGACATGCAATCATAGGATTTGGATAGATCCACTTTTATAGCCATGTAGAGAGCATTAGATTTACGTCTAAGATTGTGGATGATTTCCTAGACGATCATGATATTGTTAGCAATGCATCTGCCTGGAATGAAGCTTGCTTGTACAGGTGATACCCATTGAGGCAACAACTTTTTGACCCTTCCCACAACTACCTTGGAAGCTAATTTGAGGCATACATTGTTCAAGGTGATAGGCCTGAGATCGCTGCAGCTTGATGGATATTTAACTTTAGAAATTAGGGTAAGACAAGCATTTGTCACTGTATTTGGGATATCGTTGTCATTAAGCATACTTCTAATTAGGAGAAGAACATAGTTACGAATTCACTTCCAATTCATTTTGATAAAATGCATATCAACACCATCTGGTCCTGCTGCTTTGAAGGGGTCAGATGCTTTGACAATTTTCCATACTTCATTTTTAGTGGCAGTTGCACCTATTCTATTGATCTGGCTCAACTGCAGGGGCTTGAACTTGGCAGCAATACTGTCCATAGTTGCAGCTGTCAGTGGTTGTGTTTCAGTAAGCATGCTTTGAAAGTGGTTGGAGACAAGGACTTTGAGCTCAGTGCTATTCGACACCCAGTTACCTTGGCTATTTTTTAGGCTTGTAATATTATTCATTCTCCTCCTATTGTTAACATAAGTGTGGTAAAATCTAGTATTACTATCCCCGTCCACAAGCCAATTAATATATGACTTTTATGTTTCCAATCTTCTTCTTCCTTCATGAGGATATCTTTGAGCTTGTTCTCGAGGGCAAGGCATTCACGATCTCCAGATTCAGTATAGTTTATTTCTAGATTTCATTGAAGACAGGTTATTTGGGTGATGACTTGGTGCTTGATTTTCCCTTGGGAATGCCTGGATATGGTATCCCACTTGGTTATGGGACCTTGAGCTTGTTTAAGGGCCATGTGAAATTGAGCATTTGGGTTCCAGTGGAGCTCTAGAATGTTGTGGAAGTTGGAGTCCATGCTCCACGATGCTCGGGTTCTGAATCTTACAGCCTGAATTGGAGTAGCCAAATTGAGTAAAGCAATGGGGTTATGATCATATTCGATACGATGCAAATTCTCATAGGTAAACCTGGCATATTTTTGTATCCACTCTGTATTAGACAAGGCTCGGTCCAGTCTTTCGTGTAGGAGGCCTTTCTTATAGGTAAATGCATAGCCAGTACTGCCCAGGTCGGCAATCCCTGCCTGAATAAGAACATTTCTGAATGTAGCAACCTTCGATACATTAAATCTTTTCCCGCCCAGCTTCTCTTCTAGATTTAACATGTAGTTGAAATCACCCATAACGATCCAAGATCTATTTATATGTTGACTCAATCTAACAAGATGATCCCATAAGATAGGTCAGCTACCCAGATTGGGTGAAGCATAGATAAAGGTACACATGGTATCTCTGTTGATACAGTAGTGGATGAAGTATTTGTGGCTTTCAAGAATTTGAATGGCGCACCCATCTTGATTCCATAGGACCCAAATTCCTCCAGAAAAACCATTGGCCTCTACTCTGTGTGAGCTAGAGAAACAATGTCATCTATGGCAGTTTGGGCCTCCATGCCTGATATATGTGGTTCAGAGATAGACACAAGTTTTACCTTATTCTTAGTCACAAGTTGTTTGAGGAAGTGTCGAGCTTTATTCTTTCCAACACCCCTTATATTCCAAGCTAGAGTATTGATCATAACACACAGGTTTATTTAGGTGGAGTAAGTTCACCTTCAATGGCCTCAGAACCTTTCCTCATTTTGCCTCTTGTAACATATGGTAGATCTTTTTGTGGACTTCGTAACCCTTAATGGGTTGTCTTCTCTTTCGCTTTCCTTCCTGGGATCACTGGTTTCTTTGCACTGTATGTGGCTTTATTATTTTCAGTAGGTATAACACTATCTCCTTTAGCACTAGGCGTAACTGTATTTTTCGATGCTACCTCATTGTCCTCAGGTCTGTCATCAATGACTTCGTTGCCTCTTGGGATTACAACAATATGTTTAGGAACAACATTAGACTAGTTTGACATCGTTTGGGAGATATTGCCATCTTCAGTTGTTGGTGGCGTGTTAACATTTGTTTTAGATGATACATGATAGTCATGATTCCTTCTTTGTTTCTTCCTCCAGACTTTAGGGCCACGCGTATCTTCTGGAGTGGTTGCTTGGGCATCGTCCTTTTCATTAGCCTCAATGATCTTGCCTTCCTCATTCTCTTCTAACAGCTGGAATTTGTTCCCTGATTCCTTAGCTTGGTTTCTGTTAGAATCCTTATTTCACTGTGGTCTCCTGGTTTTGACATTCTTTCCATAGTATACTTGACATTTCTCTTCTTCCTCTATCCATCTAACCCCTGCTTCATCTTCAGTAGGGTTAGTATTAGAGTTTGATGGTCCTTTATCGGCTCCCTCACATTCAGCCACCTCGTGCCCAAGTCTGCCGCACTTGAGACACATGTTGGTAATGATTCATATTCAATCTTGTATTCATGTCCGTTAATGATAATTGCATGGTGGATTGGTTTTTCTGTTTTGATTTCAACTGCTAACCTGGCAAATCTTCTTCGAGTCTGATTGGTGGAATGATCATCAACTCTCACCAATCGTCCTACTACCTGGCCTATCCTCTGAAAAATTTCTTGATTGTAGTAGTGGATAGGTAGTCCCATAAAATAGATCCAAGTTACTACGTGGCTCGGGAGACCCTTGGAGGGTTCAAAGTATCCATCCCAAGGCCAAACAAGAAGGTAGCTTCCAAACAAGGACCACAGACCCTTAGTTAGGACATTTTCTTGATCCATTCTACTATAGAACTGCACTACATAATGTTGTTCTGCCAGTTAATAAATTTCAAATCGTCACACTGGTTTCTAGAGGAGCTTTAGCCTCTCAGCCATGGTGAGGAAGCCAATGTGCCTGTCAACAAGCTTAACTATGACTACATATTGGAAAGGTTTGCTCATTATCTCTTCTGCTTTTGGGGCGATGTAGATCTCAGGGAATCCTCGTTTGTAGGTAAGTTCAATATCTTCAGGGTTGATGATCTCTTCTGGTTCATCTTCAATGAAGAACGGATTCTCTGTGGCTCCCCCACTGGTTCCCATTACCACTTGTTTAAATGACCTCATTCTCGTCGGTGATGTGGCTTCTCCTAGTACGGGATTGCCATCGTCAATTGGGCTTTGATCTAGCTCCATCCGGTTAGGGTCATCTAGGTTTTCAAAGGTTCCTTCCTCTCTCATTCCTTTGTATGTAAGGTGGATTCCGACTTTATGCAGATTCCCTTGATTCCCCGATCTGATCGGGTGATGGCCTGGTTTCTCTTGTGTTCCTTTGTTTCCTGTTCCACCGCCGTCATCTTCTAGGGTTTCCTGCAAATCTCCTGAAGAGCCGCCTCCCCCCGCACTCCCCTCATACGCCACCATCTGAAATATCGGGTCCCCTTGTGTCTATTAGGATCATAATAAGGGTTAAAATCGATGGTACTTTGATGGTTAAAATTGGTGAAGTAAAATAATTCAATAGATAATGAAAGGATCTTTCATGGTCAAATCCGAACTCACATAAATTGATAAGTGAGATAGCAGAGTTTAATTAATAATTTGGAGAGTTTTAAGAATACATGAATGTTATATGACCATAAATTTAATTAAAAGTATAGAATATATTACAATGCCACGATCTTATTTAATGTACATTATTCAACAATAAGCAAAATAATGCTAGAAATAGATTTAATATTTTGAAATGAGTCTAGTGATTAAATATGCCATTACAACAAAAATGATTTAATATATTATGTATGGGAACTATTTTATAGTCATTTAGATGATAATAACACCAAATGAATAAAAAATTAACTTTTATAAACTAATGGGAAATGTTCATAGAAGTATACCATTATAAGGTAATTTTATAACAAATAATATCATAATATATTAGTGATGGATGATGATTAGGACAGTACATTGGTTACAATATCATATATTCCTCATGTATTGGAAAACCAAATATATGTTAGTGAAATTGGAAAGTAATGGTTAATTGGAAATCCAACCCTAGTGCCCGACGACTAGGCGACCGACGGTGGGAACGATCCCTCTCCCGCGTGGATATCTTTCTCTCCCGAGTGGTTCCGCTCTCTTGCAGGTTCAAGGTGGGCTACAGTTTTGAGTCCTGGTCACACGATGCGATGGCAGAGGATCTGGTTGACAGGTGTGCACAGCTAGGGTTACAAGACGAAGAAGATGAAGAAATCATTGTGTTAGCAGATGAAGAGAAGGGTGATCCAAGTGAGCGTGTAGAACTGGCTTTGGTGGCGAGATTACATACGAACCGCCCGTACAATTTTTGGGCCATGAAACGGACTTTGACCTAAGCATGGTCTCTCCCAAACAAGGTGATCTTCAAACAATTAGATACATAGGTCTTTTTGATTCAGTTCTTGCACTGGAGGGACAAGGCAAAGGTAGTGGATGGAGGCCCATGGAATTTTGAGAACCAGTTGTTGCTAATCAAGGAGGTGGAGGACGGTGATATTCCAGGCCAGATTTAGTTCAAAGAGGCATCTTTTTATGTAAGAATCTATGGCATACCCCTTGGATACAAGGCAGAGGGTGTGGTGAAGACAATTACAGGACGAATGGGGAAAGTCAAGTAGGTGGATCTGGGTGACCTGGGCTGGGATGCGTCGTCAAGGGTCCGGGTTGCTTTGGATGTGAATTGGCCGCTTAAAAGAGTCCTTAAACTATAGGACAAGAAGGGAATTATCTTCAACCTTGAGGTCAAATATGAAAGGCTGCCCAATCTGTGCTTCCTGTGTGGGAGGACCGGGCATGTTGATCGAGATTACGACTAGGTGGAGGATTCGGAGGAACAACAAAGAGGTTGGGGAGCCTGTTTGAAGGCCTCACCGAAGAAGCCTAGGGTGTCTTCGGTGGAGGAGGTTTATGGGGTGGGAACGCTGAAGAAGAAAGTGGCTTTCTGTATGAAGCCTTACATAATGGGGGGTGACGGCGGGAATCATGAAACCATCTGCGATGGTGGAGCGATATCCAGAGTGACAAAGGGGTCGTCGGGACGCAATGGCGGAAGGGCGGGGACGTGGAGGGAGCGTAGTGGGGATGAGGTTGAGGTGCATTCCCATCCAAAGGACAACAAAATCATGGGGGGAGGGGGTCGGACGGGAAGTTGGAGATCTTCTGTGATTGGGGAGGATGAAGGAAGAAGGGGGGTATGGTCAGGAGCAGGGCGGGAGGTCTACGGGGTCAAGGTGAAGATAGGGATGGGATATGGGCAGAGAGGGGGAACCTGGCTATGGGAGGCAGTGTTGGAGGGTCGGATGGTGCTGGGAAAGAAGATGGAGGTACAGTGATCGGAGATACAGGTCTAGTGGAAGAACGCTCAGGCAACGAATTTCCGCAACCGGTGACAAATAGACAATTGAACCAAGTGGTTAGTATAGCAAAGTTGGAGAAGAGGAAATATGTGCAGAACAGTAGTGACATGGGGGCTGTTGTGGTGATCGGGGTAGGTGAGAACCAAGCAGATGAGTTAACAGTAGTGTACAACCAACAAAGAAATGATGGTGCCAATGAGACAGGTCAAAGTGTGGACGAAGGTGATACAGAGCAGAACAAAGAGCTTTAGGTCCCAGGTTTTGAACAGGGATGGGGAAAGCAAAGGGTGCAAATGTGTGGGCAGAAAAAAAGAAGGATAATAGAGGCAATATGAACTCAGATAAACAAAAGGGAAAAAGTTTGAATCGCAGACTGAAGATTATAAGAAGGTGTGTGCACATTTATGATAGGGAGCCAGTGATTACAGTGGAAGATGGGGATAGCTTACTGATAGGGAAAAGAGGCAGGGCTATAGTTGAGGGTGGCATTGACAATGATACTGATATGGGAATGGTCTATCCAGTTAAAAAGCATCAAGGGGCGCAGGTGGGATGGAGCGGCAGTTATGGGAGCACTGAGCTTCAAGTAGAGGGATCTGGAAATAACCAATCCCGTGAAGGACAATGAAAATTCTGAGTTGGAACTGTTGGGGGTTGGACAACCTCGACAGGAAACAAGCTCTCCGAAAATGGTGTTGGAGAGAGAGCCCTAGTTTGGTTTTCGTGTCGGAAACCAAAGTAGCTGGGAACAAGTTATATCAGGTGAAAAAAGATTGTAGTTTTGTGGATGGATTTTATCTAGCTAGTGAAGGCAGGTCGGGGGGTCTGGGTTTATGGTGGAGGGATGTGAAGGTTGAGATATGAAGCTATTCACAGCATCATGTTTATTGCATTGTGGAGGAAGACAACAATGGGGTGAAGTGGAGAGCCATTGCTATATATGGCTGGGCTGAACAGAGTCAAAAACATCATACCTGGGAACTTATGAGAAGACTCAAAGGGGAATTTCATCTACCGATTCTCTTCTTTGGGGATTTTAATGAGATTCTCTCTAATGAGGAGAAGTGGGGGGGCAATCCAAAACCGGAGAGGTGGATACATGATTTCAGAGATGTGGTGGACCTGTGCAGCCTACTGGATTTAGGCTTTAAAGGCAATCTATTTACATGGCAGTGAGGACACACGTTAGATACACTCATCAAAGAATGCTTGGACAGAGGTTTGGCAACGTACGACTGGTGCCATCTATTTGGTTCTAGCAAAGTGATTCACCTTCCTATCTATAGTTCTGACCATGCTCCCATCATTATTTGTGTGGGGAGGAGAGACTCCTATCGCAACAGGCTGAGAAAATCCTTCTACTTTGAACCCATGTGGTTGGCTGAAAATGACTATGAAGATGTTGTTAGGGAGGCCTGGACAAGCAATGGGGAGTTAGATGTCCATGGGAAGATGGTGAAATGTAGCAAAAAGCTAAAAAAATGGGCAAATAAGAGGTTTGGGAAAATGAAGAAAAGAATTAAAGAGGTGGAAAGGCGTCTAGGGGAGGAATAAAAGAAATCTCTAGATGCAGTTGTGCTCAACAGATGCATGAAACTATCTAAAGAACTGGAATACTGGCATAGATCGGAGGATTCCTACTGGTGTGCTCGGGCTAGGGTGGCAACTCTACGAGAAGGATACCGCAATACATCTTATTTCCATCATAAGGCTTCGCAAAGATGAAAAAGAAACCATATTGACGGTCTGAGGGACGAGTATGGTATTTGGCATACTGAGGAGGGGAAAATACAGCAGGTGGTAACAGAGTTCTTCCAGGATTTATTTACTTGCAGCAACCCACCGGGCTTTGAGGAAGCAACCAAGGGCGTGACGGAGGTTGTGGATGGTCCTATGAACAGTTTTCTAGAAAGGGATATTTCTGATGCTGAGATTCTTGAGGCGCTCAAACAAATGCACCCAAATAAGGCGTCGGGTCCGGATGGTAGGAAGCCCATGTTCTTTCAAAAGTTTTGGAATATTATTGGTAATGATGTGGCTAACTATATAAAAGGGTGGTGGAAGGGGTGTGTTGATATTAGCAAGGTAAATTCTGCTCTGGTGGTGTTGATACCAAAGGTGGAAAAACCAGTACAAATGTCTAATTTTAGGCCTATAACTTTATGTAATGTGGTATATAAAATAGTGTCCAAAGTCATGGCAAATAGACTCAAACCTTTCATGGATAAAATCATTTCTGAGAACCAAAGTGCCTTCATTCCGGGGAGGATGATTACAGATAATGCACTGATTGCTTATGAGCTTTTTCACAAGATGAAGTATGAAGGAAAAAATAAAAAGGGGTTTCTGGCTTTGAAGTTGGATATGTCTAAGGCATATGACTGGGTCGAATGTAATTTTTTGGATTTTGTTAAACAGAAGATGGGTTTCGGAAGTAAATGGAGGCAAAAAATTTGGGAGTGTGTCTCTTCTGTTGATCATTCCTTTGCTATTAATGGTGACCGGACTCGAAGCTCCAAGCCTTTCCGCAGACTGCGACAGGATGACCCTCTTTCTCCTTATTTATGCATTCTTTGTGTTGAGGCTTTTTCCACCTCCCTTGTGCATGCTGTGAATGACAAATTGATCCATGGGATCAAGGCGAGCAGACATGCACCGTATATTTCACATCTTTTCTTTGCAGATGACAATATTCGTTTTGCTAGAGCATCCCGTCATGAATGCCTGAATGCAGCTAATATTATTAGCCAATATGAGTAGGCGTCGGGTCAAAGAATCAATCTCTCTAAGACATAGGTGGCTTTTAGAAAAGGAGTGCCGCAAGAAACTAAGGAGGCCATTAAAAATCAGCTGGGAGTTAATCAGGTTTACAGACATGCCAAGTACTTGGGGCTGCCTACGGCTATTGGGAGGTCAAAGAAACAGGTTTTTAGCTTCATCAAAGATAGAATCTGGAAGAAACTTCAAGGCTGGAAAGAAAAAATATTGTCAAAACCGGGAAAGGAAGTGTTGATAAAGTCGATTGTATAGGTGATTCCATCCTATATTATGAGTGTCTTTCAAATCGCGGCAAGGACACTGGATGAGATCTAAAGTTGCATTGCAAAATTTTGGTGGGGAGCAAAAGAAAATGAGAGAAAGTCATCATGGCAGTGTTGGGTGTCCCTGTGTAAGCCCAAGAAGGAGGGCGGTCTTGGGTTCAGGAATATGCATGTCTTTAATCAAGCAATCCTCGCTAAGAAAGTGTGGAGGTTTCTGACAAAAAAATCTTCTCTGTGTATAGAGTTCTCAAGGCTCGATATTTCCCTTCGACATCCATCCTGGAAGCAACAAGGGGATATAATCCTAGCTATACGTGGAGGAGCTTATGGGCAGCTAAGGCTTTGGTCATTGAATGGCAGATAGGGAATGGCAAAGATGTCAGGATATGGGAGGATAGCTGGATACATGATTACGATGGGGACATGTCACACGTGCAGGACTCATCTTCTTGGCAACTATCTATGGTAAATGAGTTAATAGATCAACATATGAAGGGTTGGAACTTAGAATTGATCCATCAAGTCTTTCTCTCAGATGTTTTTGAGCTAATTGTGAACACCCCTATTAGCACAAGATTACCAGAAGATATTCTATACTGGTGGCCGGAGTGGAGAGGTGTCTTTACTACGAGGTCGGCATATTGGTTGGGGATGTGGGGAAGGAGAGAGTTTACTGCATCCAGACAGATGTCTACAGAGAAGATCTAGAAACTTGTGTGGGATTCTTCATGGCCGCCGAAGTTAGCGCATTTTCTTTGGCAGGTTACTACAGGTGGAATGACTACTATGGGAAGGTTACTTGACTGACACTGTCATGCGGATGGCATTTGTCCTCTATGCCATGAGGAGAAGGAAACCATATAGCACATGCTATTTTATTGTGTGGAAGCCAGAAAGCTTTGGAGCTCATCATCTGCGGCCTTTATTATTGCATCAGCCCATATTCAATCTACTAGACAAACTATTATGGAGTTGCGGGATGGGTTATCCCAATATGATTTCATGTAGGTAGTAGCAAATATGTGGGGACTGTGGACCTACAGGAACCACAAGGTCTTTCAGGAGGATGGGAGGAGTCTTGCCATGTTCACTAAAGCAGCTCAAGCATATCTTCTGGATTTCTCAAGCGTCCAGGAACTTCAAATGGGGCAGCACCAAATACAGGACAGAGGTGGGGGTAAGCATTGGATGAGGCTGTGGATGGGGACAATTAAGATCAACACTGATGCAGCTGTGAAGGCGGGCACATGGACAGGGGTGGGCGCCATATGCCGTGACCATCTGGGTCGGGCGCTAGCAGCCAGCGGTCGACGACTACAAAGAGGAGGAAGCGTAGACATATGTGAGGCGGTGGCAGTGTTGGACGATGTTCATCTGACCCGGAGGCTTGGTTGGACGTCGATTGTGGTTGAGTCAGATTCGACTACAATCATTGAGTCTGATTGAATAATCCAGGGGAGAGAAGGGACCATCTTGGCACGTTAGTAGATGATATTAGAGCTCTTGTGGCCGGTTTTATTTCGGTTTCTTTTGTGCATGTTAGCCGATCCAGTAATTTAGTGACTCATGAATTAGCAAAGCTCGCAAAAGCTGGGAATTTCATGTACGCCAATCAGGTTGGGGACTTCCCCCAGTCTTTTCTTAATCTTGTAACTTCTGATTTTTATGATGAATAAACAGGATCGGCCCCATTATCAAAAAAATACATACCTTAATTAGCTAGTGAAGCACATATGACATCTACTTTTCCTAATATGTACATGACTTTGTTGCTTTATTTTTCACCCACTTCACCTCCCTTTATGCCCTGTTTTATTTCTCTATCTTTTAGTTACGTATTCAAAGGTTTCTATCGTAGACGTGACAAATGTATATTTACCTAGCTCTTGAAAGAGCATTTAACTTGGATTTGTTACGCGTCAGTATAAAATCCACATCATTTGAAGTCAAAATGGTCTTCTTCAGTAAGTAACATGGCGTATGACCCATTTAATGGTGTGTAACCATGTCATAAACAGAATATACTGTGCCAATCATTGACACGGAATGTAGCTGCACTATTCCTCTGAAGACTTACATAGTGTGTCAGTAATTTAAGTGAGGCGTCGGTCAAACTTATGAATCAACAAGGCCCAAAGCAACATGTCCAGCTACATATTTACATGTTTCGTCAAAAGTGGGTTGCCTCCTCATGTCGCCTCCACCCATCCTTTGCGATACATGTCGTACAACTAGGGAACACATTGTGCTATTTGTTTATCATGGAAAAAGGTGCATAAATGCAGACAGCGACACGTTGTATATTCACTTACACATTGATGTTGTTGTTTCTGCAATAACAAGTTAAAATCCTCCCCAATGCATACAATCCTGACGTCCTAGTGGGTGATTCTTGGTGTTATTTGTTATTATCGAGTGTTGCTATGTAGAGAGGAGGGGAAGAATAAAACCGATATCTAGATGCAAAAGAAGAAGAGTGCAAGAAATTCCTCTTTGTTGTTGGAACTACAAATCTCTCTTCAATTATAGGTTTTAATTTTTCTATATACATCTAAAGAAGAAGTCTTGGGGTGACTTCCAACTAATCAAAAGGATATTAAGACATCCGTTAGGCATTTGGTAATTCTTTTCTCTTCTACTTCGTTTTTGGACCAATCATTCATACTCTTAATGTATCATAGACTTTGTCGTTATCTCCTCTTTATACAAAATTTTATCATGGACAAGTAGTTAATTAATATTGGACGTCTAGGAGTAGCTCCACTGTGCTTCATGTTGAACACATAACATTTTTCCAATTACATGTATGTTTTCATTAATATTATGAGGATGATGCATTTTCGGAAAACTGTTATTTTCTGATTAGAGAAAATACATGTTTTATGGTCTTTGTATATACCGAGAAGGTGTACTAGGAGTATGGAGAACTCATGATGTATACTTATGTTAATTGAGATAAGTCATTGAATAATGTAAAAGGATTGCACATGGAGTATAATTCTTTTCTTGGTGAGGGAAGTGCTAAACATGGTAATAGATTGATTCTTTGAATGTTCAATCGCTTCCTAGAGTAAACTTGCATCATTAATGATATTCATTCATTTGAAATGTATGTTCTTGTTTGATATGATAACACATGATATGAGAAGCATAAGTTTGAGATCCACCTGAACTTGATTACTTGACTTGAGTTGATCATTTAGTAGTATATTAATTGATTGGTTCAAAAGTTACTTGATTTAATACAAACCAGACCCCTTTTAAATAGGTCTAGATTGTTGAAAGCAATAGGTCTTGTGTGTAATAGTGATAGTTGCCTCAGGTATGATCATAGATACATTAAACACGCATACTTTTCAAGAGAATGAGTTGAATCTATTTTTTAAAGCATAAAACATTTAAAATGAATTTTTTTACTATACCAAATATTTTGAAATGGAGACTAATTAAACTAATAAAACCAAAATTTAATTGATTGATGTTTCTATTTTTTCTTATGTTTTTTTATTTTATAGAGTCAAATGCATCATTTTCCTTCTTGTCTTCTTTGGCACATACCGATTTGATGGCACAATGCAAACCCACTATTTTCTCACAACACCCAAGTCAGTTTGACAATTCTCATTTTCTCTAATACCATAATCTTTCCCATTTAGGTTCCATAACATCCCCTTTTTTCTCCTCTCACAATTTCCCTTTTGGATGATAACTTAGGGTAGGGTTTGAATTGGCTAGTATGGTTTATTAGGTATATGGGTAAAAACACTTGTAATTACTTATAAATGTGTCAAATTAGTCCATAAAGGTCTAATCAGTGCCAATGCTATTAATAACTCAAATTAGATTTCCTTTTCTTTAAAAGTAAAATATGGACCATAACAACATTGATAAGAAATGCATGCTTTCTCATAGTATCATGAATCTTGCATATTTATAGATGATTAGGTTAGGTATGTCACTGGTTTGTTCACTATGTTACTCATTATCTTTATTTGTTACTCTTCTTGTTCCATAATCTTCCCATTAGGATTACATTGTATTACATTAACTACCTTTATTAGTTAACATATGACACAAGGGGTTCGTTAGAATCAATGTTAATGAATTAGGGTAATCAAGTTACATAATTACCATTTTATGTCACTGAAATATGATACACATTATGAGGTTCCATATTTCAATTATTGTTACATGTATTATACTACTCTACCATCAAAATATCATGGTTTAGTATGCTAACTATCAGTCTAATTTTTAGTTTTATTTTATATTTTAGGATTTTAAAATTTGTCAGATTGATGACAAATTTACTTCTAAATATTTCTCAAGTATTTATCAAGTATGAAATCATTTAAATCATTATAAATTTTTCCCAACAATATAAACAAAAACTAGTGTGGCTTCATATTGGAAAACATGATTTATATTCAAATAGAATAAATGACTATTTTGAGGAAGAAATTTTGAACAAATGTTAAAGAAATTCTATGATCATGTTTGCAAAATAAATACACATAGAATGATCTTTGGTAATGACAGCAGGTGAAAAGCATGCCAAGATGTAAGTATTTGAAGCTATATATTCCCAAATTATTGAGAAAATATCTAAGAACATGTTAAACCATGAGTCATTAGCAATTTGAGTTTCTTTGTGGTGATCTTCATAACAACACCAATAGTGGTCCTTGTGCTAAAAATAATTGAACATGCTCAATTTAGAGAAAATAGTTAAAATTGGTTCACCTACTCGCTCGTGGAAGATAGGAGCACCAAACATTCATGGGTGTCCAATGAGAAAAGTATGATCACTATGGAATACTGGAAAGGATGGAGGGTGGCTGACCAATTCTAATTTAGTTGACTACTATGGAAGTAATTGACATAGAGCCCCACTGGAAATGCCTAGTTCTAGGCTCTTATTTTACTTTAGTGTAGTACTTGGATTGAGGAAGATAAGAAAATTGGCAAGATATGATATGGATGCCAACATATGGAGGTTAAGCATGATGAATGAGTAGTCTGATTAAGTATTAGGCACTAGAAACTTTGAGATTCACTCTTTCTCAACATATGAGGGGAGGTATTTCATGGCCTTGGTTTTATAGATGAATTTGTAGTGATGTGGTTGTGATCTCAGATAAAGAATGAGCTCATCAGACAAATTGTTCCTTTTTATGAATGATGATACATGCTCTATTTGGGGTCAATCGATCAAGAATGGTAAAATGAGATATTTGGTGAAAGAATCATCATATTTGGTGGAGGAATTTTTGAGAATCATAATAATGAAGGATGTTGGTCTTAGTTAGATTCACTCAAACTAGGGGATAATGTTCATGGTTATATTAGATAGTAGTTGATGCAGAGACATATAATTTGAGGTTGGTTGTGAGGCTCTTGATGTAAAAGAACAGTAAATCTAGGAAAAAATAATGTTGGCTCAAAAACTAATGCAACACTCCAAATAAATCTAAAAAGGATTCAAACTAGAATAATATATTCTGGGGTTTTTAGGGAAAGCCTTCTACCACTCATTAAATTTATGAAACGAAAGTTAGTCCAGCTAATTTTAATAAATTTATCAACTTTTAATGAAGACAATTAATACTAGGTTTTTTTATTTAGATATTTAGGAGACATTATGTTTGTCAATGAAGTTATAAATCACTTAATACTGAAGTAGTTATTTCTCCAAATTAGATTACCAAATTTGTCTTATTTCATATTATCCATGTTCTTGAATTGAAATAAGTTTGAGTATGTGCACTTACATAAACATAGTTATATGAACTTTACATAAGATAATGAAGGGTGTGTAGGAAGTCTAATAAAATGTACTAGAAATATTAGGATCTTACAATCCTCCTCTCCATATGCAAATTTTGTTCTCAAAATTTTAGGAACTAAAGAGGTATGTGAACTAATTTAATATCTCATTTCCATGATCCCATGTGTTTTGTTCTTAATTGTAGTTCTTATGCCAAACTTTGACTAACATGAATCAACTTCTTAGTTTGATTATCAAGAATCTGTAGGGTGATCTATCCATAACACAATTCCTTTTTAGTCTCTACATGCTCATGGACACAAATGTAGAAGGCATCCTTGTTACTCAACCTCATCAAGAATAGATGGAAGACATTGTCAATATGATCAAAGGATGGTGGGAAGGCCAACATGTAACTACTATATCCCACTCTATCATAAATACTTAAATGACATATCTAATTAAGACTATATTTACCTTTTGTTGGAGGTATTGTTATTTATTTCATCATTTTCTATGAGCCTAATTGTTTTTCCCCGTTAGGGTTATATACGCTTCCCTTGTACTTACCTCCTTTCCTAATGTCGGAGAGGATTATGTCATCTATCAACAAGAAATAACTCATTAGACTCCATCTTATTTCCACATGACATCAGAACATTGATTCTAACCCTAGGAAGAAAAACAGAGAGCATCCACTTGTGGGCAGCCACCGTCTCATCTTGGGTTGATCGCCCTCCACGATCACCTGGCCACGACGGTCATCTCCTACCTTCTTATTTCATAAAAGTCAAATCATTTTTACCTACATTGGTGTTCTCCATCTCGAATGTCACCTCCCTCCCCTCAATCTTATCTATCAAATTATTGCTTCCTCGCATCCTCCTATGCTAGCCTAAAACCCGTGATGAATCTGAGCTGCTAGTGGTCATTGACCCGCATATGCATCTTGCCACCTGAATCAGTTGACACATGGTGATTTCTATGACAAGATAATGATGAAACAGACCACTGATTTATGATTAGTATGCACATTGTTGGTATGTATGCCCAGAGAGCCAATCATGGGATGATTGGTGGGATACATTAAGATTGATTTGATAAACATCAAAGGCAAGCTTCCAATTCTTTCTGGTTCAGTCATATGAGATAGTGATAGAACAGATTAAATGTCTAGAGAATGACAATACTCAATGACGTATGCCTTCAGGTTCAGGACATGAACGATGAGAACATACGGATGCTAAGAGTTTGTACATTCTCATTATGTCCCTAGTCGGATGTCATTGTGGAAGATAGATAGACATCAATGACACACAAGACTAGATTGTGGTGTTGGTTGATGAGAGAATCTCATTAGTCATGATATAGAGATATCAAACCAAACACATGGGTACTTGTTAGAGAACAGGTGTACCGGACAGACCCACCGTGAGTTTGACACATGGAACCATGACATGGTAGTCACAGTCACTACTCACAGTGATGGTGGTGAGTGTGATTCTTTGACCTGAAATCACTACACTCAACACATGTCGTTGGGTACACTTTGACATCATCAAACGCAGTCCCGAAACATGGGTTGTTATAACGGTGATGATTGGGTGGCTTTGACACATGGGGCATTTGAGGGGTGAGTGATAGATATGGGATTTGTCCCTTCTGAGGGAGTTTGATATCCATGGCCACTTGATGATTAGGATTGAGAAAGGCGTGCACGCATGTGTGAATTAATATGTGATATCGATGTCATACATATCTCTTCCAATCTACTCTGAGATCAAGAAAGTGAATGAACGTTGACAGGATGACTGTTCCATGCCTCGAGTTCATTCGGGATATCAGTGATAAAGGAATTATACATTCACTATAACACCATTCACAGATTGTAGGATTGAAAGTTGTTCTCCAACTTTCTATTTCACTTGGGTAGCACTGATGTGTGACTAGGCACCACTCTTTGCTTGTGAAGTCATAAGTGTTATAGACTTTCACTGCCAATGTAAAATGGACCTACAGGGTCACACACATTGGATTTAACCTGGAAGAGGAGTTTTGTCCACAAACAATGTTTAGATTGATTACTAAAGGAGTTTAGTAGTTCAATTAAACACTCAATTAATTGATAGCTCAATGTCATAATGTTCAAGGTGTTGGACACATTGATTGGAGTATCGGATTGATTGAAACTGCAATTGACTGATTCTGCACAATCTGCACTCCCAATCGATCGACTCATGTGATGAACCGATCGGCTGAGCTTGGTGAATCGATCGGCTCAGATGGTGAGTCGATTGGCTGATGGACAGGTTGAAAAAATCGCTTCAAGTGTTGAAATGATCGGTTCAACTGGTCCAACCGAGTAAGTTGGGAAAGTCAGGTTGGTGAGAAATTGCTTTTCATTTCACTTGCCCAATTTGATTGGAACAAGGATTGGTATTAGGAACCAATTAGAAACAAAAGAAGAAAAGTCAATCGGGAACTTATCAGGACCACAAACCGACTGGTTCAGAAGTGAACCGACCATTTCATGGGTCCCAACCGATCGGTTGAGGTGTCAACTGACCAGCTCAGGTCCCCAACCGACCGTTTCATAAATGAAACAATCGGTTCAGGTTACGCAGTTGGTTGTTTTTGTGAAAAATCTCGAACCCTTCTACTCCTGCTTTAGTCCCACATTTCCCGGGATAGAGAACCATGTCCCATGACCCTCCTATATATAGGGGTATTGGGGGCTTCTCAAAGTACAACTCAATGCAACCAGTTACTCTATAAAGTTTTCATTCTCTCTTGTTTTGGTAACCGAGAGAGCCCGAACAAGTGCTACCCGATAAGGGAGGCACAACAAGGGAAAGACAACTGCAGAAAGCGACTGGTGGCAGGAGAGTGTGTCAGTGACTAGTACGCTGACAGGAGGGTGCGACTCCTTCCAATTCCTTGTAAGACAAGGAGATTGGAGTTCCAGGTGGTCCGTGTGGAATACTTCAGAGGAAGGAGATTTCTGCCGCTCGGAGGACAGCTATCAATCCTGACAGTCCCGGTGAGACCAGGAGTCGTCAGTCTCGGTGCGACCAGGAGCTGCACAGACACCGTCCAAGACCGGAGGTGAAGACCGCACAAGCCGCGAGGTATTGTCACTGAGAAAACCTCGGGACAAGGTATGATTCCACAAACCATCATTTCCTATTGTATAGACGTTGACGTGTTTCCTTGTTCTGGGATTGTGGAGGAGAAATTTTTTTATTTCCACTGCCTTCTCTGCCTCCCCTAAAACCCAACAGTGGTATCAGAGCCACGTCAACTGCTCTATACTTTAGGATTATCGATATGATCGATTTTGGTTTGTCACCTTTATTTATTGCATACGATGCGAATAAAATTGGCTTTATGCATGTCCAATCCTAAATCCACAAATCCCAATTTACATTTATGATATGTATTATGAATGCACTCGATACACGTCGCCCTTAAATGAGTTTTTTGGTGGATATCTTGCGTGGTTATTGCCAATAAACCCTATATGTGTATGGTTGTATGTGGTTGCTTGCATCTCGGTCTGTGCACCGATCTTCCTTCTCCTATTCCTGATGTAACTCAAAATAATTCGAGATTTCTTTCCTACCTTTGCTCCCCTCGAATGCAACTCGAGGTTTCTTTTTTTAACAATGTAAAATAGGATAGAATTTTATTTCCTATTATGTCAAAGAACGGAGGACATCCTGACGACAGCTGAGACGATCGGTTCAAGGCGTGAACTGATCGGTTGACGTTCCAGACGATCGGTTCAAGGAGTGAGTCGATCGGTTGATGACCGGTTCGAGGAGCAAGACGAGTGGGTGGCGGCAATGATGAGATGCACGATGACCAAGCGAACCGATCGGTTGGAGGAGCTAACCGATCGGCTGATGGCATTCAGCCGACCAGCCTGATGGCGAGTCGATCAGTCATGTGATGAGTTGATCAAACTCAGAAAGGCAAAGCACAAAGTTCATCTTGTACAGGTTGCATATGATGTAGACCTAGATGACCGTGATTCCTCTTGGCTCGAGGAATCACATTAGGATGGCCATAATCATCGCTTTTATCGTTTCACATGTTTTTGTGGGATATAGCATGTATATGATACATACTATATATTGTGGTGATTGGATATGTATATGTATATAAAAACCAAATCCCTCATTAAATATTAAGTTTTAGATGCCTTCCAAATTCGACACACATGAAAAGCTTGATCGACTAAGTGTGGGCATGCCCTAGCATTGTGCGCTGTCTATCTCGTGGAAGCGTGAAGGATGGATATGTGGGTATGCCCTAGCAGGGTGCATATTCATCATGTTTGCTTTGGTTCGGACTTAACAAGGTGATCTAGATAGGATCTAGTACCTTGAGGCATGGAGGTGATCATGGCAATGAGTTGCATATGACATCTTATCAAGAGTTGCATATGATGCAATTAGCAAGAGTTGCCTACCTGAGAGATCTAAGTTGTGGGTGACAGCCCTAGCTGGTCCATGATTTAGAGGATTTCAGGATCTTGCCCACTAGAAGGTTGTACGCTGCAATCTTCCGAATTGATGGTGAGGGCTATCAATTTGAAGTAAAATAGTGGGAGCGATAATTAATTAAAAGCCTAATTTATATCTTCAACCTTTCAAATCAATCAAATAAGTCAAAAAAGAGTTTTGGACTAAAATTGCATATTTCCTTTTGTAGTACAACTGGCAACAAACAACAATCACTTTTCTTTGCGATCCGTCCTTGAAAAGGACAAGCTGAATGGGACAAACTTCCATGACTGGTATAGGACATTGAGAATTGTTCTCACTAGCGAAAGCTTTATGTCCTGGATGCTCCAATTCTAGAGGAACCTACTCCTAATGAACCAAAGGCAAAAAGGGATGCTTACAAGAAGCATTCTGATGATGCCATTGATGCAGAGTGCTTGATGTTGTGTTCTATGAACTATGAGTTGCAGAGACAACATGAGACATATGATGTCTCCAAGGCACTATCCTAGTTTGTCATGACAGAAGGAGATCCAGTAAGGCATTCACACACTCAATGTGATTGGGTATGTGGAAAACCTGACTAAGAAGGATTCCCTCTGAGCCAAGAGTTGGCTATTGGTATGATACTACAAATGTTGCGAGAATCATACAATTCATGATAAGATACAACATGAACAACTTTGACGAGCGTTGACAGAGTTGTTGGACATGTTGAGGATAGTAGAGGAAAAGATGAATAAAGACAAACCATAATCTTTGATGTGATCAAAGAAAAGGTAAGTATTAAGGGCAAGGGCAAGGGCAAAGCAAAGAAGTGTTCTGATGCTAGCTAGCAGCCCAAGCCGTCTTCAACCTCAAGGCACATGGGGAAAGGGTGTATGAGGGAATTACCCTCTATATCTGGAAGAACAAAAGAATATGAAGGAGGGGATGGAGATCTCCACCTAAGGTATCATGAAATGAACCGCTTCTTTATCTGAGGTATATGATACCAAGATATGGATATGTCATATATGATATGCAATATCCACAAAGAAGTGATGGCCTTTGTGAAAGGACCAAGAAAGGAGTACCCATCATTGGAGCAAGTGTTGCTACTATAGATAGGAGTACCTTTCAGTTTATTTCAGCCTAAAGGGCATGAAATAGAGTTGAGAACTACTATTTCATATTTTCCAATAGATAGAAACACCTTATTTTTGCATATTGTATGACAATGATAGCAATTAATAAAGTTGATGTTTCAATATCAAAGATATGATCTTTGTGGAAATGCCTTATTTATCTTGTGGTATTTGATATGCATAAGATAAAATGATACCTAAAAGTTATAGATAACTCAAACAATCAAATTAGCATCAATCATGAGAAATTCATTTCTAGTTTCCATGTGATGGATAAATCTAGACTCTTTTGGTTAGAGAACCAGTAAGAGACATGAATATCTTGGACATGATTAATCAATCTTCACTAAAGGTAGTGGGAGAATGATTATCCTATTAGGTATGATACATGTGATGTATTTACATACCTATTGGAACAAATGCTAATACTTCAAATGGTGTTTGGAGAAATACCAATATGAATATCTTGAAGTGTTCAAGATTATAATAGGTGAAGTGCAAATTTGGTGAAGTGTTAATTCTTGATGAGATCAATGAATGAAATACTTGGACCAAATGTTTGAGATCCTTATGAGTGATTATGATAGTGTATCATAGTGAACTCATGATTAAGGCATGGTGATGTCTAAATCAAGAAGGAATCATACTCTAAGGAGTTAGAGAATGATTATCAAATAACTGAATTCTTCTTAACAAAAGAATACCCCACACTAATAAAGGACATTAAGAATCACAAAGAGTTGTAAGTTCTTATATCCTTGACGGATACACCTCGTTTATCCATGTGATGAGTTGTTCATGTGATGAGTCAACTATCTAGATGAATATGAGGAACCGAATTTTGAGTTATGGTTTATGACCATTACATCCTAAATGACATCCATGTGAACCATAAGGTATGCCCTTGATGGTAGCACCCATTGGATGAAATCCATAAGTGCAAATGAATCTTAAGTGTTAAGACACATGGATAACATTTTGAGAAGGATGATGCTTGTTGATTGCAACTTAATGACTAAGACATTTGGCATATGGATACTAAAACCGCATTCCTATGAGGAATGAAACAAGGATGTGTACGTGACACAACCTGTAAGGTTTATGAATCCACTAATGCAAATGAAATCTATAAGCTACAATGGACTAATTAATGTGATTGATTGAGTACAAGAAACTCAGAATTGGATCTTTACTTTGATAATATAGTCAAAGGGTTTGACTGATATGTCAAAGATAAAGAAGGATCTGTGATTTAGTGGGAGCGTGTTCACATTCCACATGTTGATGTGAAATGGAAATGTTCTAGAATGGAAATCCAAAAGTGGAAATTATCTTAAAGGAAGATAGAGATGTTTCCTATGTGATAGGAATAGAGATCTATAGAGATAGTTCTTGAAAACCTCTTGACCTGAAAAGAGAAAGCATACATTGGCAATCTGTATTGAAGGGTTCAGTATGCACAGATTCAGTGGGAGAAAACTTGTCCATGTTACATGGAGTTAGTATCCCCAGGCCAAGTGTCCAATTCTTATGAAGAATGGAAACACTAAGAATAGATATGGATCTATCATGTATATAATCATCCCATTATCTTGCATGTATCGACATGGCAAGAACAAAATGCATTCATCATCTTGTATGTATGACATGGCAATATGATGTGCTCATCCTGATAACTCGTATGTGAGACATGATGAGTGGATGTCTGTCTACTTCCAGTAAAGATTACTGGAATACCATGAGAACTTGATAGGTACTTGAGAAGTACTAGTTCTATGGAGATAAGGAAGAGTTCAATGTAAAGAGTTACATTGATGTGAACTTCCGAAAGGACAGAAAAATAATCGTAATATATATAGGATATATACAAGTGAAAGTTTGTTGATAATTGGAAACATTCCAAATAAACCATTTAAAAGGAAATGTCGAGTATCCGTGTTAGAGAACATGAGTGGATACTATATGGATCTGGAAGTTCATGAGATGAACTTATAGATATTCTGGTCATTGATGACAAGCATGGAATCCTTGATCATGCAATGTGGATAAAGGTTAGCAAAGGAATATTGGATTGCATATTACGGCAACTCCATCTCATACGTATGACGTACAACGAAGAGATGTGAGGCATGCAATTTATATTGACTTTGGCAAGATGTTGCCATTACTCACTATGTTCGCACTAGAGCACAGTAACATGTGGGACATGTTTGAAGATCACTATGAATATGATTCAAGGGTGATTGGCTCACAGTGCAAGTGGGAGTCTGTTGGTATGTATGCCCTGAGAGCTAATCATGGGATGATTGGTGGGATACATTAAGATTGATTTGATAAACATCAAAGGCAAGCTTCCAATTCTTTCTGGTTCAGTCATATGAGATAGTGATAGAACAGATTGAATGTCTAGAGAATGACAGTACTCAATGACGTATGCCTTCAGGTTCAGGACCTGAATGATGAGATCATACAGATGCTAAGAGTTTGTACATTCTCATTATGTCCCTAGTCAGATGTCATTGTGGAAGATAGATAGACAGCAATGCCACACAAGACTAGATTGTGGTGTTGGTTGATGACAGAATCTCATTAGTCATGATATAGAGATATCAAACCAAACACATAGGTACTTGTTAGAGAACAAGTGTACCGGACAGACCCACCGTGAGTTTGACACATGGAACCATGACATGGTAGTCACAGTCAGTACTCACAGTGATGGTGGTGAGTGTGATTCTTTGACCTGAAATCACTACACTCAACACATGTCGTTGGGCACACTTTGACATCATCAAACACAGTCCCGAAACATGGGTTGTTATAAAGGTGATGATCGGGTGGCTTTGACACATGGGGCATTTGAGGGGTGAGTGATAGATATGGGATTTGTCCCTCCTGAGGGAGTTTGATATCCATGGCCACTTGATGAGTAGGATTGAGAAAGGCGTGCACGCATGTGTAAATCAATATTTGATATCGATGTCATACATATCTCTTCCAATCTACTCTGAGATCAAGAAAGTGAATGAACGTTGACAGGATGATTGTTCCATGCCTCGAGTCATTCAGGATATCAGTGACAAATGAATTATACATTCGCTGTAACACCTTTCACGAATTGATTGAAAGTTGTTCTCCAACTTTATATTTCACTTGGGTAGCACTGATGTGTGACTAGGCACCGCTCTTTGCTTGTGAAGTCATAAGTGTTATGGACTTTCACTGCCAACGTGAAATGGACCTGCAGGGTCACACACATAGGATTTAACTTGGAAGAGGAGTTTTGTCCACAAACAATGTTTAGATTGATTACTAAAGGAGTTTAGTAATTCAATTAAACACTCAATTAATTGATAGCTCAATGTCATAATGTTCAAGGTGTTGGACACATTGATTGGAGTATCGGATTGATTGAAACTGCAATTGACTGATTCTTCACAATCTGCACTTCCAACCGATCGGCTCATGTGATGAACCGATCGACTGAGCTTGGTGAACCGATTGGCTCAGATGGTGAGTTGATTGGCCGATGGATAGGGTGAAACAATCACTTCAATTGTTGAAACGATTGGTTCAACTGGTCCAACCGAGCAAGTTGGGAAAGTCAGGTTGGTGAGAAATTGCTTTTCATTTCACTTGCCCAATTTGATTGGAATAAGGATTGGTATTAGGAACCAATTAGAAACAAAAGAAGAAAAGTCAATCGGGAATTGATCAGGACCACGAACCGACCGATTCAGAAGTGAACCGACCATTTCATGGGTCCCAACCGATCAGTTGAGGTGTCAATCGACCGGCTCAGGTCCCCAACTGACCATTTAAGAAATGAAACAATCGGTTCAGGTTACGCAGTTGGTTGTTTTTGTGGAAAATCTCGAACCCTTCTACTCCTGCTTTAGTCCCACATTGCCTGGGATAGAGAACCCTATCCCATGACCCTCCTATATATAGGGGTATTGGGGGCTTCTCAAACTAAAACTCAGTGCAACCAGTTGCTCTATAAAGTTGTCGTTCTCTCTGGTTTTGGTAACCGAGAGAGCCCGAGCAAGTACTACCCGATAAGGGAGGCACAACAAGGGAAAGACAACTACAGAAAGTGACTGGTGGTAGGAGAGTGTGTCAGTGACTAGTACGCTGACAGGAGGGTGCGACTCCTTCAAATTCCTTGTGAGACAAGGAGATTGGAGTTCTAGGTGGTCCGTGTGGACTACTTCAGAGGCGGGAGATTTCTACCGCTTGGAGGATAGCTGTCAATCCCGATAGTCCCGGTGAGACCAGGAGTCGTCAGTCCTAGTGCGACCAGGAGTTGCACAAACACCGTCCATGACTGGAGGTGAAGACCGTGCAAGCCGCGAGGTATTGTCACCGAGCAAGCCTTGGGACAAGGTATGATTCCACAAACCATCCTTTCCTATTGTATAGACGTTGACGTGTTTCCCTATTCTAGATTTAGGGAGGAGAATTTTTTTTGTTTCCACTGCCTTCTCTACCTCCCCTAAAACCCAACACACATGTTATCCTTCCTTGTGGAAATCCATTGATAAAAACTTGTAATATCAAAGCCTATAGGGTAGAAACACAAGCAATGTCCGACACATGACTCTTAGTGATACAGACACGACGGGCATGGTCTCAATCATGGTTTCAAGTGTTGTGTCTATTCAAAATAGTCAGATTGACCTACATTACATTGGGTATATAGAAGACAACAAGCATTCATAGTAATCACTGTCTTGCATGGGGCATTCTATGCCCATGAGATTGACACATGTGATTTCCACCGTAGCCACATATGTAGAAAATCCCAAGTCCATCCTTCACCGCAATCTAGATGAAGCCTTCTACTATACAACTACTAGACTCAGTCTATGGACCTTAGCCAATAAAACTGCAAGGATGTGATCGTATTTGTAGAAGGCATCAACATCCGCTAGGGTTTCAGCCAATGAAATGGTGATTTTCAGTGTATATCTGACCCAATAGGCAATGTGTCACTAATTTCCTCCTCCCTCAACCACCAACTTCTCTTTCATGTCTTACGTGTTCCTCTATTTCTATTTAGATCCTCGGTTAGATCTAATTTTGTGACCTAATCCATATTGTAATGATCCATCCCTCACAACCCAATATTATCTACATAAGGGCTAGACAAATATCCTTTTCATGTCACAATAAGATGATTTTACTTTTCTATTTAGATGTATCTAATATGGTCAGTTAGTATATTGAGTCATGTTATCGACTATATTTACAACATATTGGTACACAAATGACCCCATGTTGGTTTATAGAGTAATAACCAAAGGGGGCATCATGCTACTTTTTCCCTTCTTCCTCTCCTTTAACAACTTTATTTTCCTACCACCCCTCATGTGTACATCAATTTCCATGTGTAGGAGAACATTGTCTCTTTTCCACGCCAACTATGCATTCACTTCATATTTGTATGCATGGGGTGGATATCGAGGAGAGAGAATGAATGTATGAAGATGGAGTATGAGAAGAAAGAGTATGAGAGATCATATGTGTATTAGTCTAGGCTATCATGATCCTCATGGAGCTTCTAAATATTCCAAACCCATCTTTTGATGTCTTTGTGGAGCTTTTGTCTCACTAAACATTGTGATTCCCGTGCATCATTGGTGTATCTTTTTCTCAATGACCATGTGCTTCTTTATGTTTATCTCACAATATGCATGTAGGTCAGCTATTTGAGCTTCGTTTATTCCAGTTGGCAATAACATTCATGCAAGTTGAAAGATCTTAGTTACAACATTAACACACATTAGGACATAGCTTGCTATGTGTATTCCAAGCTCTTGTTCACTTTGATGCTAGTATGTGAAAATCATGTTGCATCTCATAAGATGGATGGTTACTTCTCAATAGCTCATAAATTTTAAGCCTAATATACTACACCTACAAGATTGATGATTTACCCAAATCTAATCTTCACCGAGCTATTTTATTCATATCTTCTCAAAGTTGCATATGCCAAGATGGTTCTTGCATTTATCTACTTGATCTTTTATTGATTATGTCTTTCACTCTCATGCCCTCAAGAGTCACACTGCAGAAGGATCCAATTGTAGTCATCATCGACTCATCATATCGGTGTTCGAGGATACCCCTACCACTACTGTAATGACCCCGCTTCCCAGTAACCCCCAATCAAGGGAGACCTAGAGGTCAGAGGCGTTATCCAAAAATAGGATCAGTGGTTTTGCAAATAATCAATAATAATTAATAAATTCTACTACAACTAAACTTTAAATGAAATAATTTTTTTATATTCTTACATTACAAAATATAGGAAGGGGAAGTCTTTACCCAAGTAAGAACTTATCTAACTACGATCCTCCAATTATTTATTAATCTTTATTCCATCAATGTCACTTTAAAAGAATATCCATTTTCTTGATAACCTAAAATGTCGACAAACAAAATGGCGGTCAGTATAACGAATTATACTGGTATGTGGGGTAACCAAAAATCTAGCCTTTAATTGTAACAACATATTGCAAGCAATTATGATTTAACAAAGCAAACTTTACATTTTAAAGATGACTACTCAATCCTTACATACCCTAGCCTCTGTGTTGTCCCTGTAGAGGACATGGATACTACCTCTCATATGGTAGATCTCAACTAACCCCCATGATCCTACCTTACAGGTAGATCAATACATAGGGTCGTGGAGTCGTATGGTCCTACCCAAGGGTAGACCAACACATCGACTCGTGATAACCTGATGATCCTATATCACAGGTAGACCATGTACTATGTAATCTATCTCATCATCATTAGAGCTATAGAGGAGGACCAGGATCTGAGCTAGACATGTGCATATAATTATGGTGATAGTCATAGTCACTTTATAGTTGCATGAAATAAATGTCAACCAATCAATTAATTTCAAGCAACCGGTAAAACCCACGGAAATTGCCATGAAAATAAAGCAATTTGACCATAAGCGTAACCACATACCTATTCTTAAGCAATAGAATCCAAATTTAACAAGATATCCAAGCAAGCACATTAATGCAAACAACCCTTAATTCCTAAAACATATAGATTACCTAATGTCAAAACACCTTCCTAATGACAGGAGGATACTTTCTAAGGATTCCAAGCCCCTTAGGGTTCATTAGGGTTTCTTAGGTTTCTTTATCCAACTTCACCTCCTTTTTAGGCTAACAACCCTAAAATAGGTTTCTTATTTACAAAAACCTTAATTATTCCAATTATCATCATTAACGGTTCTTTAATCTCAAACCAAGTTCAAGATCATTATATCTCAGTTGTATATTTACATTTTTAGATTAAAACCATTAAAACCCATATTTTCTAAAATTAGGGGTTTTCAACACATTAATGCATAATTATGTGTACAAAACCCTAAAACAAACATAATATCACCTTTTTTAGATCTAACTCTTCCTTTTATTCTCAATAGGTTAATATTACTCAAAATATCCTAAAAAAATCATTACATCTGATTTTCTCATCAACTTAGGGTTTTATCATAATCTGATGCATTAAGAATGGTAAATCCATATACTTTTTAAATTACACGCGATATCAGGCTCCAATTCCATTTTTATTAGATTCTACATATTTTTCTAATAAAAAAACACTATCTAATTTTATTTTTCGGCCAAAGGATCGATTTTTAGTGAATTAAGCAAGATCTGATTTTCTAGAATTTCTGACTAGACAGACGAATTACCTTTTTTTTTTTTAGAAAATCACTTGTTGTTGGATCTCGGGTCTTCATTGACCGAGCGAGATCGTGCAGAGGTCATCGCTTGTGCCCACTCACGTCTGTCTAAGGCGCGGGGCAAGCCCGAGCCTTCAATCTCCCTCGCGGGTCAGCAATTGACTCAGATCGGACGGTCGCTGCTATTCTTTCCCACCCGATCCAATAGTAGATCTGGCGGTGGCGCCACAGCCTCAAACTTTTCGGAGCTGCTCCAATACGTGAGCTAGGGACACGATAGAAGATGGGAAGTGGCCGGTTGTGTTTGTGAGGGTCGACCGATATCGATGGTTCCCATATATATAGGATTCGTGGGCTGGTTCTAGGGTTTCTGACCCTCGTCGTCGCCCTCCGGTTTAGGCAAATTGGGCGTTTCTTCGAGAAGCCTCCAAAGTGCAAAAAACTTGGGTTTAGGACATGTAGAATTCTCTCCCGAACTCAACTATGCACTTTCCTCGTTCGCACATGGAGTAAAATGTGAGAAAATTGGATTGGAAGAATCGCCCTTCCACGGCCTGTTTCCCAGTTCGACTAGAACTGGACGACACACGGCCGCTGTTGGATCATGATCCAATGGTCCACGTCACTCACGCCAAAAAATAAATCTTGATTAATATTGCAGGAAATATCGTGACATTTATTAGCAATCCTCTCACTTTATGGAATTTTGTAAAATTCATAACTCTCAAACCATGGCTCCTTTTAATACCAAATTTTGAGGGAAACTTAATAATTACTTAATATATTGGCTTGCTAAGTTTGGGGTCATACTTAAAAAAGCAAACAAGCCTTTTCTTTATCTGCAAGTTATTTCTTATATATATATATATATATATATATATATATATATATATATATATATATATATATATATATATATATATATATATATATATATATATATATATATATATATATATATAGTCAGGCTAGAATACACTCGAGTGTACGGATCGCGCGAATACACTCAAGTGTGTTTGCATATTAAGACTATTTTTTGCAAAATGTGAACCATTGATCTTCATCGTCATACTATAACTAGGCTACATACAAATTTTGAACCCATTTGGATGAGTGTAAGTCACTCATCCAAGGGCAACAAAACCGACGCGCGAAACTAATTTGAAATGCATAATTTCTGCGGTCTTCATAGCATGAGCTATACATATCCAAATGTGCTCAAATTTTGTGTGTGAGTTGTTCACAAGATGTTTAAGAATATCAATGGATTAGATTTTCAAAAAAAATATTGCATCATGGAAAACTACTTGAGTGTATTCTGCTCCGGATACACTCGAGTGTATTCTAGCCTGACTCTCTCTCTCTCTCTCTATATATATATATATATATCTATATATATATATATATATTTCATTCATATTTCCTCTCTCTTACTTTTTTATTTTTCTTTATTTCGATTCCTTGTATGTCAAGAATCCATGTGGGGTTCGAAACATCACCTATTATGATCAAATCCACACTTCTCTATTTATTTCTTATATTTTCACCTTTATTCCAATTTCCATTATCATTTATGCATTACTTTTTTTTACTTTTTTCCTCTTTTCATATCTTGGACCTACTATTACCAAAGGGTCCACGAAAGATCATGCACAAGGGAAAAGTTGTAAAAGAAACCCATATATTTATCATAAGTCATACAATTTGCAAATAGTACATTCCTTTGAAAAAATTGCAATTACAACCATATAAGCAAAAATCGAGGTTGTAACAACTACATTAATGGATGTGTTGATTGAACTTATTCCAATCACACATTTTTTCTAGTGAAGGTAGTCTAGTTATGATGTTTTGATTTTCAGATGTAGATCATTGGTGATGTTCTTCATTCCATATGCACTTCAAAAGACCTTCTCCAAATCTTAAGTATTTTAGCCTGCAATACATAACTTCAAAGGTGGCATCAACAAATCATATTTGGAGAGTCATGATTACAGGGGAGTGGAAATCTTATGGAGTGACATTTTTTATTTACTTTTTATTTGTTACATCATCTAGTGGAGTGTTATTAGTCCATGTTGGATATGTGTTTCACCCATACTCTAGCTTGAGGGGGGTGTTGGATATTGTTACTAACTTTATTATGTTATATTAGATGAATTATCTTGAGTCATTAGGGTTATGTTTGCTTCCATTTTATTTTCCTCCTTTCCTATATGAAAGAGAGGAGTGTTCCATCTATTAGTCAGAAATATCTCAGAGCCTCTATCATTTTCCACACCTTTCAATTTGGAACTTACTATCTCAAACAAAATCTTCTGCTTCCACTCATTTGGATGTACCCATAACATGTCTCTCATATAAATCTAACCATTTTAACCTATACATAGTCTACAATAAGTTCTTTATATTAGGCCCAACTATAAAGAGCATTAGTGTTTGTGCTTCTAGAATTGTGAAGCTCAATCTGGCATGATCGAGTACCATATTTTATTTTAAGTCGACAAGCTTTAGTCTTCAATCTATCAAAATTTTCATTATTTTATGTTCATTTAGGAATATAGGAGCAATAATCAACTACCTTTTCCTATTCAAAGGACCAACTACCATATTGTCATTTCCAGAGTGGTAAGATATAGTGAAGTAATAGTCCTTCAAGAACTTCATCCACATTCTAGATGAAATATTGAAATCTGTTCAAGTTAAAATATGTTTGAGGCTCTTGTGTTATGAGAAAAGTTTGAAGCCACATGGCATCTACTTCTCTTATAGCTATGGTTTCTACACAGGTAAGTTTATTGGTGGGTCGTTAAAGCACCACGAATGAGGCTGCTCACCCCTTGTCAGTAGTCCATAAATAAAGATAAAAGTTGAATGAAACATATATTTTAGGAAGAAAATATGTTCTAAAATTGCTCGCCGAAATGTAATATTTTGATGTAACAAGCACTCATGTGTTTGCTTCTTTGGTTATGCAATGTCACAAGAATTTTGCTTTCATAGAAAATATTCCAGTCTCCTTTCCTAACATGGAACAATTTTATTTTATTTGTTTGTACTAAAGCCAAATTGAATCCACCTACTCACGCCCAACAGGAGGAAGCCACAAAACTAGCTTGGTACAACCTACTATAGTCCTCAATATATTCTAAAACTGACAAAATCACATCATTCCACCTTGCATCCACCATGTCTTCCTTATGCCTTGGGTACCTAGAGGAGGTACTTGTAATCATGAGTATAACTTGATTTGGATATATTAATTATACAACATCTTATAGAAAGATGATGTGAAATCACAAATTAGAATATAGTGAAATGAACTCATATTCATCGTTGACAACTCATTACAAGATCTATCACATAGAATTTTTGAGTGACTTTCTTCCAACCCTTTTTCTAGTCAATAAACTTATATGCTTCACCTAGTGTGGGCCTTGGCCAAACTTATATGGTATTTAGTTGGCACATAAAATTCATTTGTTGTTAACTAAATCTTGGTATACTTATAAGACAATTTTCATAACATAAAGAATATGTTACGGTAAACTTAAACCTATCCCACTTAATATCAGTTGAACATAAGTTAAAAGATGTGTAAGGATTGTGTTTTCTCCAACAAAAGGTTTGACCACTGTGTTTTCTCCAACATTCTACTTCTTATGTGACACATCTTGTATGGTTTAAAAGGAGAATCTTATTTGCTGTATCCCTCGATAATGAAATCCTACTGATGGCATGTTGTCTGTTTTAGTGACACTTTGCATGGTAGATGACATTGGATGGAAGAGAAAATTAGGATACCACCGTTTTAGTTGTTTGTTTACTCTTCCTGTTTGCTGTCATTCGGAATGTGTTGCACATAGTACTCTGCGTTAATTTCCAGTATGTTATTGCATAACGTGGTATGGCCCCACAATATTTATCAAAAGGAACAGAACGTACGTACAGTATTGTTTGCATGGGAATAAGTAGGACGGCCCCATTCCCAGGTTACATTATTTCAGACGCAGGTTGATCAAAATGCATAGAGCCACTAGATAAGTGGGTCTGTTAACCTAGAACAAAACCTGCTGCATGCAGTCATCTGTTTTGACCAGTTTGGTGGATAGTACTTGTGTAAGAAGCCAAGGTACAATAGCAGACACACTCTTTCATTTCACCTCCTTCATTTATTGATGTACCCCACCGAACTCCACCGACAGATTCACACACACATTGACAGAATTCGAGATGGAACAATGAACTAACTACAAGATTGCCCGTTGTGTATTTGTGTTTCTTCTGAAGCATGTAGGTGTTTCTCTCTATCGATTATTTAGACAGATACTCTCGAGTACTCCCAGGTGGTTGGTCACATTAACTGCTGGCTCATGGAATATTTATTGTTCATGGTCCTGGATTGGTTGCTGATAGCTGGCTAGTTCCTTGCTGCTAGTCTAGCTGGTTCTCACCAAGAAGCATGCACCCACTACCTCGGGGTTAACTAACTAGCAGAAAGCACGTGGGTGTGCTCTGTGGAAATGCGGCACCAATGTGCATAGGAACAACATTTAAGGAAGAGTAACGCTACCCACACCGGACAGTCCCACCCGGCTGTCAACCCGACTCTTGGATGATGTGCCCCACTATCAGAAATAACAGTCAACAACAATTAAAGCAATAAATGGTGAGGGAAGTAGAAAAGAGAGAAAATATTTTTGTCCATAACTTTCAATCTGGACGTATTTTTCGACGAAATAAATTGTATTAGAATCCTTGTAGATAATACTTTCCAACGAGACTAGTGTTGATATATTTTGAAATAATGATATTATGCGAGAAATATAGTACCATATATTATGATACCATACACATGTTCTGGGTACAGACGTACAATACTCGTGAGTACTGTACTTTTGAATGAAGGAGGATCAACAAAACTCAAGAGTAATGCTTTTATGGATCCATAAGTACTGTATCCACTTGTTAATACTCAAGCATAAGTACAGTTCTACCAAATTACAAAACCAAGTATAATCGTATAACTGATATAGAAGTATAAGTACAGTACCTTCAGAATCGTATAGCAACATTAGTCATTTGGACAATTTCTTTTACAGAATGCAGACATAAGTTGAGTACCTATTTGTTAATGACCTCAAAAGTATAATGCACATCAGATCAAAAATCACCTATAAAATGCAACCATAAGTATTGTACCCACATGTTAATTTCAACTCAGTTACTGACGCATAAGTACAATACCTAACAAATTATAAATAAAGCATAATTGTATAACTGGTCTAGAAGCATAAGTACTATGTTGAACACCTACTTGTTAATGATCTCAAAAGTACAATGCACATCATCTCAAAAGATCAGCTATAAGATGCATCTATAAGTATAATACTCACGAGTAGTGCTGATCCTCCTTCATTCAAAAGTACAGTAGTCATGAGTATTGTACGTCTGTACCCAAAACATGTGTATGATATCTTAATATATTGTACTATATTTCTCGTGTATTATCATTATTTCAAAATATGTCAATACTAGTCTCGTTGGAAAATATTTTCTATAATGATTCTAATACAATTTATTTCATCGAAAAATACATTCCGGATTGAAAGTTATAGATAAAAACATTTTCTCTCTCTTCTACTTCCATCATCATTTATTGTTTTAATTGCTGCTGACACCTAGTGCAGCAGGTAGTTGGCGCAGCAGGAGGCCAGTCCCAAGGACCGGACCCGGGATGTGGCCGGTCCCTAAGGAAATAGCTAGTGAGCAGAGAGAGATTTACGTTATTCAACTGCTAGGAAGATCTGGGTACAAGTCAGCAACTGTATGTCAACTAGAGCTTCCTTGCACGGTGCGTCATCACGGTCATCTTCGTCACCGTCGGCTTAATTTACATGCTCGGACGATTCGACGCGTGGTTGAGTCAAGATGGATGTTGTGGACGGTAACAAGGCGTATGAACTAGAAGAGAGAAAGAGGGTGACGCAGCTATAGTGTATCATTCTACAGCGCACCATGTAGAATAGATATTCGCTGTTTGCCTATCTATACAAGAAATGGAAAAGACTGTTTGCCACTGTTGTGGTGATACATGTAGATATAGATATTCGCTGTTTGGCTATCCTATACTGGAAATGGAAAAGACTGTGTGGTCGCTGATCCATTTACTGGCCGTGTGTCAAACATAGGACTAGTCTGCATTGCTGATCCTCTGCGCAGGGCTTGCTGTACGCTGTTTGGCGGCCGGAGTCGAGCGGCCGATCGACACAGGTCGAAATGAGCCTATGAACGCTCTACTGGGTAGTCAGAGAAGGCATGTTCGTTTGTCTCTGAGACCAAGTGACCTGGAATTAAGTGTACTGTCGACCGGCAACTGACTTGAATCCAGCGAGAAAGAGAAAAAGAAGGAAAGTAGCAGGCCATTTGGCAAGAACACCATGCGGTAGCGGATCTGGTCCGTCCACCCCACCGGAAGAAAAGAAGGAAATAAAGCAAAAAAAAGAGGTATAGAATTATAAAATAAAGAAAATGCAAGAAAGCAGAATGCTAAGAAATTAGAATTGCTTACTCGCTCTACTCCGGCCTTTTGCGTCCAGATTTGCTGTGAGGAGTTCCTGTTGCAGTCAATCTTGACATTTCTTCTACTCCAAAACCCTACTTAAAAAGATTAATTTTATATTTCTACCATTTAGATTAACTGTAACGTCTGCAATAAGCTCCTCGGAGCAAGGAATTCGATCCCCGGCATCTTAGGTTGAATCCCTGCTCACCCCATATCACTGCACTGCACCAAACCACAGGGGGTGAAATTAAGAATCGGTCGGTCGAGGGAACACATGCCGCCTGTAGAAGGCAAGTCATCAGCTAATAGTCCTCTCTCAGCCCAAAAGGGATTATTAACTAGATATCCTGATAGAAAATATCATTGCTGTCATATACAGTCAACAAACCACATTAGGGCCCATTTGGTTGGGCAACAAACAAACCCGTGAGTTGCAAGTACGTATATTTTGCAACCCCAACCGTTTGGTTGTGCGCGGCTCTAATTCAAGGTGCGAAATTCAACTGCACAATTTCACTCCGGTGCATGGAAATCTGAGGAAAACGGACTGCACTCTATTATGGCGCGGTTCGTTTCCATCGGCGTCAGCATCTACTGCAGGAAGGCCATCCCATTGATTTTGTTACAGCTGAAGATAAAAGTATACTGCCTTTTCTGCTAAACAACCTCTAACCAAACAAAAATTATGCAAATGTGCGAATCCATTTTCAACTAAACCAAACAAAAAAAGTTCAGTTCCAATTCGTAACGTTGGCTTTCCTGTTTTGAAACTATTGGTGTGGGTTGATTTCGCAACCAACCAAACTATAGTCTATGCGCTGTGGGCACTAGAGCATGATTGCATACCGTCATCAATGCTAGTAGCATCCCTGGAGCTATGACTTGATGATTAATACCCTGCTAGCAACACCATGGCGACCAGTCATTCAACCTTACATCCACCATGAAGTCCATTCCTAGACTTAGTAGTTTACTGTGTACGTACAGAGTGAAGAGTTCTCATCCTTAGTCCTCCCAAAACTTTCCCAAGTTCAAGTTGCAAATCGAAAACCAATCACATTGATCCACTCCTAACAAAATGTCTAGTAGTCACTTTGAATGTAATCCGTTACATTAAATTTGTATTAGAAGTGGACTCAATAGATCAAACTACCTTTCTTCTACATTTTTGTCGTTGTGACCAAGGATCCCTACAGATTAAAGTGTTTCAACCATTCGTATTATTTATAGAAACTCTAGCAATAATATCTAGGCATGTCATCAGATTGTGAAAGACATAAATACGGTTTGTAACTGTAATGTAAACTGTGATAATATTATTCTTTTTTAAAAGAAGAAAGAAAAAGAAATAAATTTGTTTGGGAAAAGTTTTAGATTAAAAAGAAACTGAATTTATATGGGAAAATTGAATTTGAAAGCGTACTTTTATGAATAGATGTAAGATTCTTTGGTCGAGAATTATTCTGGACAATATGCTGACTCATGATCACTTACATAATGGAGGTTTTCATTTATTTTTAGTGTGTGTTCTGCAGGGAAAATTCAAATAATATTGAACATATTTTTAGTGATTGTTCTTTAATTAAAAAGATTTGGGATAAATATTCTAAAGATACTATGATTCTTAACTCCCTATAGATTGTATATTTGATCTACTTCAAAGGAATAAAGGCATAGTTGTGTTCTTTGTTAGTTTTCTATGAAGTGTTGAGGGAGCAAAATCAAAGAAATTTTGAAGACAGAGATAAAGATGCTTATATGTGTTGAGAATGCATAAAATTTGACACTAATAGCATTTGAATGTATAGATATCTTAGATGTATTTGTTCCCTATCCTAATTCTATTTTCATTTTATTCATAGTAGCTTTGACCGTATAGATATAAATTCCTCTTACATCTAATTACTTTCTTTGTAGTTGTATAAATTTTACTAAAAAAAGAGAGATGCAAGCTTTGGTAGACAAAAAAGGTTGGATAGCCACCAAATCCATTACCAAGTCTCCTTCTAAGGGTTGCTGAGAGAATCATAAGCTTCCAATAGTTTCAATCCATAGCTGGATAATTCCCATAGATGATTTGGGTGGAAATTGTTTTATACAAAGCAACAACCTAGTCATGCCAATGGGAATGATCAATGAGTTTGAAGCTAATATTAAGGCAACGAAATTGAATGGATTATGTGGAGATTGTTCAACACCCAAATCAACCACCCAACTAAACAACATTGACCTAGGGACTTTCCAAGACTCATGAGGAGGCCATGTTGTAAATATGTGGACAACACGAACATGTGTAAGGCAAGGGACTAGGATGGACTATGTGGGGTGTGTGTGTTTTATATTTGTATGTTTGTATATATATATATATATTTATTTATTTATTTATGTGTGTGTGTTTTTGTGCATGTGTGTGTTATATTTGTATGGTTGTGTTTCTATACATTTAGGTATTTATGATGACATTCATCAAAAGGAATGTAGAGAAAACATATAAAATGTTATCACTAGGCCCAACATAAAATTTATTAGGACACCTCATTGGATATAAAGATATGGGCCCATAAACCTAGGAGTCAGTTTGCCTCTCTTTCCAAACCTCAACACTCCTTTCCATGGTGAAACTTTCAAATACACTTCATCACCAACCTCAAACTCAAGAGCTTTATGTCTCTTCTCAGCGTAACTCTTATACCTTTCTTGTGCAACTTTCAACTGTTCTCTGATCATTGTAATCGTTTTTGTAGTCAAATCCAGTATCTCTGGTCCAAGAATCTCTTTTTCACCCACCTCATACCAACATATGGGTGATCTACACTTTCTTCCATACAGAGCTTCATACGGGGCCATACCAAGACTGGAATGGTGACTATTGTTGTATGCAAACTCTATAAGGCTCAAATGTTCTTCCCAACTTCCACTGAAATGCAAGACAGATGCTCTCAGCATGTCCTCAAGAGTCTGAATGGTCCTATCTGACTGACCATCCATCTGCGGGTGAAAAGATATATTGAACCTCAAATTTATGCCCAAAGCACGATGCAACTGATTCCAAAACCTGGAGGTGAACTTAGGATCTCTATCTGATATAATTGAAACTGGGATACCATGCAACCTGACTATATCATCCATGTATATCTTAGCCAACTTCGGGTCATCAAAGGTTGACTTAGTAGGAAGAAAGTGAGCAGACTTAGTTAGTCTATCCACAATCACTCATATCGAGTCACAACGTCGAGGTGTCCTGGGCAACCTTACCACAAAATCCATTATGATATTTTCCCACTTCTACTCTGGTATAGGAAAAGATTGCAAGGTACCTGTAGGTTTCTGATGCTCAGCCTTAACCTGCTGGCACACACTACACCTAGCCACATACTCAGCTACATTCTTCTTCATACCTAACCACTAGTACAAATCCTTGATATTCATGTACATCTTTGTGTTTCCTGGATGCATAACGTACATCGATGCATGCACTTTCTCAAGAATCTTTTCTTTCAAATCACTCTCTCCAGGTACACACAACCTGTCATGCTGATACAAAAAACCATCATCTGAACACCTAAGCTCTAGTCTCTTTCCCTCTGTCATATCCTGCATGATCTGATGTAACTCACTGTCACTCTGCTGAACTTCCTTGATCTGATCATAAAAAGTAGGTTTGACTTGCATCTGTGCAATCAAACCACTATGCTCTGTCACCCCTAATTCTAAGTTCAACTTTTGCATCTCTACTAGCAGGTCTCTCTTGAAGCATGCCATAGAGAATACATCTACTGTTGAACTTGACTTCCTGCTGAGGGCATCTGCTACCACATTCGCCTTACCAGGATGATAATCTATCATCACATCATAATCCTTGATCAATTCTAACCATCTCCGTTGTCTAAGATTTAGATCCTTCTGAGTGAAAATATATTTCAAACTCTTATGATCCGTAAACACCTGGCACGCCTCACCATAAAGATAGTGACACCATGTCTTAAGAGCATGATCTAATGTAGCTAAATCCAAATCATGTGTCGGGTAATTCTCCTCATTCTTCTTAAGTTGTCTAGATTCATAAGCTACTACTTTGCCTTCCTACATCAACACGCATTCTAAGCCTCTCCTTGAAGCATGACAAAACACTTTGTAGCCTTTATTTGCCTCGGACAGGATCAACATTGGTGTTATAGTCAACTTCTTCTTTAAGATCTGAAAACTCTTCTCATAGTTGTCTGACCAGCCAAACGGTGCATTCTTTCTCATTAAGTGTGTCATAGGTGACGCTACAACACTGAAGTTCTGGATGAACCTCCTGTAGTAACATGCTAATCCTAAGAAGCTTCTAATCATAGTAGGAGTCTTAGGCTACTCCCACTGTAGAACAGACTTGACTTTCTTAGGGTCAACACTTAATCCATCTCTTGAGATGACATGTCCAAGAAAAGACACCTCTGCTAACTAGAACTCACACTTACTGAACTTATCATATAAATGGTATTGTCTCAACAACTGTAATTCTATCCTCAGATGTCGCTCATGTTGCTCATCATCTTAGGAGTAGATCAAAATTTCATCTATGAAAACTACTATGAACTGATCTGAAAACGTTTGAAAATCCAGTTCATCATATCCATGAAAGTTGTTGGGGCATTAGTTAGTCCAAACGACATGACGAGAAACTCATAATGCCCATATCTTGTTCTGAAAGATGACTTAGGAATATATAAAACCTTTATCCTCAACTGATGATATCCAGATCTCAAGTCTATCTTAGAAAAGATCGTCTCTCCATGCAACTGATCAAACAGATCATCTATCCTTGGCAACGGGTACTTATTCTTGATGGTGATCTTATTCAACTGTCTGTAGTCTATACATAACCTCATAGTACCATCCTTCTTTTTCACAAACAAGACTGGAGCTCCCCATGGTGAAGAACTAGGTCGAATGAAACCCTTATCCAATAATGCATGTAACTGAATCTTTAGTTGCTTCAACTCTATAGGTGCCATTCTGTAGGCTGGTAGCGCTATAGGTTGACTACCTGGAAACACCTGGATCTCAAATTCTATCTTTCTATCAAGAGGTAGACCTGGAAACTCATCTAGAAAAACATCTAGGAACTCACAGACCACTAGCACATCCCATAGGCTAAATGTGCTCTTCTCTGCTCTGGTATCTACTACATGTGCCAAGAATGCCTCACAACCTTTCTGCAACATCTTATCAGCTACAACAACTGATATGATACACGTAGGAAAAACCTTCCTGTCTCCAGAAAAGACACAAGAAAATCCACCTTGTTGAAAGACAACCTCTTGTATAAATAGGTTAACAGGTTAATCTCACAAGCTAAACAACTCTGTATAAATGAGTGAATAGCACCCAGATCTATCAAAACTGTAATTGACATGTTGTTAAAGAAAAGCATTTCTCCTGTAGTTACTCGAGAAGAAATAATACATTCTTGTGGTGTCAAAGAGAAAAAGCATCCTGAAGCTCTTCCTCTCCCACGATGTCCTCGTTGTCCTTCCCTAACACTGGATGTTGCACCACCTCGGGAACCTGAAGCTATAGAGGAACTGGGTCCTCCAGCTGGAGCCTGTCTCGGGACATTCTGGTACTGTGACTGGGAACCATATGATGCTAACTGCTGTAATGGGGGGCAGTTCCTCTTGAAATGTCCCATCTGTCTACACTGATGACATCCTTGAAACTATACTCCCCAACACTGTCCTGAGTGTGGTCCTCCACATACATCACATGATCGTGTCTCTCGCCTCGGTGGACCTATCATTGAAACCGATGATCCAGAAGACCTAGTTGGAGGTGTCCATGTAGACTTTGTACTCCATCTTTAGGAATTGGGTCTTCCTCTACTTGATGAAAAACTAGATCCTTTTCTACCAAAACAGCCAAGTCCTCATCCTATCTTTGAAAATAAACCACCACCTCCTTTGTATCCAGCACTGCTTTGTCCCTTTCTAATAAAGTCTCCAGATATTTTCTTACTCTCAGACTACTTATCAGCATTCACAGACTCCTCTACACGTCTCGCTGCTTCCACAAATTCCCCAAGTTTTCTCTATCTCTTTGACCAATGGCTCAAACGGTGTGTGTAATCTCTGATCTTAATCCTTCTTGATATCTTCTGCACTTTTCTACATCATTAGGAACAAGTCATGGATAGAAATTTTCCAACCTTGTGAAAGGTGTCTCATATTCACCAATTGTCATACTTCCTTATCTGATATTTTGCACTTGTCTTATTTTTTCACTTAGAAAGGTAGGTGGGTAGTACTTAAGATGGAATTCATCAACGAAATCCTTCCAAGTCAATACCGTGTTCCTCCTTTTATCTTCCACTCCACGCCACCAGAGCTCTTCATCACCTTTAAGCAAATAAACTACGTGATTGATTTGTCTTTCCTCAGATAGCTCCATCAGACGGAACATTTTCTCTAACTGTCTCAGCCATTCATCTGCCACTACAGGGTCTGTAGTTCCAATGAACTCGGTACCTTCAAGCTTCTTAACCAGCTCATAGGATCTCATCAGATCCTTGCTACTCGAGGTAGAAGCTCGCCTCTCCATCTTATACTTTTCCCCGGTCTCAAGAAACATCCTATACATCCTTGATGCCTCATCCACATCATCTCCACCACCTATACCCATCTCCTGAGGATCAGGTCTAATGTCGCTCTCAGCTTGGTCCTCATGACCACATCCTCTTCTTGCCATATGCAATAGTATAATAGAACACTTCTTGTTAGAAGATTGCAGATAGAAGGAAAACACCTAAGTTCTAATCATATTGGTCTCTTATCGTCCCCTGACCTTGACTTAGAGTAACAACGTACTCAACCTATGCTCCAATACCAAACGCTTGTCACACCCCGATCTCACAATTTCCACAAATCATGAGATTAGGGCATGACTATGAGGATTACACTTAATATAAAATCACCATTAACTTTTTCTTTTCTTAATCACTTAGAATTAACCTAAAGGAAAATCTTATAACTTGGATTAAACTAAAATCTTACTAATCTTGCAGAAAGAAAACTTACTATTTCTAAATCTTGAAAGATACCTCAGAGTTTAAACAACATATTACATCTTACTTGCGGAATATAAAGTATAACAGTTAATTTAAAACTAAACTACTTATTACTTTACATTCTCTCTCTACCACACCACATGCCCAAGGATCGAGGGAAAAGACTAAGAGACCTTTATCTAACTATGAACTACCTTCTAAGAACTTGGGTGATACAATCCTTCAGATTCCTCGTGTTGATGCTAACCTGAAAAATGTTTTAGTAGGTTAGTAAGCTACTGGCTCAGTGAATAGAATTTCACCCAACCATCGCAGATAACTCATTTATGTTTATTAAACTGAAATATAATGCATGAATTACTACACTAAGCAGATCTAACAATTACCATTTAAATATCATAGGGAATGTAAATATTGCATTAAAAGAACAACTGCTATGAAACTGTGCTCAAGTCTTTCTCAACCTTTCTAACTTTTAAGAAACTCTGTAAACCTATTTGAACATATTTTAACTTATGCCATGATCATATGTAGTGTACTCTACATATGAAGACTCGTAGCAAACTACGATCTTACCGTACAAGACTTAGCTAAAAACCTAGAACTAAATCTGGGTTTGCTTAACTCGAATCGTCACGTCTGACTAAGGTGGCTAAATAGCTGGCCTTTAACTGAACCTCTCCTCTAGGCTGAGTACACAAGAAGAGGGTCTGAGACGCTATATGGGCCTCATCTTGGTACGCTCTGTGGGTACCTCTAGGTTATCACCAGAATCACCGGTTCATGTTGGGTAACCTATCTTCTCTTCAGAGACTTCCTCAAGGGCTTCATCTCCCCACACCCTCTGTGGGTGCATTCTGATCCCCGTATACTAGTTAATGCCAGTGTGGATCATTTCCTCCCTACAGTACAGACATCCGTAGGGAATCTACGGTGTTCAGGGAACCTATGTATATTATTTTATTACTCTAGAAAAGCTCTTACTACATTGTATCTCTATCTTACTTATTTTTAATTTGGTATCTCTATGGTACCGAGTCTTCTTAATTGAAGTTTACACTATCACATGTATATCATTCTAAACTTGACATAGCAGTATATTCAAAACATTGTAATTTATTGATGAATCAACATTATTATACATGTAGGAAGACTAACATTCTTAAATAAATAGATTACATGTCCACTTGACATTTATACACTACATTCATGCAATTGAACCTCTTATTACACTGATAAGATCTAATTACTTGATATATGAATAATCATCAGTAACATCTATAAATTATCTATAATTCCTCAAAAAGTGTGCACATCAACCCTAATCCTGAGTTGTGCATCACATAACCCAATTAAGAGTTAATTACTTATCATGATACAAATTATTGATAATAACTGAGTATTTGTTATGATATCCTTGAGAAACGTGCCAATTTGTGTTAAGACTAAACCACACACATTAAATATAATATGGAGCGTGCAACTAGGTTTCCATTGACATTTTCATGTCATCATCGTTTCTTTGAAATCGTGCATCTGGTAAACTACTAGAATCGTACAAACTGGATTTATTCCCAAACTGTACAGCTACTGTAAACCCTAGGTTCGTGTGCTACTATATTCCACTTTTAATCTGAGCAATTTAGGGTTTAATCAATCATATGGTTCTAGTAACCCAAATCTTATAAATCGGTTAATAAACTAAATCACACAAAACATGAAGAAGCGAAACATGACATAACATTCAGGCGACGAAAATACCGCTCGACACCTGGGTAACCGCTGTTACCCATGAATAACACAGATCGAATAGAAATCGTCCATTTCATGGAGTTAATACTTTCTTTGGGGAGTGAGATTCTACTCACTATGGGTCGAAGTGGCCGAACTTCAACTGAAAATCCATCCAGAGCCTAAATCCGGGCGTCAGCAGGTCTTCTTCTACCTTGGGACTGTTCTGGAACAAATGTGCTACAAGCAGGCTATTTCTTTCTCACGCACATGTAGGAGAAGAGGGCTAGGCTAGGTGCTAGCTGTGTCTATTGGCTGCAAATGCTTGTATTGGCTCAAGGATGAACCCAATGACGTTGCTTGGTGTTGCTTCTCACACCCAAACGGCTTCCTGGTCGTGGCTTTGTGTAGCTATTGTTGTTGCTACATAGGGGCGCTGTCCTTTCTAGCTGGGTACCATATGGAGCAAGGAGGAAGGGAAAGGAAGGAGGAAGGAGATGGGAAGCAAGGGCGCCACTGAAACAACCCTCTCAATGCCCTAATCGGTCGTCGTTGCTGCTGCTTGGTCGACACAGCACCTGGTGTTGGTTGGATGGCTTTGTTGCTAGGTAGGGTGGTGCTAGGGCACTTCTAGGATGAGGATAGGGTGAAGAAAGGAAGGAGGAAGGAGGATAGAAGGGTGGGCGTTGCTGGTCGGAGGTGAAGGGTCCCAAAAATTGATCGTCGCTTCTCCTCTATTGCAGGTCAATCGGGCACTGGGCGCCACTTGAAGAGTTCTAGGCGTCGGTCGGTTGGGAAAGAAGATAAGGAAAATAAAGGAAAGGTAAAGGTTAATAACCTATTAATGGGAAAATTGCATAATTGGTCCAAGTAATATAAAAATGCCATAACTTATGCCTCAAAGGTCCAAATCGAGTGATTCGTTTTGCAAAAATTCAAGCACGAAATCCTCTACAACCTCAAGGAAAGAAAGCATTTTAATTAGACTGTCTCACTTTATCAAATAACTAATTGCATCTGTGAGTACTTAACTCTACTTAATCTACTTAATGATGTACTAAGCACTATGCTTACTAGTTAAACTTGGAATGGGTCATAACAATCTCCCTCCCTTATAAGAATTTCGTCCTGAAATTCCTAAAAGAGAAAAGGAAACTTGTTACACAGCTCTGGCTCAAGATCCCACGTGGCTTCCTCTAGGTTGTGGTTTCTCCACAAAACCTTCACTAATGGTATCTTGCGATTCTTGAGCTTCTTGATCCTCCAATCAACTATATGTACTGGTCCTTCCACATAGGACACGTCTTTTCTGAGTTGTGCAGGTTCTAGGTCCACTATCTTCTCTATACCAAGGTAACACTTCTTCAACATTGATACATGAAACACATCATGTAGATTAGCCAACTCGGATGGCAATTCCAACCTATAGGCTACAGGTTCAATCCTCTCAATGATAGGATATGGACCCATAAACCTAGGAGTCAGTTTGCCTCTCTTACCAAGCCTCAACACTCCTTTCCATGGTGAAACTTTCAAATACACTTCATCACCAACCTCAAATTCAAGAGGTCTATGTCTCTTCTATACGTAACTCTTCTACCTTTCATGTGCAACTTTCAACTATTCTCTGATCACTGTAATCTTTTCTATAGTCAAATACACTATCTCTGGTCCAAGAATCTTTTTTTCACCCACCTCGTACCAACATATGGGTGATCTACACTTTCTTCCATACAGAGCTTCATACGGGACCATACCAAGACTGGAATGGTGACTATTTTTGTATGCAAACTCTATAAGGATCAAGTGTTCTTCCCAACTTCCACTAAAATGCAAGACACATGCTCTCAGCATGTCCTCAAGAGTCTGAATGGTCCTCTCTAACTGACCATCCGTCTGTGTGTGAAAAGATATACTGAACCTCAACTTTGTGCTCAAAGCACGAAGCAACTGATTCCAAAACCTGGAGGTGAACTTAGGATCTCTATCTGATATAATTGAAACTGGGATACCATGCAACCTGACTATATCATCTTCATATATCTTAGCCAACTTTAGGACATCAAAGGTTGACTTAATAGGAAGAAAGTGAGCAGACTTAGTTAGTCTATCCACAATCACCCATATCGAGTCACAACTTCTAGGTGTCCTGGGAAACCCTACCACAAAATCCATTGTGATATGTTCCCACTTCCACTCTGGTATAGGAAAAGATTGCAAGGTACCCGTAGGTTTCTGATGCTCAGCCTTAACCTACTCGCACACACTACACCTAGCCACGTACTCAGCTACATCCTTCTTCATACCTGACCACCAGTACAAATCCTTGAGATTCCTATACATCTTTCTATTGTCTGGATGCATAGTGTACATCGATGCATCCGCTTCCTCAAGAATCTTTTCTTTCAAATCATTGTCTCCAAGTACACACAACCTATCATGCTGATACAACAAACCATCATCTGAACACCTGAGATCTGGTCTCTTTCCATCTGTCATATCTTGCATGATCTGCTGTAACTCACTGTCACTCTGCTGAAGTTCCTTGATCTAATCATAAAAAGTACGTTTGACTTGCATCTGTGTAATCAAACCACTCTGCTTTGTCACCCCTAAGTCTAAGTTCAACTTCTACATCTCTACTAGTAGGTCTCTCTTGAAGCATGCCATAGAGAATACATCTACTGTTGAACTTGACTTCCTGCTGAGGGCATCTGCTACCACATTCACCTTACCAGGATGATAATCTATCATCACATCATAATCCTTGATCATTTATAACCATCTCCATTGTCTAAGATTCAGATCCTTCTGAGTGAAAATAAATTTCAAACTCTTATGATCCGTAAACTCCTGGCACGCCTCACCATAAAGATAGTGATGCCATGTCTTAAGAACATGAACTACTGTAGCTAAATCCAAATCATGTGTCGGGTAATTCTCCTCATTCTTCTTAAGATGTCTAGATGCATAACCTACTACTTTGCCTTCCTGCATCAACACACAGTCTAAGCCTCTCCTTGAAGCATCACAAAACATTGTGTATCCTTTATCTGCCTCGGGCAGGATCAACACTGGTGTTGTAGTCAACTTCTTCTTTAAGATCTGAAAACTCTTCTCACAGTTGTCTGACCAGACAAACGGTGCATTCTTTCTCGTTAAGAGTGTCAGAAGTGACACTACAACAATGAAGTTCTAGATGAACCTCCTATAGTAACCTGCCAATCCTAAGAAGCTTCTAATCTCAGTAGGAGTATTTGGCTGCTCCCACTGTAGAACATACTCGACTTTCTTAGGGTCAACACTTAATCCATCTCCTGAGATGACATGTCCAAGAAAAGACACCTCTGCTAACCAGAACTCGCACTTACTGAACTACACATATAACTGGTGTTGTCTCAACAACTGTAATGCTATCCTCAGATGTTGCTCATGTTGCTCATCATCTCAGGAGTAGATCAAAATGTCATCTATGAAAACTACTATGAACTGATATGAAAACATTTGAAAATTTGGTTCATCATATCCATGAAAGCTATTGGGGCATTAGTTAGTCCAAATGACATGACCAGAAACTCATAATGTGCATATCTTGTTCTGAAAGCCGACTTGGGAATCTCTGAAGCATTTATCCTCAACTGATGATATCCAGATCTCAAGTCTATCTTAGAAAAGATCGTCTCTCCACGCAACTGATAAAACAGATCATCTAACCTTGGCATCAGGTACTTATTTTTGATGGTGATCTTATTCTACTGTCTGTAGTCTATACATAACCACATAGTACCATCCTTCTTTTTCACAAACAAGACTGGAGCTCCCCATGGTGAAGAACTAGGTCGAATGAAACCCTTATCCAGTAATTCTTGTAACTGAATCTTCAATTCCTTCAACTCTATAGGTTCCATTCTATAGGCTGGTAATGCTATAGGTTGACTACCTGGCAACACCTGGATCTCAAAGTCTATCTCTCTTTCAAGAGGTAGACATGGAAACTCATCTGGAAAAACATCCGGGAACTCACAGACCACTGGCACATCCTATAGGCTAACTATGCTCTTCTCTACTCTGGTATCTACTACATGTGCCAAGAACGCCTCACAACCTTTCCGCAACATCTTATCAGCTACAATGGCTGATATGATACACGTAGGAAAAACCTTCCTGTCTCCAGAAAAGACAAGAAAATCCACCCTGTTGAAAGACAACCTCCTATATAAATAGGTTAATAGGTTAAGATCACAAGAAACTAAGACCGAATGCTAAAAAATAGTTGAGATTATTATCTAGTACAAACAGTAATCAATGAAAAAATTGAATCTACCCAAGACTGGAGTGGCTTTCTTTAAACAAGTGCACAAAGATAAAAAACATGAAATATGATGCTTTTTGAATTTGGAAGAGATTGAAAAACATGCCAATATTTGGATCTTCCTAAGTTGTTGTTATTTAACAAAAATGTTTGTTTACATCAAAGAGAAAATTTGGAGGTAGCTACAAGGGTAGAAGGAGAAGATTTTATCAATTCCTGGTAAGAAGGTCCTTGTAAAGGCCATAGATATGTGCATACCAACTTACATGATGAGTAGTTTATAATTATAGAGAGGTTTTATTGATGAGGTAAATTTTATTATATCCCATTTATAGTGGAGGGCAAATGGAACAAAAAGAAATATTTCACAGTAATTCTAGAAAAATATATGTCAACTCAATAAAATAGGTGGATGGTGTTTAGGGACATGAATAACTTCAAGTGATATTTACTTGCAAAATAATTGTTAAGGCTGGAAACCAAGTGTTCTCAAAGGAAGACACTTCCTCAATAATACACTATTGGATTCATGACTGGGATGAATATGAGCTTGACTTGGTGTAGAATTTGGGGGGGGGGGAGAAACCTCTACATTTGAAGATACTTTATTGGACGATCAGAGATGGGAAATAAAGATTTGGAATGATACATGGGTAATGGGATTGGAGGTCATTCTCAAGACTTTTTGAACACAAGGAGTTGGTTGTCCAACTCTTCTCGGTGATCTCATCAATGCGAGTGAGGGTATGTTGGGGTAGTATAGTATCAAGCTTAGTAGGATGTTGCTAATGAGAAGGTGTGGGAGGTAGTTACAATATTCGATTAGCCACCTAAAGTTTCACATTTTGTGTGGAGGATCATAGTGGAAGTTTCTCTACCATATCTCAGCTCCATGATAGACACAAACACATGGATGAACCATGTTCATGTTGAGAGGCCACAAGGGACACATTACCATGTATGCTTTACTGATGCAACAATGCCAAACAAGTGCATGACTTGAGTAGTATAAACAAAATAATTGCCATCATTCTTGTCTACTGAAGTTATTCCTGAACAAACTAATAACAATGATTGTCAAACTTGTGGTGGTAAGGTGGATCACATGGACAATGAGGAATTATAGATTGTTCAATGAAGAAATTACTTACCCAAGATATTTACTATAGATCTTTAGATAAACTATCATTGACTACCCAAGAATTATGAGCAAAAGAAATCAAAGAGAATTGAAGGCGGGGCAGATCACATTAACTAGATTAGGCACTGCCATTAGAAGGGGTCACACTTCTATGAACAAACACAGGTTGCTTCGAAGATGGATTGGTTGGCCTGGGAGCTGAGTTTAGAAAGTGGTAGGGCATGTTTGTAATGACCACATTTGTGCTTAATTGGTAAACTAGGGTTTACCTGAATGATTACATGCTTGATTAGATTGAACATCGTTTAGACTTGATTAATGATAGTAGATCAATTGTGATGTTTTAAACCTAAGAAGAAACTCTAACTATGATTTTAGTTTAAAGAATTAGGGTTTGAGAAATGTAAACCCTAATCGGAAAAAATTAGGGTTTTGATAGTACATGAATATGGAATTTGATCAGGATAGCAGTGTGGTAAATGATTTTTTATATTTTCTAAAAATTTTATATTTAATTGAATTTTGTATATGATATGGATAACTCAATAATGCATATTGGAGAAAGTTTTCAGAATATTTGAGTGTTCTTTGAATGTGGTTCTCAGTCGAAATATACTTCAACCAAAATACTGACAGAGTGTTTTTTAGCAGTGTAGTGTTTTATTTTTAGTTATTTATTGATAACTCCAAATGATTTGAAATTTTAACTGGAGATCTAAAACTAAATAATAAATAACAAGTAAAATTTTAATAATTTTTTGATGTGTTTAGACCTTATCAGTAGACGAATTATAATAATATTTTTATGAAAGAAAATTCAGCTGAAATAAGAGAAAGTATAGTGAGGGGTCAATGTGCAATTGACCCAAGAAGCTCAATTGATCTATATGGTCAAACTAACACACAAAGAGCTCTCATAATTCGTGATTCAATCCAGAGAAACGAAATCCTAGAGAGAGAGGGAGAGTTAGGGTTTGAGAGGAGAAAGTGATGGATATGCTGACCTAGGGTTTTACGGTTTGAGGAATGATGAAATCATGTAAGTTTAGCTTCTTTGCATAGACTTTAATGGTGAATCTTCTCTCACATGTAAAGATTCCATCCATCCTCTGATTTGATCCAAAATGGTATCAAAACTTCCCATTTTCTCACTCTTTCTTCATAATCCCTCATTTTTTAGGGTTTTCGAGTTGAAAGGAAGAAGAATCGAGTGAATTGCTAGGGAATTGATATGAGATCAAGATTTTTAGGGATGATCTGTGTTTTTAAGGTGTTTTCACACCTTATGGTGAGTGGGAACTTCCTTTAAATAGTATATTCCATGAAAATTGATTAAATCATCCATAATCTTTAATTGGTTAGTCTGCGACTACAAAGAATTGTGTGTTTGATCTAAGTTGTTGCAAAATGTTATGAAACAAATTCTTCCTCTGTTTGGATGCATTTCAGATGATAAAATCATATTAGAAATGTATACAATACATCCCGATGAGAATTCCCTAAGTATTTACAGAGGTTATAAGAGTAAATTGAAATATAGGGAATTTGTCTATGACTGAAATTGTTGTATAATTAAATAGAGAAATTTGTTTATCTAGATTCTCTTGGTTATGAATGATTGTTTATCTGAATTCATAGTACATATATATTAGATACTATCTTGGATTTCATTTAAGGTGAATAGTGTTTGTTTGATATCTGAGTAAAGAGGGTGAAACCCTAGATGTGAGGAAAGTTGGATATTTATAAATAGATATCGTGAAACCCATTTGAACTGATTTTATTGACATGATAGATTTTATTTATTCAATTTTATTATTGATGCATGTTATCTCAGTGAATGGAATGGAAACCCAAATTCAGATCAGTTCCAAGGTTTCATACATATATTGATTTTATATGATTTGTTGATAGTAGTCTTTATTTAGTGAATGTTTATGTCACATGAAATCCGTATGAGAGCCATGTGATAAGTGAATGAGGTAAATGAAACCCTAAGGATAGGGTGTTCAATGTATCAAGTATTTAGATACCAATGTTCTCAGTATGGGATGTGGTGATGCACAACTCAAGATTTGGGTTGAGGTGCACGTTTTCCAACAAAGTACAAATAATTTACAGGTACAAATGACGATTACTCGTATGTCAAGTAATTAACTCTTATCAGTGTATTAAGAAGTTCAATTGCATGATTCTAGTGTATAAAGCATCAAGTGGACATATATTCTATTATTTGAGAATTTTAGTCTGTCTGCAGGTATAAAATATTGATTTCTCAGTATATTACAATGTTTTGAGTATATTGCTCTGCCAAATTTAGAATGATATACATGTTGTGTTATAAACTTCAAATCAATAGACACAGTACTATAGAGATACCAGAGTCAAGAATAAGTAAGGTAAAAGATACAATATAGTAAGAGTTTTCCAAGAATAATAAAATAATAGACATAGGTGCCTTGAACACTATAGATTCACTATGTATGTCTACATTGTACAGAGGAAACGATCCACCCTGGCAGCGACCAGTATACGGGGATCAGATTGCACCCATAGAGCATGCGGGGAGACAAAGCCCTTGAGGAAGTCTCCTAAGAGAAGATAGATTATCCAACATGAACTGGAGATCCCGATGGTAACCCAGAGGTACCCACATAGTGTACCAAGATGAGGCCCACAGAGTGTCTCAGACCCTCTGCCTGTGTACTCAGCCTAGAAGGAGAGGTCCAGTTAAAGACCAGCTATTTAGCCGCCTTAGTCAGACGTGACGGTTCGAGTCAAGCAGACTCAGATTCAGTTCTAGGCTTAGCTTCCCGAGTTTTAAGCTAAGTCTTATACGGTGAGATCGTAGTTCACTACGAGTCTTCATATGTAGAGTACACTGCATATGATCAGGGCATAAGCTAAAATATGATAATATAAGTTTTAAAGAGTTTCTTATAAATAAGAAAGGCTAAGAAAGATTCAATTATAGTTTCCCAACAATTATTCTTTGTATGTTTCTGAATTATTAGTTCGTCAAAGCATCAGAGTAGATCTACCACATGAGTTAAGTATGAGATTAGTTAAGTTCAGTCGGTCCCTGTCACTCTAGGTCCTAGTATAGATGTGAGAGTGTTGTAATTAATGTTTTATATCTTTGTTTCCTTAATAAGAGAGAATGTATATGTTTATCATGTCATATGTACCTGAGAATGAATGTATGGATGTGTATCATTTATGTTGAGATCATATTAAAGAAATCAATATTTAGATTCCCTTGTAAAGTTAGTTTATGTGGTTCAATGCGAGAAAACAAAGAGTTTGAAAAAGAAAAAAAAGTTAAGGGTGATCTTTGTATTACGTTAAATCCTCAATCTATGCCCTAATCTCATGATTAATGGTCATTGTGAGATTGGGGTGTAACAATGTTAGTGAGATGAATGGAAAGAGAAAATAAGACAAGTTTTAGACCAAACATGTTAGAAGTGATGGAATCTAGAGAGGATGATTAAGAAGTGATGGTTGTGACATACAAAATTGAGACATATGCTCTTATGTTGGTGAGATTCCTTGAGAATGTTGAATCATGTAGGTATTATGTGGTACTGATTGCTAGATACATCCTCCTTATTATTAAATCTATTTCTAATTTTTATTTTTCCCACATTATCCTTTTTGTAATTAAACAACAGATAATCTAGCTAGAGGATTTTTGGAGTCTGATGATAGTTTCTCAATGGTGGATTCCTATCCCCACTAACTAGTTGTAATATATGCTAAAAACCTTTTTAAATAATAAGATGTAGAGAAACTAAAAGAAATCTAGAATATATAGAGAATCTAATATCATGCATCAAAGTGCCCATTCTTAGCAATATTCATAATTTTCAGCCATAAAATGCTACACATTCATAAAGGTTCAATCAATACCTTTAAGAATATATTTCACTTCACATTTCTGCAATAAAACACCAAGACAAATGTCATATAAAAACTCCATAGTATGAGAGATATTTGACTAGAATAAGAATATGCATAAAATCTCACGTTTAGGCATAAAGACATCCCCTGGAAGCAAGGAACGTATATTCCATGAAGTTTCAGCACTAAAAGATAGTAGAACATGTTATTTCCACCTCAAATAATAATACAAAAAAATGGAAGATATAGAGTCATATTTTACTCAAGATGGTATCAAGAAACCAATAAAATATCATTTTAGGGAAAAATGCCTTCTATGAACTTTTAGCCTTACGTCTTGAAGAGAGACAATATATACTGATAATATGTCATAATCAAGTAAAGGGAGATAAGAAAATTCTTGATTAACCATTGTTCTATCAAAGCAGTGCATTGAGATTATATTTTTAGCATCAAAAGCATGTCTCTGGAAATTTTAGGTTTTGCATGTAGGTTATGTAGAAAAAGAATGTTAAAACTGTCTATATCACTTAACTCTTGAAGAATAAAATGAGATCCAAGCTAGAACACCACGTATGAAGCACCACAAGACAAAAGAAATTCTCTAAAAGCATGATCAAGCCTCAACTATGTCAAAGGAGGAAGAAAGGAGAGATCTTTATTCATAAGAAGCAAGATCTACCATAGTTATTCCATAGATCTTGGTCGAAGGAAGGAGAAGATAGGGTAAACAATAAGACAAAAGAAACCAATAATATCTTACATGATTAATGACCAAAATGAAGCCATCTTGATTTAGATCCACCAAAGGAAGATTGATCTCCTTCTTCTGAGCACAAGCAAGATCCAAGATCTTGCCCCTGAACCTCCTTGGCTTCCCGTCAACTGCCTTGAGCTCCTTTTCATGTTCTTAAAACATAGTGGATATCAAATGAGTCCATGGGTCATGGAGTGGGGTATTTGTTAGGTAGAGTAAGCCCATGCATGGAAAAACCCATCGACCTCCAAGACACCAACCCTCAACCCATCGAATATAGAATTAGCCATCATCCCTAGGCATGGAGAGGAGGGGTGATGAGTCATACATCATCAAAGGGTGAGGCCTCCAACCTCCACTCACCCAACACCAAACCCTAGACTAGTGTAACATCCCTAACCTGGGTTATACTCTAACCCTAGGTGTTTTGATTAAGAAATATGATTATATGCTTAATAATATCTTTTGAAAAGTAATTAGGGCTCATGAGGAGCTTATGTTTCAATTTTGGTCATGTTTGGACAATGTTGAAGGAATGTTTGCTTATTTTGGACTAATGTGCAAATTACCCAAGTTGAGGAGTTTAAGTGCAAATTGTGCATGATAATATGTTCCGCATATTTTGAATCATCATGAGAGTGAAAATTATGATGAGGTGTGGCTTATGGAAGCCTGAATACCAAGAAAGAGCTGATAAAGCAATATACGTGCATGAAAACCTAGTTTTGGTGTAATATGCAATTTACCCAAAACCTAGGGTGCAATATGTAATTTATCACTTCAATAAGGTCCCTAATGTTTCTTGGCATCATGTAGAGCAAATAAAATGAGAGGGGCACCTCTTTTGGATTAAGTTGGAGGAGAGAGAATCTTGATATTAAAATAATCAAGATTTAATCCTAATTGAAACCCTAATTCAATTTAGGGCAAAAATGAATATATTAATTAAAGGGCCTTCAACCAAAATGTTATTGGTTGAGTTTGAATAAGGATAGACGTCCTTTTGCATAGATAAGGCACGAAAATATCTAAAGGAGGTGAAACTCCACTCACCTTATTATAAAGGAAAGTAATATCCACTCACATTATGGATATTACTATTATATGATTAAGGTGCTTAATTTGCCTTTCTTCTAATTTGAGGATAATGAAGGATAATTAAAGGCAAAGGAAGGTGCCTTCGTACACAAGGGATTGAGGGGGTTTATGTGGCACCAATTTGAGAGTTGAGGGAAATTAAAAATGCTTTCTCTCTCCTCAATTTCCTTTATAAAAACTTCATTTCCAAATCAATTGAAAGGATTTTTCGGCCCTCTCTTTTTCCCTTGCTTTGGATGAGCTCAAGGGGACTTAGGAGCAACAGGAGGACGAGTCCCAACCTGTTGGTAAGCTTATTAACCCTCATTCATCTTGATTCCATGGTGGAAATCGAAAATAAATTATGGATTCCTTCTTATTTCGATCTCCTCTTCAACCCTAGCCAACTTTTACAACCAAAAGCTTGAGGATGAGCCTAAGGGGGAGTTGCAAAAACTTCATCCACCATTGATGTCGTGAGCTTGGAGATTTGGAGCTCATTTGGAGGCGGGTTTTATAACTCAAACCCTTAATCATTGATATTGCATCAATTCTCTGTACTTTGTTGATTGTTTTCCTTAAATTGCTACACTCTTGTTTCTTTGCTGCAATTTCCATCAAGAACGGTTGCTGTTCTTGGTTGTTCGAAGGAAGGGGATGATGACATCATAATAGATGCTTATACAAAGAAAAGTACCAAGCCAAATGGTTTTTATAGCTACCAAATCGTTTTAATTTGATTGGCTATGCGGTTTCAGCAAACCGTTTAAAGGCAAACGGTTTGAAACCGTTTGGGAGAAAACAGTTTCAAGAACGTTTGAGATGGTTGACCAAGCGTTGACAGTTTGGGAATTTTGTTCCTAATTATGTATGATAATGACCCACCAAATTTGAGGGGTTAACTCTAAAGGAATCGTAGGTTGAAGGCCAATCAATTAGGAAAATCGAATTGAATTAAATGCTGATTTTCAACCTGATTAACTTGACCTGTTTGGGAAAACGGTTTCAAGACCATTTGAGTGAGTTGACAAAGCGTTGACCGTTTTGGATTCCTATTCATAATTAATTTGGTTGATGACCCTTCAAATTTTAGGGATTAACTCCCAAGGAATCGTGAGTTGAAGGCTAATCAATTAGGGAAACCTAATTGGATTAAGTGCTGATTATCAATCTGATTTAATTGAACTTTTTGGGCCAACGGTCTCAAGACCGGTTGAGTGCATTGACCAAGGGTTGACCGTTTGGGATTACTGTTCCTAATGATGTGGTATAATGACTCACCAAATTTGAGGGATTGACTCCCAAGGAATCATGAGTTGAAATCTATTCAATTGGGAAAACCCTAATTGAAAACAGTGCTGATATTCCAATGAGTTAATTGGAGATTTTGGGTTGATTAGCCCAAACGGTTTCAAGACCGTTTGGGGGTCACCCCAAGACCGTTTGGAGGTCTGGGGTCAAGTATAGTTGACCAATTGAAGGTATAAAGGTACCAAATCATATTGCAATTAAGTGTTGATTTGTTGATCAACTCGATAGACCAAATCTTTGATGATTTGTTCACTAGAATCCAAGGTTTGGATGATACAAACGGTCTCAAGACCGTTTGGTACTCATCCAAACGGTCTCAAGACCGTTTGGGGGTCACCCAAGACCGTTTGGAGGTCTAGGGTTGAGTATGGTTAAGCAATTGAAGATCCAATGTCACTAAGTTGAAGTGTAATCAATTGCTGATTTGGTGATCAATCCAATGATCCAAACCTTAATTGGTTGACTTGGATATTGATGATATGATGGAAAAACGGTCTCAAGACCGTTTGGTGGTCATCTAAACGACCTCAAGACCGTTTGGGGTCAGGTCATGTTCAATTTGAATGATGGTTCAATAGTTTCAATGTAACCAATCTTGTATTCATTAGTGTTGATGAATCATCGATTCCAAACCCTAATTCAATTGAACCAAACCCTAATTGATGACCAATTGAGGGTCAATTTAGGGTCAAATCATTTTAAGGTTGACCTATTAAACTCAATTGAAGTATGAGGATAGGTCCAATTGATGATTGATTCCATGAATTCAATGATTAAAGGAATCAACATTGGAAACCCTAATTCAATTGGATACTTATGTAATGGAGGTCCAATGTGATTGAATCTCTTGAGAATCAAGATGGTGAATGATCCATTGATCCAATGCTGATTAGTAATGATAGTCAATGAAGGTACAATGGTTGAAACCCTATTAGTACCTAAGTGGTTAGTGCCAATTAAGGGATGAACCCTAATCGCTTATAGGATCAATGAGTTGATATACTATGTTAATCATAGTTGTATGAACCCGATTGAAGGGTTGATATGACCTAATCAAGTTGAGATGATGATAGCATGAATTCCTATAAGAATATGATTCATGTGGTGTTTAAGGGTATGATCCTTAAGTAGAGAGATCATGAAACCCTAATTATGGGCAATGTGATATGAAACCCTAATGAAGGGTGATGCTATATGCAATCCCTATTCTAAAGAAGGGAGATGGTATGTGAAACCCTAATCCCTAATGAGAGAATAGAATTCATACTTGAATATGATTCATGAGGTGAACTCCCTTTGCACGACCATGCAAGGTAGCACGGCTGTGGTGCTCTATGCTTGATTTAGAGGTGATTTGAAAGTGACCTCATATGATCGTATACCTTGATATGATTATAAGTCCAATATAATTGGATGAAGGATACATAAGATATGTGATGAGAAACCCTAGTTGAGGGTGTATCATTGTGATTGTTTATAAGCAACTTTATAATAAAGTCATGCCTTAAACTAAGATAAGTCCATATCATGTGAGATAGCTGTACAATTCTAATGTGTGGCCTTTGCATTATATGCTAAAGGTAAGAGATTAGTGATGGAATGATTAAGAGGGAAATACCGTAATACAAGATAAGATGGATAACTCAATAGAGTTTGAAATGATGAGAAAGTGATACATCAAGATATGATAGTTATCACATTCAGCATTTTAGGGTTTATATGCCTTGATGTACTTCAAATCCAATATAATTGGGTAAGAAACATATGAAGTGTGTTATGCAACTATTACAATGAAATGTAATGAGTTGTTACACCATGATGAGTGTTAAGTAATGTACCTTGAGAATGGGGTTAAGCCCAAATGATGTGTATGATATAATCATACCATGATAAGGATGAGAAATGAACTCATACCTTGAATTGATGAGCATTAATGCTATCTGATGAAAGTAATGTTCTAGAATAATCAAATATGATATCCTTGAATGCCCCAGAGGTATGGAATAATGTATTAAGGGTTGGACAAATAATGAGATCATGAACTCTTTATTAATGAGAAATGGGGAACCCTAACCCTAATTTGGGTAAAGGAAATGAAAAGCCCTATTCAATAGTAAACCCTAATTCCTGGTAGAGGAATAATGGTGTTACTATCACATCACATGATGTGATGAATATCTTGTATGACTGTTATCATGCCTAATAACCATACATATATTATGAGATGATGTATATAGCTAGTGTGAGATGTGACATTTAAATAATAAATGTTGATTGGCATTATGTGCCTTAATGTTGATGTTTCTTAGTAAAAGAAGCAATATGCATGGACTTTTATGAGTCACATGAGTAAGTTGTTACCTAGTGAGAGGTGACAAGATATTTCATGGCCTTGTAAGCCAGGTGTGATGCTTGTGTAACAAGTATCATGAATGCCTTGGTCAGATGACCTGAAGGTGATAGTTACCTGAAAAGGGTATAATAATGCTCAATGATGAGTTAAGGGTTTGAATACCCAGAACCATATGATTATTGTGATGAGAAAGTGAAGGGATGATAATTCCCAGTATTGAAATGAGGGACTGAGTTCCCAGGGTCTTTGAAAGACTGATAAATATCTGATAAAAGTAGTACATGTCTCTTTATAGCATTGTTGTAATAAGTTATGTTTGAGAACTTGGATGATTCTAAAAGAATATTAGAATGTACTTAATAAATCAAGTGAAATCTATTCATGTAGTGCTCTGACCATAGATCCATCATTGTCAGGAATAGGTGATGGTGAAACGGGTGCCCGTGGCAAAACCCGGAGCACATATTCTGAATATGTGGGGGTAAATGGGCGAAAATATCCTTACGTCCTCTTGAAGAGATTGTTGGAAGGTAAACAAGAAACCTCTCAATCCTTCATGAATATGTCGGGATGGATGTATCATGAATCTCCCAATGATACTTAATGTCGGATCGAGGAGATAAACAAGAAATCTCTCGATTGGCGATGAGAGTGCAGTTGACGCTGTAACTCTGTAGTGAAGGTGCCAGAATACCCTAGCTAGCTAGTTAGCAGAGACACGAGATGTCCTGCATGTGGTCTCGTACTGACCGAGACAGATGAGGTCATAAGAATCCAGCTCTTTTGATGACCTATGTATGGTACCAAGGCGATTTCGTAATGGTCGGTTGGAGTATGAGCGGTATATCTCATCTCCTCAGAGCATAAGTGCGATTGTAAAATGTAATCAGCCGTATAGCATGTTTGCTTAAGGATGGAATACAGAGATTCATTGGCTGATGTTGCATTTCTTTGTGCATTCCTTAGTAGATAAATGTTAATTATGTTTCTTTATATTCTCTGCAAAGTAGATAGATGAATTACTTATCTACCATGGGTAGATGCAATGACCTCCTTGAGAATGGAGATTATCTGATTCTGTTCTATGATGAATAATTCTGCTTGATAATGTAAAAGTAACCCCTGCTCAGTTTTAATTTGATAAACTGCAATAACAATGTTTTTGGCGGAGAGTTATATCTCTCGCTGGGACAATTTTCAATTGTCTCACTCCCGTGGGAAACATTTTTAGGTATGCATGGAAGGCAGAGCAGAAACCCTAGAACAGGGAAAGAGCAGCAGCAACAGCAGGGACAACAATAAGATCTCAGGTGGAAATATTGTCTTTCTAGTCATATAGATAGTAGTCTTATGTGTCGTCTCTGTACTCTCAGGTCCTCGGAGTTTTAAATGTATCAATCTGAGTTTTGGCTTAGTGCCTCGAAGTTTTTATACTGCCTATGTATATTTGTTAATAGGGCAGTCAATGTTGTAATCCTTGAAAAGGAACGGTACAGGTTGTGTACTTGTGAACCAGGATGAATTTGGAATACTTTGGTTCATGGTTAAAGAGTTTTCCTGTGAATGGATCTCTTTGCAAAAAGTTTTAAATTTTCAGTGATTTTCAGTAATCCGCTGCAAATAATTTGCTTCCGCATTAGTTAATCATGTTTTTGTGAGACAGTCGTTTCAATTAGTGGTATTAGAGCTCTAGGTTCGCTGAGTCTACAGAGACATAGGACTAAGGTATCGAGTCTGTGATAGTGTCCTCCGATATACCCTATAATGATTTCTGCTTGTGTAGAGAAAGGGTAAAAGTTAAAATGATTGGAGAACACAAGGAACACATTGCTGGGAGCAATGTTGTTGCACCAAGAAGAGGTGCAAGGGATCAGGCAAGAATAGAATGAGTGCCTGAGAATCCCCATTAAGACCTGATCAGGATAGAGAATCCTATGATCATGCTCTTTTTGTGCAGATTGGGGCAACATTAATGCATAAGTGGACTGGATACTAGCCTTACAATCTAGGTTATCAGTCCTTAATACACAAAGCTTGAGCTTTAAAAGAGTTCCTGAATGACTTAGTCATGTTGGAACAAGGGAAAATATGGAAAAGATTAACTTATGGCAAGAAAGTAGACTCTGCCATGAGTTTAGTCAGATAATAAATCTATGATGGCAGTGCTCAAGGAAGGACAATAAGCTGAAAAGTAGGGAATGGTCTCTATAATTCTAGAGACATTTGCTTAATGGTTTTGAAAAACCAAGTTTTTGGTACTAATAGTGCAACAAATTCCTAGTGTACCAGGGCAGTATCCATTAAGTAAGTGCAAAGGTCTTAACCTTTCACCTGTAAGATCCCATGGCTTAGTTTTTGCATCAGTAATAAGACTAATAAGACCATGATATGAGGAAAAGGTATGCTATTAATGTGTACATGTCGAGTACACTAAACCCTTTTTGTTATAGGAAAGAAAAAGAGGATTGTTGATTTTGTTTTCCCTATTGGTTGCTATGTAGGGAAGAAATGATGAAAAATAGAATTTGAATTTTGTTCAGTATTCTTTTAAATGCTCTATATTGGTCTTACCTCTATGAAAGAGGAAGAGGTATAAAAGAGATGCCTGGATAAAATCCAGGGATGTTAAATTTTATGCTTATAATAAAAGCAAGGAATATGATATTAGACAAAGTGCATACTACTTGATCACAGTACTTGTAAACCCTGGCCAGGTATACAACTATTGATGATAAAGTGGGTATGGAAACTCTTAGATTGTTGTCTTTTGGATTGCTCTGATCAAGTAGTCATTCTGAGACAATCTAATGAGTATCATGAAATCAGAAATCTGGAATGAATAAATGTGTCATATCTCATGCATAAGAAAGAGAAGCTTGAGATAATCTGAGATGAGCATGTTGTATGAGGAACTAAAAATGTACTCCTCATAAGACAAGAATAAGAATGAGGGAGATGGACCTTGTTCAATAATGTTGTCAACATAATAAAGATCATTTCCATAATGAGGACATGGGAAATGTGATGAGATCATGAGATGATCATAAACATGCTAGATAATAATAAAGAAAGGGATAATGACATGTAATCATCCTTACAAATTCCAATGCTAAAGGCAAGGAACCTAAGATGAGATAAAGAGTAAATGGTTCATGAATAGCTAAAAATACATGAAATAATAAGAGGAATATGAATCCTTGTTTCCTTTCCTTTCAGGGACATGGCAATCAAGTGGGTCTTAGGACACCTGATGTGCATAAGATAAATATGTTTATGTGAGAGATACTTAAAAGTATCAGTTATCTTGGACTTTGGCTCCAAGAAAAAGACATATGTAACAAGTAATGCCTCCTAATGAAAGGAATATGAGAATGTGATGTGTTCCCAACACATGTGACTGATACCAAGGTAAGAGATTCTGGTATCTGAGAGTTATCAGATGATTTAGGTTGGCTACCTAGAGTGGTCAACTATGAAATCAGTCTTATTATATAAAATGATATGAACATCATATGTTAGGGGTTTATGCTTTGCATAAACATGATATTAATAAGGAATGTAAGATGTCTCTATGAACAAGAAAAGTGTTATGTGACACAAAGTTGACTCCACAGTCTATGATAAGGGGACAGTGGAGCATGTGTCTTGTGTGTTGATTCTATAAGAATCCTGTAAGGAAACACATTCTGTTGAACAAAGCTTTTTGGTGTCTCCATAATAAGGAGATGATATGTGAAGATTAGATAGTATGATGAATGAAATACATCTGTCTTCCTTTATCTGGATTTCGGGGACGAAATCCTTGTTAGGGGTTTATAATTTGTAACATCCCTAACCTGGGTTATACTTTAACCCTAGGTGTTTTGATTAAGAAAGATGATTATATGCTTAATAATATCTTGTGAAAAGTAATTAGGGCTCATGAGGAGCTTATGTTTCAATTTTGGTCCTGTTTGGACAATGTTGAAGCAATGTTTGCTTATTTTAGACTAATGTGCAAATTACCCAAGTTGAGGGGTTTAAGTGCAAATTGTGCATGATAATATGTTCCTCATGTTTTGAATCATCATGAGAGTGAAAATTATGATGAGGTATGGCTTATGGAAGCCGGAATACCAAGAAAGAGATGATAAAGCAATATACGTGCATGAAAACCTAGTTTTGGTGTAATATGCAATTTACCCAAAACCTTGGGTGAAATATGTAATTTATCACTTCAATAAGGTCCCTAATGTTTCTTGGAATCATGTAGAGCAAATAAAATGAGAGGGGCACCTCTTTTGGATTAAGTTGGAGGAGAGAGAATCTTGATATTAAAATAATCAAGATTTAATCCTAATTGAAACCCTAATTCAATTTAGGGCAAAAATTAATATATTAATTAAAGGGACTTCAACCAAAATTTTATTGGTTGAGTTTGAATAAGGATAGACGTCCTTTTGCATAGATAAGGCACGAAAATATCTAAAGGAGGTGAAGCTCCACTCACCTTATTATAAAGGAAAGTAATATCCACTCACATTATGGATATTACTATTATATGATTAAGGTGCTTAATTTGCTTTTCTTCTAATTTGAGGATAATGAAGGATAATTAAAGGCAAAGGAAGTTGCCTTCGTACACAAGGGAGTGAGGGGGTTTATGTGGCACCAATTTGAGAGTTGAGGGAAATTAAAAATGCTTTCTCTCTCCTCAATTTCCTTTATAAAAACTTCATTTCCAAATCAATTGAAAGGATTTTTCGGCCCTCTCTTTTTCCCTTGCTTTGGATGAGCTCAAGGGGACTTAGGAGCAACAGGAGTACGAGCCCCAACCTGTTGGTAATATTATTAACCCTCATTCATCTTGATTCCATGGTGGAAATCAAAAATAAATTATGGATTCCTTCTTATTTCGATCTCCTCTTCAACCCTAGCCCACTTTTACAACCAAAAGCTTGAGGACGAGCCTAAGGGGGAGTTGCAAAAACTTCATCCACCATTGATGTCATGAGCTTGGAGCTTTGGAGCTCATTTGGAGGCGGGTTTTATAACTCAAACCCTTAATCATTGATATTGCATCAATTCTCTATACTTTGTTGATTGTTTTCTTTAAATTGCTACACTCTTGTTTCTTTGCTGCAATTTCCATCAAGAACGGTTGCTGTTCTTGGTTGTTCGAAGGAAGGGGATGATGACATCATACTATATTCTTATCCAAAGAAAAGTACCAAGCCAAACGGTTTTTATAGCTATTCCAAATCGTTTTAATTTGATTGGCTATGCGGTTTCAGCAAACCGTTTAAAGGCAAACGGTTTGAAACCGTTTGGGAGAAAACGGTTTCAAGACCGTTTGAGATGGTTTACAAAGCGTTTCCCGTTTGGGAATTTTGTTCCTAATTATGTATTCTAATGACCCACCAAATTTGAGGGGTTAACTCCAAAGGAATCGTAGGTTGAAGGCCAATCAATTAGGAAAATCGAATTGAATTAAATGCTGATTTTCAACCTGATTAACTTGACCTGTTTGGGAAAACGGTTTCAAGACCGTTTGAGTGAGTTGACAAAGCGTTGACCGTTTGGGATTCCTATTCATAATTATGTTGGTTGATGACCCTTCAAATTTTAGGGATTAACTCCCAAGGAATCGTGAGTTGAAGGCTAATCAATTAGGGAAACCTAATTGGATTAAGTGCTGATTATCAATCTGATTTAATTGAACTTTTTGGGAAAACGGTCTCAAGACCGTTTGAGTGCGTTGAACAAGGGTTGACCGTTTGGGATTACTGTTCCTAATGATGTGGTCTAATGAAACACCAAATTTGAGGGATTAACTCCCAAGGAATCGTGAGTTGAAGGCTATTCAATTGGGAAAACCCTAATTGAAAACAGTGCTGAAATTCCAATGAGTTAATTGGAGATTTTGGGTTGATTAGCCCAAACGGTTTCAAGACCGTTTGGAAATCACCCAAACGGTCTCAAGACCGTTTGGGGGTCACCCCAAGACCGTTTGGATGTCTGGGGTCAAGTATAGTTTACCAATTGAAGGTATAAAGGTACCAAATCATATTGCAATTAAGTGTTGATTTGTTGATCAACTCGATAGATCAAACCTTGATGATTTTTTCACTAGAATCCAAGGTTTGGATGAGCCAAACGGTCTCAAGACCGTTTGGGACTCATCCAAACGGTCTCAAGACCGTTTGGGGGTCACCCAAGACCGTTTGGAGGTCTAGGGTTGAGTATGGTTAAGCAATTGAAGATCCAATGTCACTAAGTTGAAGTGTAATCAATTGCTGATTTGGGGATCAATCCAATGATCCAAACCTTAATTGGTTGACTTGGATATTGATGATATGATGGACAAACGGTCTCAAGACCATTTGGTGGTCATTCAAACGAACTCAAGACCGTTTTGGGTCAGGTCATGTTCAATTTGAATGATGGTTCAATAGTTTCAATGTAACCAATCTTGTATTGATTAGTGTTGATGAATCATCGATTCCAAACCCTAATTCAATTGAACCAAACCCTAATTGATGACCAATTGAGGGTAAAATAATTTGAAGGTTGACCTATTAAACTCAATTGAAGTATGAGGATAGGTCCAATTGATGATCGATTCCATGAATTCAATGATTAAAGGAATCAACATTGGAAACCCTAATTCAATTGGATACTTATGTAATGGAGGTCCAATGTGATTGAATCTCTTGAGAATCAAGATGGTGAATGATCCATTGATCCAATGCTGATTAGTGATGATAGTCAATGAAGGTACAATGGTTGAAACCCTATTAGTACCTAAGTGGTTAGTGCCAATTAAGGGATGAACCCTAATTGCTTATAGGATCAATGACTTGGTATACTATGTTAATCATAGTTGTATGAACTCGATTGAAGGATTGATATGACCTAATCAAGTTGAGATGATGATAGCATGAATTCCTATAAGAATATGATTCATGTGGTGTTTAAGGTTATGATCCTTAAGTAGAGAGATCATGAAACCCTAATTATGGGCAATGTGATATGAAACCCTAATGAAGGGTGATGCTATATGCAATCCCTATTCTAAAGAAGGGAGATGGTATGTGAAACCCTAATCCCTAATGAGAGAATAGAATTCATACTTGAATATGATTCATGAGGTGAACTCCCTTTGCACGACCATGCAAGGTAGCACGACCGTGGTGGGTTCCCCTCGCACGACCGTTATTGGTTGCACAGCCATGGTGCTCTATGCTTGATTTAGAGGTGATTTGAAAGTGACCTCATATGATCGTATACCTTGATATGATTATAAGTCCAATATGTTGACTCAAGGTCAATTAGGTCAATGTTGACTCACGTCTAAATTGACTAAACCCTTGTTTTGATGATGACTAACCATACCACATATTGGTGTCTAATGCTTCTACATTGAGTGATTTCAGATTAGGTTTAGACACACTCCAAATGCCCTAACTTGCGCATATCAAATTGGAGAAAAGACAAGTCAAAATAGCTACAAGTGTGCAATTTGGGATCTCTATGTAAATGACCTTAGAATTGCTTTGTAACCACTTGTAATGATTGTATGACTTGTAATTAAGCTTAGAAAAATTATTGGGACACAAAAATCCATCATTTGTATAGTCAAACGAAAATTCCAAAATACCCATAACAGGGATTTTGTCGGCCGAATTCCAAACTCGGCCGATCCATATATTCTTGAATTTTTGTTGCAATCGGCCGAGTTACAAACTCAGCCGATTCCCGTTCGGTCGAGTTTCTAGCTAGGAAACTCGGCCGATCCACTGATCGGTCCAAGATGAAAGTCGACCGATCGGCCGAGTTTCTCCAAAGGAACTCGACCGACAGTCTAGCTTTCAGCCTTGTCTTTTAGTGGTTCGGCCGAGTTACCTTTATATAAACTCGGCCGATCAGACTGTACTGGAATGCAGAAAAGTGCTACTAGCCGTTGTGGAGTTGCAACAAGTGAAAATAGATCCGTTGCAAGCCACAAAACGGCTAGTTTTTGTTCTTAAGTGTTCCCAAAGGCTAAGAGGCATCCCCATCTATAAATAGGACCCCTTGGGCTTCATTCCAAGGTTGATCATTCATTGCAAACTCTTTGTGAGGTTCCTATTCTATATTTGAGTGCTTCCTACAGCCTCCTCTCTCTCTCTCTCTAAGCTTAATCACTTGCTACATCCATTAGAGTGAGTAGGAAATATGTAAGAGAGCTAGTCCCATTTGTATATCTTGTGAAGCTCTCACTTCCACCACCTCCAATCTCTCATTTCCAATCATGAAGATGAAGGTTATCTCTCTTAGCCAAGAGAGGTGAAGAAGAACAAGGGAAGGAGTCCCTTGGTGAAGATCAAGGCTGAAGACTTGGAGCTAGAGTGGGTAAGCCCTTGGAGAAGGCAGAAGACTCAAGCTCAAGTAGGTAAGTCCTTGGTGGAAGAAGCTTCTCCGAGTGAAGGTGAAGTCAAAGGCGGAAGATCCAAGAAGAGTGGGTAATTCCTACAAGGCTGAAGACTAGTGCAAGATTGGGTAAGTCCTTGGAGAAGGCCGAAGAATCTTGCAAAGTGGGTAAGTCCATGGTAAGGTTGAAGACTCTTTGTATTGGATAGGTAAGTCCTTTGTTTGGTCATGTATTGTATGTCTTATGAATGAATATAAGAGTGCAATTGTTTGAAGTCCTAGAGGTTGACCTCTCTAGGCAAGTGGACTGACACACTTCTAGTTTGAAGTGTGGAACCACTCTAAATAGCTTGTCTACATGTGTATGTTCAATCTCTCTCATCCTTGCTATGCATGTTTTAGTTGCACTCAAATTACCTATTTAGCAACTTTATCTTGTGATCTATCTTGAAGGTTTAATGAATTTTGTTTAAGTGCTTTCATCTCTATTCACCCCCCCTCTAGAGCACCTAAGTCACCCATCTAGGATCTAACACAATATAATTGGATGAAGGATACATAAGATATGTGATGAGAAACCCTAGTTGAGGGTGTATCATTGTGATTGTTTATAAGCAACTTTATAATAAAGTCATGCCTTAAATTAAGATAAGTCCATATCATGTGAGATAGTTGTACAATTCTAATGTGTGGCCTTTGCATTATATGCTAAAGGTAAGATATTAGTGATGGAATGTATTAAGAGGGAAATACCTTAATACAAGATAAGATGGATAACTCAATAGAGTTTGAAATGATGAGAAAGTGATACATCAAGATATGATAGTTATCACATTTAGCATTTTAGGGTTTATATGCCTTGATGTACTTCAAATCCAATATAATTGGGTAAGAAACATATGAAGTGTGTTATGCAACTATTACAATGAAATGTAATGAGTTGTTACACCTTGATGAGTGTTAATTAATGTACCTTGAGAATGGGGTTAATCCCACATGATGTGTATGATATAATCATACCATGATAAGGATGAGAAATGAACTCATACCTTGAATTGATTATCATTAATGCTATATGATGAAAGTAATGTTCTAGAATAATCAAATATGATATCCTTGAATGCCCCAGAGGTATGGAATAATGTATTAAGGGTTGGAAATATAATGAGATCATGAACTCTTTATTAATGAGAAATGGGGAACCCTAACCCTAATTTGGGTAAAGGAAATGAAAACCCCTATTTGATAGTAAACCCTAATTCCTGGTAGAGGAATAATGGTGTTACTATCACATCACATGATGTGATGAATATCTTGTATGACTGTTATCATGCCTAATAACCATACAAATATTATGAGATGATGTGTATAGCTAGTGTGAGATGTGACATTTAAATAATAAATGTTGATTGGCATTATGTGCCTTAATGTTGTTGTTTCTTAGTAAAAGAAGCAATATGCATGGACTTTTATGAGTCACATGAGTAAGTTGTTACCTAGGGAGAGGTGACAAGATATTTCATGGCCTTGTGAGCCAGGTGTGATGCTTGTGTAACAAGTATCATGAATGCCTTGGTCAGATGACCTGAAGGTGATAGTTACCTGAAAAAGGTATAATAATGCTCAATGATGAGTTAAGGGTTTGAATACCCAGAACCATATGATTATGGTGATGAGAAAGTGAAGGGATGATAATTCCCAGTATTGAAATGAGGGACTGAGTTCCCAGGGTCTTTGAAAGACTGATAAATATCTGATAAAAGTAGTACATGTCTCTTTATAGCATTGTTGTAATAAGTTATGTTTGAGAACTTGGCTGATGCTAAAAGAATATTAGAATGTACTTAATAAATCAAGTGAAATCTATTCATGTAGTGCTCTGACCATAGATCCATCATTGTCAGGAATAGGTGATGGTGAAACGGGTGCCCGCGGCAAAACCCAGAGCACATATTTTGAATATGTGGGGGTAAATGGGCGAAAATATCCTTACGTCCTCTTGAAGAGATTGTTGGAAGGTAAACAAGAAACCTCTCAATCCTTCATGAATATGCCGGGATGGATGTATCATGAATCTCCCAATGATACTTAATGTCGGATCGAGGAGATAAACAAGAAATCTCTCGATTGGCGATGAGAGTGCAGTTGACGCTGTAACTCTGTAGCGAAGGTGCCAGAATACCCTAGCTAGCTAGTTATCAGAGACACGAGATGTCCTGCATGTGGTCTCGTACTGACCGAGACAGATGAGGTCATAAGAATCCGGCTCTTTTGATGACCTATGTATGGTACCGAGGCGATTTCGTAATGGTCGGTTGGAGTATGAGCGGTATATCTCATCTCCTCAGAGCATAAGTGTGATTGTAAAATGTAATCATCCGTATAGCATGTTTGCTTAAGGATTGAATACGGAGATTCATTGGCTGATGTTGCATTTCTTTGTGCATTCCTTAGTAGATAAATGTTAATTATGTTTCTTTATATTCTCTTCAAAGTAGATAGATGAATTACTTATCTACCATGGGTAGATGCAATGACCTCCTTGAGAATGGAGATTATCTTATTCTGTTCTATGATGAATAATTCTACCTGATAATGTAAAAGTAACCCCTGCTCAGTTTTAATTTGATAAACTACAATAACAATGTTTTTGGCGGAGAGTTATATCTCTCGCTGGGGAAATTTTCAATTGTCTCACCCCCGTGGGAAACATTTTTAGGTATGCATGGAAGGCAGAGCAGAAACCCTAGAACAGGGAAAGAGCAGCATCAACAACAGGGACAACAATAAGATCTCAGGTGGAAATATTGTCTGTCTAGTCATATAGATAGTAGTCTTATGTGTCGTCTCTGTACTCTCAGGTCCTCGGAGTTTTAAATGTATCAATATGAGTTTTGGCTTAGTGCCTCGAAGTTTTTATACTGCCTGTGTATATTTGTTAATAGGGCAGTCAATGTTGTAATCCTTGAAAAGGAACGGTACAGATTGTGTACTTGTGAACCAGGATGAATTTGGAATACTTTGGTTCATGGTTAAAGAGTTTTCCTGTGAATGGATCTCTTTGCAAAAAGTTTTAAATTTTCAGTGATTTTCAGTAATCCGCTGCAAATAATTTGCTTCCATATTAGTTAATCCTATTTTTGCGAGATGGTCGTTTCAATTAGTGGTATCAGAGCTCTAGGTTCGCTGAGTCTACATAGACATAGGACTAAGGTATCGAGTCTGTGATAGTGTCCTCCGATATACCCTATAATGATTTCTGCTTGTGCAGAGAAAGGGTAAAAGTTAAAATGACTGGAGAACACAAGGAACACATTGCTGGGAGCAATGTTGTTGCACCAAGAAGAGGTGCAAGGGATCAGGAAAGAATAGAATGAGTGCCTGAGAATCCCCATTAAGACCTGATCAGGATAGAGAATCCTATGATCATGCTCTTGTTGGGTAGATTGGGGCAACAGTAATGTATAAGTGGACTGGATACTAGCCTTACAATCTAGGTTATCAGTCCTTAATACACAAAGCTTGAGCTTTAAAAGAGTTCCTGAATGACATAGTCATGTTGGAACAAGGGAAAATATGGAAAAGATTAACTTATGGCAAGAAAGTAGACTCTGCCATGAGTTTAGTCAGATAATAAATCTATGATGGCAGTGCTCAAGGAAGGACAATAAGATGAAAAGTAGGGAATGGTCTCTATAATTCTAGAGACATTTGCTTAATGGTTTTGAAAAACCAAGTTTTTGGTACTAATAGTGCAACAAATTCCTAGTGTACCAGGGTAGTAGCCATTAAGTATGTGCAAAGGTCTTAACCTTTCACCTGTAAGATCCCATGGCTTAGTTTTTGCATCAGTAATATGACTAATAAGACCATGATATGAGGAAAAGGTATGCTATTAATGTGTACATGTCGAGTACACTAAACCCTTTTTGTTATAGGAAAGAAAAAGAGGATTGTTGATTTTGTTTTCCCTATTGGTTGCTATATAGGGAAGAAATGATGAAAAATAGAATTTGAATTTTGTTCAGTATTCTTTTAAATGCTTTATATTGGTCTTACCTCTATGAAAGAGGAAGAGGTATAAAAGAGATGCCTAGATAAAATCCAGGGATGTTAAATTTTATGCTTATAATAAAATCAAGGAATATGATATTAGACAAAGTGCATACTACTTGATCACAGTACTTGTAAACCCTGGCCAGGTATACAACTATTGATGATAAAGTGGGTATGGAAACTCTTAGATTGTTGTCTTTTGGATTGCTCTGATCAAGTAGTCATTTTGAGACAATCTAATGAGTATCATGAAATCAGAAATCTGGAATGAATAAATGTGCCATATCTCATGCATAAGAAAGAGAAGCTTGAGATAATCTCAGATGAGCATGTTGTATGAGGAACTAAAAATGTACTCCTCATAAGACAAGAATAAGAATGAGGGAGATGGACCTTGTTCAATAATGTTGCCAACATAATAAAGATCTTTTCCATAATGAGGACATGGGAAATGTGATGAGATCATGAGATGATCATAAACATGCTAGATAATAATAAAGAAAAGGATAATGACATGTAATCATCCTTACAAATTCCAATGCTAAAGGCAAGGAACCTAAGATGAGATAAAGAGTAAATGGTTCATGAATAGCTAAAAAATACATGAAATAATAAGAGGAATATGAATCCTTGTTTTCTTTCCTTTCAGGGACATGGCAATCAAGTGGGTCTTAGGACACCTGATGTGCATAAGATAAATATGTTTATGTGAGGGATACTTAGAAAAGTATCAGTTATCTTGGACTTTGGCTCCAAGAAAAAGTCATATGGAACAAGTAATGCCTCCTAATGAAAGGAATATGAGAATGTGATGTGTTCCCAACACATGTGACTGATACCAAGGTAAGAGATTCTGGTATCTGAGAGTTATCAGATGGTTTAGGTTGGCTACCTAGAGTGGTCAACTATGAAATCAGTCTTATTATATAAAATGATATGAACATCATATGTTAGGGGTTTATGCTTTGCATAAACATGATATTAATAAGGAATGTAAGATGTCTCTATGAACAAGAAAAGTGTTATGTGACACAAAGTTGACTCCACAATCTATGATAAGGGGACAGTGGAGCATGTGTCTTGTGTGTTGATTCTATAAGAATCCTGTAAGGAAACACATTCTGTTGAACAAAGCTTTTTGGTGTCTCCATAATAAGAAGATGATATGTGAAGATTAGATAGTATGATGAATGAAATACATCTATCTTCCTTTATCTGGATTTCGGGGACGAAATCCTTGTTAGGGGTTTATAATTTGTAACATCCCTGACCTGGGTTATACTCTAACCCTAGGTGTTTTGATTAAGAAAGATGATTATATGCTTAATAATATCTTGTGAAAAGTAATTAGGGCTCATGAGGAGCTTATGTTTCAATTTTGGTCATGTTTGGACAATGTTGAAGCAATGTTTGCTTATTTTGGACTAATGTGCAAATTACCCAAGTTGAGGGGTTTAAGTGAAAATTGTGCATGATAATATGTTCCTCATGTTTTGAATCATCACGAGAGTGAAAATTATTATGATGTATGGCTTATGGAAGCCGGAATACCAAGAAAGAGCTGATAAAGCAATATACGTGCATGAAAACCTAGTTTTGATGTAATATGCAATTTACCCAAAACCTAGGGTGCAATATGTAATTTATCACTTCAATAAGGTCCCTAATGTTTCTTGGCATCATGTAGAGCAAATAAAATGATAGGGGCACCTCGTTTGGATTAAGTTGGAGGAGAGAGAATCTTGATATTAAAATAATCAAGATTTAATCTTAATTGAAACCCTAATTCAATTTAGGGAAAAAATTAATATATTAATTAAAGGGCCTTCAACCAAAATGTTATTGGTTGAGTTTGAATAAGGATAGACGTCCTTTTTCATAGATAAGGCACGAAAATATCTAAAGGAGGTGAAACTCCACTCACCTTATTATAAAGGAAAGTAATATCCACTCACATTATGGATATTACTGTTATATGATTAAGGTGATTAATTTGATTTTATTCTAATTTGAGGATAATGAAGGATAATTAAAGGCAAAGGAAGGTGCCTTCGTACACAAGGGAGTGAGGGGTTTTATGTGGCACCAATTTGAGAGTTGAGGGAAATTAAAAATGCTTTCTCTCTCCTCAATTTCCTTTATAAAAACTTCATTTCCAAATCAATTGAAAGGATTTTTCGGCCCTCTCTTTTTCCCTTGATTTGGATGAGCTCAAGGGGACTTAGGAGAAACAGGAGGACGAGCCCCAACCTGTAGGTAAGCTTATTAACCCTCATTCATCTTGATTCCATGGTGGAAATCGAAAATAAATTATGGATTCCTTCTTATTTCGATCTCCTCTTCAACCCTAGCCAACTTTTACAACCAAAAGCTTGAGGAAGAGCCTAAGGGGGAGTTGCAAAAACTTCATCCACCATTGATGTCGTGATCTTGGAGCTTTAAATCTCATTTGGAGGCGGGTTTTATAACTCAAACCCTTAATCATTGATATTGCATCAATTCTTTATACTTTGTTGATTGTTTTCTTTAAATTACTACACTCTTGTTTCTTTGCTGCAATTTCCATCAAGAACGGTTGATGTTCTTGGTTGTTCGAAGGAAGGGGATGATGACATAATAATAGATGCTTATCCGAAGAAAAGTAACAAGCCAAACGGTTTTTATAGCTATTCCAAATCGTTTTAATTTGATTGTCTATGTGGTTTCAGCAAACCGTTTAAAGGCAAACGGTTTGAAAACGTTTGGGAGAAAACGGTTTCAAGACCGTTTGAGATGGTTTACCAAGCGTTTACCATTTGGGAATTTTGTTCCTAATTATGTATTCTAATGACCCACCAAATTTTAGGGGTTAACTCCAAAGGAATCGTAGGTTGAAGGCCAATCAATTAGGAAAATCGAATTGAATTAAATGCTGATTTTCAACCTGATTAACTTGACCTATTTGGGAAAACGGTTTCAAGACCGTTTGAGTGAGTTGACAAAGCGTTGACTGTTTGGGATTCCTATTCATAATTATGTTGGTTGATGACCCTTCAAATTTTAGGGATTAAGTACCAAGGAATCGTGAGTTGAAGGCTAATCAATTAGGGAAACCGAATTGGATTAAGTGCTGATTATCAATCTGATTTAATTGAACTTTTTGGGCAAATGGTCTCAAGACCGTTTGAGTGCGTTGACCAAGGGCTGACCGTTTGGGATTACTGTTCCTAATGATGTGGTATAATGACTCACCAAATTTGAGGGATTAACTCCCAAGGAATCGTGAGTTGAAGGCTATTAAATTGGGAAAACCCTAATTGAAAATAGTGCTGAAATTCCAATGAGTTAATTGGAGATTTTGGGTTGATTAGCCCAAACGGTTTCAAGACCGTTTGGAAATCACCCAAACGGTCTCAAGACCGTTTGGGGGTCACCCCAAGACCGTTTGGAGGTCTGGGGTCAAGTATAGTTTGACCAATTGAAGGTATAAAGGTACCAAATCATATTGCAATTAAGTGTTGATTTGTTGATCAACTCGATAGACCAAACCTTGACGATTGTTTCACTAGAATCCAAGGTTTGGATGAGCCAAACGGTCTCAAGACCGTTTGGGACTCATCCAAATGGTCTCAAGACCGTTTGGAGGTCTAGGGTTGAGTATGGTTAGCAATTGAAGATCCAATGTCACTAAGTTGAAGTGTAATCAATTGCTGATTTGGTGATCAATCCAATGATCCAATTTGATTGAATCTCTTGAGAATCAAGATGGTGAATGATCCATTGATCCAATGCTGATTAGTATTGATAGTCAATGAAGGTACAATGGTTGAAACCCTATTAGTACCTAAGTGGTTAGAGCCAATTAAGGGATGAACCCTAATTGCTTATAGGATCAATAACTTGATATACTATATTAATCATAGTTGTATGAACTCGATTGAAGGGTTGATATGACCTAATCAAGTTGAGATGATGATAGCATGAACTCCTATAAGAATATTATTCATGTGTTGTTTAAGGGTATGATCCTTAAGTAGAGAGATCATGAAACCCTAATTATGGGCAATGTGATATGAAACCCTAATGAAGGGTGATGCTATATGCAATCCCTATTCTAAAGAAGGGAGATGGTATGTGAAACCCTAATCCCTAATGAGAGAATAGAATTCATACTTGAATATGATTCATGAGGTGAACTCCCTTTGCACGACCATGTAAGGTAGCACGGCCGTGGTAGCTTCCCCTCGCACGGTCGTTATTGGTTGCACGGCCGTGGTGCTCTATGCTTGATTTAGAGGTGATTTGAAAGTCACCTCATATGATCGTATACCTTGATATGATTATAAGTCCAATATAATTGGATGAAGGATACATAAGATATGTGATGAGAAACCCTAGTTGAGGGTGTATCATTGTGATTGTTTATAAGCAACTTTATAATAAAATCATGCCTTAAACTAAGATAAGTCCATATCATGTGAGATAGCTGTACAATTCTAATGTGTGGCCTTTGCATTATATGCTAAAGGTAAGAGATTAGTGATGGAATGTATTAAGAGGGAAATACCTTAATACAAGATAAGATGGATAACTCAATAGAGTTTGAAATGATGAGAAAGTGATACATCAAGATATGATAGTTATCACATTCAACATTTTAGTGTTTATATGCCTTTATGTACTTCAAATCCAATATAATTGGGTAAGAAACATATGAAGTGTGTTATGCAACTATTACAATGAAATGTAATGAGTTGTTACACCTTGATGAGTGTTAATTAATGTACCTTGAGAATGGGGTTAAGCCCAAATGATGTGTATGATATAATCATACCATGATAAGGATGAGAAATGAACTCATACCTTGAATTGATGATCATTAATGCTATATGATGAAAGTAATGTTCTAGAATAATCAAATATGATATCCTTGAATGCCCCAGAGGTATGGAATAATTTATTAAGGGTTGCACAGATAATGAGATCATGAACTCTTTATTAATGAGAAATGGGGAACCCTAACCCTAATTTGGGTAAAGGAAATGAAAAGCCCTATTTGATAGTAAACCCTAATTCCTGGTAGAGGAATAATGGTGTTACTATCACATCACATGATGTGATGAATATCTTGTATGACTGTTATCATGCCTAATAACCATACAGATATTATGAGATGATGTATATAGCTAGTGTGAGATGTGACATTTAAATAATAAATGTTGATTGGCATTATGTGCCTTAATGTTTTTGTTTCTTAGTAAAAGAAGCAATATGCATGGACTTTTATGAGTCACATGAGTAAGTTGTTACCTAGTGAGAGGTGACAAGATATTTCATGGCCTTGTGAGCCAGGTGTGATGCTTGTGTAACAAGTATCATGAATGCCTTGGTCAAATGACCTGAAGGTGATAGTTACCTGAAAAAGGTATAATAATGCTCAATGATGAGTTAAGGGTTTGATTACCCAGAACCATATGATTATGGTGATGAGAAAGTGAAGGGATGATAATTCCCAGTATTGAAATGAGGGACTGAGTTCCCAGGGTCTTTGAAAGACTGATAAATATCTGATAAAAGTAGTACATGTCTCTTTATAGCATTATTGTAATAAGTTATGTTTGAGAACTTGGTTGATGCTAAAAGAATATTAGAATGTACTTAATAAATCAAGTGAAATCTATTCACGTAGTGCTCTGACCATAGATCCATCATCGTCAGGAATAGGTGATGGTGAAACGGGTGCCCGCGGCAAAACTCGGAGCACATATTTTGAATATGTGGGGGTAAATTGGCGAAAATATCCTTATGTCCTCTTGAAGAGATTGTTGGAAGGTAAACAAGAAACCTCTCAATCATTCATGAATATGTCAGGATGGATGTATCATGAATCTCCCAATGATACTTAATGTCAGATCGAGGAGATAAACAAGAAATCTCTCGATTGGCGATGAGAGTGCAGTTGACGCTATAACTCTGTAGCGAAGGTGCCAGAATACCCTGGCTAGCTAGTTAGCAGAGACACGAGATGTCCTGCATGTGGTCTCATACTGACCGAGACAGATGAGGTCATAAGAATCCGGCTCTTTTGATGACCTATGTATGGTACCGAGGTGATTTCGTAATGGTCGGTTGGAGTATGGGCGGTATATCTCATCTCCTCAGAGCATAAGTGTGATTGTAAAATGTAATCAGCCGTATATCATGTTTGCTTAAGGATTGAATACGGAGATTCATTGGCTGATGTTGCATTTCTTTGTGCATTCCTTAGTAGATAAATGTTAATTATGTTTCTTTATATTCTCTGCAAAGTAGATAGATGAATTACTTATCTACCATGGGTAGATGTAATGACCTCCTTGAGAATGGAGATTATCTTATTCTATTCTATGATGAATAATTCTGCCTGATAATGTAAACGTAACCCCTGCTCAGTTTTAATTTGATAAACTGCAATAATAATGTTTTTGGCGGAGAGTTATATCTCTCGCTGGGGCAATTTTCAATTGTCTCTACCCCATGGGAAACATTTTTAGGTATGCATGGAAGGCAGAGCAGAAACCCTAGAATAGGGAAAGAGCAGTAGCAACAACAGGGACAACAATAAGATCTCAGGTGGAATATTGTCTGTCTAGTCATATAGATAGTAGTCTTATGTATCGTCTCTGTACTCTCAGGTCCTCAGAGTTTTAAATGTATCAATCTGAGTTTTGGCTTAGTGCCTCGAAGTTTTTATACTGCCTGTGTATATTTGTTAATAGGGCAGTCAATGTTGTAATCCTTGAAAAGGAATGGTACAGGTTGTGTACTTGTGAACCAGGATGAATTTGGAATACTTTGGTTCATGGTTAAACAGTTTTCCTATGAATGGATCTCTTTGCAAAAAGTTTTAAATTTTTAGTGATTTTCAGTAATCCGCTGCAAATAATTTGCTTCCGCATTAGTTAATCCTGTTTTCGTGAGACGGTCATTTCAACTAGGGTTAGGAAATTAACATAAGCATGAATCTAGGTGCAACCAAGGATCGAGTACCCCAAATCCAATAGTACAAGGCAAAAACATGAAGAAAATCTTGAACTTAGATGTTCTTCACATAATTGAGATTAAGTATCGATACTTTAATTAATTGTGCAAAACATGTAGTTAGGATAAACAAGGTATAATTAAGGTTAAATTAGAGTTTCCTCTTAATCCATTGATTCAAATTCATAATCAAACATTCAATTAGGAAAAACAATTAAGATTAGGTTTATGCTAGGTCAAGTTCCATATAGGTGTATTAAATCAAGGCAAGAGATATGTTCATTAATTTTAACCTCATCAATTATAACTCCAACATTTTGAATTCTCATGGAACATATCCATCTATGCATTGAAGAAGTGATCACATGATTAGTGTAAATCCAACTTGATAATTAAACCGAACCATATGAATCAAAATAATTGTATATATTAGAAATGGTAAAAAGTCATAGTCGTATACATTCTATGTATGTATGAAATATATCCCACAATTTAAAAATGTATAATTAATAAAAAAAATGTATATTTTCTTTCAATAATGGTCCACTAAAGTTTGTTTAAAATAGATTTTTCACATATCATATATGCCGTATGTGTTAGATCTATAAATTTATACCACATTATAATATTCTTTAAAATGTATTGAATATCAAACAACTACATATAACTTACATCTTTTGGAAAATGAAATTGTTTGTCCTTGTTAAAATGACCAACCAAATAATATGTTGCATAAGATATAACTTGAAAGAATTATAATCAAAGCTTTATCTTTTGAAAGATGCACAATTAATATATAAATTGGTTTATAGATGTATATGTAAGGAATCTAGATATGTGGAGTTTTTTGAGTCCATGTAGCCATAGTTTGGAATATTATTTGAGTCATAATTTTCAGTTTGGCCCACCCATAGAGGTTATATAGACTGAGTATGGAAAGGGTTGTGTGAGTCATTATATGGATCAGACACGGCTAGAATGATTCCATGCATGTCGCTATTCCTAAGAGCATGGGACGAATGGTGTCAAACTCTACCCCTTTTCTATGTTCATCTTATTAGGTCATAAACACATGAAGAGATGGACTAACACAGTGTGTTTCACCATAAATACCCATTAATCCTTTATGTTTTTTATCTCAACTGATTATTCACTGGAAACAAACTAATTTGACATACTTGGTTAAGATTATTCTTTGCATATCACCTCTAAGATAGTATTTCTTGGTATAGTACACATTGTGTTTGAACCATTCACTCAAGGTAGTGTTTTACAAGTCAAATATCTCAAACTATCACATTGATTGCCTATTTTATTTTTCCTAGAAAAGGTGTTAAGTTTTTATTGAAATCACTACTCAATATGAGTGTGAAAGTTACAAAGTTTATAATGAGGTAAATTATTTAACCTTCATTAAAACATAAATATTATACAAAGAGTATATACATATTTATAGACTAGTCGCTATAAGATCTCCAATGGATTACACAACTACCTTTGACTTCTACTATAGTAGATTTGTTTACAACAACCATCCATCATCTGATTGTGACAGAGAAGATTTGAAATGAAAATAGAGAAATGAATATTGGAATTGTCTAGTAAGTCGAGTAGTGGAATACTTAATTAACCCGCTGCATTAGAATCCTAAGATTCATAATTTTTTCCAACAAGAGTCCTAGTTAAATGTGGATTGTTCTTCCTCCTCCTAACTCTATGTTGATTTTCCTATCCCCTTTTTCAGATATGTTTAGGGTTGTGGACAAGAACTTATATTGAAATGCTTATATGTGAATTCATCTCCACTAGGCTGTAAGATAATTTGAGGAGTGATATCACTTCCATTAGTATCAATAATGACTTCATCATAATCAAGATCTACTAATGTATGTTTCTCATCTAAAACAACCACTGATAGGTTGTGATTCATCCACTCAGTTGAGTTATCATCAACCACATGCGCACTATTGACAACAATATTGTCTATAGAAATATCTCGTATGACCATATTTATGTGTTTGTCTCTTTTAGTATCTATTTCCCATTTTGCGTCCAAAATTTCTTTGTAGTATCTTGACTTTGTATAGAACCTCCATGTTCATAATCATTTGGGGTCTCTTCCATTTCATGGTTTCATATGCATTTTCCAGTTAGAGCCAAAAATGTTTTGGACGTTTGTTGTTGAAGTCCATCTAAGGTCATTTGGTTGAGTTACACCATGATGACTGTCATGTATGGAATTTATGTCATGAAACGATTGTTATCAATCTTCTTCCTAAACCCAGCAAACTCCCTCATCCTCCTTGTTATTCATTCATTCCATCTCCATGTTCTTTAATGATTCCACCAAAGTATCAGTCTTAGTAGCCTCAATGTAGTCCCCGTAGCCATGGCCTACTTTACCAAAACCAAGTTAGATACTTGGACTGGCCTCATATTCCACCCTATAGTCAATGCCATTAACAATAATTGATGGCTGGATTGCACTCAGAGTATCAAGATCTACTGCAAGCCTAGAAAATCGACTTCTAGTGTAATTTTTTCACATGTTCATCTACTCAAATGAGTCTTCCAAATCCTTCCCCAACTTTTCAAAGATCAATTGATTATAAAGATGCAATGGAAGGTTCAATATCTGAACCCAAGTGAAGATCCTTGGTGGAATAACAATGGATGGTATGAAACCAGTTGTGTACTTTCATATCATTAAACAAGATTCTAAAATTGACCACGGACCATCTGTGTGAGCATTCAGTTTGTCTTGTTGGCAAGAAGACTGGGCAATGAAACAATCCAGTCTTACTTCACAGATCCTCCATTGACATTTAAGCTTCCAATGGAATATCAAACAACCACATAGTATCAGATAGCCAATGTTCTTGTGATTAGCTTGCCGATCACAAAGATTCTCCATGGTTCGTATAACATATAATAAGCATATTTTACTACAAAATATAACAAAATTAAAAAATGATTGACAACAATCCAGGTTGCAAATGGGCATTAAAAGTGGTCACTTTCCATATTTTGTTTTCTTAACGTACCAATTATAACCATATAACTTGTAGACATCACTTTGTGTGATGGTTTTGGTACAAAATGTGTTATACAAAGAAATACTTCTCAAGAAAAGAATTAAAATAGATGGACTTGAGAAACTTTAATCCTCAGATTAGACGAGGCAACAATGTTGTCATGTGACTTTTGAATAGAGACACCATTGACCATATCGTCCCAATTGTGCAGCTGCCTTTTGGAGGTTTTAGAATAGAGATGACATGGGTCATGACATCTCCCCTCTTAGAAATAAGCATTTCCCTCATCATGTCTTTAATGCTCCTAACTGTGATTGTATTATAATGTGATTATAGTATATATAAGAAATTTGCATTCTCCCTACTTCCTTTCAATATTTCTTACTATAGTTACAATTATAATATATATAGGACGGGATAATTATAATATAATACACTTCTAGAACGAGTTAGAGGCATTGAAGAAAAAAGTGAAGATATGCAATTTTTCAAGAGGGGAGATGGGACGCCATACCCCATGGCATCTCTATTTTGTGCTCCCAAGTGGTATTCTCGGAATAGAGACGCCATGGTCAATGACATCTCTCTCGAAAGTGGACATATGCCATTGTTTTTGTTTGAGCTTTCAAACTTTTCCAATCCGGTAGATATTTTTGAACTTCGTCTACTTTGGGGATTAAGTTCCTCAAATCCGTCTAGTTTGATTTTGCCCCCTCAGTTTCGCAACTGTGGTAAATAGGAAAGTAATCTGTCCAGAAGATATCAAATGTGGTTGCTTCCTCAATTAGTGCCCTCCAATCCTAAGTGGTGGTGTGTGTGTGTGTGTGGGGGGGGGGGGGGGTGGGGTTCGCTTTAACTGCTGGTTCAAGGGAAATTTATTGTTCATGGTCCATTGTTTAATTGTTGCTAGCTAGGTCTAGCCACTTCCCCTGCTGGTCTTGCAGCTGGCATTGGCCATGAATTCAAAGAAGGATGTACGAATCCAGATAGATCCTCGACTGGGGAGATAAAAGTAAGCAGTGAGATTTATGTTATTGAACAGCAGCTACGAAGAGCTCGGTAACTGAAACAGGAGTAAATATTGCCGTCTTTAACGTTGGTTGAATTGTGCATGCCCGGAGCCCGGACAATGCGACGCGCGTTGGATGGATGTTGAGAACCGGAGTCGGTGTGTCGGTGCCATTTACAGTATCGTTCTGCAAGGGAAGTAACACCATCTTTGTTGTCGCGACACATTCAAATTTCCTGTTTGGGAGGGCATCCGGGAGAGCTGGTCCCTGGTGCATGCCATCTAAAGACGGAAAATGGAAATGTCGATCGTGCTGTGTGGTCGTGCCAAACATACATGAGTAAAGCTTAAAGCTACATACTCTCGCTCCACTACCGTACGGTCCGTACCCACCCGATCGTTGGATCGGGAGCACCGTGCCACCGGTGATTTGGTAGAAAAAATCTACTTCATAATTATTTTGTTTATACCGAAATAAGAAAGTATTAGATTCTTTATAAAAATATTTTCTAATAAGAAAAATGATGACATAATTTGAAGATATATATATATATATATATATATATATATATATATAAAATTAATATGAGGTATAATATCAGTATTTTATGGTACGGTACTTATGTTTTGATGAATAATATTTGTATTTTCGGAACAGTATATCAACAATAAAACATTCCTATGTACCTTACAAAATGGAAGTAATGTAGTCAAAATATGGGTATTATACAACCAAGTATAATATCATTATATAGAATTACAGTACATGTACAATACATGTATTTTGAGTTATATTACTCTCATTTTGGGAGAACAATATCAATATTTATTTGTTATTTTGGAAATACAAATCTTGTATTTAGAGTATATATTTGGGTATCAACATTGTGTTTGGGGTTAACGATGTTTTGGGGTAGAATACTAATATTTTTGGATACATCACTTTGGGATATGTTATTCTCGTATAGTGGGGTACGATACTCATACCTTTGGAGTAAACTACTCGTTGCTTGGGGTACGATACCCGTATCTTAAGGTACATTACTCCCATTTCTGAAGTACAATAGAATGTTATATGTTGATGTATTCTACTCAAAAATATGAGTATGTACCTCAAAACATGAGCAATGTGCACCAAAATGCAAATATCATCTCTCATCAACATTAGTCTTATTGAAAAGTATTGACGGTTAGAAATTTATTTTTAAATTAAAAAAAATTATAAATTAGAAGTTGTGAGTATAATAATTATATACTTTCCTCGTTTCTTTTTTACTATTCTTACATTAATTTTTTCTCTAAAATATGTCAACATTAGACTTGTTTGAAAGTAAGAAATATAGTACTTTTTATTTCGTCAAAAGATTATTAAATTATGAACAAACTATTTTTTTCTCTTTTCTATTATCTACTTCTCTCATCAAATGTACAACAACACTCAATTGGCCAATCCCAACGTGTAAGTAGACGGGCCGGTGGACTGTTTACCTTGTTTAAAATTTTCCAACATACAAGGACTCTCAGCATTAACGTCTCTGCTGCTCTGATTTACGCTAGCTGATTTACCGCTTTGGCTTTAGTTTGCCGCCGGAGTCGATTGATCGATCCATACATGAAACCGGTTGTAGTAGTTTCAGATGTCTACAATACCGTATACCAATGTGCTATGGCAGGAGTGTAACAGGTGGTAAGTGAGAGAAAGCTCCAACTTCTCTATAGAAACATCCTCAATGTCTCATCTTCCCCATCCCAGTGAGCCCCAGTCCGGCGAGCCCCAGCCAACGCTCCCCCGCCCTTCACGGTAAGCGCTTCTGTGCGAAGGGCTGCACCGAGCTCGGTCTTCTCCCCCCTGTCCGTTGAGCTCCGCCCTTGATTTCTCAGTGCGGTCGGAGCGATCGTATCAGGTTAACTGGAAAAGGTCTGGCACATCCTCCCTCCCTCTTCACCCGACGTTTTCCCACTTTTCTGGTGCGCTAGGCGGCGGCGTAAAGGTACACCCTCCCCTCCCTCTTTACACCTCTACCCTCTTTACTCCTCAACCTTTACTCCAGGAGTTTGGATCACTCCTGAGGCTCCTAGTTTGCAAACCCAAGATTAAAAGCAACATGCATACCATTTAACCTTAACATCTGAATTTTCCCCTTCAATGGCGGCTGAGGCACATTCTCTCTCTGATTCGCCCAGGACATTCTGATGCTCTAAAACATCCCTTTCCGCAAATCTCTCCAGCTACCAACCTTTCTGCCGGCTATCGTTTCCCTCTCTGTGCCATAACTGCAGTCACTTTGGGCTCGATTCACTGCTTCCCAGAGAATATCCACTTCAAAATTTACTCACATGCTTTCTCTGCCAAGATCACATCATGAGAACGGGAGGCATGCTCACCTTGGCCACATGCACAAACAAGGCTCGATTATCAACAAAAGGCAAATAAAAAATCTTTAGGAGTACCCTAAAGCAGAAAAAAACCTCGGCGCTAGACGATAGCACAAGGGTACCATCTACACCTCTAGACATGGACTCTCACTTCACCTTCATGGAGTATCCACTCTCAAACCCTTCTTACTCCACATGTGTTCCCTTACCCAAAGCATGGATCTATCACAAGTTCAACCTGTCTCCGGGGTCCTACATGATTAACATAGGTCATTGTTCCTTCCCGGTGATGGTCACATGGTCTTCCCAGGCTAATCACCACTGGAAAAACAAAGCATCAACCCTTCTCATCTCTGAGGGTTGGGGCCAGTTGATCTTTGATCTCAAGCTCAAGCCGGAATGGACTATCTACATCAAGTCGATAGGTAATCGAATATTCCTGGCTTGGGTTAGGGATTTCAATGCTGACACACCACATAAGCTAGCACATCTCTATAAAAAACACGATCAAGTGAGCTCATCTTCATCAAACTCGACTGATCAGCTCTTCATTCGGGATATCCATCAACCCCCAATAGGTACTAAGGTTTGGCCCATCTTTGTTTCCTTTTTCTCAGAGGAGGAAGATGTAGCAGACACAACGTCAACACCACATCAAACAAGCTCCATCGCAGTAAGGTACCATCTTTTTTCTCCAAAAAAAATATGATATCATCCCAAAAGACACCTTTCTCCTAAACCACACTTTTTCTATTTTAGAACAGGAAAAATCTACACACCTCATCAACAAACACCTAGAGGAAAACCCCACCGCCCAAACCTAGAGAATAGCCCCTCCCAGAAAACCTTTTCGGGCCCTCCTCTGCTTTTTTTGCAAAAGTAAACACAATTCAGCTTCCAGATGTCCTTCCCGCTTTACCTGCTTCAGATGCCACCAAGTAGGTCACACCAAAAGAAACTGTAAGACTCGTCCCCCCAGTAAAACTCAGACCTCCTACTGCCTCTGAGCATTTTTTCCCTAGACACCTTTCTGATAAAGTCGTACACCAAAAGAAACTATAAGACTCATCCCCCTAGTAAAACTCAGACCTCCTGCTGCCTCTAAGCGTTTTTTTCCCTAGAAACCTTTCTGATAAAGTTACGACTATCAAAGAAAAACAATGAGTTCAAAAAAAAAGAGATACAGTCTATAGACACCCCAACCATCCCTCTCCCTCTCCCTCTCCCTCTCCTCCACTCACTAGAAATGCCTTTGCATGTCTTGCAAACCTCCCTCCCAAGCATGCAGACACACCCCAAACCCAACATCAGCATATAAACACCAATTTTGTGCCATATTCAAAACCCTACCACAAGTCAACAAACCACTCATCACCACTAAAACCCCGTTCTTCCAGTACAACTTCCGGTGCCCCCATACTCAACACCAACATCAACCCTACACCATCATCCATGGAAACCCCATAACACCTTGAATATGCGATAACCCTTGACCTACCTGCAAATTCCATGAGGCTGCTCAAAGTCCTCACTCTGAGGAGCATCCTTATCTCCATTGAAAATAGCATAGACAACAACCTGATAAATGTCCTAGATATCACCCGTGCTCTAGCCCTCCTCATCCCAGGACAGACGATCCTTAAACCAAAGATCTTTTCTCAAACCCAGATGATATACACTATTCCTGAAGGTACAAAATTTGACCATCTTTTCAACCAGATTCTCACTATACCATGTGGATCTAGCTTCATTCAAGCCAGATTGTCAAAATGGACGGCTAATCTTGGGGCTTTCCCAGCTCCTTCTGGCGGCTCAGACTGGGTTGCCATCTCCAACCTCCCACCACACCTCTGGGAAGCTAAGATTTTCATAGGCATAGCCCACTCCATCGGGGCTACTCTTCAATACATCAGCCTTGAAATCCTGCATCCTACCCAATACATAAAAGCCTTTTGCCTTTTTGCAGTCAAAACTGCTATTTCCCTACCTCCTTCCATCAATATTCGGATTGGAGAATCTATCTATAACATCAAATTGTCAGTTGAACATCCTTCTAAAAATAGAACAACCTTCTTTGATCTATCAAACCATCCACCATCTTGGTTCTGTCCAAATAAAGATAGAAAGGCACCAAATCCTACCCGCCTTTCAGGTGACAGAGACCTCGTTTGGGAAAGAAAAAACTCAAACACCACCTCCTCTGATAACACAAACTTTCTTTCAAGCCGAAAAAGAACCAGAACCCCCACTCCCCCATACATAGAAACACCTCTACACCCTCTGGCACCATTTTTCCTTCCCCAACTTCTACCAAGGAAAGTAGTCAAGCTCAAAACTCAAGCAAAAACACTTTGAAAAAACAAAAACCTGTCATGCTAAAGGAAGTCATCTCTTTGCAGAGTCCTCAACAGAAGAGCTCAGGGCATAGGCAAGGAGGCAGCAAAACCCAGAAGCTTATGATGCATGGCCCTAAAGAGGCAAACAAGAAACACATCGTCAACAGACTGGATTCAGGTACATCCAAAAACACTTCACCCAGTTCATCCTGCGCAAAATCTTCTATTCTAGATGCCTCTTCCCCACTTTTTACAAAGTCTATAAACTGTGGTATAGATAACATAGAGGACCTTGCATCTTGTTCAAACATCACTAGCTTCACAAAATTTGCTAAAAACATAAGCATACAACTTGAAGATGAGGACTAGGAACATAAGGTTTTAGATGACATTGAACGCTTTATGGGTTGGACCAACACAAGAGATTTGGAAACTACCAAAGAAATTTTTGACCTTCTTACAATTGACTAGCCTATTTTTCAAAACTTCCTTCTCTCTACAAAATAAAACCACCAAATATGCGATTTTCTTCATGGAACGTCTGTGGGGCTGCAAACCTAAATAGACATAAGGAAATCTGCTCACACATCTACAAAAATAAAATAGACCTGATCACAATACAGGAGACAAAATCTAGTTTATCCCCCTTTGCTCTCAAGACCATTGGAGGCAATAGAATCACTGACTGGGTCCAAATCTTCCAGACTGGCTTCAAAGGAGGTCTCTTAGTGGAATACAACAATCTTACCTTCTCCGCCATAAACTCCACCACACTAGACTTCTCCATAACCATCACATTTAAAAATACATCCAATGGGTTTTTTTGGAACTTCACTGGGGTTTATCGAGAACCTGGACAAAATAAAACAACCTTCTTATCATAACTAGAATCGCTTATGACTTCCTTCCATAAGACTCCCTGGATTATTAGTGGGGACTTCAATTTGATAACCCAAAACTCTGATAGATCCAACCCCACAAATTCTGCACAACCCATGACAACAACAGACAAACTCTTTAGCCAACTCCTCACAAAACATGCATTAATTAAATTAAAACCATCAAATGCTTCCTTTACATGGTCAAGAAATCAAACTTTTACCAGGCTTGACCATTTCATCTACTCCACCTCGTGGGAAGACAAACACCCACTCTCTACGGTTCACATCTCTCACAGAGCCATCTCTGATCATTTCCCTCTTATTCTCGATACCACAACTGAATCATGGGGTATGCGACCTTTCAAATTTGACAATTATTGGCTCTCCATAAACAACTTTTCCAATAGCTGTGTAGAGAATTGGAAATTGGCAGACTCCCATACCACAAACCTTGGTCTCCACATTCTCCAAAACACAAAAAACATCAAAATACACATAAAAAACTGGAAACACACAAACCCAAACAAGCTCTCTGAAGCCCTAAATGACCTAGAAGAACAATTCCTCTTTGTGGACAAGGACCCCACAGCTGACCCAACTCTTGTCCTTTCTATTAAAACTGACCTTGACTTCACAAAAAAGTGTATTGACACTAGATGGAGACAAAGAGAAAAAAATCACATGGGCAAAAGAAGGGGACAAAAACACAAGTTCTTTCATAAAATCTGCAACAAAAATTACCAAAAAAACTCCATCTCATACTTTTAGATAAACAATAGGATCACAACCCACAAACCAACTATCACAAACCACATTACAGACCACTTCAAAAAATCTTCAACAACAACCACAATCCCTCCTGCCTAAATGACTTGAATTGGACTATGATCTGCCCTACAAACATTGAAAATCCTCTAGACCTTATAAAGCCTTTCTCCCCAGAGGAATTGGGCATGGACATAAAAACTCTAGGATTAAATAAATCACCTGGACCTGATGGTCTAGATGTGGAATTCTA